>OY754885.1:1764181-2964181 GCA_963576445.1 Lithosia quadra | reverse complement strand
GAGGCCACCCGTGGGCGCTTTGTGGACAGTACTTACAAAGTAATTGAAGGTTTCCGTCAATGTTCGAGTACGTCACCTCCATCTGTCACCTTCGAATGTGACATAATAGATAATGTAATAATAATACGTGATATAATAACATGTAACATACCTGTAACCTTGCTTAAATAATACATATTTATATTTACACGCTGTTTGTGATGTGGCAAAGCGTTTGATAGGTGTTCGAATCCTTTTTAGTGCAAATATTTGCATTGGTTTGGATGTTTCTGTGTATATATACAGCTGCGTGTTTCCTCTGAGGGTTGGCAGTTCAGACAGCAGTCACTCGCGCAACAGCCAAGATAAACCAATCCATTAGAAAAGGAATGATGGCCCGGGTCAGTCCCAGGTGACTGACCCGGGCCATCTCCGGCTTTGTGATGAACCTCTCGGATTTGGAAATGACGGTGTATATACGTCACAAACCGACACTTCAATCTTAATTATTTACTTAGATATATTATGTAGTTGTATGACCACATTTTGAGTAACTTTGAATCAGAAACAAGTCGTTCCGAGGGCGTAGTTTGCCATTATTTTTATAACAAAAACCAGTTGAAGAAAATAAATATTTCTTTTATTGATTTCATTAAATTATACACATTGGAGTCAGTCTGTTATTTCGTTTTTATAATTGGATACCATTGAGGTGACGTGAGTTGTTATGTCTCGTTTTTGCTACAGGTAAAAACAACATTTGTTCAACAAATAAGATGGTTTATTGCCTGTGGTCTTAGAGAATGTAAATTTTAAATAATTGACTGGCTAAGTTATGTTCGCAGCTGGAGATTTTGAACATACATAACATGAATGAAATTATAAGAAGGCTAATTATAAATATTTTAAGACATTCTACTCAGTAACCAGTTAACTGGGTAAATATGGGTTCGTGAATGTGGGTAAATATAGATCTACTTTCTGTTTTATTATATTGGACACGTCTACATTACTTCATCTCGTCTGATGGTAAGCTGAAAGTAAAGTGTCAGGAGTGAGGGTCACCACTACATTTAAATCACCACTCAGGTAGCAAACAAGTCGATAACCCAACTAGTTGTTAGCAGTTGCCATATTTTATCATCTTTATCATCCAAGCGTGAATCCTAGATGTATCCAAACCTTTTGCATTTTAACTTTTACGGGAGCAACTACCGCCTGACCTGCCTGATCGATAGGTAAGCCTGTATACGTAGTATTGCGATTTTTTTAATATTATGACTGTCAATTCACTGCACCTCGCCTGATGATAAGATAAGGTGGTGTGCATAGAGTAGTTGCCTCCATTCCAGCTGATGCTAAGTGGTATAAAAAAATATGTTGGAGGTTGGATCTTTGAGGGGGTTTATTGAAGCTTTGGCTTCCTTTCTAAAACATAATTTAATCACTTTACGCCACTAAAAGATTAATTACATACATTACATATGCGATGGTAGCTGAATGGATAAGGACGCGGCCTCTTCTCAGAGGTATCGAGTTCGAATCAATCCGAGCAGTACCAATGTGAATTTCACTTTATGGAATTTATATTATGTGCTAATCACATGATTTACCATCTGCTGACGCTGAAGAAAAAACATCGTGAGAAAACCCACATGTCCTAGAAGAAATTCTAAGGAAATGTCCGATCCACCAACCCGCATTAGGCCATGCCAGCGTGTGTGGATTAAGGTCTAAACCCTTTCAGCTCTCTCGTTAGAGGAGAGACCCGTGCCCAGCAGTGGGACATAAATGGGTTACTATTATATGTGGTTGATGGTGAAAGGAACCAAATGAAAGTCATCCTATTAAAGGTGTTAAAACAAGACTACAGATAGTAGTCAGTCGAGTTAGCATAAATATGGTGACTGATCAACTTTATTTTTGCGATTTTTTAGGACACGACGGTATCTCCCGTCCGAAATGAGCTGTCCGACTGGGGTACTACCTCCGCCCTACAGAACACCGCGGCCATAATAACCATCGAGTTGTGTTCCCGCCGGTAAGTAGGGTAGCCAGAGCTCAATTTACCCCTTCTCCTCCCATCCCTTCCTAGCCTCCCCCCTCCTTCCCAGCCCTCCCCCCTTCCCTTCAGGGTAGGCAGCGCGTGTGTGACACCCTTAGTGTTGCACACGTTCATAGGCCACGGTGACCGCTTCCCATCAGGTGGGCCGTGTGCTTGTCTGCCACCTAAGTAGTATAAAAAAAAATTCGTGTTAGCATATTGCCATGAATAGGTATTTAAAAATAACAAATATATGCAGTAAATGATAAGGTTATTGGGTTAATAACATAACTAGTTAGTACTCAGCATTACTAATTAATAACCAAACCCTTTAATTAGGAGTTGAATAACAGGTTTTTAAAATAATAATCAAATCCATCAAGAACTAAGCGGTTCGGGGCCTGTTTTCTTTGCCACACCATTAAGACCTGGAATTCTTACAAGCGTATGTGTTTCCTTCCTCCTACAGTCCCGGGTCCTTCAAGCAGGGCGTGAAAAAACATTTGATGAGGCCGTCAAGCTGAAGCCACCATTGTGGCACTATCGGTGAAAAATACCTTTAGCTTCCCATCAGGCGACGGGAAGTCATATGGTCGAGTCCAATATAAAAGAAACCAAAGCATTATAATAATTTATTCATTATTTTCAAACCTTGTATTGCATTAAATAGATTAAAACAGAAAAAAAATAGAGCTATATCTATAGCTCATTATGGGGGTTTAAGTGGAATAAATACTCCGCAGGCGGGGTGCGGGCCGGGACCTCCACGTGGTGCACCTGGGCAACGCCTACACCCCACCCGTCGTGCGTCGGCGAAGTGGGGCGATGCTCGTCCCATCCCCCTTCGGGGGTCGAGGGGGCCATCATAAAACCGTAGATCGCCCGGAGTCAGCTGGGGTGCGAGGTATATGCCTATTGGGTTAAGTTACACGCCGGTAATTAAGACCCGAGACGGCACGCGGCGTCGGTTTTAGTCGGTTCGATAATACTAATGTTATCCATGGGGATTTCCACAGGATAAAAAAGGCTACTTTTTATCTCGATGTTCTCACAGGAACGGGATTTACAGGTGTAACTGCGTGGCGATAGTGTAATTATACTTGTAATTAAGCTTGATTAAGTCAATAAAGTTGGTGTTAATTGAAAAAAGGTTGTAGAGCCGAAGTAATAAAAAGGAATCTTGAATATTACCATTAATTATGTATATTAAGAAAAAAAATGTGAACGGCTTAGGGACATTTTAACAACAGGTTATGGAAGACGCAAGGCCGTGAGTGGCAAGGACGTTCGTTAAACAATTGCGAAGATGTTTTATCAATATGACAATAAAATCAACTATTTTATGCTCCTATATGAATAGGGCTAAACATATAATATAGTAAATAGCTCATTTTTTATACTACTTAGGTGGCAGATAAGCACACGGCCCACCTGATGGGAAGCGATCACCGTGGCCTGTGGACGTATGCAACACTATGGGCGTCACACTTGTGCTGCCTACCCTGGAGAGGTGGGGAGGGTTAGGGGGGTTGGAGGCGGGATTGGTGGATGGTGGAGGGGGAAGTTTGTGAGGTCTGGATATGGCTACCCTACTCACCGTCCTACCTCCTTCATGTCAATGGGGGTAAAACTCTAGACAATGTAGGTACTTTAGGGGAAAACGCCGGGCGCGTAAATCAACCAATCATCTATCTATCTATAAGTACTATATATTATAAAATCGTAAAGTAGATGTATCTGTACGACAGAAATATATGGAGAGTCTGTACACTGAAGATATTAAAAAAAAAAACTTGGGTTATGTTACATGAACACTTGTATGGTATGAGAGGATTTTTTTACCGCACACGCTTAGGCTGTGGAATGATCTCCCTGCTATTTCCCTAGCGTCTACAATATGGGGTTCTTCAAGAAGGGCATTAGAAGGTTTTTGTAGGGTCGGCAGTGCGAATGTGACGCCCCTGGTGTTGCACACGTTCATAGGCCACGGTGACAGGTTCCCATCAGGCGGGCCGTGTGCTTGTCTGTCACCTAAGTGGTATAAAAAACGTAAAGTAATTATATAAATGAATGTATAAATTTAAATAGATATAATATTAAATTATAATATATATATACACTAAACCTATCAAGAATCGTTAATAAACCACTTTATCATAATAATAATCTACATTTTATCAACATTATCAAATTTTGATTATGTTGATAAAAATTTAATGTTTAATTTTTTGATGTTTAAAATAAATAGCTGGTAATTCAGATTATAAATAATATTAATTAATAAAACTTATAAAATCGCTCTGTCGTAAAGCTGTAAGTTCTGTATATTTTGTAAATTTTCGTCTATGTATATGATAGAGTTATACCCGATTATACATCAAAACATGCATATATCCGAAATCAGAACTTCCTCCTTTTTCAAAGTCGGTTAAAAAACGTGTTAATACCCTGTTATTTACAAGGATAAATGAGCAGCCAGGTAATTACAGGGTAGATGTCCGATATAGCTGACATTCAATCCGAAGTGACTAGCTGAGATAAAAGTAATTATGTTTCTTTAAGTAATTTTTCGCTCACAGTTAAGGATAAAAGCAGGCGTAATTAATTGCGTCTAAGTGTGGCTTAAGTTGAAGGTGGTTGTACCACGGTAACATTTAGCTTACGGCTTTCGATCCGGCCTTTTTAAACGCTTTTATTTAAGTTGACCTGTTTGTTTGGGTCAAATCTAGTAATCGAATTTTGACCCCTTCCTGTGGCCAGATTGTTTTATTAATTAGCACATATATATTTAGTTCTGAAGTTAATCTATTCTGTATATCTATATCTATAAATGTATATCTCCGGTTCTACTCAACTGATTGTGATCAAACATTCCGTTAAGATTTTAAGTCTGATCAAGACCTTTCAAACAAAAAACCACATCAAAATCCGTTTAGTAGTTTTTGTGTACATCGCGCACAACAGACAAACAGGCAAACAGACAAACCGACAAACAGACAAGAAATCAAAAAAAAATGTGTTTATAATCGTTCATATATTATGATATAACCTAAGTAGGTATTTTAATAATTTGTAATGTACAGACACAATTACTTTACAATTTTATAATAGTTCCTATAGAATGGAAGATAGAAGAAACTCAAGATCTCAAACCTCGTGGCAAGTTCAGTATTCTTACTATCGAACCAGTTCTGCTTATATATTCAGCAGTGTTCACGGAACGGGTCCTGTAGGTCAGTCTTGTTTCGAAAAACGTCCTCCAAGACCGGTTTGATCACCTTCAAACGAGATGGCACTGTGATGAGCTTGTTGAAAGGATTCCATTATTTTTAGCAGTAGATATTGTTATTTTTTTATTTGCAAAATATAGTCGAGTGAAGAAAAATATGTGGCAGTCTGTTAGTTGAGTGGAGTATGTAATAAAACAAACCCTTGTATATGGCTATTAATTAACTTGGCCTCAAAATATACACTTCTCATCAGAAAAATCGAAACACCTTGCAAGTTTATGTTTTCTAAGGATTATCAGAAAAATGTGTAGGTATATTTAGGAATATACTTAATGTCAAATGTCGTTTATGGAGTTTTCAAATTCTAATGTTAATGTTCTAAACTCAAATATCATATTACCTATAAAATATGAAAAAATATTTTTTAAGTCAGTTTTAAATTGTATTGTCATCAGAACTAAAAACTTTTGCCAAATATTAGACCAATCAGACAACTGAAAGGGGTTCAAATTTTAATTACTAGATTTGACACAAACAAACAGGTCGAGTTAAATAAAACTGTTGAAAAATAAATTATTGTGTATTGTTTTCAGATATCATAAAAACTAGTGTTTCGATTTTTCTGATGAGAAGTATATTATAAAACCAGACCTATTCGCCATAATTTAAATTAATGGCTATTAATTTACATTTCAAGAATCGACTCCTATCATTAATGATAATTCACATGTGACCCGATTGACCCCAAATCTTAGTATTCAAAAGATAAAAAACTAAATATCGTCTGACCATCTTCAAAAAAAAAAAATTTTGAAATATGACATGTCTCACTATGATTATTCTGCGAAAATTTAAACCTCAGAACTTTTTGCGAACTATTTTTTACCCGACTGCCAAGGGTTTTTTTTTGCTGTGACAGTTCAGGCGAAGTATGGCGGGTAATGTTTTATGTTTGTAATCAAATCTAACCTATCCTGAGACAGTTCGATTATAAATAAAAATGACTATGATAGATTTTTTGTCCGTCTTACTAACATTTTGTTTAGTTTTGTAAATGACGGCCCCTATGGCGTAGCGGTAGTGCATTCGACTGCTACGAGTTCTAAGACAGGGGGAGCGGGTTCGATTCCCGCTCAGGGCAAATATTGGTATACAATATTTCTATTTGCATTGGTCTGGGTGTTTCTTTATATTATATGTAGGTATGTTTGTATTTACATAAATAACAGTGTATTAGGTAGTATGTTTATCCGCATTCTAGAACTCATAACACAATCTAGTTAAACTATGGGAGGAAGCAGGTGCACCAGCTTGTATATGAGGTTGGCTTGACCCCTAGGTTCTTGATGCACCCCCATAAAACGGATTAACGGTGGCGTATCCTATCCTACTTCCTATCCTACAAATATTATAAACGTGAAAATTTGTAATAATCTGAATATCTAGATGTATGTTTGTTACTCTTTCACGCAAAAACGGCTGAATAGATCTGGCTGAAATTTGGTACAGAGATAGATTAAAGTCTGGAATAACATATAGGCTACTTTTTATCCCAGGAACAGGTTCCCGTGGGTCACGGGTAGCGGGAACAAAAGCTCACGCGAGTGAAGCCGCGGGTAACATCTAACACAATATACATTAACATTGCCTGGCTTACAATTCACCATTGCCTTTCATTATAATGTAAAAGTGTGATCAATATGGTAAAAAATGTCCAATGACATCAGCGTCGCATCTAAAACGTCCAGACATCGATCACTTATGCGTCTGCGCAGTGATAATCGCAGGAATCTCTTCCCCGAAGTGTTTAGCTGTAGCGGTTTCTGCGCGTGCGTTCAATAATGCAATTTATTGCTTTGATAGGATTGTTTAGTTCAACAAGATTGAGTGGATTGTGTAATAATGTGTTGTTAAACTATCTTTTTAATGTTGCTTTTATTGTTATCACGTGTGACTAGCTAGCGATTGTTGTAGGTACCTACCTATGTAAACAAATCTTGAAAGAAAAAAAAACCATTTTGCTAGGTTTGATTACAAGTCCCTGGCAATGATTACCCTGTAACATTTATAGGGTAATTTTTGCAAAAAAATATATTTTTTAACTAATAAATAAAAAATTCAGAACATAATATCACGTCACGATCTACACGCCAACTAAGCATGGATTGTAATTTGGGGATAAACACACTTATACTTATTGTAAAAAAAAAAAAAAATAAGTAAGTAGATATTCTACGACTTACGCTTAAATAAATATCAAAAAAAAAATCCGCATAACAACAGTCAGTCAAAAGCAAAGACAATATATTCAATCTTAAAAATATTTGTACTGAGCAGGAATCGAACCCGCGTCCCCGACGTGGCCATCAAATTCACTACCGCTGCGATACAAAGGTTGCGGAATTACAGCAACCTTCCAAATTTAATTGCCTCTGATTTTTATTTCATTTCACAGGTTAAATTAAGTCAATATATGTGACAGATTAATATAATTTGTATCTAAGTCAAGATGTGAATGAAAGCGTGTTAAAACATCAATTTCGATTTTAATCACTGTTTTAACACGGTTTTCGATTTTAAGTCTATAAAATGGACACAAAATAAAATAAAACTCGAATTAATGAACGGTTTTACGACAAAAATATTTGCAAATGTGTTAAAAAATCCTATTCTGCGAAGTAGCTTATGAGATCAAAAAATTATCAATTATATTGTCGCAAGTCGTGATCACTTGATCAATCATTATATTGATCAGGATGCGTTTAGACAAAAATCAATATTAATTTTGTTCCTCAATATTTTTGTTTAGCATTTCCGCAAATCATAATACCGGCTGTCACGATGTCATGTGTATTTTTCGGTACTTATTTGGTAATTTGTACATTTAAGAGAAGATGTTTGAGGCTGTGGATTGGATGATTCCAGGTATTAGTTTTTTTTTCGTTTGAAAAAATAATATTTTTGATAAAAAGTATGTGGGACAAAAAAAATAACTAAAACTGTGGAATGTGTAAAACATTGTATTGTATCGAACCCACAACACTACGACAATGACTTTATATCGAGGTTCCACGTGATACACATCTTCGTAGTAACACTAAAGTCGTCTTCTCACGTTCTACTTGTCACCTATCTTAGGTCACATATTTGTCTAAAACGTTTAGTAAAATCTTACTTTGTATTTCATCAAAGATAGAAACTGAAATAAAATCAAACATAGGTTTGGTTTCACCACTGAAATTCATTGAATAAAAATTGGTTGTCTGTAAAGTCGGTTTACGGACGATAGATTTACGTGATAACGTCATAATCATTATTTTATGTAATACTAGCGACCCGCCCCGGCTTCGCACGGGTGCAATGCTGATACTAAATTAAATACACTACAGAAGCGGAACCTTACTATTTCACGCGAGAAGAGAGATACATGTGTCACAAGCCAACGCTTTGACTCTGGCCTCACTGCTTGGGCCTCTCTATCGCTTGTTGCGCGCTCTCGCTTGCACGCACAGGCTCAGGTGGAACGTTACTATGGAACGTTACTATTTTTCATGAGTGTTGCTGGTATTATCAATTTATAAGACGTTATCACGTCAAAAGCGAAAACAGTATTTTTTTATATTGGACACGTTAACACGACTTCACCGCGCCTGATGGTAAGCTGAAGGCAAAATCTCAGAACTGAGGGTCACCAGTAGATGCACCGACAGTGCTACAGTGGCGGCCCTCAGCTTGACGGCCTCATCAAATGCTTTTCACGCCCCGCTTAAAGGACTCGGGACTGTATAGGAGGAAGGAAACACGTGAGCTGGTAAAGAATTCCAGGTTTTGATGGTGCGGCAAAGAAAAGAGGCAACGAACCGCTTAGTTCTCTATGGTATTGTTTGCACCATATGAGGGTGATATCTCAGCCTTGCACGTGTTATTCTGTATAGGAAAGGAGAGGGTGGGACTAGTTGGTAGAGCTCATTGGAACACTCGCCATGGTAGAGGCGTTAAAATACTGCCAAAGAAACAATATCTCGACGTAATTGCAGATTGAGAAAAATTGACTGTCTCCACGCCCTCTATGAAGCGCCAAAGAAATATTGAACTGTTAGTGATGAAGCGATTTATTGACAATAATTATATTCTATTAAGTCAGTGTCAGCTGTAGAACGATCAATCCATATTATGCGCTTTTGCTGTATCACATGAGGTTACAAAGTAACGGTGTTTAGTAGCGATTATCTTATACAGGTACAGCGATTTGTTTAACTTACTGTATGACACTTACCGTAAGTCAACTGATCTCGACGAGATAGGTACTCAATGCGGTATAAGTGATGAGAGGAGCGATTTAATAACTGTTAGTGGCTTAGCCGCGGTAGCCTAGTGGTCTGGGTAATGGACTGCTGAGACGAGGTCTCGGGTTCGATCCCAGGTTCACCATGGCACACACCAATGACTTTTCGATGCTTTCCGAAGTTATGTGTGTATTTATCGCAGGTTTATAAGTGCCCGGTTAATGGCAATAGGTTCGCCACCTATTACATTGGGACCTAAACATAAACTCGCTTATCCGACCATGCAAACAGTCATTAGTAACGCTAACCGCTTGTCAACTCAGGTGATCGAGAGGTCCTTGGTTCAAATCCTGATCATTGTAATCATTGTGATCGACGTGAACCCACTCTTACTTAACACACAATTGAGCTTGGTTGGAGGGGTTAGAAGAATACTAATAAATTAGAAAAAAAATATTCTTCAAAAAAATACAACCCTAAAATCGCTAACTCTTATGACTTGCACCTCATTTGTCAAAGTAACGGAGATCCTCACTCATTACACGCCGCTCAGCGATCGACAGCGTCATAGCTATTACGATGTGCGGTTACCAGTTACTACAGACTACCTGCGCGGGCGCAACTTACGGCGCAATTGCTTGGCGTTTAACAACGTAGTAAAGTGTAAAGTGGTGTTGTTAACCTTACTTATAAAGTTACGTTTTAGGAGAATAGTGACGTGAAATTAGACAGAAAACGGTATTTAAACCGCTTGAAACTTATGACTTGCGTCTAAATCTTATGATTTTCTGATCGGAAAAAATGATCATCCAGGACGGGACTTGAACCCGTGACCAGTCCGATCAGAAAATCATTGGAAATAGTTAGCATGCAATTGCTTAAAATTTCATTCAATTCATTATCTTATCCTTTATGTCTGCCTGTATAAAAAAAAAAAAATTTGTGCTGTCAACGCAGCAGACTTTCGTCTCCCCGCTGACATCAGATAATCCCTCCAGTGAGCTCTGGCTACCCTACTTACCGGCGGGAACACAACACGATGGTTATTATGGCCGCGGTCTTCTGTAGGGCGGAGGTACTACCCTAGTCGGACTGCTCAATTCGGACGGACGGTGTGATACCGTCGTATCCTAACTCCATGAAAAGTCAGTTAATCTAACTAGAGATAACAGCCTGCTACACTTTTATTTCTTATTCGTCCATATGAATTTCTCTAAAAATACTTACAAGAAAACTCAATACGATAATTGATTAAGCTTTGACATTCTTGCAACGGCAATAACAGTAGTTATCTCCGGCGTGAAGCGATTAATTGTAAAGTAAATTGTATGCGGGAACCAAGACCAAGGAGTGTGTGAACTTGAGGGGAGATCGGGGGAAGTGGGACGCCATGTTGTGTGCGGATTGTTCAAGGTTCAAGATAAATTTATTTTTTTGCGTAAACATGTTTTGTTACAATGTTGATCATATTACAATATAGCTATTAGTGTCAACATGTTTTCCTTTATGCGTAATTTAAAGTGATATCAACTGATAATAGCGTATTTGGATTGTTAAGGTTTTAAGTTTTTTGCCGTTCCAGGGATTACCTCTTTGAAACAGATAGAAAGACAGACAAACAGGCAGACGGATAGACAGATAAAAAAAATTAAAATTCCTTTGATTCAAAACCTGTTATTTTACTTCAATTTTACTTATATATTTGTGTAGATATGAAGTCACATACATACTAAAGAGTGTAAATTACGTGTTTTATTCGATTAAGTAAGAACGAGAGGAGTTGTGTACACGGCGAATCGTCTACAAAATTAATAACGCCTGGCAAATAAGTAATACATAATAGAATTCTGTAAAGAAGAACGAATAAAACATGCCCCAATAGAGGCATATTATCAGATATTGTAAAATTATGTCGTTGAATTGTTTTAAAACGGTACCTAAATAGATTTTATATCTGAAACGCTAAAGCTTTTGACTTACATATAGGTAAAAAAAATTATCTGCAAACAAAGTAATAAAAAAATGCTTCAATTATGATGTATGCTTACCGTTGGTAAGCGCTTGACAGCACTGGTACTGTTATGAATTTTCAAATTGAACTTAAATTATTAAAACTTAATGCAGATACTATACAAAAATAAGTACTTAAATTAGCATTTAAAACGTTTGCATATTTTAACAGGGAAAACGATGGTATGCATTATAATATAGGCCTCTAAATTTCTAATTTATTAATTATTACATTAATGCAGTTGTTAATATTAATTTAGATATAGAAACGTGAATTTAATTTAGTGTTGAGTTTTCTCCCAAAATACCTTTTAGGGGAAAGCGCAACAAAATGGCAGCTGTACAACTGGATGAAAAATATGGGTGGCGAATGATATTAAAAAAGATTTTTTATACCACTTAGGTGGCACAGTTTTACTATCCAGGGTGTACTGATTGACGGACGAGACTCTTGAGCAGGCTTTCCTTACGGGGTCAGAAGGTCAGATAGCAATCGCTCCCATAAAAGCCATATAAGCCAATTCAAAATGAGCAAGCGGAACCTGCGCTCCCAGGTGAAATACAACATAATATGCTGCATACTAATTCTGCAGAATAAACCTGGGAATCGAACCCGCGCCCCTATCGTAGCAATCGATTCCACCACCGCTACGCCAAAGAGACCGTCTTATAAATTATCGATACTTTCACTATTATTAACTACTCCATAAGAAAGACCATGGTTATTACTTATTTCGTGTTACTATTGATATAAATTTTCTTCACCATTATAACACCATAACATACCTAATAATAATAATTATAACCACGTTTAAAAAACCGAATTCGCAAACTAATATTTTTTACTTTTTAGTGTACAGAAATAGAAAAATACGTATTTATGAGGTTTATTATGTACAAAGGCATCAAAAACAGAATGAATTCGCCGTAAATTTAATGGTTTCCTCTCGATTTTCCCAAGATCCAAGCATCAGATCCTGAATCCTGGATATGGGACCACCTCAGAAGTAGCCTCTTGCAAACAAAAAAATATTTACAAAATCCATCCATAATTGGCGCCGCTATCGCGTAACATACGTACAAAAAGAAATAGCGTACGAATTGAGAACCTCCTCTTTTTTTGAAGTCGGTTAACAAAACAATACAGGTGTAAACAGTTACACGCATCCTATTATTTTCAAGATAATGAATAATAAACTGCCGTAACGATAGAATACTTTCTAATAAAATTTACTTAACAAATATAATTAAGCTGCATGTCCCCAATGCACTCAAAACAGTACTCTAAACTAAACAACGCTGGCGTACCATCTGGCTAAACATATAGGTTACTTCAAACTGTTCGGAAAGAAATATGCTAATTTGGAATGAGTACATTTACTTTGCAAGCTCGTTATAAATCGAGAACAGAGGGAACAAAAGATAACTGTAGAGTGCTATTGTTGATCTTTAATTTTGATTACAAATTACTGTGCAACCTTTGTCGTGATTCAAAGGGTTAACTAGTAGCCCTCTAGGTACTTATAAATATGACCTAACGGTATTGCAGTTATTGCAGTACAACGGACTGCAGAAAAACTCTTAAACTTACCTACCTAATTCTAGGCAAAATAAATTAGTAACAGTTAACACTGGCGGCAGAATAGGTGACAGTCATGTATCGTGAGATTATTAACCGACTTCCAAAAAGGAGGAAGGTTTTCAATTCGCATAATCGACTTAGTTACCAAAAGACTCCGTCTTTTGCATCTGAACCGATTTGGAATTTCCTTTTTTTGTTCCAAAAGGCTCCCAGCAGGTGTGTTTCCTCTGGTCCCATGAACCTCCCAGCTTGTGTTTTTTTGATCATCGGCTTACGTTTGACCTCTATCTCACCTGATGGTAAGTGACGATGAGGCTACGATGAATGACGTTTGTCTAGAAGGAACCTATTCAGTCATGACTGGAAGACCCCCAGATTATAGCTTTTTTATATTTAGTCCGCCGGATTGACTACACCCCGCCTGATGGTAAGCTGAGGTGGAGTCCAAAAAGTAGGGGTCACCATTCCCAAAGGATGTCCTTAGAATGGTGATATCTATCCAGACGGCCTTGACTCCATCCTAGCCTCCCGTCACCTTCCTTAGCCCTCCCTCCTTCCCTTCAGGTTAGGCACCACATGTGTGACACCCTTAGTGTTGCACACGTCCATAGGCCACGGTGATCGTTTCCTATTGGGTAGACCATGTGCTTGTCTGCCACCTACGTAGTATAAAAAAATCTATACCTAAGAAGCATGGTGTCACGGTTGCCTTCTAGTTCAAGTTTAATATTTCGCTCCTCACCATCACGGCCTTCTTCGCAAGTGGACCGTGAACTCAAATATCATCAACCATAACGATGTAGTGGTTTACTTAATCTTGGTTTAATGTAATTAGTCACCGGCTTACCTTAACTAATTTTCGCTAATATTAATTATATGTTACTAACTGTGTAACGATGCGATGCAATGATCTAGCGATGGTAGCTGAATGGATAAGGACGCGGCCTCTACTCAGAGGTATCGAGTTCGAATCCGGCCGGACAGTACCACTGTGAATTTCACTTTGTGGAATTTATATGTGCTAATCACATGATTTACAATCTGCTGACGGTGAAGGAAAAACATCGTGAGGAAACCCACATGTTCCTAGAATAAATTCTAAAGACATGTCCGATCCACCAACCCGCGTTAGGCCAGCGTGTGTGGATTAAGGCCTGAACCCTCTCAGCTCTCTTGTTAGAGGAGAGGAGACCTGTGCCCAGCAGTTGGACATTAATGGGTAGCTATTATTATTATTTAACTGTGTAACGGTTTCATCTGCATGGACTTGGATGTGTGGAGGAACGGGATGTGACGTCCCTCCAACACAAAGGGAGGATCCTCCGACCAGGCAAGGTGATCACGCCTGGCGGGCCGCGGCCCAACGGTTATCGTTGGGATCTTGTATATATGCTATACCAGCGCGCGAACTTCACTTTCGCGATTCAGGATCGTAGTGACGTAGTTGTAGTATCGAAGTAGTTCGTCGTGCTGTCACTAGATGGCGCTGGGTATATGTGTTATCACCACATCACTCCCCTCCAAGACCGGAGGTTGATTGCGATGAGACAGCTGTCTTAGCTCTCTTGTGGAGCGTGCCAATGCCAGTCTTGTGTTCCATTGCGTCGGAACTGGACGCCGCTGGTTCCATTCTGGAACAGTCTTCCTCGCTAGTCCCAGTGAGTCGGGACTCCGCTGGTCCCGTTGATGCAGGGACGAGTGCGGTGAAGCGGTGCTGCGGTGAAGTGCCAAGTGAGCGGGGCTCGAAGCGTCGAGTTGAGTAGCCTCGGCGAGCCCTCGGTAAGCCCTCTATGAAGCGGGGCGAATGCTGCGTAGACGGGAGAGATATGCTCTTCTTACATGGACCGTAGGTGCAGTAGGCAATGACTGCTACGTAGACGGGAGAGATGTGCTCTTCTTGCTGACCGTATATAGTACGTGCAGTGTACTGTGCCATTTATTACAAGGCAGTGTGTGGCCGTAGGGTAACCAGTCTGGAGCGATCGCTCCAGGAGGTGGTATCCTGTTGAGGCCGAAGGTGCTGGATGGCGAAGACTTGATTACCGCTCATGCGGGAGAAGTGAAAGGTATGGTGGCGATAGGAATGCTGCTGATAAGCGCAGCGAAGGTTGCGTGTTCATATCACGTCGGGGGTCACCACTGTGGAGGAACGGGATGTGACGTCCCTCCAACACAAAGGGAGGATCCTCCGACCAGGCAAGGTGATCACGCCTGGCGGGCCGCGGCCCAACGGTTATCGTTGGGATCTTGTATATATGCTATACCAGCGCGCGAACTTCACTTTCGCGATTCAGGATTGTAGTGACGTAGTTGTAGTATCGAAGTAGTTCGTCGTGCTGTCACTAGATGGCGCTGGGTATATGTGGAATCGCCACAGATGTATGTTTCACTTTTTTGTGAGGAATCCTGAAACTTTCAGTAAATAAAATAGGGTTGAATAATGAAATTTTAATTAAAATATTTTTTGCTATAATCCAATGTCGTACTTACACTCTATAATATGCGTTTATTAAAAACTGTTATTTTAACAGACTCTTCAATGTTTTTTTGAAGAGTCTGTAAATTAAAAAAAATATTTTTGACAATCGGCTTTTTTTATGTTAATTTTTACTCATAGATATCTGAATATTACTATCAGTGATTCAACTTACCTATATTGTATTTATACGCGCCTATCAAGGTTAACTGGTACATAATACCAGTGTGGAAAGTTTAATTAAATATATATGTTAATGTAAACTATGACGATGTAATGGAAATTATACTAAATCTGGTTTTGTTCAAGGTCAAGCTTATACAACTTGAATAGGACGCGTAATAGCGAAAAGTTCAAATATAACACGATTCTGGTTATTACCTGATTATTATCAACCCCCCCCCCCCTTCCCCTCCCGTCAGACGGTAAAGCAGCAAAATAAACATTGGAAAAGCGGACTCCGGACTGCAAAGTATAAGCTTTAAAATGCAATCGAGACTGACGATCGAATAAAAAAGAATGCATATTTTTGCTCTGAGCGGGAATCGAACCTGCGATCTCTGTACTCACAACATAGTAGGCCACTCTACCGTTACAATTATTGATTAACTGATGACCTCAATAGCATCATAATCAGAATTAGTTACGCCCAAGGAACAACTATTTGATTATCAACTTCAAACATCTGCGCCTGAGCACAAACGTCATAATTGTGACGTATGATGCGCTTGAGCTGTCAAACTGACAGCCGTCATGTCTATGTGGGTGGTATTCTATGATTGTTTTTTGTTTGATGTGTTGTTTAATTAACGCACTCATTGTTACTTTATTACTTTCGTGAGATAATTCTATTGATTTTGGGTGGTCTTGTGCGAGAAAAGATGTGAATACTTTTTTACTTTTAATATAATAATAAAACAAAAAAAATCTGACGGGTGTAATAAACACCCGTCAGATTTTTTGACGTGATAACGTCTTATAAATTGATAATACCAGCAACACTCATGAAAAATAGTAACGTTCCATAGTAACGTTCCACCTGAGCCTGTGCGTGCAAGCGAGAGCGCGCAACAAGCGATAGAGAGGCCCAAGCAGTGAGGCCAGAGTCAAAGCGTTGGCTTGTGACACATGTATCTCTCTTCTCGCGTGAAATAGAAAGGTTCCGCTTCTGTAGTGTATTTAATTTAGTATCAGCATTGCACCCGTGCGAAGCCGGGGCGGGTCGCTAGTATTACATAAAATAATGATTATGACGTTATCACGTAAATCTATCGTCCGTAAACCGACTTTACAGACAACCAATTTTTTGTTAAATTATAGTAGGTAATTTCGTAGGTATTCTTTATTCCGTGGTAATTTCCTTATCTAAAAACGTAGAGATATACTAAATCTTATTTATTGAATAAACATAAAATAAACAAACTTGATACTTGATATGTTATTTTTATGACTTGACCAGCATTGCCTTGCGGCAACTTAGAAGAGAATTAAAAAAACAACATTTTTTTATTATCCATTTATTTATTCATAATAAAACCCAAATTTATACAGAAAAAAAGAAAAAATATAACATGATTAAACATTGCAAAATCTAAAAATTGATTCTAAGCTAACAAGTTTCAAATTACTTACATATTTTTTTTTACAATTTTATGTATTGTTGTAATCTTTACAAGTAACAATATCTACTTTATTACTCTGTCATATCACCACGTGAACAGCCACACTTGTTCACATTTTCAAGTTCCTCGGTGTTACAAACACATTTCTTGCAAACCACAATGTTACCTTTTTCATCACAGCACACACAAACGCATTTAGCTCCTCCAGTCGGAATACAAAAACAGCCAGACTTATTGCAATCACCGCTTTCATTACACTCGCAGTCATCGCAACGTACAATCTCACCTTCCTTGTTCTTGCATACACATATGCATGATTTTCCATCAGTTAGAATACAAACACATTCGCGCTTGCATTTCATTTCATCCTTAGTGCCTACAGCAACACAAGCACAGTTCTTGCAGACCACAATATTGCCTTTTGCATCACAACACACACAAACGCACTTAGCTCCTCCAGTAGGAATACAAACACAGCCAGACTTATTGCAATCACCGCTTTCATTACACTCGCAGTCATCGCAACGTACAATCTTACCTTCCTTGTTCTTGCATACACAAATGCATGATTTTCCATCAGTTAGAATACAAACACATTCGCGCTTGCATTTCATTTCACCCTTAGTGCCTACAGCAACACAAGTACAGTTCTTGCAGACTACAATATTGCCTTTTGCATCACAGCACACGCAAATGCATTTAGCTCCTCCAGTTGGAATACAAACACAGCCAGACTTATTGCAATCACCGTTTTCATTACAATCGCAGTCATCGCAACGTACAATCTTACCTTCCTTGTTCTTGCATACGCATATGCATGATTTTCCATCAGTTAGAATACAAACACATTCGTGCTTGCATTTCATTTCATCCTTGGTGCCTACAGCAACACAAGCACAGTTCTTGCAGACCACAATATTGCCTTTTGCATCACAGCACACGCAAATGCATTTAGCTCCTCCAGTTGGAATACAAACACAGCCGGACTTATTGCAATCACCGTTTTCATTACAATCGCAGTCATCGCAACGTACAATCTTACCTTCCTTGTTCTTGCATACACATATGCATGATTTTCCATCAGTTAGGATACAAACACATTCACGTTTGCTGTTAGTTGCATCTTTAGCTGCTACTGCAACACAAGTGCAGTTCTTGCAGACCACAATATTGCCTTTTTCATCACAGCACACACAAACGCATTTAGCTCCTCCAGTTGGAATACAAAAACAGCCAGACTTATTGCAATCACCGCTTTCATTACACTCGCAGTCATCGCAACGTACAATCTTACCTTGCTTGTTCTTGCATACACATATGCATGATTTTCCATCAGTTAGGATACAAACACATTCATGCTTGCATTTAGTTCCTCCAGTTGAAATGCAAACACAGTCAGACTTATCACAATCACCGCTTTCATTACACTTGCAATCCTTACACTTGCAATCATGACACTTGCAATCATTACACTTGCAATCATTATTACACTTGCAATCATGACACTTGCAATCATTATTACACTTGCAATCATGACACTTGCAATCATTACACTTGCAATCATTACACTTGCAATCATTACACTTACAATCATTACACTTGCAATCATGACACTTGCAATCATTACACTTGCAATCATTACACTTGCAATCATTACACTTGCAATCATTACACTTGCAATCATTACACTTACAATCATCACAACGTACAATATTACCTTCCTTGTTCTTACATAAACAAATGCAAGATTTTCCATCAGTTGGAATACAAACACATTCACGTTTGCTGTTAGTTGCATCTTTACCTGCTACTGCAACGCAAGTGCAGTTCTCGCACACGGTAATGTTGTTCTTTGCATCACAGCAAACACAAACGCATTTAGCTCCTCCAGTTGGAATACAAAGACAGCCAGACTTATTGCAATCACCGCTTTCATTACACTCGCAATCATCGCAACGTACAATCTTACCTTCCTTGTTCTTGCATACACAGATGCATGATTTTCCATCAGTTAGGATACAAACACATTCACGCTTGCATTTAGCTCCTCCAGTTGAAATGCAAACACAGCCAGACTTATTGCAATCACCACTGTCATTACACTTGCAATCATCACAACGTACAATCTTACCTTCCTCGTTCTTGCATAAATAAATGCAAGATTTTCCATCAGTTAGGATGCAAACACATTCACGTTTACAATTATTTGCTTCTGCAACACAATTGCAGTTCTTGCATGTATTAATGTTGCTCTTTGTATCACATGTATCTCCTTCAGTAGGAATACGAACATAGTCGGATTTTCCAGACGTATTACAGCCACTACGTTCGCTACACTTACAGTCAACGCAACAAGCTAAAGATGAAATACAATCAGCCTTGCCACATTTGTTACTTGCCGAAGTCGTCTTGCATTGACAGTCATCGCAACGGACAATCTTGCCTTCATCATCTTCGTATACGCAAATGCAAGATTTTCCATCCGTTAAGACGCAAACACAACCAACTTTATCACATTTTGCCGCCTTTCCTCCAGATCCACAAGAACAATTCTTGCAGATTTTAATACTTCCCTTGGAGTCGCAGCAAGCGCAAAGGCATCTGCCGCCTTCAGTTGACACGCAGACACAGCCCTTGCTATTACAAACTCCATTTTCGTTACAGTTACATAATTGGATTTTCCCGTCCTTGTTGCACACACAGATGCAACTTTTTCCGTTAGTAGGGAAGCACACGCATCCGGCTTTCTCGCATTTCTTGAAATTCTTCTTGCATTCTTCTGCATTGATGCAAGAGCAGTCTTGGATCAGCTTGGTTTCATCTTCTGCATCACTGCAAATACATAGGCAAGTTTTGCCCTGAGTTGGAATGCAGATGCAAGAAGAATCCACACATTTCCATACGTTTTCTTCGATCTCTACCGCTTTGCAGTCATGGCAAGGCACAATTTTCCCATCATCGTTCTTGCTTACACAGATGAAGGCTCTGCCATCAGTTGGAATACATACGCACTCAGTCATGGCGCATACGAGAGTTTTTTGGGTGGTTACTTTACAGCAAGACATCTTGATTCTTATTATATATATATATAAAATTTAATCTTGATTCTTTTCAGTTCTGTAAAGAAAACATTTGTATAAGTTGTAATCGAATATCGACGTAATTTAAATACATTCGTGCTCTAGAATATTAATACCAGTTAACTAACAAGTACCTTTTGATATAAAAATAAATTGACCTCAAAAAATTTCGGTGCATTAAACGGTGAATATAGAACTGAATATACTGCATACGTCTGCGAGCTCATTTAGCGCATACAGGCGTGATGTTATGTTTTGAAATTCATTAACAATAACTAAATATACGATAGCAGCAATCGATGATTTTCTAATATCTATTGAAGAGTCTGTTCCGTTGTCTGTCTCCGAAACTAGTCATATTTCAAAATAAATTTCTGCCTAGTAAAAAACAATTTTGCAAATCCTTCTAAATAATAATATGATGGTTTGCCCGAACTTACATTTGGAACGAACAACAAAATAAATGTTCTTTTTAAGTATAAAAAAAAATGAATTGAGAACCTCCTCCTTTTGTGAAGTCGGTCAGGAACAGCCTGGATATTATTACTATAAAACTGACTATTCACTAAGCAAAGACGGATTTTTATGATTGTAAGTTGTAAATCATTCACAATACGAGATCAAATCAATATGAGATCAAGATGACATCGGAACTGAGTTTTTAATAGTATGTCATTACGAGAATTGACCATCAGGACGAATATGAACCCGTGATTGTCTAATTAAGCTAGACCTAGATACCTTTTTTCCCCATGGATACCACCCCCGTCGGCCATTGGTGGTGGTTATGTCGGGATCGAACCGACTAAAACCGCACACCGTCTCGGGTCTTAATACCGGGGTGTAAGGTCTCTCGCACCCCAGCTGACCCCGGGCCATCTACGTTTTTAAGATGGCGATTTTTGGAACTAGGATATGTTGTACACATTTAAAATAAATACATTTTTATAATAAACTGTCTGAACTACAAAATACATACAAATAAACTAAAAAACAATATAAAAACTTACCTTTTACTACACACGAGCACAAATTCACACCAAAACAATACAATATTGTTATCACCACGTCTAGTTATGTATCAGTGAGTTATAATATTGAATGATAAGCGTACCGGTCTTATATACTACGTACAAACGTAGTAAATATTGTGACGAGTGCAAAGTGATAAGGTCTAATTATCGCAGTGTATGGGGCCGAGTGCTATGTTAGAGTTAGTGGTAGCGAGTGCAAAATGACGAAGCGATAGAGGGAATTTAATGTGAGTCATAGCGACAAGACAGTGTCGTGTGAATTTGTTGTTTCTAGAAACTTTATTGTTCGTGGGTTCGATTCCTGTTTAATACAAATATTTGGAGTGGTTCTATGTATGCGTATGCCCGCGGCTCTGCCCGAATGGATGTCGGTTTTCGTGTTTTTTGAATATATCTCTGGTTCTACTCAACCGATTGTGATGAAATATAGTAAAATTTTAAATCTAACCAAGATCTTTTAAACGAAAATAAATTTTTGTATTTAGAATCGTTCATATAACATTACCCGAGTATTTTTTAAGTAGGTATCACCAATGTATGGCTACTTTACTTTACCTATTCATAATAGTATATTGTTACTAACAATAGTATTAAGATTATTGTTACTAACACACTATGGATCCTGGTCCGAAATAAATGCGTTTATTATTATTTATTTATTTTATTTACAATTTCTAATAGTATGATATTTATGTGTGTACTAGCTATTACACGTGGCTTCGCCCAAATGAACGTTAGTTATAACGCGTGAACTTTTTTTTCTACAGACTAGTTACTTTTCTGAAAACCGCATCAAAATCGGTTCAACTAAACAAGAGACAATCGCGGACAAACGTAAAAACTTACAATTCAAACAGTGAACCTCCTTTTGAAGTCGGTTAAAAATAACAACAGAAATAAGCTCTGTGTCAATCACCACAAATTATTAGAACAACATAAATCACCACATGGGTGGGGGCGATTGAAAGTGGTCCCAACAGCGGAAACTGTACAATTCCATTTAAACGTGCCTACCAAAACACTTTACATACGGCCTTGAGCCAATTACCAGAGGCTGTACATTGTATACAGGGTGTTTATAAAATTATGTTATGATTTCAAACGCCTGACTTTTTTATTGTACACACGTTAATACATCTTCATTATGTAAAATTAGTATTTCTTTGGATGTGTGAACCAAGGTAGCAACTAAGTAGCCCACGGAATGATAGGTAGCTACGGGACCTAGGAATGTTAGCTCCTCCAAAAATTGTCAATCGTGTGTTGCCATTAGAGTGGAATAGGAGACTAGAGATGAGAAGGAAAAGAAAGAAACAACTCTGCTTCATTCTACACAACGCTAACTAGACACAAAGTATAGTTTAACTAGCTTGTAACCCATAAGGGTTCTAGAATGCGGATAAACATACCTACTTATATTTTTTTTTGTAAATACATACATACAAAAATTGCAAATTGCATTAAAGACTTAATCTGTCTATCCTACCCATATGGATTTTTAAATATTACCGTTTTAACATAACAGACACATTAATTTTATATTTATTTGTTCATTTCAATTTGACAAATTTTAACAAATCAATAATAAATCAGCCTGTATAGTCCAGTTCGCGAATATATTTTGTCTAGCCAGCGCGTGGGTGATGAGCCCACTCGCCTTGCAGACTTATATGGACCAAACTGGCTATAAAATGAGGTCGATTACCGATACCGGCGATGTCTGACCTTCGTGTTATACAACTTACTTGACGATCTGATGGTAAGCGGTTACCATATACAACGAAATCAGCTGAGGGCGTACAGGTAAGATGCGAGCCAGAACCTTCACGCGGTGCACCCGTTCAACGGAGATGGCAGCGCCTCCCACTTACTGGAGAGACGCTGCTGCCTGAGGCAAATGCCGGCCGAGACGAGAGTGGCCCTCTAGAGGGTTGCTCGGAAGCTCTCTACGTGTCCTTCTAAATAGCAGAGGTCACATTATGGAGCAGCCGGGGATCAGGCTGGTTCTCCGAACTCCGTGACAGCATGGCCGCCTGTCACCGTACACCCCACCGCCGCCGGTGAGGTGGTGCGATGCTCGTTCCACCAATTTCTTTGGGTCGAGGGGGCCACCTTAAAAACTAGGCCCGGGGTCAGTGGGGTGCGAGGGTAACCTTTTGGGTAACCGGACACCCCGTCGAGTACCATTTTAATCTAGCCTCACATTTCTATACTTACCTCTCATTATTCGTTCTGTAAATAAACCATGTCTGGTCTGAGCATGTTGGTCTAAGTCCGTATACTGTAAACAAGTCTCAATAAGCGGCAGTTAAAAAGAGAAATTAGGTTTTACAGAGAAAGTACAGTCAGACTACAATTTATTAGCATTCTAAAGGCGCATGACGTGACGCAATCTTTCCTACATTTCACGTTTACATCCTGACTGTTCTAACAGTGTTTAAGTATGTTATTTTTACCCGACTGCCAAGAAGGGTTATGTTTTTCGCACGTATCTTGTATGTATGTATGTATGTTTGTAAGATTCTTTATTAAGTACCTCATATCTTCCAAACCACTGGATACATTTCGTTAGTTAACATATCGTTAGATTCGTCTCGGTAACCCAAGTGTTCTTAGATAGGTCACGCGAAAAAAAAAACAACATGGCCGCTGTTATACGCTATAGTTTAAAGGGAAAAAAAAAAATTAATTGTGTACTCCAATATGGGTATCAAATTAAAGGGGTTATCATGAGGATTTCAAAAAGGTATATTATGACTACATTTTAATAAAAAAATGTCATTTTCATCTATGCAAGTTACACGCGGATTGAGGTTTGTGAACTTAGCGATGAATGTACACGAAAACTAAAAAGTATCAAATAAATAAAAAATTAAAAATTCAAAAACCCGACTGCGTAAAAAAATTAAAAATCAAAAAAAATTGTTTTTTTTTGCATTTTTAGTTTTTTTTAGTATAGTAGGTACTTCGATTTCCTGTGGTCTAGAAATATAACAACTGTACACTCTGTACAGTCGGGATCCATTATTCGGGGCCATACTAATGTTTCAATGGATCCCGACTGTACAGTTGTTATATTTCTGACATCGAAGTATAGCTTGTCTATTTAGTCGTGAAAAGAATGTTTGAGGAACTAACATTAAACATGTGAGTGGCAACACCAAACATAAGTACGTCAGTTGTCAATACTTATCGTCGAATATAGTTTTCTTCTCTTATTTTTAATTGTTTTCATTAAACTGCAATACATTGAGACCAAACTAAGCATAAAAGGTTGAGAAATGAGTAAAGGAAATCAGAGTGGTGCGTGGGAAGTGATTTTTAAAGTTTTCCAGCAATGAATCACGGATTACTAAGCTGGACAATTTTATGGGATTTGGAGGACGTTATTGATCGAACAGCATCTTTGATGGGTATGTAATCATGTTATTATTTGTTTTGAATCTGTCTGAACTTAAAAATCTACTGAATTTACGGTTTGAAGGCAAAAAAGGCCAATGTTTACATTGCAAATTTTAGGTTAGATTAAAAACTGTCAGTAGGTCATTTTTATAGTGCGATCAATATTTTTGATATGATGGTACAACTTGTTCAATCTGTACCAATTTTTTATTTGAATTAATTGCTTCAAGTCAATAACTTGTTGCCATTCAGTAATTAATTATTAAATTATTATTTTTACTCTTTACAGGAAAATCAGAGTATAGTTGGCGGATAGTTAACGAAGGTTTTAAGAATGATGGAAAGTTTGAAACTCCTGGGAAACACATGAAAGGTCGGCCGAAGAAAGAAATGGATAACTTTAATATTTGTGGTGACAGTGGTGACTGTACTGCTGAAAGTGGCGATGAAACGCATTTCATTATTTAATATTTAAAATCCGGAGTGATTATTCTTTGTAACTGATTGAATTTATTAAATGATTAAGTTTGAGTTTCAACTAACTTTATTCTGGATCTGGTTCAATCTGGTTCAAAACTTTATACTGCACCTGGTATAATAAATAAAACAGAAACAATATATTATGACTGCACAATGTGTTTTATTTTATTAACTCATTTTACTAGGAACGAACTTCTAGGATCAAGATCATTTTAGTCGCACTATATAGGGTTGCTACATGAAGTTCAGCAGCGCCCTCATTTAATTTCACGACTTTCTAGACAAGCTATACCTACTTGTTTTTTTTTTGCTTTTTAGTTTTTTTTTTTATTACGCAGATACTATAGGTTTTGCGTTTCTAATATACAGCGCCATTTTATCTAATCTTTAGTGCTAGTAAAACTGCGGACCGTGGGAGAGGACTAGTAGGATATTGAGATAAGCTTATCAGATGTTATCAATAGACTGTCTGAGTGCCGCTACTGTTTGTGAGGTTTTGAGTTTGATTCCCGGATTAAGTGCTATTTTGCTTTTGGGCCATCTTACACCCCGGCGCTAGAAGACCAGGGACGGCGTGCGGTTTTAGTCGGTTCATGTCCGCTGTTAGGGATACGTGGGAATTTCCGCACGAAAGAAAAGGCTTAGTAAGTACGAAGACAGTCTTAATAAGTTGACAGTCGATACCGTAAAAGTCAAAGTAAATTAACTAATGTAAAGAAAGAGAGTGAACTTCAAAATGCAAGCTTAGGATGCAAGAGATCTTTAGCAAATACCTAGTAAGAACCATAACTCGGGCATCTACTAGAAAGAAACTCTCAACCTCTCCCTCTCCCTAATTCCCCCCCCCCCCCATCAATCCCTTTCATCCCCTCCCCCCAGGGTCAGCAGCGTGAGTGTGACGATCCTGGTGTTACACACGTCTATAGACCACGGTAACCGCTTCCCATCAGATTGGCGGTTTTTTTTATATCGGTCACATCAATATGACTTCACCTCGCCTGATGGTAAGCTAAAGGTACAGTCTCTAAAATGGGAGTCACCATTACAAACACCGTGCTGGCTGCTTGTCTGCCGCCTAAATGGTATATTTTTTTATATCACTTAGGTGGCAAACAAGCACACAGTCCACCTGATGGGAAGCGGTTATTCTCACATCCGTCTTTATTTCAACATAATAAACATTATAACGTCCATTTTGTGATGTAATTGTATTAGCAGTTAACAATAGCCCGTGTGTCATCGTAATGCAATGCAACCTTCGATTGAAAACCTTCAGTAGCCATTTTAGGACGCGCAAGTCATGAATACAGATGTCAATGTTTATTGTTATCGCTTAATAATCCATAATTAATACTTTGAAACCCTTAGCCGAAAATATTCCTGCGTGTACGCATATAAAATTGTTGAGGTGCGAGAGAAAATGCCCTTTGGGAGCAGTTTTGTTTATAACGTTTTTGACTATAATATCTCCGGTTCTACTCAATCGATTTTGATCAAACTTAGTCCTAAAAGTCTAAGTCTGACCAAGACCTTTCAAACAAAAAACCGTTCAGTAGTTTTTCGTCCATCTTTCCTGAGACTTTACCTTCAGCTTACCATCAGGCGAGGTGAAGTGTCCTATACCTATATAAAAAAAAACGCGCACAAACAAACAAACCGACAAGAATTCCAAAAAAAAATATTTTCGTATTCAGAATCGTTTAAATAAATAGGTATAACATACACAGCAGACACAGCCACTTACAATTATATAATAGTAGGTACAGATGTTCACATCAATATGACTTTACCTCGCCTGATGGTAAGCTAAAGATTTTTTTTCTATATCTGTTACTCATTATGTAATTTCTATTTTACAGGTAATATGAGTGCGGCTACTCTTCAGCTAATTTCAGTAAGTTTATTACTAAAATTGCTGCCAAAAAGCTACAGTGGTCGTCAATGCGACAGCTGCGCGTAATGTGCTGGGTCGATTCAAGGATTAGACTTAGTATAATTGTTAGGAAATTATATTTATCAGTTCCGTAGCAATAGATTCGGCCCCTATAATGATCAATTTGCCGTGTGGCGACGGCTTTAGAATACACTTGTCACCTCACCACCCCTTTTCAACCCCAGGGAGTCGTAAGAGGCGACGAAGGGAGAAGCACAATAATTCTATCTGGTGCCATAGAAGGAAAACTCGAAATAAAGACGTCTACGGCTAGCCGAATTTGACCCACTACAACGACTTTTGTTGAAAATGTTTACCAATATCCAAACTAACTAACCAAATTGCTCTGAAAGTTAAAGTGGCAGTAAAAACTCATTAATTTTGAATCGGCCGAAGATCCGTATGCCGTAACTAGCTCCAGTATCCAGAGGTCACGTCATGAGGTCTCGAGATGAAAGTAAGATTGGTACTCCCCTTAAGCCGTCCTAGTTTTGTGATGGCCGTGACGACACCATATAACCACCGGTACCTACATCTAGAGCTGTGAGTTTTCGCCCTGTCCAGCTTCGTCTACAAAAATAATTGGAGATCTTAATTTAAAAAAGCATTATTAGTTATTATCGTAGGCATCGTCAACTACAGAAATTGATATACCTACATTTTTTTATGTCGGACAGGTCAACATGACTTCACCTCGCCTGATGGCAAGCTAAAGGCAAAGTCCCTGGAATGGGAGTCACCATTGCAAACACCGATAGTGCCACAATGGTGGCTCTCAGCTTGACGGCCTCATCAAATGCTTTTTCACGCTCCGCTTAATGGAGCCGGGACGATATGAGTGTAGTATAGGTGTAAACTATTGTGTCAACAATGTGGGTACTTCTAATTAAATCAGTTAACCTCCAACCCGCCTTTCATTAGATACTCCATTGGCGCAGCCGTATTTTAAATAATTCTTTTTTAGTAGTTTCCGCAAAATAAATAAGTAACAGTTTTGTGCAAAATATCGCGTGATATCGAGTGTAACATTATTTTGAACAATAAAATAGTGCGATCTTTCGAAATTATGCCGATCGGTAAAATTGAAAGTTTTGACTTAGGGTCAAAAAAATGGCCGGCATATGTGAGACGCGTGAATCAGTTCATATTGTTAAACGGAATTAAAGATAATTTAAAAGTGCCAACTTTAATCACGGTTGTGGGTGAGGCGACATATTCGCTGATGTGTGATTTGTGTACTCCGGAACATCCCGAGGATAAGGAATATGACGAACTTATTAAATTGGTAACCGATCATCTCGAACCGAAACGCTCAGAAATAGCCGAAAGACATATTTTTCGGCAACGGAGACAGCAAACTGGTGAGTCGCTGACAGAATATCTACAAAGCCTAAAACATCTAGCTGCAACGTGTAACTTTGCGAGTAGATTAGAGGAGGAACTTCGAGACCAATTCGTGTCAGGACTCGCGAACGAAGCGATGAGAGCCCGTATTTTTGCTGAAACAAAAATCAACTATAGAAAGGCATTGGAGCTAGCTCTGGCGCTGGAGGCCGCCGAGAAGCACGCGGTCCTGAGCGGGACCGGCGCAGGTGCGGCGGCGACGAGTGCAAGCGGCGGCGGCGGCGCGCCCAGCGCAGGGGACGGCCTGCATGCCATGCGCGCGCGCCGTGCCGGGGGCGGAGCCCGGCTTCGTGGCGATAGTAACGTGGCGCGTGGCGACAACGCCGGCGCCGGTGTTCGCGGCGCAAGCAGCGGCGGGGGAGCGGGCTCAGCGGGCCCTATGAAAGACGACACAGCATGTTGGCGGTGCGGCAAAGGTCATCGCGCGAATAAGTGCCGTTTTGCAAATTATAATTGTGACCTGTGTAATCAACGGGGTCATTTAAAGGCCATGTGCCCGAAAGGTAACCGTCGGGAAGTTGAAAGATGCCAACAGATTTCAGGTGAGGACTCCGAGGACGGGTTTTACAATATGCAAGTGACATCGAAAGGTAACAAACCATATTTTATTAACATTAGAGTGGACGATGTGAATTTAAAATGTGAAATCGACACTGGGAGCCGAATTGCAGCTATCAATGAACAATGTTATGAACAGTTGTTTAGACATAAGAACTTGCACTCAGATAATATTTTATTATTTGCCTCCACAAGATAGCGTTTGTTTGAAGAAGCTGCCTAGATTTTTGCCCTTTATTAGCGTAAAACTGGTTAAAACATACCTTTTAAACTCCAATTCGCTGTGATAGTTACATATTCACCTGCTAGGGGGCGACGATACTTGAAGTTTGTGACGTGCCTCTATAATATTTCATAGCGTCTATGATTTTTGCCGCGTAACGTGAAAAATTTTCTCAACTAAGAGAAAAGTTATTTTAAAAAGTGAAATTCATAGTAAATACCGATAAATATGTTGTTTTGTGCCGTATATAGTCATATAGCGTTGAAAAGTAAGTGCAAGGCATCCTTTCGTGACCTTTTCCGAGAATTTCGGTAAGTAGGTATTTTACCATATCACGAATATCGCTAAACACGAGGGTGCTCTGCTGACTGCTCGGAAGAGAGGGCAAAACGCATATAATATATCAAACAGCTACTCATCATCGGAAGATGAGAGGCGTTTATGTTATGACGCCGCTAAACAAGCTGACCAAAAAGTCGATTCACGTCGAAACGTGTTCACTCTGTACTATAATGGAGATAAAAATGATTAAAAGTACCTAAGTTGGTTACCTTACTGACCGCATGCCTCAAGTTTTGCTATATTATGTTATTGCTCGAACTAACAATTAACCTGTTAGAATAAATACCTACTTAATAATAACATAGAATTAAGTCTTTACATCATTGAACTTGAGAGTGAAGACAGACGTCCACGGACCATGGTTAGGTAATAGGTACTCAGATTAACATTAGCGAAATAAAATCGTGCCCAGTGCTGATTCTCAAGGTTGGGGGTTTGTAACCTACCAGCCTGGAAGGGCATTGATTTAAGTAAGTAAAATTACAATCATCACTGGTTTACTGACCAGAAATTAAATACAGAATTATGTCACCTTAATAAAGGGACATTTATTAGGTACAGTACAGTACTAGGTGTACTAACAGTAACTAACAGGTGTGTTTACCTTGTTTTAAGGCCTCGAAAACTTTTAAAAGTTGTAGGTCGGGCTTGTATAAAATAATTAAACTTAATAGTAATCACTCATGAATATAGCTCTGTCAAGCACACCTAGATAAGTGATAATCACAGTCTAAGGAGGTTGTCTAAGATTCATGTACTTACAAGCATGACTAATTTACTGATTACATTCAAATTAACTGGCAACTGAATCAGAAAAATCTGGATATGGGCGTTATCAGTCTAATGACTGCCTTTAACAATGTAATAATAATTATTATTTAGATGCCATTATATTTTGAATATTATAGCCAATGGGGGCATGTTTTCAAACCCAAACAACTTACATTATCCTTAGCAAAGCATGCAGTAAGGAAATTATTTTAATTAAGTTTCTTTTCAGTTTTAATTTATTTTATCCGTGTTGGATATTGTGGGAAATAAATAAATATAATATATCATATGAAAAATAGGAAACATTCAGATGACCTTCCTATTTATTACAGTTAATTCAATTCCTACGAAGGGTTTTGAATAAAAAATTGTATGTGCACTAAGCATAACTATCTATGCACAGGGTAATTTCACATGAAGTCCCTGTAGATCTTACAAGGAAAAGATATTTTCCTACTAGCAGCCTTTTTTCATCCTCTCATCAGCACCTCATAATTATCTTGCAACTGAGACCAAATTGGGTTGCGAAAATCCTTCAGAGATAAGCCAAGACAGTCATGTTATATAGATATAATAGAGACTATTTCTCATTAGCAAATCTAATTTTTATTTCAAATCATTCAGACCAGGAACATTTTGTTGAATGGAAGGAGAACATAGATAGCTAGGATTCAGTTTGCCTCTTAGCTAAACTATTGTCTTTTTCGGCGTAGCATTAGTGCTTCGGCTGCTACGACAAGTGCGGGTTCGATGCCCGCTTCCTGTGATTCAAGAATGATGTAGTTTTTCTAGCAAATGAAGTAATCATTATAAGATATAATCTACTAAACTATTACAAGTATGACTTATCTCTGGAAGTGTCATCAATTGCAGAGCATTTTAAAATTTGCAATCATTCAGGGTAGACTGAGAGAGAAAAAGGGCTCTGCAACCCCTAGTGAAGTGCAAGTAACAGTGGTGACTCAGGATTGGGGACCACGGCACACAAGTGGTACACAGATATAAAGTGACTCACTTTTCACTACAGACATGATGAATGCAGTTTGGGGAGTGCAGCTGAACAACCCTAGGTTGTCAGGCTTAAATGGAGTTAGCCAACAGAATGGCACTCCAAGGTAGAGGAATTGTTGGCAGTGTATGCAGCGTTACTTAGAATACTTACATTCAGGACGCAGACATACTATTTCAGTTTTCAGTGAACCTTCCAACCAACCGAGTAGTTCAATGTGAAACTGTCAGCATACTACCTCCGGGAAACGTTCAATGAGATCCTAGAACGCCTCTCACGGCAGGTCTCTTCCCGTGTGGCACCTTACCAGAAGCCACTAATGTGCTGACCCAGGGCTCGTCGATCGCAGATCGAGAATAGGATCTACGGAAGATCCAACAGACCTTACCTAAAAGGAAGGTGCCCTCTTCATGAGGATAGGTTATCCTATAGCCCATAGTGGGGTCAGTGCTTTTGGGCTCGTCGATCCCAGATCGAGAATAGGATCTGCGGAGGATCCAATAGACCTTCCTAAGAGGAACGTACCCTCTTCAGAAGGATAGGTCTTTCTATAGCCCATATTAACATTCGTCGAACTCAATGCCAATCGAGAATGCCAATGAAGGATCTGCGGAAGATTCAATAGACCTTCCTAAGAGGAATATGTCCTCCTCAAGGAATGAGTCATCCTATAGCCCATGGTGGGATCAGTGCTTTTGGGCTCCTCGACCTCAGATCGAGAAGGCCAATTAAGGATCTGCGGAAGATCCAATAAACCTCCCTAAGACGAAGATCTTTGGAGGAATGTGTCATCCTCCTAACCTGGAAAAAGGGGGGGGGGCAAATAACAGAGTTATTAAGCAGTACACGGAAATCTTAAAGCAATCAATATGCTATCCTTCCTATACTACCATACACTTGTAACATTCACTGGTCCCATAGTTCACAAGTATCACTGTACAGGGCTCTAACGTCTACCCAAGACGTATCATTATATCAGAGGATTTGAACGTCTAGGACATGTCCGAGTGGCTGGGGCGGTCGAAAGTCCCCCTTGAGAGAAGTCTCGGGTTCAGTTTCTATCCCAGATGCTCTCCTTTTCGGATTTAGAATTACTGAGAATAGTTGACGGACAACCACTCTCAATATACAGGGGTGTACACCCATAAGACGTTGAGTTCTCATTATATGATAAGCAATAGAAACCCAGAAGCAAGATGCTGCTTGTTTTTTCTAAAAACATTTTAATTCAACAAATCTTAAAAACTATTGCTGTAACTTCTACGGTTGTTGTTTGCTGCTGTAGCTACTGAGACTGAATCTGTATAGGGGTTACCCAAATAACAGTCTACTGACTAGTATCAGCACCATGTAATGACTTTCCTCTGGATATTCTAGATGATCTGCAATTATATACATTCAGCATCTAACAGGTAAAGTGAGGTCAGAGTTCATGACCCTCACCCTATGAGATATATCTCACAGATTCTTCCTCGAAGAAGTAGAAAGAATTATATTATAGCCAAAATTCAATTCTAAGACTGATGAAACAAGCATTGTAGGCAATTGGCTAGTAATTGTCAAGAATCAATGGCCCAAATTCAAATTACTTATTGCCACTAAGTGTACAAGTTGTTCATACAATGGTTTCAGTGCTTTTGCTTAACACACTTTTCAGGAATTGCAACATGAGTCACAGAGTCACAGGTTCCTTTACTTATTTACCTTGCTTATAAAATACTATATTTTTTCTTGTATTCATTTGTGTCCTTTAGAACACATCATTCAACATAATTATACAAGTCCTTAATCCTATCTTTCTGATATTAATGTGACTATTTCTTTCATGTTAATTAGGGGGCTGTTCGATCAGCACCCAGGCCTCTCAATAATGAATAGATTAGATTCATTCTTAGAGAAGTACAGTCAACAAAAAATAGCTGAACAATTCTATTTTATTAATCGCTGTAGCTTCTAAAGCTCTGATAAAATAATGAGCAAAACATAAAATACCTTAACTTTGTTAAGGGTTAACTCCTGGAATTATGAACTTATTTAATTATAGATTAATGATACATGGTTCCAATGGAAACCTTTCTTTAAATATGAATATTTTAATAAGTATTTTATTTTAACAAACCAACGTCTTCATTGACTTCAAAACGGAAGCATGCATTATTTAAATTGTATCATAAATAAGATCTAAGTAGTTACCATGTTCTAGTGTCTAGCTATGGTTACATTAATCTCTTAGGTTTTGAGATCTCATTGATCTGTCATGTTATACTGATTGTATGAAACATGATTGGATGAACATCTTGGTTATTAATTGTTTAAACCTTCTATCATGGTTATTATGTATAATTGAATGGATCCTGTTATTCTTACAGCTAATTATACCGTCTTAATGATTCACATAGCGTTTATAGTTACCATCACCAGCAGAAACCAAACAGGTCTTCAAACAAACGCTATCTTGTGGAGGCAAATAATAGAACTGTTTTACACAAAATAAAACAGTTATTATGTGCCGAAACAAGATAGCGTTAGAGCAAGGTCCTTGCTGGCGAATGAAGACAGCTATGAAATATTATAGAGGCACGTCACAAACTTCAAGTATCGTCGCCCCCTAGCAGGTGAATATGTAACTATCACAGCGAATTGGAGTTTAAAAGGTATGTTTTAACCAGTTTTACGCTAATAAAGGGCAAAAATCTAGGCAGCTTCTTCAAACAAACGCTATCTTGTTTCGGCACATAATAACTGTTTTATTTTGTGTAAAACAGTTCTATTACGTAGTTATTCTGGCTCCCGAATTGAAACTCTAGGGTTAATTACTGTAGCGGTCAAGTTTCAGAATACGAAAGTTGAAGGCCTCTCTCTTTATGTGATAAGAGGCGGTGGTAGACCGTTAATTGGCCGGGATTGGCTCAGTGATTCGTAATCAGCGAAATTAGATTAAATCAGATCGTAGAGGATCAGTTCGCGAGCCAGCTCAGTAAGGAATATCCTGAAGTGTTTTGCGATAAGCGTGGGACCTGTAAAAAAACTATGAGCTTAGAGTTAACCGATTGCAGGGGCGTGTATGTACGCGCCCGACCAGTGCCGCTGGCGTTACGCGAGCGCGTCGAACGCGAGCTCGAGCGGCTCGAACGCGATGGGTCGATTTATAGATTAGAACATTCGGATTTTGGAACCCCGATAGTGCCGGTAATTAAAACCAATGGGGAGCTTCGTCTATGCGGCGACTATAAAATAACAATAAATCCTAAGCTGAAACGCGACTTCTATCCGCTTCCTCGGATAGAAGAGTTATTTGCGAGTTTAAGTAAAGGGGCAGAGTTCACTAAAATTGACCTGCGACAGGCTTATGAACAGGTTTTATTAACAGCAGACTCCCAGCGGTTTACCGCAATTACCACTCACATAGGGACATTTGCTTACCGGCGCACCCCCTATGGTCTATCGAGTGTACCGGAAAAGTTTCAAAAGTTAATGGAAGAGACGTTGCGAGGGATTCCCGGGACGGTGGTATTTTTAGACGATATCTGTGTGACGGGACCGGACCGCTCTTCCCACTTACACAATTTAAGAGCGGTACTCGATAGACTAAAGAGGATGGGCCTAACCGTGCAAATAGAAAAATGTAAATTCTTACAAAAAAGAGTGCACTATTTAGGCTTTATAATAGATAAAGACGGGTTACATCCGGATCCGGCTAAGCTCGAGGCGATCACCAGGATGCCCACTCCCACAGATATGACTCAATTAAAAAGTTTTTTGGGCTTTCTTAATTATTACGGTAAATTTATACCAAATTTGAGTACCCTGTTGCACCCATTACACGCGTTATTGAAGAAAAATGTTACCTGGGTTTGGGATAAAAATTGCGAGCGGGCATTTACAGAGGCAAAGGCAACCCTGGTGGGCGACCGTGTGCTAGCCCACTACGAGGAGGGGCGACCGCTCGTGCTGGCCGTGGACAGCAGCGCGTACGGCGTCGGCGCCGCCGTGCTGGCGCACTGCTATCCGGGCGGCGCCGAGCGGCCCGTCAGCTGTGCGTCGAGGTCATTGAACGATGCGGAGAAGCATTACAGCCAGCTTGATAAAGAGGCGTTGGCTATTTTTTATGGGGTGAACAAACATCATCAATTTCTTTTCGGTAGACACTTTACGCTCCGCACGGATCATAAACCGTTGATGTATATTTTTGGGGAAAAGAAGGGCATACCACAGACGGCGGCCAGCCGGCTGCAGCGTTGGGCCGTGCGATTGGCCGGCTACAATTATACGGTAGAATTTGTGAAATCCGCAGACAACGGGCCGGCAGACTCTCTGTCTAGGCTGCCACTGCCACACGAGGGACGCCACGCCTCCTCTACATTTTTTATGAACATGATGGAAAGTTTACCTATTAATTACAAAGATATAGCTGTTGAGACAAAAAGTGACCCTTTGTTAAGTAAGGTTTTAGGCTATATTATGTTCGGTTGGCCGTTGTCGGTTAGCTGTGAGGAAGAAAAACCATTTTTCGTACGAAGGGAAGAATTATACATTGAATTAGGGTGTATTCTTTTTAAATATCGAATAGTCATTCCCAAAAAATTAAAAGATAATGTTTTACGAGAAATTCATGCAGGTCATTTAGGTATGAGTAAAATGAAAAGCATTGCTCGAAATTATGTGTATTGGCCGAACTTAGATAAGGATATTGAGAATACAAGTCGGGCATGTGAGGCATGCCGCACAGTGCGCGATGCGCCGGCCCATGCACCTCTGCATCCGTGGGAGTTCCCCTTACACCCGTGGCGTCGATTACATGCCGATTTTTTCGATTGTGGGGGTAAACGATACTTGATAGTAATTGACGCTCATTCGAAATGGATCGAATCATTGCCTATGACGAGTACGACCGCTACGTCAACGATAAATGCTTTTCGAAATATTTTTGCACGATTCGGTTTTCCGTCACAGTTAGTCACCGACAATGGCCCCCCGTTTTCTTCTTTTGAATTTAAGGAATATTGTTCTACAAATAATATTAAGCACACAACATCGGCGCCGTTCAGACCACAGGGAAATGGGGAAGCAGAGAATGCGGTTAAAATAGTGAAAAAGGCGGTTAAACGGGCTATTTTTGAAGGTATGGATGTTTGCAGGGCTTTATCTGTCTTTTTATTTCAATATAGAAACTGTGAGCACGCAACGACGGGTATTTCACCCGCAATCGCATTGCTTGGGCGACGCCTGCGGGGACGCCTAGATGCGCTTCGCCCAGATGTCGCGGCCCTCGTGAGTGATAAGCAGGCTCGTCAGGTCGAGACCGCTGGTGGCCAACATAGGCTATTTGCAGTGGGGGACCCAGTTTTGGCCCGCGATTATTCACGGGGGGGAAATAGGTGGCTGGCAGGTCGGATTAAGGCTACAACGGGTCCAGTTTCATACAAAGTAGAAATACCGAATGGGCTAGTTTGGCGTAGGCACCAAGACCAAATTATACCCACACAGGGTACAAAACGTTATTCCTTGTCACGCGCAAGTTATACACCAATTGAGGGTGACAAAAATGGTCTGAGCGATGCCACTGTTGATAAGGAGTCAGCTGCCGAGGTTGTTGGCAGTTCTGCAGATGGTGACATAGCAGTACCTCCTCTTGTGTTGGACGAGGACAAGAATACGGGAGACCTCTCGGCTCAGAAGTATTCAACTGAGGAGTCTAACTCACATGATCCCCTGCCACTGCCCACCACCTCGGCACGGGCCATGCGTGCAATTCGCAGGGCTAAGAATAATTGATAATTATACCTTAGATTATAATGTTTTAGATGTAAGCCATGTACCTTTCTTATTACGATGTTCTAGATTTGGTGGTGGGGTATGTAGTATAGGTGTAAACTATTGTGTCAACAATGTGGGTACTTCTAATTAAATCAGTTAACCTCCAACCCGCCTTTCATTAGATACTCCAATGAGGAAGGAAGCACGTGAGCTGGTAAAGAATTCCAGGTTTTGATGGTGCGGCAAAGAAAAGAGGCACCGAACCGCTTGGTTCTTAATGGAATTACATTAAAATATTTCATCAGCATTCCATGGATTCACCGTGCGGTCACCGGATCTATGGCGTGGTACAGAGAGGAACCCCGTGACGGGACTGGGACTTGCGACCTAGAAGTAGGTTTTGGGTGGTATAGGTATAGGACAGCTGAGAAAAATGCATTTTAAATGCAATCTGAATTGTGCGATCGTTATATCCTGGGTTCAAATCCCGGGTCGTACCTACATGAACATCAAAATCTAGAAATTACATAAGTATCTAATTATATATAAAGTACATGGAAATATGGCAATGCTAGAAGACATTATCGTGTACACTAAAAATGTGCACGAAACCGGAATCAAACCTGTTACCTTCGACGTCGCACTCTGATGTTCCGCGGCCATGAAATACGTTATTTATACGTATAACAATAATATTATTCTAAGATTACTTATATCAATCTAATCCTATTTATCGTCAATTCAGGTTATCGTATTTGTAACGCTATTTATCTTAGATTTGTCAAATGATATGATAACATGCAAATAATAAATCTGAATATGATATTTTTAGTTATAGATACCTACTATTAATACGCCTGTTTGTTCGTTTTGGACGCAAAAACTGCTCAACAGATTTTGATGCTGGTCAGAGTTAAAATCTTACGCATATTTGATCACAATCGGTTTAGTAGAACCGGAGATATAGTAAAAAATAGGAAAACTGATGTCCACATGGGTAGAGCCGCGACTATAGGCTAGTTTCAAAATATATGTGGCAAGGTTTCAAAGCATAGAGGAAATTATATTGTTTACCCGAACCGGGAATCGAACTCAATCCTAACCAACCGCTCCGTCACTAAAATATTTATGTAGTTTGCTACCCTAAAAAGTCTAACAACAACGGTCTAGCTGCAATGCTTCGATATCGCCTAATGTCACCATTGGGTTGTGAAACTCAGTTGGTAGTCGCTTCACGGAAAATATCGAGGTCCAGCTAAATCCGCAGTTAAGACTGGTAAAGCGGAGCTCAGACTCCGAGGTGAAAGCTTTGGCTGGGATTAACGCTAGGTTGAAGAGTAGCTACCCTAGTTTTTCTATTCTGCAATACTATAGTTCTCATGGTATCAAGGAAATTACTCCATTTAATAACAATGTTTCCTAACACTTGTGTGGAAAACCAACGTATTTTCCTGTGAACACAATTGCATACGCAATGCATTACGCTTAGGCATAGTCCACGTAAGGATACTTTATATTTACACTTAGGTAAGTACGCGACTTATTTTTCAGATATTTTTTTCAACTCTTTTTTTATACAACTTAGGTGGCAGACAAGCACACGGCCCATCTGATGGTCATAGGTCATGGCCTATGGACGTATGTAACACCAGAGGCATTACACTCGCGCTGCCAGATTGGGGGGATTGGGAAGGGGAAATTGGAGGAAGAGGGTTAGGAGAGATTGAGGCTGTCATCACAGGATCTCTCCACCACTTAGGCGGCAGACAAGCAGACGACCCAACTGATGGGAAGCGGTCATCGTGCTCACGACGCTAAAAATATTTTTGCAAATTGGACAACTATGGGATTAATGTGACCACTGCCCCGTACCGTTTTTTTCGTGCAGAAATTTTGCCGGGCACGGGAATCGAATTCATAGCCTCAAAGACTGTTGATGCCTAACCCGGGAATAGAACCTAAGACCTAGAAGGCAGTTTTTAAACATTACCACCTATCTGTACTAGAATTATACCTCTTAAGAAACTAGGTAAATTTGATAGGATCTAGTCTAGTTTTATATCTAGTCAAGTTATATTGCCGAGGCAATTACCCTATTGTGTAAAAAAGTGATGTTTTGTATCTAACTAACAAAAACTTCTGAAATAAAAACCAACTTTAACCGACTTAATTAAAATGGGAAGCGCTGCTATCAAATAAAACATATCATTCTTTTTTGAATTTGGTTAAAAAGTCGTCTGTGTACATGTACCTACAATAATAACCCTAAATAAACACCATTTCAAGATCGAAAATAGGAATAATCTTCAAAATGAAAAAGATAACGATACTCACCTTAAATGCGTTTAGAAGTGTAACGCATAATTTCACGTTACGTCTTACTGTACCCCACAATGAAACCTTAAACGCAAACTGTGTAGTTATGGTAATGCGATATGGTATCGCGAGGCTGTATAGTTTGGAAATCGAAAGTAGTCTACATGTTGCGAACGAGATTGGTCTGCGTATCATCGGCCACAAAAGCGTTAGAACTAGAATATTTTAAGTATTTAGTTTAATCTGACTGCGACTTTTTTTTAAATCTTAGTAGTCAATTTAGCTACAACATGGCTATGTCACTTCATAATAGCCAATTTATGATACCTATGAACTTGAAAAAAAAGCAAAAAAATTTTTTTCTATAATATTACATTGTTACGCACGTATTTCCGGAAGTAAAAAGGTGGACTATGATAAGACATAGGCTACTTTTTACTTCCGGAGTTCGTTCCTATAGGTCACCGAAATCAGTTTCCACGCAACGGAAGCCGTTGGCAAAGCTATTCAATAAAAAGGCTTCATGAAAAATAATAATACTATAACAACAATGACATCTTTATAGGTAAACAATCTACTTTCCCCTGTCCTCGTCTATAAGACGAAAAAGTACCAGACAGCCATCAGACAAAATTGAACATCATTAGCTACCTTCCAAATATGGCAAGTTATGGCCACTATAACAAGCTGCTCCTATCATAAAAACGTGACGTAGGGCTAATGTTTACCTTCGAATGACTATACGTTTTTGTGTCTCTTTTTAGCTCATTATTATTACGTAAGTATGTCAGGAGTTTACACAACTTTTGTGTGTGTATATCAAAAAATAGTTTTCCCTAGCGTCTATAATGTGGGGTCCTTCAATTAGAAGGTAAAAACCTAGGCTGCGAAATGATCTTCCTGCTGTGGTTTTCCCTAGCGACTACAATATGGGGTTCTTCAAGAAGGGCATTAGAGAGTTTTACAGGGTCGGCAGCGTGAATGTGACTGGTGTTGCAGACGTCCATAGGCCGCGGTGCCCGCTTCCCATCAGGTGGGCCGTGTGCTCTTCTGCAAGCTAGTGGTATAAAAAAGTGAATACTGTATGTATTTCAATTAACAGGTAACTAATAACACCTCTTGTTTTTCATTGGCAGTTAAAAATACAAACGAATAAAATTGTATATCGCGATAAAACTGCCAATTGTACATACAGCAGCTTTAGATTTTAATTTGATTTTATTTTATTATACTTTAATTGGTACCTATACAATAGAATGTATAAACTATCTATAGTATAAAAGAGCATAATGTATGTATAATTTTTAATTCAAAAAAAAATTAAGAGTAACACTTCGCCACATGACTGTACACCCATTTATGGCATTCTCTCATAAAGCTTATACGTACAGTTAGATACAGCTTTGCATAACTTCACCTAATCTATCGCAGATAATCGCCTAAGTACTAGATAAACCGTCGCCATATTGCTACTCACTTTAAATTATAATGTTATGGGATTTATCATATTAACTCTATGGGTTTATAAGTCCATAAAGATATTATGATAGCAAATTTTGCATTCAAACCTTGAGTGGCTTTTTAAGATAAAGATCGCAACTAAAATAATTTTATGTTGTGGCTACTTTTTCTCGATCGTGTTGGGAGTTTAGGGGTAAGCAGAAGTGTTTCTTGAACCCACGTGATAAGAGCTGAGCGTATAACAGGCCCGCATTATCAGACCCACTTCATTGTACCATTTGTTATCATCGTATTGTTCCCAAAGATACGCAAGCGTACCAAATTTGGGCCCAATCTGACGTCAGGCAATGGTTCTGATTGGGTTTCCAAGATTTGATTTATACCTATTGACAAACACAAACGATAGAGCTTGTAAAGTGTATTTTCGAATAAGAAAACACAACCTATTCGAAAGTATTTGAAAACGCATCGTCGAAATTCGTATAATGTTATGACATATTAATATTCAACAAGTGTACAGGCCTAACGTCGAAATATTTAGCATCGCATTTATTTTAACTTCACTAACAACATTCTATATTTAAATTTTTATCGTAAATATTATTACATAATTTTGCATAAACATTAAAACTTATGTCACCGATGGTACTTGGTTCGCTAAACAAACATTGATTAGTGAAAGTGTACGCGATTGTCTACGCATGGCCATGCGTTGACCATTGAATGACTGACGAGTTCGCAACCTCACTTAGTGACGCCCCACTGATAGCGGAGCGAGAAATGAGCGAGGTTTTTAGTATCGTCCCCGTGGATAGCATGGTTGCCAAATCCGCGGGATCATCTCGATACAGTTTTTTTAAATTCATGATTGGCTTACGTTTGACATCTATCTCACCTAATGGTAAGTGACGATGAATCTACGATGAATAACGCTTGCCTAGAAGGATCCTATTCACTGAGAATGATGGTAATATTTTTTTTTAATACTGAATTTATTAATCAGATAAAAAAAACCCCGTTGTCAGCGGAGGTGAATGTCATATTTGAATCGACTAAAACCGCACGCCTTCTCGGGTCTTCTAGCGCCGGGGTTTCAGGTGACCCAAAAGGCATTTTGACCCTGGGCCTACTTCTGCTAGGGAGTGCTAAACTAAACCTCTACCTTCCCTTTTGCATTATTACTACCTCGAACATATAAAAAAATCAGGGTCAAAATTTAAATGCTCATTAAACAGTATGTACCTTATACTAAATCTACAGTCCGCAAGTGAAGTCAGGTCACCATGATAGCTAATCGGAGCCAGGAGTTGTGTACCTATATTGGCAATCTACCGCGACATAAATATATTGGATTAGATCTGCCTTCTGACCGCGCGGTCGTGCGCTTTATCTAGAAGTAGCAAATATTAGTAGGTATTACATTTGTTAACTCTTTGTAATACCAGATTTCTAGACTTTTAGTACCTATTTTGAGCCATTATACTCTTAAAGATTTCAACTAATTTACCTTGACTTATTCCCAACGACCCCTGTTACAACGTGCCACGCCGATGCTCGTTGAGACAACATTTATTTTGTAAATTCGTTCCCAACTGCCCCCAGTGGCGGGATGATGATACAGAACAATTTTAGATATTGTCCCAACGGCCCCCGTAGTTGCAGTAAATAAATAAAACAGAAAAATGCAGACAAATGCCTTTTACAGGAGAACTATCAGATGAAGAACTACCCTACTTACCTTGTACGATACCAGGGGAAAAGATGGATAGACCCTGCTGACCCTAGAGGGGGGGAGGGTTGGGGAGTATAGCGGGAATTAGGGGAGTTACCGCGGGGACGGGGCGATAATATATAAACGCTAGTAAAATTTCACTATACACATTAAACATACACTAACTTCATTTAACCTGACTATTAGATTGTCCATATTGTAATTGGTCTCCCATATATGGCAATAACCAAGATATTACCTCTCACGACAATCTCCGCAGTATTGTGCCGTTGTTTCACCAATAACCAATAACTCTCACAATAATAACAAAAGTTATGGCGATCGAGCGTAATTATTTATCTTTGTGTCGCAATTGCGTCAGACAATTGTCATTATTGCCGTCTGTTGCAAGACTTACAAGTGAATTTGAGGGCATCGCAATATCATATACCAATTTCACGGAAGAACTTTTAGGTTTTATTTAGGTAGGGATGGTTGTGGTGAATTTTAGTCCTAAAGGTTAAACTAAGGGTTCACTTTAGCCTGCGGTAATTGCCGGTTGGAGGCTCTTCAGGTGTCCCTCTGACTAGCAAAGGGCACAGTGGGACATAGACGGGGAACGGGCAGGTTCTCCGAGCGCAGACGGGGGTGACAGAACGGCCGCAATCGCACCACCAGCGAGGCGGTGCGATGCTCACCCCACCCCCCATTGTGGTGGTCAAGGGGGTCTTATTAAAACCGTAGATGGCCCGGGGTCAGCTGAGATGCGATGGAAATGGTTCTTAGGTAACTCTACACTCCGGTAATTGAGACCCGAGATGGCGTGTGGTTTATACAGTCCGAGTCCGACAGAACTGCTCCCGCTGGCTCAGCGGGGGTGGTATTCATAGAGATTTTCACACGCAAAATAAGGGTTTTGATGGCCCCCTAGAGACCCTCTAACTAATATGAAATCAATAATGATTTGTGTCGGTGATAAGGAAGACACTGGCTCCTGTAATACAAGTTTCCACTTGGCACAGGAGTTAGGGCCTCATGTGTAAATCTGTACCTATTTTGATGCAATAAACATTATTTATATTATTATTTTATTATCTTCTAATATATAAAATTTCCATGTCACAATGTTAGTTACCGTACTCCTCCGAAACGGCTTTACCGATTTTTACCAAATTTTATATGCGTATTCAGTAGGTCTGAGAATCGGCTACTATCTATTTTCCATACCCCTAAGTGATAAGGGTTGTTCAATCTTTTTTTTTTTTTTTAATTTGGACGTAATTTTTTCTAGAAATAATTTATAAGGCAAAACAACGTTCGCCGGGTCTGCTCAGTACCTTCGTATAACTCCCAAATTAGCGGTGATGAGTTAACAGTTAGCTCATCTTACACTAAAACCCCACCCATACACGCGTTACTAGTAGCAGCTGAGTGAATGGCACTCAAATGAACGTTTTGTTTCCCCAAACTATTGTCTAATATCTGTTTGTGTATGAGGTTTCTCCACAACTATTGTGAAACATATCGAAAGTAAATACCATATTCTTTGTTGTTGGTAAAACATCTTTAGAATTTTTAACACGCCTTCATTAACTTAACTGCTTATGTAATTTATTTATTTTTTTTATCTTTTTTTATTAAAATATGTATTTTAGGATTCTATACAGGGCTATCCAGAATCAAAGTAACCTTATAGCTTAGCAAGCTTGTGTTATGGATTCGAAAATGCAGATATTCATTATGCGTACTGCTAAAGAGTTGAATGCCCTGCATAAGTGTATGTTTCAGGAAAGCTAGTAGTTTACTTCTAAGCAAGCGTGCTCCTTTGATGACTTATCAACACGTGAGATTGTGTCAAACGCGGTCTCTTCTTTGCTAGGTACCTTAGTAGTATAAAAAAAAGAAATTTATAAAATATAAACAAATATAAACACTCTACGACATTCTACACAGCGACCCAAAAGTAAGCATAGTTTAACTAGCTTGTGTTATGGGTTCTAGAATGCTGATAAACATACTTATATATATTTTTTTTTAAATACATACTTATTATACATAGAAACACCCAGACCAATGCAAATATACATATTCATGCATACAAATATTTGCACTTAGCGGGAATCGAACCCGCGCCTCATGAGTAGCATCTCAGCGTCGAATTTCTATTCCCAATATAATCAATCATCACACGTTAGCACATTAAAAAACTGCTATACAACTATTATAACTAACATTCATTATCGAAAATTAGAAAATAAACAGTCCCATTCACTGGCGTACATTGTAGAAAATGAAAATCCGCGATTCATTCCTTCATTCATTCATTCACTCACGTTTCTCGTAAGTCTATTGTATTGTAAAGCACAACGCATGTCACTGTGTCACTGTAATTTGTTGCGTCTTTGAAATATGTATGCGATTTGTTTGCTTGTCTATTTGTTTGTTACGTAAAAAGTTGCGTAATTTGACTAGCTAATTTATGTTATGGGAAAATGTTGCTTTGTATGGATATGTGTTGTGCGTGTAGGGTTGTCGGGCGTTAGACTTTTAATTATAATGTCTGATTTTTTCTAAGTGTTTGGTTGTGTATAACGCTTCCTTCCCTCTTTCTTCCTCTGCTAGGGTAAGAACAGAATAGGATTCATAATAAATAATAACATATGGAAGTAGGACACGATGCGTATCTTATCTCCCGTCTGAATTGAGCAGTCCGACTCCGGTAGTACCTCCGCCCTACAGAAGTTCGCGGCCGTAATAACCATCGTATTGTGTTCCCGGCGGTAAATAGGGTAGCCAGAGTTCACGGGAGGGATTCAGTGCTATCAGCGGGGAGACCCAAAGTGACCTGCGTTGTCAGCACAAAAACTCTCTCGTGTCTGGGGCCTTACTCTGAAAATCGAACATGAACGTTTCGGATCGAACGAAAACGGACCATTTGTCAAACAACGACAGCGAAAACGTCAAATGTATTTTGGGAGTCGGAGGTGTACTCATAACGATCGACAACCTCAATGTCAAACGATCGAAGACGGATCCGAAATCCGAAACGAAACACTTTCGGGGTGGCTAAATGGTCAAAACGTCAACGGATACGAATATTTTCGTTTTTCGGAGTAAGGCCCCAGGTTTTTAAATTAGAATAACGGGTTGTATATTTAAAAATATCGGGCTAAGTTTGAATCAGAGTACAGCTTTTTTTCTCTCAGATCTGGCAACCCTAAGTGCGTATAACATCGGTAGCTCTCTTTGTGACATTTGTTGACTTTTAAAGAATAAGTTGCTGACTTTTTGATTACTAAAAACGAAAAAATAAAATGTAAATCTATACTTTCATCCAATAATGCTATCCTCAACGCTGATTAATTGACTTTTCCTGGAGCGACTGGCGTCTGACCTTTCAACAGGAAAGTCATCGCCAGAATCTTGATTGTTATTAGGCAGGTGCACTGACTAGCAGATGCGGTTAGGTAGGGCCTTAAACAGTGTACGGGGTGTACACTGTTTAGGGCCCTATTGTAGGGTTGGGTTGATTGATAGAGCCCTTTACACAGGCCCTACAGTGAAGGACCCTATCAATCTACCCAGTCCTAGAATAGGGCCCTATATAGTATACACCCCGTACAGTGCACAGGGCCCTACCACCTTGTCTTTATAGATAACAAAATATATCTATCGATTGTTAGAAGAACCGTTGATTATGAAATTTTAATTCGAGTTGCTAATTTCATTTTTACAATACAGTATAAATGTAATTGTGTAATGTAATGTAATATTACATTTTACATTACAAATGTTTGCGTAAGCTTACACTAGTAGGTAATTGATAAATTGGACATTACGCTTGTGACCTTCACGGTAATTTAGACGATATACTTACTTTTAAAAACTAGCTGATACCCGCTCCGCCTACGTGGATGTCAGTTAACGTTTTTGCTCTTATCTCCGGTTCTACTAAACCAATTGTAATCAAACTTACAGTATATTTTAAGTCTGACTAAGACCTTTCTAATTATTTTTATTTATACGTACTATTTCATTACAGGCAATCCCAATGCGACAGAGTAAAGCATCATAAATTATAATCATTTCATTTACAATTCATCATGCTTCAAAAACTAAATTAATTCTGACACAATATTAATAATTAAAATTAATAAAAGTAGATATAATTATAATTTCAAAATAACTCGTAAATCACTCAATAATTCTCAATCACTTTCTGATCAGTTTTTATTTATACCACGTGGCAGGCAAGCGCACGGCCCACCTGATGGAAAGCTGTCACCGTGGCCTATGAACGTGTGCAATACCAGGGGTCACACTCGTGCTGCCGACCCTGTAAAAACCTTCTAATGCCTTTCTTGAAGAACCCCATATTGTACACGCTAGTTAAACCTAGTTTTATCCATACTTCAATCAAGATCCAAAGAATTAATTTTATACGAATTTTGAATCATGGAATTGCATTACAGTAAGATATAAGATTTATGAATCATAACTCCACTTTGTACAGTAGGTACACAAGCAAGACGGACGGACGGACAGACTGTTAATCTTTGCCCCTGCCCTCTAAGGTTAAATTGAGATGCAGCATCGTAATCAGAGATTATATAAGCACTGGTTTGTAGGAAATGTCTTTGTTTAATAAGGGTCTGTAATTTAGACGCTATCATCAAACAAGTTTGCTTCTATTTACTTGTGTAGCTGAAAGCAAAGACTTTGCTGAAAGGTAACAAAGCAAATAAACACAGAACTTCAACTGCTCTTTGCGTATGGAACTCCACATAGAACCGTTCGACCAAGCCAACCTCACCTACAAGCCGGTTCACCTGCAAGCCGGTACAGCTGTAAGCCTGTAGCAAGCCGTTATACCTACTGATTGACACAGTTTTGGCGCAGTATGTGCTCTCGAGGTTGAGTGATCAGACGGCAGTCGCTCCCATAAAAGCTGCATAAGTCCGAAGCAGTTGGTTAAAAAAAGCTTCGCCCCATAGAGAATAGTTTCGAATATCCAAAATAAATGTCTATGTAGCTCAGTTAATCGCAGTATTCTCCTAAAAAGGGCCCGGTCGCAGGTTCAAACCCTGTCTTGGATATTGACTTTTTCCGATTTAAATTTATAATTCAGCTTAGCTTTCGTTATCGAGAATACAATTAGCTTGCTTTTACTAGATTTTTTTTTAAACGAGGGTATTAAGCGGTATTTGGATTCACAGTTACACTTGATTATAATATTTTAAACACTAAATTCTGGCTCAAAATTCTGACTAAAAACTGCATTGTACCTTAATAACTTATATAATAAACACCTTATAAAGCACTGGATTTTGCAAAACTGCCTTGTATATTATAAAGACGATTACTTTAGTATCACCATATTTAGGAATACAGCTTTTGTTGTAAGACTATCCACGAATATTATCACACAAACATCATTTACTAAATAAAACCCGTTATTTAGCATGGTCTGGTTCGCTAAATGTTGAGCTTTACAACTCGACAGTTGAGATAAAATCTCTCAATTTATTACATTTCACATGGAATTTGAACACACACTTTTATTGATGTTATTTTTAAGACATTTAAAAACTGATGGTAGAAATTTGATGCCACTTTGTCACAAAATACGGCCGGGTAGGTACCACCGTGCACGATTGCGAAAAACCCTCCATAGTAATCCAATCTAGGTTGGATTGCGTTCAGGGGTCAGCAAGTGCATAACCGGGCAAGGGGGATTGTGGTCGCAGCACTAATGGGACCGGTGGGTGTCACGCGGTGCTGCGACGACAATCCTCTATTGATGAGGCCGTCAAGCTAAGTGCCACCATTGTTAACATGGTACGTATATGTAATGGTGACCCTCTTTCCTGAGACTTTATCTTCAGCTTACCATCAGGCGAGGTGAAGTCAAATTGACGTGTCCTATATATATAAAAAGAAAACCTTTTAAGAATTCTTAAATAGAGTATTTCACATCATTGACAATTCACCTTCAGCTTAACATCAGGCGAAGTAACTAGATTGTTCAGCTTTCTTCGGCATCTGTAAATCAATCAAGCTTTACCAAGACGAATTCATTCATAACACAATTTATTCAGCTAATCTGGTAGTACCTCCGCCCTACAGAAGACCGCGGCCATAATAACTATCGTGTTGTGTTCCCGCCGGTAAGTAGAAGTAGGGTATCCAGAGCTCACTGGAGGGATTCTTTGCTGTCAGCGGGGAGACCAAAGTCTCCTGCATTGTCGGCATAGAAACTCTCCTAACCCTTTTCCCCATTCACCTCTAACCTATCCCCACCCTCCAAGGTATGCAGCGCGAGTGTGACGCCCCTGATGTTGCACACGTCCATAGGCCACGATGACCGCTTCCCATCATTATGAGTCGTGTGTTGTCTGCCACCTAAGTAGTATAAAAAAGCTAACGAACATTCTAGAACGATGTAAAAAATGTATAGGTACACATATTTGTATAGTAGGTAATTAAAAAATATTTGCAACTAAATGATTTCAGAAACATACAACTTTCTGTTGTTAATTGTAATTTCAATAGATGGCATAATTTTGCAATTGTCAATTAGTATCAAACAATGCAATTTTATAATTTATGTACAATTTTAAATATCTGCTTACATAAATAACTGAAACTAACAGGTAAATCACTTTATATTATAAATATGAAAGTTTGTATGGATGTGTGAATGTTTGTTACTCTATCACGCAAAAACTGCTTAACGGATTTGGATGAAATTAATCATAGAGATACATTGGAGTTTGCATTAAAGTATTAGCTACTTTTCATCCCGGGAATAAGTTCTTGTGGGTAACGGGAATTTAAGACGGAAAAGTAATATTGAATTCTATTTTTTACTACTTAAGGATGTTTATCCTTTGATCCCCTCGACAACCATCCATAGGCCTACTTATGACTTATGTGGTCTATGGTTTATGCCACTTATGATAAGTGGCTCAGTGTTGATTGCAAGCTAATTTAACGAATAAACGCAAACCCGTTACGTATACGTTTTCATAACAATCACGTTTAAGTGCTAGTTTTAATGGTGTTTTTATATCATTCCGTACGGAACCGTATGCGCAGCTGGGCGAGGCATCCTAATGAAGGAGGAAGTCACGTGAAGTACCACTTTTATGTGGTACTTAAGGAGCAGAAACATTTTAATGTCACACGGTATCTCAGATCTTTATGAGTCAAGGTACTCCCATCTTGTATAATATAAGTAACTTGATCTTCTATGGTCTATTACTGTGAATAAGTTTAATTGTTTTATGTAAACGTAATTGCAATTGTTAATGTGTAATATGTTTGATACCCATAATTTAACCTACTAACAAAATTTATATCTTTTTCAAAACTTCCGTATGACCAATAACAAGAGTGATACAACATAAATTCTTTATATATATTGTTTTTTTTAAGGTAACATTGTTCCGGAGATTCGACTGCTCCTCGTCTGATGGTGAGCTCACTCATTCGCCTTTAAACAGCATTTTCACTCCATCAATGAATCAATCAATCAATTGCGCATACAGACTATCCCAGCAACCTTTTTCAGGTCGTCCGTTTATCGTGCGTCCTACTTTCCATTTGCCAATTCACGGTCTCCACTCTAGGACTCGTTTGCTCCACCGGCCATTAGTCCTTCGGCAGAAATGTGTCCAGCCCATTACCACTTCAGCTTGCTTATTTTGCGAGCTATGGCGGTAACTAAAAAGAAACTCCAAGCATAGCTCGCTCCATAGCCCGCTGCGCGACTTTTAAGTCGTGGACCAGTCTTACTGTCAGTGTCCACTAATTTTTACAAAGAAATATAAAGTACTTTGAAATGTCTTACCTAAGGGGTCACCTTACCCCCCGCCGCCGTCCTAGAGACCTAAGACAAGACGGCGTGCGGTTTTAGCCCTATCCTTGGGGATTGCCGCACGAAAAAAAGGTGTGTACGTAACGAGACTAAACTTAAAGAAATATTCCAACAGAATCGTACCAACCGCACTGTCTGTCTGTCAGTCTCACATTAATAATTTCATTCTAGATACAAGTCCGTTAGAATTTAATTCCGTTAATAAATTACTTGGCGCGTGTTAGACGTGTAAATCTTATTACATTGTCCATAATATAATTTTACACAGTATTTGCGCAGGTAACCGCTTGGAATGTACGTTAGGTTATACACAGTTTGACTTGCTATGACTTGGGTAGGTACATGTACGTACAACTTATTTATGCGGAGCATAATAATTATTAATAGAACATCAGCAATGTTTATTATAATTTGATGTTATGTATTTAAATAGATATTGCAGCTAAGATGCTTTAAATGGGTAAAAGGGAAAGGGAACGACAGATATGACTAGGAAACTAGACTGAGGAAACTCTACACCAAAATGCAGATACATAATGCTCAATGAAATACACACTAAAGATTATCAAACAAAAGTTGATTCCATTCCAAATTCTATTCTAAATTTCAATTCCAAATTCCATTCCAATTCCATTTCAAATTCCATTCCAATTAAATTTCAAATTCCATTGTGAATGTCATATCTACAAGTTCTTTTCGCATTTAATTATTTATGCTGCTGGCGCATTTTAAATCCACCAGAGTTGTGTACTCTGGTGGATTCTGATTGACGAACGAGACTGACGTGGGCTTTCCTTACGAGGTTGGCAAGTTAGACAACAGTCACTCTCGTAAAACTCAAAACAAACCAGTAATAAAGCTCAGAAAGTGGGCCCCGGGCTCCAATGTGCAAGCTTTGGATGCAACTAAATATTAACGCTTTTCATATCACAACGGTGATATATAAAGCACACAGCCCATCTGATCGCAAGCGGTGGCTTATGGACGTGTGCAACACCAGGGGCATCACACTCGCTGTCATGATGATAATACCTACTGCTTTATGATTTTCCTCTGTCACTTTCGATATTTTTTTTTCAATCAATTAATTATTTATTTTTCTTCTAGTTCGTTCCAATACACGTACGAATCACAATCGACCCAAGCAAACGTAATCTGAACGTGATTATAAAAAGTAAATCGATCGCCTTGTCACAATAATAGGAAAGAAAGTGAATTTTATAAATTGAAAACGAAAGGCCCGGACATTGTAGGTATATAAGGAAACTATAATAAAGTTTTTATTGCGATATTTTATGATTGAAAAATGACTAACTACATCTACAGATCAATTTCATTAACTTTCTCCTTAATTTATATTTTTTGTAGGTTATGTTCTGTTATCTACGGGTGTATGGGACCCCACAAAAATCTTCGAAGCCCAAACCAACCTTTTTTTCGTGCGGAAATATGTAATTATGTCGGATTCATTGACTAAAACCAAACATCTCAATTACCCGGGTGTAAAGTTACCCAATAAAGCATTTTCCTCACCCTCTGGCTGACCTTGAGCGATCTGTGGTTTTAAGATGGCTTCAACGAACCCCGAAAAGTGAGGAGGGGGGGGGGGGTACCTATAGCGCGTTCTAGAAATTTAGTTTGAGTCATGTTTTCACAAAATGAGGAAAGTCATTACAAAACCGCGTGACCACACACAATAATAGAAATTAAACTATGTAATGGATGGGTATTCTTCACTTCTTTGTCCTGAGACAGACTTTCTGATATTTAATTTTGTATTTTCTAATGCTTTAGGCACTAGTAACTGTACCACAGATTAGGTATAGATATTCTATCTCACGAAGGCGGGTGAACAATTAAATACCTAGTCTAGTAGTACCTGTGTGTTGTAAAAACGCGTACATGTGTGTGCGAAAGTTCATGTCACGTCAAAAGAAATTTATGTAACAGTTAGTAGAACAATAATTGCATTGCAAGTAATTCATTTTTAAAAGTAATGTGTATAATATGTTTTACTACAATGACAGCTAAACCGCCTTCGTGAAATAGAACATTTATTTATTTATTTATTTATTTATGTACACACACAATAATACACAGTAGTACATCAAGTAGAAAGATGAGTACAGAAAGAGAGTTCTGCTTATTTCTGCAATAAATTTCTTCCAGCAGACCTGCGAGAGGAGATTGTGAAGTAGAGAGCTAGTGAAAAGTGTAGGTATAGGGAAGACGAAAGACAGCATATATAGGTACATACATACATACAAACCTATATATATATATATATATATACATACATGGGTGTATACTCGTAATAGATAGTTACGTACTTAACAAGTTAGTCCTCCTGACTGTTGACATTTTGACCATTCATTAATTAGGTAAGTATTCAATAATTTCAATGTTATCTAAGTCATAGACTAATTAAAGAAAAAACCAAGAACATTAGAAATTTCCTTGTACTTAGAAAAAACTTAGCCACTTAGTTTAGCTATGGTTTAGTTAATGACAATAATGCGATCAACTCACCCGTAACTTTTGAATTTCGAATTTATTTAAGTACATTCATGTTTGTAATAAGCACAGAATAAAGAAAAATCTGTTTTTTTAATGTTCTGTGGTAATAAGCATATAAAATGAAAACAATAAAATGCATCCTATTTCAAAATATTTTTCGTCTCTCACATTTTTTTTAACACACGAACCTACAGTGATGTGCAACTGTGCCCTATTATTACCATAGTATCAAACCATTCGAATATCTAATATTAGAACTCCAATTCGAAATTTGATTATCAAATATTCAAAAAAAAAACCAAAGAGAACCCAAACAATGATTACCATAGACAAATACTACGTTGCATATAAACACATTAAATTGGATTGTGTAACAGAACTATCATTATATTAAACCTGTAAGGGCTGTATCAATCTCACATACTAACGAACACTAAACCACATTCTGACATCACGTATCATGTCAATGCCACTACCAAATCTCTACTTTAAATATTCATTCACATCCAAGCAATTATAAACCTTATTTCTTCAGGTAACGAGTTTTATTTTGTATGAATAAATAATAGTATAGTGTGGTCTTGGTAGCGAAATGTTTTGAGCAATTATTTGGCGCGATGACCCTAGTATTTGGTAAGTCACGGACAAGTCATTTTGTAAAATAAAAGATAATGATTTATTCTACCTACTGAGAAACTTCTGTCTGTCATGGACGATTAGATTATCTAGTTTTTTTTCGTTATGTTGGCTATGACAAGTTACTTTTTTTTGTTACACGTGAGTATAGCAGACTGTGGCAATCTTAGCTCTCGTAATCTGTCTATGAATAAAAAGGAGTCTTGAGTTTTGAGCTTATAAGTCCAACCATGTTTATCGTATCTAATGACAGTAAGAATTTAGAAACCGAACTACCCTTTCACTCTATCTACGGTTGTGAGAGAGTCGTAGAATCGTAATTGACAGCGAAAACCGTAACAAAATTCGTTGTGTGGTTTAGAAAACTTAGCGAGGAAACTACCAAATACGTGAAAGTGACATCATATACCATAATGATGAGTATTTCCTCATTAATATTATGTAGTAATATTCTTGCTTAAATGAGTACAAAACGAAACAGTAAGCAATACAACGCAGCCATATTAGTAATACGGTGACAAGTACCTACCTAATACCCACTTTCACTTCTCAGCTATACAGGTAGTATTTATACTAGGAACGTTTTCTCGTATATCATTATTATTTATTACTTGTTTATATTACATAAGCTCTTGTATGATCTCATCATGTTTAACTCGATATAAAGAGCTCATAAAGTGTGTAAATGTATGGATTTGTTATTGTGGTTACATAGTTTAATGGTAATACATATCTTACACTGTATAGACCAGTGCCGATAGCTATGAAAATGGTAAAAAGTAAAAGAAATTTATAGTAGGATGAAACCTGTTGTAGAAGGAAGAGAATATAATAAAAATGATAGAAAAAATAAATTACGGGCGATCTGAGGTCGGGAAGTGGGGAGGGGGGTGAGTTTTAAGGGTAAAAACTGTTTATCTCGATTTCCGGCAAAACTACAAGTCCTATGGAAAAAAGTTAAATGACAAAGTTGTAGGTAATAAAGAGACCTACAACTTTTCATTTACACTTTTTTCACATAACCTCAAAATGTATGTGAAAAATTCAAATAATCAAGTTTTTGGTTTTTTATTTTTATCTTAAGCAAAACAAAATTGTTTTCCACGAAATTTGGTGAAAACTTAGCTTTTTATGTCCCACATACACTGTAATTTTTTTGATTTGAAATACTCTTTTTTTCAGCTTATTTTGACTAAATATCGAAAAACCACCCTAATTTTCAATCGAAAATTCTCACGTCAAAATATCAGCTTTTTAAAAAAAGTCAAAGAGTTTTTTGTTCTTTGAAATCTCTTCTTTCTGATAATGTAAAAATATATATACATTGCTATGGTAAATGTTCACAGAAAACGCAAAGAAGAAAAACTCGATTTCGAAATTAATATTTTTGTATTTAGTTATTTCCTCGCTGAGGTGGGATGAAAAGTTACATGTTGCACTATAACTTCATGGTTGCACTCGAGTGCAAAGATTTTTCACCTTGTGCACTTTTGATTCCCTCGCTAAAGCTCAGGGTTCTATTTTGTGAATCGCTCGCTGCGCTCGTGATTCAAATTAAGAACCCTTCGCTTGCTCGGTCATCAAAACTGAGCATGCGAAGGGTTCTAAAAATTGAACCCAGATCTTTAGCGAGGGAATCAAAAGTGCGCAAGGTGAAAAATCTTTGCACTCGAGTGTAACTATGAAGCTATAGTGCAACACGTAACTTTTCATCCCACCTCAGCGAGGAAATGACTAAATACAATAATCACAAAATAGAACCCTGAGCTTTAGCGAGGGTATCAAAAGTGCACAAGGTGAAAAATCTTTGCACTCGAGTGCAACCATGAAGTTATAGTGCAACTTGTAACTTCTCATCCCACCTCAGCGAGGAAATGACTAAATACAAAAATATTAATTTCGAATTCGAGTTTTTATTCTTTACATTTTCTGAGAACATTTACCATAGTAATGTATATATATTTTTACATCATCAGAAAGAAGAGATTTCAAAGAACAAAAAACTCTTTGACTTTTTTTAAAAAGCTGATATTTTGACGTGAGAATTTTCGATTGAAAATTAGGGTGGTTTTTCGATATTTAGTCAAAATAAGCTGAAAAAAAGAGTATTTCAAATCAAAAAAATTACAGTGTATGTGGGACATAAAAAGCTAAGTTTTCACCAAATTTCGTGGAAAACAAATTTGTTTTGCTTAAGATAAAAATAAAAAACCAAAAACTTGATTATTTGAATTTTTCACATACATTTTGAGGTTATGTGAAAAAAGTGTAAATGAAAAGTTGTAGGTCTCTTTATTACCTACAACTTTGTCATTAAACTTTTTTCCATAGGACTTGTAGTTTTGCCGGAAATCGAGATAAACCGTTTTTACCCTTAAAACTCACCCCCCTCCCCACTTCCCGACCTCAGATCGCCCGTAATTTATTTTTCCTATCATTTTTATTATATTCTCTTCCTTTTACAACAGGTTTCATCCTACTATAAATTTATTTTGTCTCAAAGTCTATCTGCACTGGTCTAGTAGGTATACTGACGCATGTATATCTTCGAAGATAGTGGGAAAAGCGTATTAAATTTCTCACATATTATTGGGTGTTTTTTTTTTTCAAGGATAATGATTGGTACGTGTGGACCACAAAACTCACACTTCGAGCTATGAGTTGTGCAGTCCACACGTTAATATTTACTCGTTTAACTCGTTAAACTGTCGAGTAATACCGTATTTGAGTACCCACTATAAGATTCGTAATGAGGTTATCCGAAAAAGAAACAAAATTAGTGGAATTAGCAGCTAAAGTGGTAAAGGGCTGACTAAATCTGCCGCAGAACCGCTGACTTGTATAGTGGAGACCATTTATCTGCAAATGGAAAACAGGTAACTCTCCCGCAAGATGATCCTTATTTTGGCCTAGTTCTGAAATACAAGCCTCCACCAGAACTTCATTAAATTTGTAGCCATTTACAGCTTTTAATACAGCATAAAACAAATCACTTGTCTGTATGATTAGATCTTATAAACTACGCAACAGATTATGAATCAAAAGCTTTATAAGTACAATTATGTGTATATTATTTATACAGAAAACAAAGTCAATCTATACTAATATTATAAAGAAGTAAAGTTTGTGTGTTTGTATATTTGCTAAATTGTAAGGGGTAATCTCGGGATCTACTGAACCGATTTTAAAAATTCTTTCACCAATAGAAAGCCTGCTTTCTATTGGTGAAGAATTGCTGAGTGTCATAGGCTATATATTTTATTGGAAAACTGAAATTTACACACGGGCGAAGCGGGGTCCCGGGTCGCTAGTGTTTTATAAAGGGCCTTTTCATTGCTTACGGTTATTGAATTTAATATGCTGCGTTTAATATTAAATTTCCGTGCTAGAGATATAATAAAATGATCAATAAATCTTGGTTATAATCTAACTACAGATTTCAAATATGACTTTTGAATTGCATTATGTGCCTAAATCCAATCGTGACATTTAAGCGAACGTGTAACTAATCCTAAATCCAAAGATTTTGATTAGTTTGATCATGGCATGGTATAGAAACAAGATTTACAGACCTGACAGCTAACACTTCAAATCTATAAAGCTGGTGACCTCTTTACGCCAACTCGAAAATAGATGAGGTTGTTTAGAATAGCGACGAATTAGATTGCCCAATATGGCGCCGGACTAGTTTGTCCTTTGCAATTTCCTTTGAAATCTTATTAGCAGAGTTGAGTTTTAATTCCTATTCGATATCCGATACTAGTTAACTGTCAGTTTCTTAGCCATCGAGTATGGAATCATTTTAATTTACTTTGGGCTTAACTACTCATTTTTATCTATGTTTTAAACTACCGCGGTAGTCGGTAGTATTTCAACTTATAGCTAACAGATAATATTCCTCTAGCACAGGGCTATCGCGAGCATGTCCCGTTTTTATTAAGTACTCAGTTTTTCTAATTTAAAATATTTGCCTAATAAATGCTAGTAGTCTGAGCTAGTAGTATGTTTGTTTGTAAGATAATTAAAAAAAAATTAAAAAAATCAAAAACCCGGCTGCATAAAAAAGTTTCCGGAACTGACCACTGACCACTGAATCCGAAATGGACTTATTCCTGAAAAGACCTACTCTTAAAAGATTTATAGGTTATTCATTATAGAAGTACCTAAGTCCTACGCACATGTGGAATTAATCGTTACCCATTCTGCGTTTAGCTTTCGCTGTATGGTTTCTGTTTACGTATTATATAAAAGAAAGTCATGTTAGTTACACTATTATAACTCAAGAACGGCTGAACCGATTTGACTGACAATTGGTGGGGAAATAGCTTAGAACCAGGAGACGGACATAGAGGATACTTTTTATCCTTTTTTAGTGGAGTCGAGTGGAGAGTCGTTTTATTGGTGGTGATACCGACTTCCACGCGGGCGAAGCCGCGGGCGAAAGCTAGTTATTTCTATATTATATATATATATATTAGCTAGGTACTATGGTGTAACACTTATGCGGTATTCACTAACGCTCGTTACGTGTTGTTGCGTTGTCACTGGCGCTATTAAAATTTCAACCTGTTACTTTTATTTATACACGTGTTTATACCTTCTAGAAGGATGTCGTTATAGTGTACCTAGCCTTATACGATACTGTTTCCTTGACAATCGAGGTCGTAATTAAGTAACAGCTGAAAAATGAATTTGCTTAAGAGTAGGTAAACACTATTAAAAATAATATTTTCCTGGGTTGTGACGTAATATTTGATGCATTTATTAGTAAACTAGATGATGCCCGTAACTCCCATGGGATGTTCCCAGTAGGAATCTGTTCCCGACATGAAAATATCCTTTTAACACATAGAATAGCTACGTAGAGATATTGCTTCTCTGGCAGTTTTTTACCGGCTCTACCATGGCGAATGTTCCGATGAGCTCTTCCAATTAGTCCCACCCTCTCCTTTCCTATACAGAACTACACGTGCCAGGCTGAGGTATCACCCTCACACAGTGCAATCAATTCCATCAAGAACCAAGCGGTTCAGTGCCTCTTTTATTTGCCGCACCATAAAGACTTGGAACTCTTTACCAGCGCATGTGTTTCCTTCCTCCTACAGTCCCGGAACCTTTAAGCGGGGCGTGCAAAAGCCTTTGATGAGGCCGTCAAGCTGAGGGCCGCTTCTATAGCACTACCGGTGTATGTAGACTTTACCTTTAGCTTACCATCAGGCGAGGTGAAGTCATTTTGATGTGTCCTATATAAAAAAAAGAATATTTTAATTTCGGCATCAGGTCTTATCCAAGAAACAGTTCTTGTGCCAATTATCTACCAATTCTGATCAATGGTTTGAGTAACAAACATCTCATATTTTCACATTTTATAATATTAAGAAGTAGGAAGGCAGTTGGTAGGCTAGCAGTTTAGTAGTACCTACATATTCATCTTCAACTGAGTTTCAACGGTAGGTACTACAGATACCGGCACGTAAATTGGCCAGACGCGTCATTTGCGCTAAGGTCGATTTTTAGGTCCCTTTTGAAGTATGAGCGGGTCGCGGGAGACGCGGTTGCGCCGTCGCGGACATAATATGATTGGTCCGTCACTTGACGGACCAATCGTATGTCTCTCTGTCGTATGTCTATGAGAGACGTCTTGTACCGAATCAACGTTCCGTTCGTTCGTACTTTGAATCATTTGATTGGCTCAAAGTGCACGATGCGCGAATTTACCCCCACTTACTCCAAAACCTGGCCAAGTTACGTGCCGGCATCTGTACCTTGTCTACCATCTACATTAGTGATGCCACAAAATAAATAAGATTTACCAACTTATTTAGACCCTCCATCTTTTTTATAAGTAAATGGTTAAACCGACATAGCTATTCTACCGGTTGTAAACACAAAAGTCTACTACAGCTAAAAGGTTCACTTTATTGTACAAACATAGCGACTTGTTACGTCATACGTCATAGGAAGTGCGGTTGTCATTCCACGTGAGTTTCCGTAATTTGATTAGCACTTCTCGAGCGTAACCGACGATGAGGATTGTAATACTGACAGGTTTCCTACTTGACAATTACCCGAATTTGTGGGAAAATTATATTTTTTCCCATAAATGTGGGTAATTATACTTTCTTTGGCTACTTTTTTTTACGTTTAGAATATAGATACGTCTTTCAAGAGCTTGCGCCGACGAGGAATTTTTGTCCGCGGACTTTTTTGTCCTCTAAAATACGTTTTGTACGCGGTACTTTTGATCCTTCGTTTGCGTTACCTACTCGATACAATTTTAAGCGATCTATTTTAGAGGACAAAAAAGTCCGCGGACAAAAATCCCTCGTCGGCGCAAGCTCTTAGTGAGGTTTTCAAGTGAAATCATGCACTTGATAAGCAATTAGGTACTAACTTTGATCAAATAGTATCTCTAACAATATCGGAAATGTACATTTCAATACATCCGATTCTCTTTGTATATGAGCTTTCAATAAGATTTAAATGTTGTCAATAGGATGTTTTCAATAGGCATAGAATTCATTATTTTACAAAATTAGTCCTTTAAACAATTTCTATAAATTTCATGAGGATAAAACTTGCTTAAGGATTAAAATTTAATTACAGTAATATCGATTCTATTAATACAGTCAAGTTTTTGTAACAGAACAGCACTATATAATATTAAGTATTTAAGGGAAATTTCTAATTTACAACTTGCAACACCGGTAGTTTTAAGTAAATATTGAATGCTTCTTTTTATCTTTTGCTTAGACGAAGTTATGTAACCATACAGGAAGGTACTGACATGTACACTAATAGAAACTTGACAATAATGACTTTAAACAAAGTTTTGGAAGATAAACACACGATCATCTTGATGGTAAGCGGTCACCAGAGCGATACTAAACACCTCTCTCTCACCCTTCCCATCTCTAAAGAGATAGACCTCAAGATCCTTTTATATTGAAAAAGAGCGAGGGTAGGGTGGGACTGAATCTAAAACCATAAATAATTATTTGAACTACCTAGCTAGGATATCATGATACTACTCAATATTCTGTTTAGAAAGTATTTCCCATGCGAAATTGGAACCAGGACAGCTCAAATAGTTTGTTATAAATTTTCTAATTTTAATTGCCAGTAATAAAATAGCAGAGGCTTTAGTGCGAAGTATTTACTGCCGAGTGGTGTATAGTTACCGAACGTGACGTAATGGACACCGGCGGCGGCGCCACGGTCGCATCTAATGTTACTGTGACCGCATCCTCGGCGCAGGCGCACGCTTCCGCTTCTAACTTGGCTTATCGATTGTATTCGATTGATCACTTGTGATTTTACGAAAAAGGATTGTATTGTGTAACGTTTAAAAAAAAAGCTCGATTTCCACACGAACATGAAAAAAAACTGAAAAAAATTGCCTATGGAGGTTCAAATTTACATGGGGGGTCCTCAAATATTTATTTATTGGTCGTACCTACTTACTAATCTACCTCTGAAGCGTAGTGGTAGAGCATTCGACTGCTAAAACAGAGGTTTGATTCCAGCTCAGTGAAAATATTTGTATGCATTAATATGTATAGGTATTTGCATTGGTTTGCGTGTTTCTATGTATTATTATGTATCTAGTTATATTTCTCCACATTTTACCTCTAGAACCCATAACACAAACTAGTTATGATATGCTTACTTTGGGTCTCGATAGCGCTGTGTAGAATCCTAAATTTCTTTTTTAATTTGTGAATTTAAGTTTGTAATACTTATCAGATTTTTCATTCGCGAAACGGAGTTTACCCTTTTGACCAAACTTAACTAAACTCAATCGGTCAAACAAAGTACCTACTAGGTACCTACCGTGACTTGATAACCGAATGAGATAAGTATGATTGGATTTTTCTATAATACTGCTCCACAAATGTCAAGATACAGCCTCCAATACCGTTGGCCTTGAACAATCCCAATCAATATAAAAAATAATAAGTCAAGTCAAGATTGATTTATGGCGGTGATAATGTGTAAAATTATTTAAATCTCAAATAAGAATAAGTAACAATATTATGAAAAAAAATTACAAATCCTTGATGCGAAGTAATTCGGCTGTTTCTCTGTTACGCTTCCACGCCTAAACCACTGAACCGATTTGGATCAAATGAATTTCATCAAAATTGGTTTAGTACAGAGATGGAGTACCCTTTTTTTTATCGTGCGGAAATCCCCATGTATACCACCCCGTCGGCCATCGGGGGTAGTTATGTCGGACTCTTACCGACTAAAACCGCACGCTGTCTAGGGTCTTCTGACGCCAGGGTGTAAGGTGGCCCATAAAGCATTTCCCTCACACCCCGGCTTGACCCGGGCCATCTCCAGATTCGAGATGGCCCCCTGCTTACTGGTACACCTGCTAATTAACGGAGTAGACTCTGACACAGGCATTCCTCTTGAGTTTGAGAGGTCAAACGGCAGTCGCTCCCGGCAAACCCAAAATAAATCGTATCAAGAGAAAGAGTACCTACTTACAAGGCTTTGGCGCACTTTTCTGTCGAGATTGAAAGGTCATCAGTCGGTCCCGCAAAGGTCGAGTAAAGTCAAATCATTGATAAATAATAGAAGAACGAACCCTGGTCAAGTACAAGTTTTGAACGTAACCGGGACTAACAGTATGATGATGATGATTTTAACAATATCAATGTGACCGAATCACGAGAATCAATCTAAGCCATCATTATTTTATTAAAAGCTTTCAACCGGCCACTTAAGGCCGTCGCACATAAGATACTTTTAGCACCGGTGATCATAAATTTTACGACTGCATAAACTGCATTGATTTTTGGCGGCTACAGTCGATTGCTGTAATAAAATCGCTTTAGAACTAACTTTATCTATACTTTATCACGTTTTAAAGACTGGCGGAGTTGATAATACTTATTGCACTCACTTATAATAACGATCGTTTGTAATAAAAATTACCGATTTCAAGAAAAGAGGTTCTCAATTTGACTGTATTTTTTATGATTATTACCTCAGAACTTTCGACTGGGTGAACCGATTACGATTATTCCTTATTTTATTTGAATGCTGGTTTCAAATTTCAATCTATCCATCAATTCACCCTGTTACAGTCTGCTGCTGGACTTAGTCCTGTCCTATCCCAGCGCTATACGTATCCGCCGGCGGCACGCCACCGTGTTCGCGTTAAAAGTATCGTGTGTGCGATAGCCCTTAAGTGCATAATAACATTAATGAAAAGCTAACTACGCGCTATTGATACATGTTCCCACGAAGTAACGTAACGGGTACTAAAGTGAAACAAAAAATACGAGAATTTGATTGCGGATTATTTTAAGGTCACTGTCTTGGTAACTATTTTTTTCAGCTTTTTTTCACTGGTGTGTTATACGAAGTAAATAGTGGCTTCGATTATTATACAACACCATAATGAAGTGCCAGTATGTATGAAAATCAGTATTAAAACGTGTGATTTCAAACTTACGGAAACATGCAAAATTAAAATTGCATAATCTATGTACTTGTTCTCAATTAGATTTTGGAAGTCTGATTTTGAAGGTTTAATAACCTAACGCAAATGTAGTTAGGTTTTGCTTCGAAAGAACAGTAGAACATACTGAATACAAAAGCAGACAAAAGCTTTTTAAAATTGTCCTTCTTATCTAATTGAAATCATGCATTTTGAAAACATGGCGTTACTGGCGTTTCAGCTTTTATAGTTATTTTAACTTTTATTAACTTTTAAACTTTCGCGTTCCATGACTATTATACGTAAACGGGAATTAACGCGATCACGTTAAAGGTATATACATACCTTTGGCTGCCTGACCATATAATTTATAGTTATTGTTTTCATTGTTGATTGATTGTCAATCAAGTCAAAATAATTATTAATAAATATATATTAAAATAATGTTATCGAATTTAGAAACCCAACAACGAAATTTTCCGCACAGCTTGATGTCCATTCAATGCTAAACAAAGTGCTGCACATTTGAGTCGCCACTACCCGTAAGAAGTTAACTGTATCGTAAAGATATGAACAAGTAATTTATTGCAATATAAACATTAATACCCAGTCATAAAATATACAAACAGCACATGTGCAGACGGAAGGGACATCATATTTAGAATTCTTGTTACAGCGATCGCAAGAAAAACAGATTATATACACATGGCGTGAAATTCTCACATACATAGAATTCAATATAGATGTACTGTTCTTTTTTCTAACGATAATATCATCCGCACAAAAAAAGCCCTTAATTCATTAAAGTTAGTAGTAGTTTTAGCGTGTCGTAGCACAGATTTATAACGTTTAGCAAATGAAGACTCACGCGCAGGTGAATCGTGCAAAAACGCAATGAGATCACCATCGCGGTGTCATTTAAACGTGACATGTAGCTCCGTAAGGTTTGACTGCAATACAGAAAATCGGCAGAAGTTCAACTTAATACCAAAAGGTATTTTTGGAGCCAATGTAACATTAATGAAACGTGAACATTAGTAAACGCAAAAAGGTATTTTTAAAAAAATGCAAGCACATAAAAGTTGCACGATTTTTGCCTATTAGCTACCTACTAATAGTTATGAAGGCTCTTTAGAATTTTTTATTATGTTAATTTACATTTCTATATCATAACCGCGGTAGCCTAGTGGTCTGGGTAATGGACTGCTGAGACGAGGTCTCGGGTTCGATCACAGGTTCACCATGGCACACACCAATGACTTTTCGATGCTTTTCGAAGTTATGTGTGTATTTATCGCAGGTTTATAAGTGCCCGGTTAATGGCAATAGGCTCGCCACCTATTACATTGGGACCTAAACATAAACTGTCGAAAACTGGGTGCTAGCACCTCTGCCTACCCCTTCGGGGATATAGGCGTGAGTTTAGTTATGTTATATGTTATGTTCTATATCAACTTCCAATTCATATTTGTATGGAAACTGGGTTTTTCCCTTAAAAACTTTGAAGACATAACAATCATTCTATTTCCTATCAACTTAACCTTTTCTACCTATCCTGTATAGTGGCTACATACAATGTCATCTATACCTACGTGACGTATTCAGATCTGAGTCTCCAGATCACGATCCACGGCCTTGATACCATGATGACAGATAGGATTGAAGACTCAATGAATATAAGCGAGGATAGAAATAACACTGGTGTAAGGCCGTCTGCTGCGTTGAACGAAGCACGGCGCGGGTGGCCGTCGCGATTACCAGTGGCGTGCTACGGACGTCACGAACCAATCGTGTGACGGGCGACCCGTTTAAAGCGGGCATTATATAGAAAAGGCATCAGGTGTAAGCATAGAACTCTTAATAATAAGACAGGTATTAAGAGCTCTATGGTTTTAAGGCATAATCGAAGCTAAATCGTACGTAAAATCGCGATCGCAGAACAAAATCGCGTCGATACGTATGATTTTGCTTAAATAAGCCTTATACCTGTTCTATATCATTCAGGTTTAATTCAGCCAACGTCGCTTTATGAATTTACATTGAACAGTAGTTGCGTCGCGCGGGTGCTTACTCCGTTTTCCCGCGCCGTTACTCGTTCAGTGCAGCAGACGCCCTAAGATAGGTAACTAGGATAAGGGCGGTATGTGTGAATGAGGTTGGTGGTTCTTTTCTCACATTCACTAAAGGTTTTACAAGAGGTAAGGTATAAGCTCCTATTACTGAGAATTTCTATTCATACTAGTCGTTGCCCGCGGTTCTGCCTGCATAAAATACCTACTGATCCTGTTGCCACGACCTATAAGAACATATTCCCACGATAATCAGTTCAAATCCGTTAAATATATCATCAAATCGCTATGATATCCTAGTAGGGTCCAAAATTTGCACTTTAGACCTCGAGGTCTGCTTATAGTTTTTGAAAGAATTACTATTTCAGCTTTTCCGGGAGCAACTGCTATTTGATATACCACGACGAAAGTAAAAACCTAGACCAGCACCTCTTCAGTCAATCAGAAGGTATGCTGGTTTGCAGGTGAAGTTCGCTTGGTCTCCGAACATCTTGCTAGAACTCTACACTTCAACATTGCCTAGGATTAACAATCAACCAACAAACTGACGTACAAACATTGCCAGTTAAAACATGTAATAAGAATAGATAAGTACTGTGCTTGTTCCTAGCATATCTGTTGTCTGTCTGCCTGTCTGTCACATACGAGTTGAGCTTGAGTTATTGACCGACTAGGTCGGTACCTGTGATTAACAAACAGATGCGGAAACTCAGAATCCATAATAGATGCGAAAGTAACTCTGTATGTCTATTTGACATGCTTTCACGACTAAACCACGGCACCGATTTACTTCCTACAGTCCCGGGTCCTTTAAGCGGGGCGTGAAAAAGCATTTTATGAAGCCGTCAAGCCGAGGGCCACCACTACAGCACTATTGGTGTATGTAATGGTGACCCCGGTCCTGAAACTTTACCTTTAGCTTACCATCAGACGAGGTGAAGTCATATTGATATGACCGATATATTATATTTTTTATCAAAAATTCGATTTTTTGACTTAATACATACAAACATTACATACAAATCACGCATTTTTTTCCATTGAGGTAGGCAGAGACAACATCTTTCCACTTGCTACGATCTTGGCATACGTCTCTCGCTTCTTCAACTTACATAATTGTTTTCATACATGCATGACGTCGGTTGCGGGTACTCATGACCTGATTTGATTTTGACTTAATAAACAATTAAAAAAAATTACCAGAAAATGTTACCATCTTTTATAACTTGTACCATATAAAACACAAAATACTTCCTCTCAATGTCCTTCGCCGGTCAACTTGAGATGACAGCGAAGATACGTCAGGTCTGCAGTCAGGCCTAACCACTAGGCGTTTAGGTGCCATTAGCCTACCAGTTACTTGGCAAGGCATTATTATACGGCCTTATTGTAACGACACACTATCGACTTAGCATCGCACTTGTAATGGCCAATGAGGCCAAGTACCTACCTACCATGTACATAATAGGAAACTTTGTAGGTGCTATTAGTATGAATTAGTTAAATCTTCTTACGAGCAAAGACCATAATAACTATATAATAGACTGCTTATCTCTAAGGAAAAATCGTACGTCGATAATTAGTAAGCTCAACGTCAACTAGATGTCGCTGAGTGTATCAAATCGTAAATTTTAACGATTTTACACTCAAAATACCTACCTACTTAAATAACTTTTTAAACTACAAAATAATAAAAACAAACGTTGGAAAGTGATATATAAGTAAAAAAATACGACAATTACTATGTGAATAGAAGGGAACAGAATCAAATCATGTGAACTGTTAAAGCAATACTCTTCGGGCTATTCAGCAACGCCATCTAGATATAGCCGGAATTAGCGGCGTACGAATTTTTCCAAGGGATTGTCAGTCTATAAGTTATCATTGTCTTTGTTACTAGTAATCATATTTCTAGATATTTCGCAGTTGCTTATTACTTTTGACCAGCTGTGCCCCTTCTCCCTTGGCATGCCTAATTCCCTCCTATGGCATCCATTTATCCATACATTCCCGTAATTTATGGAAACGTTTGGAAATTACACAAAATGTGCGAATCGTACATTAAAAACCATTGATAGGTAGTAATTGTATTTTATTGTAAAATTGGTTTGTAATTAAGTTAATATTTAGCAACTTTTATCATCGACTGTACATTTAAAGTACACGCTTGGCTGTCTGAATGGGAACGTATAATATGCGCATGAGCATGGCAACACAGCGCATTGACGCTATTACGCGACCATAGTCCTATAAACTCTATAAGTAACATGGTCGTGTTGGGCCGGAAAATGTCTGCGGTTGGTAAGGAGATCGTTATTTGGCTAGGAGATATTCCTAGCTTTCTATCACGAAGCAAATAGGTATCTGCAATATTAAAAAGTAACACTTACGAACTTCAAGAATGATGGTTCTACGTTACATTTTATAACAACAATATATACGGCTATGGTAGCTGAATGGATAAAGACGCGGTCTCTACTCAGAGGTATTGAGTTCGAATCCGGCCGGATAGTACCAATGTGAATTTTGTGGATTTATATATGTGCTAATCACATGATTTACCATCTGCTGATGGTGAAGGAAAAATATCGTGAGGAAACCCACATGTCCTAGAAGAAATTCTAAGGACATGTCCGATCCACCAACCCGCATTAGGCCAGCGTGTGTGGATTAAGGTCTAAACCCTCTGAGCTCTCTCGTTAGAGGAGAGGAGACCCGTGCCCAGCAGTGGGACATAAATGAGTTACAGGTCCCAGTTCCGCCTCCCATAGGAATCTATTCCCGGAATAAAATGTAGTTTACATGCTATAGAATAAATAAATATTATAAGACACAAAACATTCCCTCTAAACCCAAATTAAGCAGATATCAAATTAGTTTCTAGAATACAGTCGTGGGAATCGAACCCAGGTCCTCTGATTTAACAGTCGAACGCTCAACCGCTACGCCACTGCAGGTGTCGACACCAACCAACCACTAATAAAACGTTTTTTTTGTTCCAGATTTAAATTATTCGGCGCTCTGATTAGAGTTAAAAGGTAATTTTTTAATAATTTCCTATTTTCAACAAAAAGGATGTCTACATTAAGTTAAGTACTTAGGGCTCCACTAATACTGGGTGCGGGCAGGGACCTCGACGTGGTGCACCCGGGCAACGGAGGCGAGCAGCGCCTCCCACTCTTAAGGGAGACGCTGCTGCCTGCGGCAAATCCGGCCAGGGTGGGAGTGGCCCTCTAGAGGGCTGCTCCGAGGCTCTCCACGTGTCTCTCTAACTAGCAGAGGGCACAGTGGGGAGCAGGCGACGGAAAGGCTGATTCTCCGCGCGCGGACGGTTGGGTGACAGGACGGCCGCCTGTCACCCTACCCCCATCGTCAGCAAGGTTGAGTGATGCTCATGATGTCATGCATACCTTAATCCCACATTTCATATTTCACAACCATAATACTTAAATTCGACATTTCAAGTATGAAATCAGCTATGAAAGTGATTCGCGCCGATGCCCTTTACATTCATTATCGGATGACCTCGGCTAATCCTCCGTGAAGGTGTAGGCAGAGTACCTACTTACTATCTACTTACATTCGAAAATCATCATCATCAGCTCCAATATCAGTTACCTCACACAATTTCAAGATGAAATTGAAATGCGGGATACATTTCAAGCTCATCGTTGAAATCTCCAAATGTAGAAGATTACTTTTTTTCTGAACGGGACTTGAACCCGCTACTAGTCCCTTACAGGGCGAATACTCTGATCAACTAACATAATTCGCAAGAATTAAACCAATTAAATCAATTTTGAAGCCATCCCTTGTGTGTATCAAACCCGTAACACAAACTTCAACTACACCACTGCGCCACAGGGTCTATAAAACCACCTATGATTAAAAAATTCAAAAAAAGAACTCCGATATTACACCACAGGTAATTAAGTTTGTTAAAATAAATTATCTCACACAAAGCAATATTAAAATGCTGATCCTTTCTTATAGGAACAAAAAAACCGATGCGCAAGCTTGACTGACGTTTCAATCAAAACTATTTATTTTAAAAATCGAATCTACAAAAGTCGATATCTGTCTATTATCGGCACGTCACTAAACTCATTTCTCTTTGTATAGTGGTGAGCTTCATACTGCTATTGTTCGAAGCAATTATCGATATCAAAACCGTTTTTGTTGGCGATGCTAGATCAATTAATTTTTAATTAGGATATTGGTTTTTTTATAAATGATTGGTATATAATAGCGGCTATTCATTGACGAATTTGTGCGGGAGTCAATGCAGCTTTGTTGGTTATTATGATTGGTTAGAAAATGTTTATATTTTAATGCGTTCTAGAATATTTCTGTTTAAACAAAGAATATTATCCAAGGCTGTGTTTTAATTAGCATAATCATTTATTAGCATGTATACTTGTACCTACTTACTTCTGGTGCAATATTTTATTATAATTGCCGACTATTGCGATCACATTAATGAAATAAATTAATTATTATGTCATAAGTGTTATCTTCTACAAAGTTTAGTGTATTTTCGTAATATTGCATTACAGAGACAAAAATACACTACAATGGCTGGTTTAAAGAGTACCAAAAGATGTTTAAATTTTATTTCTTTGTAAAGAAAAAAGTATTTGTGAACAGTACCTACTAGTATATTCTAGTAGATTGCAATCATAATTGAATTAAACGATTTGGTCACTATTAGGTAATCGATAATAAACGGATACCTACTTGCTTATTCCCACGCTTGCGACCTTGTGATAAATTGACCAGTTTACTTACATAAGCGAAAGCGGGAGCGGATGTAGGAGCAAATAGGTCACATATTCTTGTAGTCTGAGGTCACATAATATTATAAACACCACCGACATAAAATATTCTGATTTAAATCCATACTATTATAAAATTGTAAAGTAACTGTGTACATTGGAGATATTTAAAAAAAATCTTGGGTTATGTGTATGAACGATTCTCAACACACAATTTTTTTTTTATATGTATAGGACTTGGTCAGACTTAAAATCTTACGCACGTTTGATCACAATCGATTCAGTAAAACTGGAGATAAAATAATAAAACGCGAACACCGACTTCCACGTGCTCGGAGCATAGGCTAGTATAAAGTATACATATATATTTTCCAGTTCAGCTTATTTTTTACAACCGATTTGTCTGCAGTTTAGAAACTATATCTATATTGTTTGTACTTATTCTAGATAGCGCTGTAACGTGTATTTTATTCTAGATGCCCCAGAGTATTATTATACAATTTTCCTTAAATTGTAATTAATGAATCTGACCGAATTTCGGCCAATGGCTGGTATATTTAAATACCCAATATAACAGGTTAAACTACCTTATCTATCCTATAACATAGAGGTAATGCTTAGAACTGCTGTTTATGTTACTTTCTTTATCAAAATGTACGTTATAGACATCACATTAGCATAAATAAGCGGTTAGTCACGACTCTCGTTACATAGATAGGATTCCGCTGTCGCTTATCGCTGCATCTTGTTAATGAATCGCGTACTTTACGATGTCCGGATAATTTGCTGGGTTTGGGTTACCAAGCGTACATTATTACATTTATATTGATAAATAAAGGTAATAATTGGCAAATACAAGTTGGTCATAAATAGATAAGGGAAACAGATATAAATGAGGCGAGGGTGAATGGGCAACCCGGTAAAGGCTGACCTAGGCGTACATATTCCAATCAGATCAGCAACCGGCGTGCGTGTATAAAAACAATTATGAAAGTTGAAGAAGCGAAAGGAGTATGCCAAAATCGTAGCAAATGGAAAGATGTTACCTCTGCCTACCCCAATGGGAATAGGGCGTGATTTGTATGTATTTCGGTTTAATTTTATAGTCTCCCTGCCGCAGTGGCTTTGTTATTCCAGGGATAAAAAATAGCCTATTTATGTTATTCCACACTATAAACTATCTCTGCACTAAATTTTAATCAGATCCATTCAGGCATTTGAGCCTAATTAAGTAACAAACTTTTATATTTATTGTATTACTAGCTGTCGCTCACAGCTTCGCCCGCGTTAAATTCTGTCCTCATTTGCGCTTCCCGTGGGAAGTAGCCTATGTTATTCCAGACTATAATCTATATCTGTACCAAATTTCAATCAGATCCGTTCGGCCGTTTGAGCGTAATTAAGTCACAAATATATCTTCACATTCTTTCACATTTATAATATTAGTAGGAAGTAGAATACTAGGGTAGAATACCTACCTATTAAAACATGTTTATTTCTACGTCACTATGTTATAAATAACCCAGTAACCCCATCAAAAGAACGGTATCCAATATTATAGATAACGGATATAATTTTTAAATGTCACTTATATTGTACAGTTTTATTTTAATTAACCAAAAACAAGTGGAAAATATTTGCTCCAATTTATAATTCTTGAATATAATCTCATTCTTTAGTTTAACTGTCTTACACTTCCTTTCCTCATACATATCTTCGTCATTGTAAATAGCATTATATTTCGCATATTATTAACGGTCATAGTAATCAATTGATTCCAAAACCTGATTATCAATGATTAAGATAACATTTAAAAAAAATCTCAAAAGTGCCGCGATGTTAAAAGCGTACCGCCACTGATCACTAAAATATAATTCTGTGACAACCAAAAAGTTGACACCAACTGGGTTGAGATAAGGGTGCTTTTCCACCAGAGATGTGCTTTGCAGCTATGCTACGAAGATGTGAAATCTACGCTACGAAAATATGTGACCGTTTCCACCAATACTACGCTGGGTAGCTGTGCGAGGAAGATGCGCTACGAAGATGTGTCGCAAAGTAGCTGTGCGGAGATGCGCATCTCGAGCTATGCTATGTATCGATAGTGCTATGGTTGGGAGATAATAAGATATTTAAATATATTTTGAAGAATTCCTATCTATGCTAACTTTAATATAGATTTAAATAGGAAAAAGTGAACATTCAGGACAGGACAAACGCCAGGGTGTTAGGTGAACTATCCCAGGGTCATCTCCGCAGTTTCGAGATGGCGTCCTCAGATTTGTGAACTACGGCGTCCTACCTAGTCTTGCCCCTGAAAAGGGGAGAGGCGAGCAACGCATTGCCGCTCCGTGTTGGCCGCTAAGGTGGCCGTCCTGTTTTTCAACCCTCCCCCTCCATACTTAAACCAGCTTGCCCCTTGCCTGCTCTCCACTATGCCCTCTACTAATCAGAGGGACACGCAAAGAGCCTCACAGCTTTTCGGATCTAAATGTATGAGTTATTTAAAATTTTCATCCAATAAGATACAATAATTCATAATTTATATTCATTTCTAAACATTCCATTCATACGTGATCAGTGTTACCAGTGTCCTAATCACAATAAATAATGGTAGTTTTATTATGATTCATATGATAGTACATACCTATAACAACAGTTAAGTGTCTGGTCACTCTGTCAATGTCAAAAGCAATCGTTGTTTAAGGACATTTAAAGTTTTCCTTATATGCGTGGTTAATCATAACAGCTGAGCAAATATTCCTCAGAAACAAGAACAAAAAATGGTACTGTATGATGCCATGAATGACGTCATTTTTAATTCCACTCATTCAGTTATAGTCATCATCCTGCCATGGTATAATAACCCTTCCTGCGACCTTACCTTTAACTTACCATCAGGCGAGGTGAAGTCATATTGAATTGACCGGTATAAAAAATAGAAGTTAAGACATTCCCGAGACACAGACACAGGCCTACGTCATCACCAGTATTGCCAATAAAAAAATCCGCAACCTGTGTTAATCCGATAAAGCAATGAGGTTTTAAATAAAATTCACATGAATAATTTTATCAAATGTTTTTTTTTAATATGGACATGATTGTAATTGGTCTTAAATAAATTTAAACTAAGTTTAAATCTAAAGTCTAAAAATATAATCTAAGATTGTATAATTAGACAAAATATGAATTTTTTTAAACGCTTACAAGTATATATTTTTGAACAGACCGGCGCGACTGAAAATAAATAAATAATAAATATAATAAATAGATTCTTTATTGCACAAGAAATTACATTGTAAGTAACAAGGATTCTCTGAACCCCACACTTTTTCTCCACATTCCCTGTGTCGTGGGAAAAAAGTTACCAAATTCGTGTAGCTTTTTTAGATGGCAACAATAATTAGAATAGGTACCTTGTCTAGTATACATAGCGCTGAAAATAAATACCTACACCTTTTTTTTTTCCCGTGCGGAAATCCTCATGGATACCCACCCCGCGGCCAGCGGGGCAGGTTATGTCGGACTCTTACCGACTAAAACCGCACGACAGCCAACTGTATACGGCGCTGGAAATACCTAATATGGTGTCCGCATCATATCCTTAACCACAAATCTATTTAATAGCACAAAATGATATACAATCAATTATTTTTTGTCTTTGCAGATCTTGATACAGAATGGTTTCCTGTTAATTACATGAGTAAATAAAAAACAATGTGATTGGTGACTTCCCGACAAAATAAGAGTCAAATGTGATTACTGGGGCCTTATTCTATTTGCCATTGGTTGCGCTAATCACGCGAAAATTACGATTAAGTCACGGAATGGTACAAACGTCTAGTGTAAATTGTCATCGTAACCGTATCGAGCGTCGATACGGGCGTGATACGGCTGTGAAATAAAACTATAATTGTTATGCGCGCGCATTTAACTGACATTTGCGTAAGACTGGACTGACAAACTGTGATATTTGAAAATTTTTGGCCATCTTAACCACGTCTTAAACGTTATAGAGTCTATCTACAATCGTACCAAACCGTCAAAATGACAGAAAAACATGGGATTCTAATCGACAAATCTAAGCGCGCGGTTGACTGACATTAGCGTAAGACTTGGTAGTCTTACGCAAATGTCAGTCTACCAAATCTATATTATTTACTTATGATAAATCTGTAGAAGTGAAAATTCTGTACATTGAAAATATCAAAAAAATAAACGGCTGAGGGTGTTACTAGACCGACACCAAACCCAAAAATGTGATTATAATTTTTTTGTCTGTCTGTCTGTCTGTTTGTTCAGGCATCACGCAAAAACTACCGTTTCGATTACGATAAAACTTGGTATAATTATTCTTTAATATCCTGGGCACCACACTGGGTACTTTTTATTCCGGAAAAGTTCATACAATAAAAAACAAACTTCACGCTGCTGCCTACGGGCAATCCGGCAGGGTGGGAGTGGCCCTCTAGAGGGCTACTCCAAGGCTCGCCACGTATCCCTCTGACTAGCAGAGGGCACAGGGCCCCCTTTCGCGGGGTTGAGGAGCCCATCTTTAAACCGGGATATGCTCTAAGCAATCTTACAACTGAAGACTTGAGACGGCATGCGGTTTTTATGAGGTCCGAGTCAAAATTAACTACTCCTGTTGGCCGATGGGGGTGTTTTTTTTATACTACGTAGGTGGCAGACAAGCACACGGCACAAGTGGTATCCGAAGGAACCTCCGCAAGAAAAAAGGAATTTGAAACGGAATTCGAAATCCACGCGAGCCAAACCGCGCGCAATAGCTAGTACTAGACAATCTGTGGTAAGACTGGACTTCTTCAACTTAGTGTAAATCCCAGTCGCATCCAAAGCTTTCACCTCGGAGTCTGGGGTCCGCTTTACAAGTCTAACTGTGGATTTGGCTGGACCTCGATATTTTCCGTGAAGCGACTGCCATCTGTCCTTCACAACCCAATGGTGAAATTAGGCGATATCGAAGCATTGCAGCTAGACCGTTGTTGTTGGACCTTTTCGGGCTCAAACTACCCGTAATGACTGCTATAGATATTTGTATGGCAACCGGGACCGACGGCTTAACGTGCTCTCCGAGGCACGACCAGAGCAATGCAAATACCCATATTCATGCATACAATAATTGCACTGAGCGGGGATCGAACCCGCGCCTCCTGCGCAGCGGCTGCGTTCACTACCACTACGCCACACTTGGAAAATTTGACGTGCCCGATAATAGATATTTTGAAAGGAGTTTTTATTTTGGTTTACTTTGTTTGACATTGGCATACACCTACCTATTTGCCATAAATTGCAAAAAAAAACATTGATGTCAAATACGGGAAAATAAACAAATCATTGTCATTTATGCGAAAAATAGGTAAATGGAAGTTTTGTAAAACGATTACTTAAAGCAGAATATAATTATATAATAAGAAATAACACGAGTTCAGTATGAACGTTTAATGTGAAAAGAATACCCAGTCTTTCATAGGTAACAAGGAAAGAACATGAAGGAAAGTTAAAAAGTAGAGTAGTGAAATATACAAGATTATGTGGCATTAAAATGTAAATAAATAAATAAATCTAGCCGTTGACTCAAAGAAGAAGAAATAAAATGTATTTTACATTTGCTGTGTTGATTTCATGATATTTCTCATAAAATCCTAAAAGGTATAAGCACAGGTATGAGGTATATAATATTCGTTTTTACAAGCTTGCAGATGTAATAAAAGATCTTAGCTATAATAAAAAATATTAAAGAATCATGTTGTTTTTTACTTATCTGATCCTACATGCATGCATAGGTACATAATAAATCCTATCCTACTTCCTACTTTCCTACTAATATTATAAACGCGAAAGTTTGTGAGAATGTATGTCTGGATGTATGGATGTCTGGATGTATGGATGTATGTTTGTTACTCTGCCACACAAAAACGGCTGAATGGATCTGGCTAAAATTTGGTACAGAGATAGATTATAGTCTGGAATAACATATAGGCTACTTTTTATACAAGCTTATGCCGCGGCTCCGCTCGCAAAGTCGATCGGTCGGGATTTCTAAATATATCTTTGTTACTCTTTCACGTAAAAACGGCTGAATAGATCTGGCTGAAATTTGGTAACGAGATAGATTAAAGTATGGAATAACACATAGGCTACTTTTTATACAAGCTAATACCCGTGACTCCGCTCACGGAGTCGATTAGTCGACCCACGGAGTCGATCAGTCGGGATGTCTAGATGTATGTTTGTTACTCTTTCACGCAAAAACAGCTGAAAAGATCGGGTTGAAATTTGGTAACAAGATAGATTAAAATGTGGAATAACATATAGGCTACTTTTTATACAAGCTAATACCCGCGACTCCGCCCATGGAGTCGATCAGTCGGGATATCTGGATGCATGTTTGTTACTCTTTCACGCAAAAACGGCTGAATAGATCGGGTTGAAATTTGGTACAGAGATAGATTATGGTCTGAAATAACATATGGGCTACTATTTATACAAGCTAATACTCGCGGCTTCGCTCGCGAAGTCGATCGGTCGGGATGTCCAGATATTATGTTTGTTGCTATTTCACGTAAAAACGGCTGAATGGATCTGGCTGAAATTTGGTACAGAGATAGATTATAGTCTGGAGTAATATATAGGCTACTTTTTATACAAGCTAATACCCGCGACTCTGTCCGTGGGAGTCGATTGTTTGGTAATCGTTTTTTGGTCATATCTCCAGTTCTACTTAACCAAATGCAATCAAACCTAAGGCAGATTTTATGTAAAATCAAGGCCTTTCTAATGAAAAGACGGCTTCAAAATTTATTTAGCAGTTTTTGCCTCCATCACGAACAAACAGAAGTGTGGAGTGGAGAGTGGAGTGAACAGCGGAGTGGAAAGTCGAGTGGAGAGTCGTTTCATTAAAATAGACTTTGTGGCGATACCGAATTCCACGCGGGCGAAGCCGCGGGCGGAAGCTAGTATACTATATTGATTAATACTAACTTAATTTCTGCAGCTCTTTGATTAGATCTCTCAATAGGTTTCAATCTAAAGGATTGGCTAAGAAAATGAAACAATCCTTTAATAATAATAATAGTTACCTATAAGCCTTTATTTCAGACATTACACATAACATGACACTTACAGTTAGATTTACAATATTTAGGGTATTTTGCCTATTGGTATAGGCCTCCCAATGCCTTCTATCCCTACCTGTCTCTGGCCAGTCTTTACCAAGTGTGGCCTGCTACGGCGTTTATCTCATCTTCCCATCTCTTGAACTGGCAGCCCCATAATATTTGCTTTTCATATTTTCCTTCAACGTCCAATAGGTACCTATCTCTTCCATGCTTTGCCAACTTTTAGTGCCAATTTCGAAACAATTCTTACTTTAATTTCGTATGAATAATTTCTGATCTAACGACAGCGGATCTGATGCATCTCTCTGCAATTTCCTTTGACGACGGAATATAATAAATAATACTCATCCATTTTGGTTTAAGTTATTTAGGTATGATTCCAAAAAAACGGCAAAAAAACCGTAAACAAAGTCGTTGTCAAATGACTGTAGTTGACAATGTCTGAATGTCACAGTCACCTCATTATGAGTTCAGAAATTATATGAAATTCCAAAAAGTTTGGATGCGATTTTCATGGAAAAACAAGTCCAAATATTGATGTAGGAACCAATTAACACTATTTCATCTTGCATTATACGCAAAGCTTATCAATTATCATACCTCTAAATTAAAACCGGGAAAATGATCACTGTCAGAAAAGTGATAATTACTGACAGTTATTTTCAGAACGAAACCACGGTACAATCGTATGGCAATTAGAATACACTATTTTGCTTTCGATAATTTGATAAGATTAGAAAATGACGTTTGGGTGTGATACAATCACACTTTTTCTACGGTTAGTAATCGATGGCAAATAGAATAAGGGCCCTGATTAGATGGACAGATTTATTAACATGTCCAAGAAACGCCCATGTAATTATTATTGTAAAAAAGAACGGAATTAATTTACTACTGACAGTAGGTACTGACACCACTAAGTAATGACTAAACATTGCTTTGTGTGGAGTATAAAAGCGGTGTTTAGTCATATTTAATTTTATCATCAAAATCGGTTCACCCTGTTCTAAGTTCTAAGGTGTTTCTAAAAATACAGTCGAATTGAGAACCTCCTCCTTTTTTAAACTCGGTTAAAAAGTACTTATAAATACGGCCTCTGCCGGGCCCCGATAGATCAGTGCTGTTAAACTAAAAGGTTCCTTGCAGCAAACACCAAAAAATATTTTTGCTTGCCCCGGGACTCGAACCCCAGACCTTATAATACTTCAGTTGCCCTCACAACCACTGCGCTATAGTCTCCTTAATGACAAGTAATATTCGCATGATGGGTTTTCAGTTATCATTGATAAAAGCTTCTAAACTTCCATAGTAGCTCTTAAATTATTCTCATAATAGTAGCGAGTTCGGTTCCGACCTAATTCCGCGGCACTAGAACCATTCTATAGTGTATGATACCAATTCAATGTGGACCTTAATGAGATGTTTTACGGTCGATATTAAGTTGAATCGATATTAAAAATAGTCTACGATCTATGTTGCAGTTTGTACAATGTACAATGTGTACGCGAGTGGTTAGGGTTGCCGCCGAAATATGCAACAATTTTTTTATTTAATTTATACAACTGAGTTGATTGGCTAAGTTTGTCTTTACTCTGGCCCTTACACCTATTATAGACTTCGGTATTCCAGCTTGTGAAAAGCGACTGGTCATCAATAAGGCCCTTCCTTAGTTTCATTGAATTATTTTCATTAAAAACCCCTTGCTTTCTATCCAACTGGAATGATGAAACTACCCCATAAAACATAACTCGACACCTGTACTAATAAATAAGAAGTGTAAATATTTATTTGTTACAACTGGACCAATTTCAAAAATTTGTTTGCCGAAAATAGACCGACCTCTACTTCAAATAGCTATCTATAGATAGCTATTTGAAGTAGAGCTTTACAAAAAAGATTACATAATTTGTGACCTTAGCCACAGCAGTAAAACCACATAAAAATTTGATGTCAAAAAAGCTTGATCTATTTTGTACCTAAATATTTTTTTAGGGTACCTACCCACTGTGCCCAGTTCGCACACCCTTTGCATCCGCAACACACATCAAATTCGAGACACCCTATATAATTATATTATATAATCTTGGGTCGTTTTAAATTAGGTTTAAATACAATTTCTCCTTCTACACTTCGAAGGCGGTCCGCGAAGCCTGTCCTTAAATGGTAGGTAAGGTGACAACCCTGCGCTACCTGGAGCCGCGGGGCAGTTTATCATTTAGGTCCGTTATCTCCGTAACAGCAATCCGCTTGCCCGCTTCACTTGTTTTAGATTCGCAGGTGGCCAGCCCTTCGTTTTACAACGGGTTCAATGGCCCAATGCTACCAGCGATTTATATCTGATTATGAAAGATATTTTTCGTTTCATCGCTCGGAATGTTAGACATCCCTGATTTGTGTCTAAACTAAACGGGTAATGTAAATAGTTACAAAAGTCATACTCCTAGCAATTTATTATTATTTTTTAAGAATATTATAATTTATTATTTTAATATTAATAACCGAAATTACCAATAACTCCTAACTTGTGGGATCAGTAGGTATTGGCTAAACCAATATCTGCGCTTTGTCACGCAATGCTGCGACGACAATCACCTCTTTTTTCATGAGGCCGTCAAGATGAGGGCCACCATTATGACAATAAGTTGCCGTCATTACTGAAGTTACCGTGTAAAACCGCAGATGGCCCAGGGTCAGCGCTGGGGTACGAGAGATGTCTATTAGGTAACCTTGCACCCCGGTAATTAAGACCCGAGACGGCATGCGGCTTTAGTCGGTTCGATTCCGACATAACCGCCCCCGATGGCCAATGGGGGTTGGTATCCATGGGGATTTCCGCACGATAAAACAAGTGCGTTATGCCCGTAGAGATTTAATGAATCAATGAATTCTCATAACATCTAAGTATAAAAAGGTGTGGGTTAGTTTATCGCAATTGCTATCAAATAAGTGCGCAAATCTTTTATTCCATACAGCTAATTTTAGCAGTATTATACATTAAAATCATTGCGCATGTGAAAGAATGAAAAAATCTGTTTTTATTGCGGATACATATCTATAATATAAAAATGAATCGCAAAATGTGTTGGTAAGCGCATAACTCACCAACGGCTCTACCGATTTCACTAATTCTTTTTTGTTGTGTTTGTTATTATCGGGAGAAGGTTCTTACGAAAAAAAAATAATAAAACAGTTGTACAGAAAATTTCAGAAAGTAACTTTTCTTTTTCTCATACAAACTTTTTCTATTATGTGAGAGAAGTTTATGTTTACGTTACGGGATTAGTATTTAGTAGTAGTAGGTAGTAGTAGGAATGGGAATGGGAATGAGAATAGGAATAGGAATGGGAACGGAATTGCACGCGGGTGGAAAATATGGCGGTACGAAGTTCGCCGAGACAGCTAGTACTTACATAAAAAGTCATGAATAAAAAAAACAAGGAAGAGAGGAAATTATTTAAACTTAGCTGTGCCCTCAAATTCACCCGCGTGGAGTTAGGACTTAAGGTTTTAATTTTTTTGCGCGGAACCCTAATTATTTTTCCAAAATTATAGTAGCCCATGAAACGCCTTGCAATCAGTTGTTAAAGATATTATCTTTTTTAAACTGACGGAAAAACAGAAAGACTAAAAAATAAAAACTGCTTTTTTATATGTATTAGATATATTTTAAGATGACAGATACCTACTTCAATTTTATTTATTTGTATAGATATAAATACATCAAAAACATGAATAAAAGGAAAAGGAAAAAAAAAGGAAAATTTCAGGTGTCGAAAATATAGTGCATATTAGACTACGTCTAGTCTACGATACGATGTAGGTAGGTACTATATAATTATCATATCAAACTAGAATATGAGACAACAATAAATAACTCGAGCACTTAAATACGACCTTAATGCTCGACGCCTGAGTTATTCAATTTTTTTAGCTCGTGTCTTATTGATTCCATTGTTCTAGTGGCATTTAACTGGACTGTGAATAGTATCGCGAATAGGCGCGACCGTGGCGTGATAAGGGCGCGGCCACACTTACTATACACTCAGTAGAATAATCTTGTACACACGATTATTGGTGACCATTAAAAGGGGTACTTGTTTATCGTACACTAGTTGATCCACCCCGCTTCACTCGAGAAAATTACATTAAAAATGTCCTGTAGATGTAAACTTGAGAAGCGTGAATTTCATGCTTGCTAGTTGTTACCTGTTACAAAAATAAGGATATTTCTATGTAAATACCGCAAACCGCAACCCTCAGCCACCAGGTGTACCTTACCTACCTACATTTTATTAAAACAGGAAGCGTTAATTTTTTGAATATGCTTCTTACTTTGTAAATTACCAATTTAATTTCAAAATACCTACTAACAATAAAAAATATAACAGCTATCCACAAATTTACCTCCTTAGGAATGAATTTTGAAACAGCCAATGTTCATTTGTTTCTAAATTTCTAACCAGAACCTAACATAATGAAATTTGGTGCTTCTTACTTCGGACTTATATACATCCGTTCATCCTTTATTTCACCGCCTTAGAGTTGAAATTTCTAAAAATCCTTCCTAATGCTTACATGATAAAAGGCAATAGCTGCCAAAATTTGAAGTTAGCAGCCGTAGTGGTTTAGTCAGTCAGTTAGGCGGAGTAATTATATATTATGTATAAATTTATTCTGTACCCTCATAGATGGACTAATTGGTTTGCTTAGCCAATAGTATACTGATACTAACTGCCGCACTCAGAAAGGTTCCTTAAATTAGTCCTAAATGATACTTAACAAATTATCATTAAATCTGTCAATTGATGGAACATCCCAGAGTCATAATTTAAGGGTACATTAGTTAATCACAACTTTAAGTTTTGTAGAGCGGTGCAGTGACAAAATCACAGTATCGATAGGGCATCGATAAGGCGTCGGTGTAGACACACCTAAAAAGCGTTAACAGTAAAAAGTAGAAAAATAATATTAAACATATTAAAAACTTTTATTTATAGTAATATAAATTACAATCCGTTCTTTTACTGTTAGTTTTTATATATAGATGAAATTAAATACCTATTTTCATATACTGATAATAAAACATCTGGACTCTTTTATTCTATGGCATCACTGACAACTGCCAATGTCAATATAGCCAACCTCAAATTATTGTGCATTGTTCAACAGACACAGAAATAAAGGAATTTATAACGATATTGTTAGTTGCGATGAAAAATGAATTCTGTTTAATAATGGCAAGTGCTCAGCAAGTTGGTTGGATCCTAGTTCAGCACCTAAACAATGCCCTAAACGAAAACTTACCCCTAGAAAAGTGATGGTGACTGTTTGGTGGTCTAGCGCCCGGTGTGATTCATTACAGCTTCTTACCAAACGGGGTGAGCATTACTGCAGATGTATACTGTGAAGAAACTGAACACGATGAAGAAACTGGCACATCTGCAACTAGCATTCAATCGCTCGTCTCCGCTGCTCCTACACGACAATGTGCGACCTTATACTGCACAGCAGACGGTCTCCAAGTTGCAAGAACTGGGGTTAGAAGCTCACTGCATCAATAAACTGCCGCTGCGTTGGCAAAGATGCATTGATTGTATGGGTAATTACTACTTCGATTAATACAAATAAAAATACATGAAAATAAAATCGTTTAATTTTTTTCGTACATAACGGCAATTTCATAGGTAAAGACCTAATTGGGGCACGGCTAGCCACGAGGTGGGTATCCATGAGGATTTCCTCACGATAATTCTATTTTTTAGATGTAAAAATCAATCCTTAAAAGTTAAGTAAGGGTTTTGTATCACTTAACTTTAAAGTGTCATTAGGGGTGTTAATGAATCCTTAACTGACTCTGAGTGGTAACTTTTTTCAAATTTTACTAAGGAACAACTTAAGTATCCGTTAAACGTCTCTGAGTGCGGCAGTAAATAATTTAATTGCTATAATTACTGACTGGGCAATTACACGGTTGGACTCTGCAACCTGCATTCAATGGGACTGTTAACGGATTTCTTAAAGGATATACCGTTAATTCTATAAAATTACAGGCAAGTATTGTGCCGAATTAGGCAAATAATGAGATAAACTGATTGGCAAACAATTGGTATTCAAAGAATCGATTCTTTAGGAGTTTGGGTACGGACTGTCAAGAGTCAAGTTAATTTAATAAATGTCAAAATGATCAGTTACATGATACGTTATCTATACATATAATAAAATGGTAGGAAAGTCAAAACTGTACATTGAATATTTTTTTAAAAGAATACTTGGGGTGTGATCTACAATCGATACCGAAGCCAAAAATATAGTTTTTAGAATTTTTGTCTGTTTGTCTGTTTGTCTGTATGTATGTCCGGGATAAACTCAAAAAGTACTGCATGGATTTACTTCAAATTTGGCAAGAATATTATTAGGAAGTCGGGTCAACACATAGGCTACTTATTATCACGCTCTCACCTACGGGGAACGAGCAGTGAACGTTTATATCTTCAACGCATTCTGTAACAACGTTTAATCTAAACACGCATATTTGAATGGTGTTATTATGTTAAACATGCTATAATCTAGCTTCACACTATAAGTAACTTGACCGATAAATTATACAATAAAAAACAAACTTAATTTTGCGGTTCAATTCGTAGACCCGATTACTGCACCAACCGCAAATAATAAGTTTGTCGTAGGTTACGTCACTAAAACTGTAGAGAGGTAAATTCTGTACATTGAAATATTTACAAAATAACTATTGTATTTTTTTGTCTTTCTGTCTGTCTGTCTATCTGTGCACGCATGGATAAAAAACTATTGGAGGGATTTTGATCAAACTTGGTACGATTTATTATAGTTCATACTTCTGAACAACATAATAATATCAACCCATTTATGTCCCACTGCTGGGCACGGGTCATCGCTTTTACGCGCCGTCGTCGCCTCGACCTGCTTCTGTTAGGGTGACAGGCGGCTGCGACAGACGGACGGGAGAGCTCTGTGCAGCCTCTCCCGAACCCTTTCCGCTGCCTCCTACTAGAGCATCACTTGCTCGCAGAAGGAGGCGGCGGCCGGCCACGCGTCCGCACTTTGCACCATCGCTGCGACCAACACCGGCAGTGTGAGGGCTGCCACCCCGAGGGCTGCCAGGAGGGCCTGTCTCGGCTCCTCCCACGCCGGACACTTGACCAGCGTGTGCAGCCCTGAGCGTCGGTTCCTTCCGAATCAGACACAAGTGATCCCCGAAGCACTTACCAGAGATCACCTGCGTCAGCCGGTACGAGGGGCCCCCGTGAGGCCTCCATGACGGGTCTTACCGCCATTGTAACGGCGTGCCCCGCGCTTGGTTTTTTTTTATAGTCGATAGGCTCGCGTTTGCCCAATTCGGTCCTTCCACTCCACCACGGTATCCTGGTGGAGCTGGGCGTGGACGGCCTCGATTACTCGAGGCTCCGGGTCCAGTCCCCGCTCCCGCGCCTCCTTTCGCCACCAATATAGACATAACGCGCTGCGGCGCTCCCAATGTATGTACATACACCTGTTACGGCTATTCAGGGCCTCCGCCCAGATCGGGCACGCCGCCGTAAAGGGCCATGGACCGCACGAACCCCGCGTAGAGCCTCCTGCGGGAGTCATCCGGCCCCCTCATGTTGGGCAACACCCGCGCCAGAACGTTGGCCCCCTTACACCCTGGCTTCAGAAGACCCTAGACGGCGTGCGGTTTTAGTCAGTAAGAGTCCGACATAACCTGCCTCGCTGGCCGCAGGGTAGGTATCCATAAGGATTTCCGCACGGAAAAAAAGGCTATTTTTTATATAAGCTGATACCCGCGACTCCGCCCGCGCGTCAAGGTTTAAGGTAGGTCATCATTTTTTGGTTATATCTCCAGTTCTACTTAGCCAATTACAACCGAACATAGGGTAAATTTTAAGTCTAAGCAAGAACTTTCTGATAAAAAAAAAACCTCATCAAAATACATTTAGTAGTTTTTATGTCCATCGCGATTATCGGCTTTTGATGGGGTCTTTTTATTAGGAAGGTATTGGTTAGACGAGTGGAGTGAAGAGTAGAGTGGAGAGTGGAGATGTGTTTTATTAAAATAGACTTGGTGGCGATACCGACCTCCACGCGGGCGAAGCCGCGGGCGGAAGCTAGTATGAAATATAAAGACTCACAGTAAATGTAACTTAACTGGCTCATAAGTCATAACCTCAGACTCTTGTAGTCTGGGTAAAAGTCCGACATAACCTGCCCCGCTGGCCGCAGGGTGGGTATCCATGAGGATTTCCGCACGGAAAAAAAAAAAAAAAGGTCATAACATAGTTTCTGGAATGTGAATAAATATAAGTAGATTATATTATTACGGAATATGGGCGACCAGTGCGGGTGTTCTGCCCTTCGTATATGTAGGATACTAATTACTTCAAAATTTTATTAAATATCATTTATCGTTGCTTGTAAGAAATTGCTTTTAGCGATAAGACATAATGTTAACCATGTATTTTAGACATGCATATTTCAATTGATCTACAATAAAGTTTATTTCTATTATAATATTATACAGGTATTCTACTTATCTCAAAACTAACACGGAGGCTGAAAACTAGCCGATACGCAGTCGATACCACACAACATGGCTTCCAATTAAGGCAGGGGACACACCTGTCCGCTAATGACTTACTCTGACGCCAGACCATGGAGCTATCGCCAGACCACCGTGCAGAGACATGGCGATCGTCTAATTAAAATGTGTCTACTTTATCGAGATCTAGTCGTGGGGGTAGAGCTAGCGACTGCTGCGTCTGATATTCTATTCAAAATAAAAAAAAAATGCGTACATAAGTGTTACTTTGTAACCTAAGTGACCAATTAAGTTAGGCCACGGGGTAGGGCCACACACATGACTTCACCTCGCCTGATGGTAAGCTAAAAGTAAAGTCTCAGGACCAGGGTCACCACTACATAAACCGATAGTGCTGCAGTGGCGGCCCTCAGCTTGACAGCCTCATCATGGGATAGAGGTTGGATGGGGGGGGGGGGGGGGGATGAAAGAGTTAAAACCGTCTAAGTTTTTTTAGTAACCAAAATGACTTATACCTATTCCCCTCTAACCCCATCAACTAAGCTAAATTATTTGTGTTAAGAGTGTGTTCACGTCTCTAGAGTATTACTTCAAGATTCGAACCCGCGACCTCGCAATAGAACTCCCGTCTCCTTAACCACTTAAAAAAATATGAGAGCTTAAATAAGTGTTTTGAATGTGGCAAACTTTGTTTTATTACCAATGGAAAAAAAAACCTTTCAAATCGATCATTCCACAGATAAAATCCATTACCACGCCTTACAACACTATCAAGCATTGCAATGCCTGATTTCGTCTAACATTTAAACTATTGAAAGACAATGACCAACAAGTGCCCATTGCCCTTAAATTTCGCAACCTGCGCAAGCGCAACTAACGAACTAAGGGCGCGGTTAGACATTGTCTTGTGTTCGAATTAAATTATTCGAAATTCAAATTGTTATAATAAGTAATACAGTATTGTACAGCTTTATCTAGACCGAAATTAAGCATAATTTGCATCCTGTAGGCTTGAGTACCCAACATAAAAAATACAATCGATTTGAAAACCTCCTCCTATTTTAGTCGGTTAAAAATGTATCACTTGCGTGTGGCTAATTCACTTCACTTGGAATTTGTTGTAAGGGCGCAAGCATTCTTATCGACGTATTATAAATAAACTATGCAATTACCTAAATAAGGCTCTAATCTACTCGGGAATCGAACTCAGCACCTCATTCACAACAATCACACTCACTACATCTACATCACTAGTCATAAATCTTAATTTTATTTAAACGCGTTCACGGAATCCGTAGTTAACTATCACAGATAAACATCTACCAAAGAAAATATTTAAATGTTCGCTCCACTATCCAACCTGATCATCCTAATTTGTAGACCAACATTAAGTACTCGACACCGTTGTTAACCTACCGGTTGTATCACAAAATGTAAAGGCAGCTTCACACAGTGGGTGATTCCGCACATTTTACCGCACACGGCCGGCGATTACAGACCGTACCGCGCGAATCCTTCTAAATACGAAACAAGTCAACTACAGAACGGCAGAACATCGGTAGGTATTTCCCGTGAAACGATTGCCAGTTGACCTCGACAACCCATTGGTGATATCGAAGTTCTGTAGTTTTCGGAACCACGCAGCCTCCCCGCGTCGCATGGTATATAGTAGGACATATCCCCTGATTGCTCTCCGAAGTACGAAGGGTTGTAATGTATTAAGAAGGGTCACTAATCATAAGATGGGTTAGTAAGTTGCTTAAACTGCATTGTGCATTGTAATAGGGTCGGCTCGCGTTTGACCACAATCTCACATGTTGGAAAGTGATTATGTGGTCATGTCTATCTACTCGGTTACCACTTAGCCACTAGTCCTCTCTTCCCACGATGTTTTTCGGTCTGTTTTAAAGTTGCAGATCTAAAGTACTGTTGCGGACCTACCAGTTTTCATAAATAACACTCTTTCCATGTTCCATCGGTGCGGGCTGTTCCGCATCCTTCCGCATAATCACGCACTGTGTGAAGCGGCCTTAAGAAGGAGAAATCCTAACAAATTATCATGCCTGCACGCCATCCGATATGCTGGCTACAAATTACAATTTTGGGGTTTGTTTTGGTCCATATCTTGAAATGTAACATGAGATTGTAAACCCTTTTGATTGTTTCAAGTCACGAGTGAATAGGTTCTTTCTAGGCAAGCGTGATTCATTGTAAACCACATCGTCACTTACCATCAGGTGAGATTGAGGTCAAACGTAAGCCTATCATGAATAAAAAAAAAAAAAAGTTTATTCATTACATTGAATTTACGTTTGATGCTACACTGGCCGCGGTCAAGTTTAAAAGTTAGTATTTACCATAACGTCACTTATTACTTCCGACCCGATATTCACGATTCCTAAACGAAGTGTCACCGGACCCAAATGCCAAAAAAAAAAACCTAACACAACAACAAGACAAGACGGGTGCTTTTATCGTGCAAATTATACTGAGCTGTTTTCGTGCAGATCATTCGCATAATATCGTGCAGATAGTTTGTATAAAATCGTGCAAAAGAAGCCATACGATTTGGACGACGTGAGTCACGTGAGGGCCTCAAGCGCAATCCCAAACGCGTTGCAAACGGTTTCAAATGATATTAATAATTGCCCAAAACTTCGGTCCTCTCTGTACTCCGTACACTAGAGACCCCATAACCCATGACATGAAGGTCATACCTCAATCTAAAAGTCAATTTAATTGTTACTTAAATAGCATTTAAGTGTTATAGAATTTCTAACATTCATTTCGCAATCATAGTAACGATTAATAAACGTTTATCGTTTAAGAATCTATAGCGAACATGATTTAAGATTAATGACCAACGTACAGAAATTAAGTTTTTTAAAAGTGAATGTAAAAATGTTGGTAATTTTTTTTCCATTTTCATTATTTTGACCTCGGATGCGGATTGAGCATCAGAAACAAAGAAGACCGAATGTCCGCATTCCCGCCGAAAATGCCCGCCGAAATTGCGGCCATTCGTTCGTGAAAAGTCTCCTTGACATTTTAACAGATTTTTTGTATTAGATTGTTTTGTTATAGATATAATCCGCAATAAAATGTTATTGTACAAAGATAATTTATCAAATAGTTTTATTGTAATACCCTGATTGAAAAGTAATGAGATTTGCTCATAACTTGATAAGATTATGGACCAATGGCGGCGTGGAACAGATTTGGGTGTGCAGGCCTCTAACAACATTCTTGAGGACGGAGCCAACCTCACCTGCAAGCAGCTGCATGTCAATGCCACCTGGTGAACAACAGACAAGGCTTTGCAGCAGGCTTCCCTCTTGAGGTTTTGAGGCTGGTTGACCAATCAAATCAACTGGGCAAAAGATGTTGATGATAGAAGTTAGTGGACCAGATAAATGTCTATGTTCATCATTTTTTATAACATACATACATACATACATACAAATCAAGCCTTTTTTCGATAGGGGTAGGCAGAGACAACATACATTTTTGATATTTCAGGTTCGAAATTAACTTTTATTTTGCATGTGCATTTTTTGTTCCAAATTTTTTTATATACCACGTAGGTGGCAGACAAGCACACGGCCCACCTGATGGGAAGATTATTAGATATTATCATTATTAGATATGTATCCCGAAAGCCTGAATAAAATAGTCTCGAAAAACATTACCCTCCTCTTCGGCAGTCGGGTAAAAAAGATCTTTCTTTCTTTAAACCCTGGGTGGGCCCACAAGAAACTCAACCAAGATTCAAATATCATTGGCATACAATACCAAATGACAGGCTGCAACAAATGTAATTTAAATAATTGAGATGCTGTGATAGTCCTTATCCTTCACGCGTGGACGGTGGGGGGCGTGGCAGTAATTATAGATAATGTAATGATATTGTCGTTTCGTAAGAAGTAAACAAATGAGTGGTTGTAGGCGCTAGTGGGTGGTGCGGGATTCGTCTCCAGTGTAAGCGATGCTGTCAAAAAAAAACAGTAGTTACAAAAAATATTTATACAGAACTGGGCACGTAGACAAATGTCACAAGTCTAAATTGCTAAGGAATCGAATAGATTAGGTCGACCAATCACTTCCAAGCTCGTCGCCGGCGTACGATGCGCGCGCCGAGGTGGAATCACGAGCTGGAGTGTGATTAGTCGACCTAATCTATTCTATTCTTTAGCGATTTAAACTTTTGACATTTGTCTACGGGCCCTGTGGTAGGTAATAATACAGATCAGTGACTTCCATACAATTCGCTTTGAAGCAATACCAGTAACAGGACCTGGATCATGATAGGACATTATAACGCGTGCGCTATAAGTTGAGACCTGGGCTCTCCACCTACTTCCTCCTGCACTGCCCCTCAGTCGCCCGTGATGTACTGTTCGCAAAAAAATAGGTAGACAGGTAGGTAACGACTCGGGCAGAAGCTTGTTTACGATATTTTTTTGTGCGCTGTACAAACACGAGCCGGTGACGTCTAGCGGTCAGGTCTCAACTTATAGCGAACGTGTAGTACTTAGCTTACAGTCCCAATATATCTTTCGCTCCCCACTGTGGCACATACCTGACAAATACGATATCTCCCATTGATGAAACGGCTCAAATCTAATTTTTGTGTGATGGCTCTTTGATTAGTTCTGACCTACCGTGACGGAACGGAAACGTAACGGACACACAATGGAACGTAATGATATCGATGTTGTTCTTAAAGGATTACGTTATTAAAGATTAGTCAGCTTGTCTGTCTGGAGGTCCGTGGAAAATTTTCGAATGTTATGTTTTAGTGAGTACAGTCAGCGTGAAAAGCGGATGATCTAATTCAGGTGTCAAAATTAGATCAAACTACAGGGCGTTAAAAGTAAATATTGCAATAAAGTTTTAAAAGTTGATGATGAATACAAAATCACCTTGACGTTCAATATTGCGCGAGAATTGTGAAAAAAAAACGAAGAAGAAAAACAAAGTTACTGAATTTACGCGTATGGCGCGTAAGCGGGGCGTGAAAAGCATTTGATGAGGCCGCGGCCGTCAAGCTGAGAGCCACCATTGTGGCTCTCAGCACTATCGGTGTTTGCAATGGTGACTCCCATTTCAGATACTTTGCCTTTAGCTTACCATCAGGCGAGGTGAAGTCATGTTGACATGTCCGACATAAAAAAATGGCGCTGACCCTAGATGCTAGATCCAATTGCTCATCTCATCAACTAAAATAACTCCAATGTGACTATATTTGAATTCCGTATACTCACCTAATGTAATGGTGACCTATGTTATGGTGATCCCCATTCTGAGACTTTACCTTTAGTTTACCATCAGGTGAGGTGAAGTCATATTGACGTGCACCAGAGCCTCGTTTGTCAATCAGCAGGTATACCGGCTTACAGGTAAAGTTGGCTCGGGTTATAGAGATTTTGGTTAAGACCCAATAACAATCGAATAATTTATGTACCTACCTACCTACTGATTGTATTGCAGTGTACCTATATGTTGCTGCCAAACTTTTAACCAGTCAAAAATTGACTAGCAAAATCAGTCAATAATACTTTTGACTAAAGTAACAGCTAAAAGTACTTTTGCCAAATGGAGCTGGTTAAAAATAGGTACTTTGACTAAGTGATTCCATCAAAGGTAGTTTTGACTGGTTGTATCAGACAGACGCAAATTTGCAGTCAAAAGTACTAATAACTAATCATTTTCAGTCAAAACCAGTTTTGACCAACATGTTCAGTCAAAATTACTTTTGAGTGATTTTGCTAGTTAAAAGTACTTTTGACTGGTTAAGAGTTTTAACTGCAACATATAGATCGTTTATAAAGTGAGTGTTGAACCACTTTTGTTGCCAACTGTACTACTTACTACACCGCCGTTAAAATATTTACTTCTAACTATATCGCCGCGCCCTGTCTCCGTCTACTGCAAGAGCTAACTGTTCTTGTAACTTCTTAGACCTCACTTAATTGCCTCAACTCAATTTCCGTAGTACATTTTACTTATTTAAAGTCACACTTTACTGTATTTCAAATACCTGCACCAAATAAGGTGAGGCCATAGATTTAGTGTACTATAGATGTGAAATATAGTCACACAATGTTTATCGTTTAGTGGACTTCAATTGAGCTATTTTTGTCAAAATGACGGGTTGTGCAGTTTTCAGCGGAAGCTTTACTCTCGGGGTTGAAAAGTCAGGCGGCAGTTGCTACTGTAAAAGTCAACGTAAGCTAAATCAAGACAAAGAGTAGGAGAGTGAACCCTGGACTCCAAACTATACCCCAAGGCAAACATCTTAAACAAACATCAAAAAGTTCGTGCATGTGCAATAAATCAATAAAAATACTTTTGTTATACATATAAATAAACTGATTATTTTTTATTAATAACTTCAACTTCCACGCGATATTTGCATTATCAGCTGACTTTACTGACAAGTACCTACTTATCTATTAGTTACTAAGGTATTCTGCCTGTCCTAATCCTAAAAATAAAAGCTAAAAAAAATACCTAATATTCATAAAAGTAGGTAGGTAGTCAGCTGATGAATGTTATCGCCCGTGAATTACGTGAACGAAGTCTTAACATTCGATGCACTGGTGAATTTGTGATGACTATAAGTAGCTCAAGCCGCCCTGTGAAAGATGCTCAAATGCATATATAGTCAAGTTTTTGTGCTTAACAAGCTTTCGTTGCGACAAACATAAACATATAAACTCATGCCTATATGTATAGGCATGAGTTAACCTTTAGGGGATATCCCCGAAAGGTTAGGCAGAGGTGCGAGCACCCACATTTCGCCAGTTTATGTTTAGGTCCCAATGTAATAGGTGGCGAGCCTATTGCCATTAACCGGGCACTTATAAACCTGCGATAAATACACACACAACTTCGAAAAGCATCGAAAAGTCATTGGTGTGTGCCATGGTTGCGACAAACATCGTCATTATTTAAGTGATTGGCATATCTCTAGCATTAGATATCTATGTCTCCGCCATATAAGGTGCGCCATTTGTATTATTTTCACTTCGTGACCGGACCGAGTTCCCTAGAGGCTTCAAACGCCTAATGCCCGCTGCCTAGTAGTTTACTAGCGAATTACTACTACAGGTAAATGCCTGATAGGTGAAATGTTTATTTTTATTGCCATTAATAGATGTCCTTTAAAGGTGTTAGGTTCGATTCACGTATTAATAGAATGAATGACACTAAGGAATGTCGTTATGTCGTAATATATGGTAGCGCCATCTGGTGGATGGTAGATTAAACCAGTATCGTGATTAGATCGTTGTTATGGAGTTCATCTCATCTCTGATGTGTGGTTTGAGAGATTGGACACCGTGGTTCCCAAACCCGAGGGAGTCATCTCATACCATGACTTCCAAATCCGAGGGGTTTAGCTCGAAGCCGGAAATTGTCCGGGTCAGCTGAGGTGCGAAGCTCGAATCCCCGAGAAAGCGCGGCTCCCCGTCTCTTTCCGGGGTAGGGAGGGGAACACCTTGATTGCCACACCTGAGGGGGCCATTTGGAAACCGTAGATGGCCCAGGGTCCGTCGGGGTGCGAGGGAAATGCCTTGTGTATCTGTAGGGATTCGGCGCGAAAAAAAATTGATGTTTTTTGCTATGTATGTAGTATGTTGATGGCAGTCGCTCCACGGAAAATATCGAAGTTCAGCCGCATCACAGTTAGACTGGAAAGCCGACCCCAACTGAGTTGGGAAAAAGGTTCAGAGAATCATCATCATGTAGTATGTTTATCCGTATTCTACAACCTATAACTCAAGTTAGTTAAACTATGCTTATTTTGGGTCTAGAGAGCGCTGTGTAAAATGTCGTAAAATATTATTTTATAAAGTCAGACAAATCTCTATCGTATGTTTGTTTACAATCGGTTAAGTAGAACCGGAGATAAGACCAAAAAACGCTCAATTACCCGCGCGGGCGCAACCACGGCCATCACTTAGTAAAACATAAAACTTTCAAGAAAAGAGTTAGCACATTTAAATACTATTAATGTTCATTCAAACCATTTATCAATCAAAACAAAAAGTTTCTGAGACCATAATATTGCAATGGCCGCCAACAACCTTCGCCCATTTTTTTCTGCCAGTCAAATAAATCAGCTTTGTATTTACTATGACATGTTCGTTCATCCATCACAGCTGATCAGTGAGCTGATACAAAAGGTATTGTGTTCGATTCTCGTGTAAGACATTAATCCGTTGAGCAATATATTGGATTGATTGAAGTATAGTACCTATGATATATATATTGTCGAAACCGATATTGCTAACTTAATTTCGTACATGCACTTTTGGAAGAATGCCCTACTAACAACTTGGGGCCAAGCCAAGCACACCTGCTATTCCGTACACCTGTTAACGGTTGAGGGTCTGATGCAGATGGGAAGGGATGCTTCAGAGACCACCTGCGTAGGATTAGAAGGATACAACGTCTGAATGCCACCTGAGGTAAGCGATGACTCAAAGCAGCACACGCTGGTGGATTGGCCAGCGCGGTGTGGGAGGTGCTGTAGCGAGCCCTCATGGCAGCTCTCAGAGTGGAAGTCCACACACTCGGTGTTCTGCTCACAGTGAAGTAGCAGAGTTCGAGCGCGTGGGCTGTCGCCGCTTTCAGGACATTGTGTGTGATCAAATCCATACTAATATTATAAACTAGCTTCCGCCCGCGGCTTCGCCCGCGTGGAATTTGGTATTGCCACCAAGTCTATTTGAATGAAACGACTCTCCACTCGACTTTCCACTCCGGTGTTCACTCCACTCTCCGCTCCAGACTCCACTCCACTGTTCACTTCACTCTCCACTCCACACTCCACTCCACTCTCCACCTCCACTCTACTGTCCAATCTCCTCTCCCGACTCCACCCTACATTCCACTCTCCACTTAAGGCGACAGTGTGGACATTATATCCATTTATAACAGTACTTTCAGTTGTAATAATCGATATTTGAAAAAAAAAGACTTGGTTATCTTGACCACAAATATCTATTTTTTGCAATCCTTGTCTGTTTGTTCGTGATGGACGCAAAAACTGCTAAACAAATTTTGATGCCCCCTTTTCATTAGAAAGGTCTTGGTTTTACATAAAATCTGCCGTATGTTTGATTGCATTTGGTTAAGTAGAACCGGGGATATGGCCAAAAAACGATTACCAACCAATCGACTCCCACGGGCAGAGCCGCGGGTATTAGCTTGTATAAAAAGTAGCCTATATATTACTCCAGACTATAATCTATCTCTCAAATACCCTACACGCTCTATATTTTTAAATACGTACCTACCTATTCTACTGTACCAATCACCACAATTTGCAATCAAACAGCGCTAAAACCCATAAACTGTAATTATACGGTTATTGAATATTATTTAGTTTCCTTGTAGTAATAAAAAATATGGAATTAAACGGTTCAAATTAAAAAATCATAAAAAAAACTCGATTCCAATGCTATCTACCAGTCAATTGTAAAATCTAAGCTATCTAGGGACTTATTAAGACACGAAATTTTAAGAATATTTATTCAGCAGTTTAGGAGGATTTCAGTGACATAAATTACACATACAAAAGGTACACATAATACACATTATACCTAATAATAGACATGACAACTGACTGTCTTATTATATAAACATAAACTCACGCCTATATCCCCGAAGGGGTAGGCAGAGGTGCTAGCACCCACATTTCGCCAGTTTATGTTTAGGTCCCAATGTAATAGGTGGCGAGCCTATTGCCATTAACCGGGCACTTATAAACCTGCGATAAATACACACATAACTTCAAAAAGCATCGAAAAGTCATTGGTGTGTGCCATGGTGAACCTGGGATCGAACCCGAGAACTCGTCTCCGCAGTCCATTACCCAGACCACTAGGCTCCGACAGGCAATAACTAATATTATTTATATACAAATAGACCTTGGATTCAAACTAAAAATGAAACTTACGTGGTTAATTAACCATTACCCTACATTACTTAATGTTAAAACAATGAAATAACGATAAATATCGTTTATTAAAAACCTGTTATTCAAACAACAGGAAACCATTTTTTATTTCCAAACCACCTTCACTCGATCACAGTAATCGATGTTATCGTAAAAAAACACCACCATTACATGCAATTCAACAGGTATATCGATACAAATCGATACCCGCGTACTCCAACTCGATTGCGTCACTAATCGACTCAAATCGGCTTGCTATTGTTTCATGTGCAATAATTTAAGTGTTTAACATTTTATAGGATTATAAACTCTATTTTGAGAGTTGTAGAACGTGATATAGCTTGGGTGCTTAATTCGTTCAAGGTCATCTAAACGTTTCGATTTCGTTTACATACCGTAGGCACCATTTTACTTCTTAATGTTCCACATGCTTTGCTTTTTCATCTGATAGTCTAAAGGTGAGTATAGACTACAACATTTACTTGTAACAGAACAACGAGCCGCTCTAATAATAATGTTCTAGTGTATCATCCTTTTACGAACTAAACGTCGAGCACGCTCGCCTCTTTGTTACAAACCAACGAGCATATTGGTGTAACATTCCGTCGAGCCACGAGTGCGGGCGATGCGCGGTTGCGGGCTGACGCAGAGGTTTCTTCTTCTAATATAATTCATCAAGATAAACGCAGCACACGCAACTTGTAGGTCCGACATTTCAAAAAAGAATGAACGCAAGGTACAACGAAATGTTGGTAAATGCACACTCGCTGTGAACATTTACCCGTAACATAACGCCGAGCATTCGCAGGAGCGTTACATTACATGGAAATGCTTTAGAAACTGAGCGTTTGCCTGTATTGTAACATTCGTAAGAACATTACATTACACAGAAATGCTCTAGAAAATGTTGTAGTCTATACCCACCATAAAACTAAACAGTCAACTGGAATAAAAATGTAATTAAAATATTTTTAAGTACTTATACCTGGAGACAATATCGCATTGACGGTAGATGTTAAAGTCATTTTTATATCAATCAATTTTCGCCTTTCATTTTCCTTCCCTCTGTGAGCCTATCTCAATGCGCGCTATACCTCTTGATTCGCAGCCTTCCGCATCCAGTCCATCCCAGTTACCTTATTCAGGTCATCATTCCATCTGGCTGGGGCGCATCTCACCTTCCGTTTGCCGACTCGCGGTCTCCACTCTAGGACTCGTTTGCTCCATCGGTCATCGGTCCTTCAACAGATGTGACAAGCCCATTGCCACTTCAGCTTGCTCATTCTGCGAGCTATGTCGGTTTAGATCTTTATCGGATAACCTCATGGCAAATTTTATCCTTCAAAGAAAGTCCAAGCATAGCTTGCTCCATAGCCTGCTTTTAATTTGTTATCTAGCCCTACCGTCAGTGTTCACGTTTCGGCACCATAAGTCACAACATAACCACCAGGATGTACTAGTAGAAGACTTTCGTTTTGAGGCCTATTAAGGCAAAATACGACCCACGGTTTGCCAGGACTCGAGGAACTTGGTGTTGGAAACCATGGCTCTATTCAATTTATACATGAATTTTAGCACTGAATATTGATAAACTCAACAGTAACAAAGGCTAGAACGAAGCCAGTCAAGGTCATTATATCCGCTTCATCTGATTCGATCATCATTAAGTGAATTAAATGAAACAGGAAAGCAATCATTATTGCCAAATTAAAGCCAAGATTGCCATACCATAAATTACCATTGGAAATACAAAAACCATTATACTCGCTAAACGCCTGTGTGCTTTGGGTGTTTTTGGGCACACCAAGATCTTTGGGACCAAGCCTCTTTAGGACTCAGGGCCTCTTCAGGCCTAGACCGAGACTCTGGAGTGAACTTTTCTGTAGGGGTTAGCCGTGTGGAAATCCTCATGGATACCTACACCTCCCCTCCCCCTCTCCCCCGCGCCCTAGGCTATGTCGGTTATGTCGGACTCTTACCGACTAAAACCGCACGCCGCCGCCGTCTAGGGTCTTCTGACGGGAAGGTGTCCCAAAAGGCATTTCTCTCGCACCCCAGCTAACCCAGGCCATCTTCGTTTTCGAGACGACCCCTCGGGTTTAGGAATCACGGTGTCCTCGTCTTGCCCCCGGAAATTCGGATCGCGTGCTTCTGTTAGGGAATAAGTGCAATCAATTTCATCAAGAACCAAGCGGTTCGGTGCCTCTTTTATTTGTCGCACCATAAAGAATTGGAATTCTTTACCAGCGCATGTGTTTCCTTTCTCCTATAGTCCCGGGGATTTTAAGCGGCGTGTGAAAAAGCATTTGATGAGGCCGTCAAGCTGAGGGCCACCACTTTTGGCCAATTTTGGACGCAACTTGGTACTTGCTATATTTGAATGATGAGACCTGCTTTAAGTAGTGACCAAATAGTTTCAATCGAGTACACTACACAGGTTTACAATAAGGATTGGTAAAGGTGAACAGCGTGGTCTATATTAGCGTCTATAAATCATAATTGATTATGATCGGCCTCGGCGCTCGACCAGTAGCAAGCTCTTAAACTTTAAATAATCACCTCGCTTGCAATTTAACATTCCTAAGTAGCACTATCAGTTTACAATAACATGTATCAATCATCTACCGACCAATGTATTCGAGTTTATATTTGAATAGCTAGACCGCAGGTTTCGCCCACGTGTATTTCGATATTCGCGTTTTTTAGCTAGATTCGCGGTTCTACTCAACCGATTGTGATCAAATATGCGTAAGGTTTTAAATCTGAGCAAGACCTAGGGAGGAAAACAAAAAAATCGTTCAGTAGTTCTATAAATATAAAAAAATAAATATATAAAATATCGTTCTTGCGTAAATCGCGAACAAACAGACAAAAACGTTCAGTTCAAAAAATTTTCAGTTTTCAGTTCAGAATCTTTCATCGTTCATATTTAATAAATACATTGATTTGTAAACCTTAACTATATTCTAGAACCCTTATGATAAGCTCTACTAAGTTTGGGTCTAGAGGGCGTTGTACAATTTTATCCTAAAATATTTATTATGATTTAAAATGCAAAATAGTTATTAATAATACTATTTTTTGTTACAGATACACAACACGATACAGTGCAACAAACGACAAAGAAACAAAAAATAAAACAAAAAAAAAGCAAAAATGAAACGGACTATTTAACACTAAAATGTCAGCTGATAGTGCGTGATTGTCAGACATTAGTGCGTGTTTGTCAGACGATAGTGTCAGATTGTCAGTGTAAGATTATGATTAAGTGTCAGTGAGTGGACAGAATGGCGAATAAAGTGAAGAATAACCATTACGTGGCGACGCACAGGTCTGGAGTGGACTCGCCTTCGTCTGGGGGCTACTTACATAGGGCTTCGTCACGAGATGAAAATGACAGCCATAGGGCGCCATCGGAGAGAACCCTCTCAGAATATACGGTAAGTTATTATCTACTAAGTATATAAAAATAAGTCGGGTTTTCCTTCCTGACGCTATAACTCCCGAACGCACGAACCGATTTCCACGGTTTTGCATTCGTTGGAAAGGCCTCGGGCTCCGTGAGGTTTATAGCAAAGAAAATTCAAGAAAAATTTTCGAAGTCTACGCGGGCGGAGCCGCGGGCAACAGCTAGTCTACTATATAAAAATAAGTCGGGTTTTCCTTCCTGACGCTATAACTCCAGAACGCACGAACCGATTTCCACGGTTTTGCATTCGTTGGAAAGGTCTTGGGCTCCGTGAGGTTTGAGGCAAAGAAAACTGGAATTTACACCAGGGCGAAGCCGGGTCCCGGGTCGCTAGTTATACATAAATGTACTTTGTCTAAAAACATAATTTTAGTATGGTTCGTTCATTTGCATGATTGCCGCAAATAGAATATTGGAATGAAACAGTGCATTACTAATTTACGAGTATGAGCCTAAAAAAATATTAGCCAAACAGAACTATATTTTTTTATTTATCGCGTTTTTAGCTAATTGTACTGTAATTTATGACTATGTCATGTGCTCCAGCAAATTACATTGTGTAAGTACCGTCAGTAAAAAAATACAAAGTAATATCGCATTACCTAAATTCAAATAATCAATATTTATGGAACACGCACGATAGTAAAAGTAGTTTCTTATAATTCGTCATACTATCGAAATCATATCAAATTTCCGATACTTACCTACCATTGTCTCAACTGTCGCCATTACTGGTTTTTAAATCAATAATGCAATCAGTAATGCCCATATCTAAGATGGTGGAAAATGTCAACCAGACCGTAACTTATAGACGCTTGTAAAACCAATAATGAAGTAATTAATGATTTACTTGACTAAGACTGAACTTCAGTTATTCATTTATAATGTATTTTTTTTAAGAGTGTATGCAAATGTTAAGACATAGGTAAATAATTTATTTTGTATTTAAATCTATTTTGAATTCGAATCTATTTTTTATTTGAATCTATTTTTTATTTGAATCTATTTTTTATTAAAATTAACAAATACAAAAGAGATTTACCTAATCTCAATTTATTTACTAAAATTATATTTAAATCCTTCCTCCTTCAGGTCCAAGTAGCATCTCTACGATGACTTTTTTCAAATTAATTCCATAAATTTCTTATTTAACACGTCATTTTTTTTCTAAATGTAGATAATATTCCATAACTTTTGTTGCGCACCGTACCTTGTACGACACATGACTTCGGAAAGCGTGGGTTTATTAAAACAAACAATACACACACTTTCTACACATTTTATGAAGCAAAAAGTGCGTCTTAAATTAAAATTTTAATTTACACTACACTCGTAAACAAACATGACTGACATAATGTGCTATTACTGGCTATTATCTTTTTTTTAATCCTATTACGTCATTGGGCTGCTGCTGACTCAATACAAATATTTGTATGTATGAATCTCTACTAATAATAAAAAGTTGAAGAGTTTGTTTATTTGGTAATCTCAAGAACTTTTTCAACATAATGTAGGTTATGTCCTTTCCCAGGTCTAGTCCATCTATGTGAGTACCAAATTTCATCAAAATCGGTTCAATGTTTTAGGCGTGAAAAGATAGACAGTCAAACGGAAAGACAGACAAACCGATAGAGTTACTTTCGCATTTCTAATTTTAAGTAAAGATTCATGTTTTCATGTAATTGTCTTTTGAAAATAAATAGGATATTTTGAACCTATTTACCAAGATGAACATATATTAAAGTATACAACATAACCACTGAACTATCAAAATATTTATAGCTATAGCTATAACTATAAAATACTCGTTAAACTTCGTCAAGCAGTTTACAGGAATGCGTACACAAACGTATAAAAATGCTGGACAGCTATTAATGCAATCGTAATTTGTTTTGTAGGGAAAATTTTAAAGCATCATAACATGCTTTGTTGCTAGGAAGATTTAGAATTCCCATCAGGTGGGCCTTGTGCTTGTCTGCCACCTACATGGTATATAAAAAGAATTCAATGAAATTTTAATCCTAATGATTTTTGATCAAATGTTTTCCGATCAAAAATTATTAGATTTGAAATTTATTAATAAAAGATTTTTTTTAAAACAAGCTTTTATTTAATAGCTAGCCTATGCCCGCTGCTTCCCTCGCGTGGACTTCGAATTACCGGTAATTCGAAGTCCACGCGAGGGAAGCAGCGGGCACTCGTAGGCCTACGAGTTTTTTAATATTATCTCTGGTTTTACTCAACCGATTGTGATCAAATATGCGTAACATTTTAAGTCTGACCAAGACCTTTCAAAAAAAACTCTGTAGCACTACCGGTGTATGTGATGGTGACCCCAGTCCTGAGACTTTGCCTTTAGCTTACCCTCAGGCGAAGTAAAGTCATTTTGACGTGTCTTATATAAAAAAAACTTCTCCAACAGTCGTTCTGTTATTTTTTTTTTCGTCGATAAACAGGCTATCCAACACATAAATAATTCTTCAATTCCAACCAGTCTGTTCAGTTTTATACTATTAGTATAGATATCGCATTACAACATGTACTTATTACGATTCCAGACCATGGATGAGAGAACGAGATCGCCTTCGGGAGAGCACAGGAACGGTCGAAGGCACCACACCAACGGGTCGCCGAGGGTCGGGGGAGACTCCGCCTCCGAAGTCTACGTCACCAGCGCAGCTTACCGACCACCTTCGGAGATCAGGTTCGTACTAGTCTACTCACCTTCCTTTTCTCAACTCAGTTGGAGTCGGCTTTGCAGTCTAAATATGACTCCACTTAGGTAGCAGCTAGATAAGCACACGGCCTATCTGATGGCAAGCAGTTACCGTGGCCTATGGACGTGTGCAGCACTAGAGGTGTCACACTCGCGCTGCCGACCTTGGAGGGGAGGGGTTGAGGAGTGTGGGAGATGGGTTGGAGGAGAGGCTCCGCGGGATTGGAAGGGTTTGGTATAGGGGATACTTACCGCCGGGAACACAACACGAAGGTTATTATGGCCGCGGTCTTCTGTCCTATCTATTATCTATATTTATAAAAGAAAGTCGTGATAGTTACACTATTTATAACTCAAGAACGGCTGAAGCGATTTGGCTGAAAATTGGTAGGAAGGTAGCTTACAACCAGGAGACGGACATAGGATACTTTTATCCTTTTTTTTTCAGTGGAGAGTGTAGTGGAGAGGAGTGGATAGTAGAGTGAAGTGGAGTGGAGAGTGGAGTGGTTTTATTAAAGTATACTTGGTGGCGATACCAACTTCACGCGGGTGAAGCCGCGGGCGAAAGCTAGTAGATATATAAAAGAAAGGTAATGTTAGTTACATTATTTATAACTCAAGAACGGCTTAACCGATTTGACTGAAAATTGGTAAAGAGGTAGCTTAGAACTAGGAGACGGACAAAGGATACTTCTTATCCTGACACGAGGACGAAGTATGCCACGGACGAAGCCGCGGAGCTCAGCTAGTTTTGAACACAAATACATATTGTTCGTCTAGCATCATAACATCGTCTAATTTTAAAATTGCAATATTTTTCCCATGCATTGCATAAACAAACTGCCAGACGAACCGACACATTTAGACCACACATTGACGTACTGGGATCGAAGTCACGACCTTTTCACCTACATTACCAACATTACTTCACAACGATGTTGCAAAACACACGGAGGTATCCGGATTCCTACGGATTTGATCATCCGTTACGGACAATTACAGAAAGTTGATTTGATACGGATGTTAAGACAATCAACATGTTTTGATGTGTGTTATTTGTCTATCTATTATCTTTAGGAAGTAGGACACGACCGTATCTCCCGTCTGAAATGAGCTGTCCGACTGGGGTAGTACCTCCGCCATACAGAAGAACGCGGCCATAATAACCATTGTGTTGTGTTCCCGCCGGTAAGTAGCTCACTGTACCCCTCCTCCTCCCACCCCTTCCTAATATCCCTTCGAATCTGTCTTCAATCACACATAAGTAGTTATAGAACATATTTTTTTGCAAACTCAACTTTACACACATGATTTAAAGCTCTTTTTACAAAGCGGTGTACATAATCACAAGCGATGCGAGACTATTTGAAAATTAGTTCTCAGCACTCATTTTTTGCGGACAGTTTTGACATCCTGACTGTGCATCTTATGATTGGAGTACTATTTTTGGTATATTGGTTTTTCCGGGAGCGACTGCTGCCAGACTTCCCAACCGCGAGAAGAAAGCCTGCGCCAGAGTCTTGTCTGTTTTACCAGATGCACTGACTTAACAGTCAGCTGGTAGTCGGAAAGTGGTAGTAGGCCCTCACAGTATACACCCTATCTTGTCATTGTGAAACTGTAGTATAGTTTAACCCACATTGGGGTCATGGACCCATGGTGTTAGTACGTTTAGTACCGTTGTATTGACTAAATCCCTATCAGTAATTTCGTCCAACGGAGCTCCATACGTGCTGTATTATAGCCCTGCGTCCCCTAAATTGTGCAGACGAGCGGTTTGTATATGGCGGGGTGTCCCTACTTATACTATGAAGCCTGAATGCTAATAAAAATATAAAAAAAATGAAAAGAAATTCTACACTGAAGCTATCCCAACCTAGTACAGCGAAACCCATTTCCCAGGTGTTCTGTAAGGCAGAGGTACTACCCCAGACGGACTGCTCAGTTCGGACGGGAGATACCATCGTGTCCTACCTCCGTAAATTCTGCTAGTCTGCCACCTAAGTTGTATATAAAAATAGGTAGCTTTGTGAATAACGAAAGACTAAATATATCTATCTGTTCAATAACTTCTTTAAAATAAAACCATAGTATATTTTCTTTCGCTGTTTTATTAATGGCACCAATAGACTAAGATGTTTTTAAACAGCAATAAATTCGGCAACTCCCGTCTTAAGACAGATAAGTCTAATTAAGCAGTAATAACTTATTCGCAGTGCATCTCTCTGATCTTTATAGTACTAAAGCTGCTTTCACACTACCTAAAACACAACAGTGAATAGTGAACAACGCATTATATTTTACCACCAAACCCTTTTTGTAACATTCTGTAACTTGCTAACTATTATTAAATGGGGGTGCATTAGGGACCCATCAAGACCTTCGTTGTCAAGTACAGAACAGAAAAATGGCACATATTCTTAGCTCTATGGGGCCAAGCCAATGTGCGGATATCTCTACGGATGCCAGCGGCAGACCCAAGGACAGGCTTCGAGATGCCCCCCTCACGTTAGCAAACCACGGTGTCCTCGTCTTGTCCCGAAAAAATACACCTGCTGATTAATGGAAAATTTAAGTTTTGGCAGTTGTTTTAATATATTTATTCTACTACTATTCGCCTGGGTTTCTGTTTACTAAGGAAAAAGTTGCAGCAGTCATACCATTAATTATATTAACAAATTATTATGTATTTAATAACATTTGTTTCGAAATGTCATGTTTTGTAAAACATATCACAGACAGTTTACTAACATTGTTTAATACCTGTGTAGAAGCACCTTTAGATCCGGATTTTGAACAAAACTTGTTTTTCGTTTGCAAAATTGTTGTAATCGTAAACAAAACGTAATTCACGGATGTTGAAATGACGGTACAGTACATACCTCTCGTGCATCACACAAATATTTAGTTTTACATCTAAACTGACGCTTTATTTAAAAACGAAGTGATAAAATGTGAAACATTTACCAGTTTCCATTTTGTGTATTGTTGCACTTGAACTTGTTGAAGGTATGTGCTCGTGAATGAATGAAAGTTATTTGCTGGAAACGAGGAAAGAAATAAAGCTTTTAACGTATTTCACCAGAGCGGGCATCCAAAAATCTCGTCATGTAGGGCGAGCATGAAATGACATTCGAATAGCAAGCGTATAGTTTTCATAACGAGAGATTGGACACAGTCAATGCCGCCCTAGATGCAAAAGCGTCTCCTAGTTTGCATCCATCTTCCGACATTCCCGGGTCCTTTAAATAAGGTCCAAAATGGTATCTAATGTGCCCAAACACTATTACTTTATAATTTACATTTTACCTGTGAGCAGCATTCTTTTATGTCACGTGCCGTACATATATGACAAAACAGGAATAAAATAACAAATTAATTTTCTAAATTGTCTTCGAGACAAATAAGGAATAAAAATGTGAGGCAAATAAGGAATGCTATGTTTGAGAGGAAATGCCTCATCACGGTCTTCGAGTTCCAAGCCAACCTCGCTTGCAAGTACTTACATACATACAAATCTCGCCTTTTTCCCATTGGGGTAGGCAGAGACAAATTTGCAAGTACACTTAGTGATTAAGGCGGAGGTTTTTTTCTCGACGTTGTGAGGGTCAAACGACTGCCGCTACAACAGGAGGAGAAAGCGTAGGAGAAGAATTCCCGAACTCCAAATACCAGCTGTAATTTGGTCAGCTCGGGTAATGATGATGTATTCGAGCCTAAACTTATAGAACGAATGCGGAATAAACGTAAAAAACGCAGCGTCTAAACCGCTCGTCTGCTCGCCCCCCATACGGAACAAAACCATAGCATTAAACGCGGGGATTGATGGAAAATTACTCGCACAACGGTACCCGCATGAATTGTACCATACACACAGCTCATCTGAATATAGTACCTATAAACGTTTATTGCTTAGACCTAGACTAGGTTTACCTTTATATTGTTATGGTGGAACCACACTTCGCTATTCGCTTTCATTCACGTGTATAAGTCGAACTGGGGACGGCTTTATTCGTGTATATTTTGGCTTTATTCGCACGAATATTCACCATTATAGTCACTGTTCTATGACGAATTGTGGAGGGCTTAGTCATCTATAAGAATTTCCTCGAATAGGCGAATAGCGAAGTGTGGTTCCACCATTAGATATTGTAGGGTGTTATTTATGTCCTAGTTTTGACTCGATATAATACCTACGTTATTTTATGGTGATGGTGTTATTCTGTGGGTGCCGTTAATGTCGTTGATGATGATTTTTACAAGTGGCACAGAATTAATAGTACCTAGGTACTAACGTACAGAACGGACCTACAACTGGAACGTATGTGGTTACCATTATATAAATCCACCTATCGAGTCCTCGTTTTATGGTGAGAACATCATGCTCTTTATGTATCAGTTCAACATTAACATACAACTCCCTCTTCCATTATCATAAATACACAAGTAACGCCATAGGATCACCATAAAGGTGATGTTCTATTGAAGCGAAGCTGTGCAAGTAGGTACTCGTATGATATTGTAGGTAGGTATATACATCATAATAAATTACAAGTGGGAAAATATGCGTGCGAATCGCCACAACATTTTTCTAGGGTTGTTGATTCTGACGTTTATAAATTTCAGCTCGTGTGATAACTTTAAAAACATTTATTTTATAAAAAATAAATTATGAACCACATCATCAATTACCAACAGGTGAGATAGTGGTCAAACGCGAGCCTTTTACCAATAAAAAAAAATAAAAAAAATGAAAAAATATTTTTTAAGTTTAAACAGTTTTAAATTGTATTGTCATCAGAACTAAAGACTTCTGCCAAATATCAGACAAATCAGACAACTGAAAGGGGTTCAAATTTTAATTACTAGATTTGACCCAAACAAACAGGTTGAGTTAAATAAAACTGTTTAAAAAGTAACAAACAGGCAGTAAAAGTAATATTTAGTGTATTAAATCACTTATTTGGTTATGAATTGAAATTTTAATCCTAAAGAAAATAGCTGCAATTTATTGACTTACACAATTTTTTTTAACAAAACTATAGTTTAGGCTATTCTGTAGGCAAGTTAACAAGACCTGCAAACCCCATATCTATCACTTAGTTGATTATACATAGGGACCTTTATAAAGACACTTTTTTATTGTAATTACAAAATTCATCCTCATTTTCGTTCCGCTCGCATCGAAGAGCACCTTTATAAAGATACAAATTATGCTAGCCAAACAACTGTACAGTTAGCTCATAAATCTGAAATCATATAATTCAAAGGAGGTTTGCACAGCCGACAGTTCAATGATGTCGCGACACAGGATCGAACCCAGTCATCTAGGGCACGATTTATTAGCTCGTACGTACAACTTGAAATGGAGGTATGCTCTGATGAGAACAGTTTTGATTGTATTACTTTTCTTTCTATTATTTAGTCTTTGTTTTTACACGTTTAATGCAGTGTGTTGATTTGCATATAATATATGCGTAACACTGTGGAGGATGAGCTACGTATAGTTGTCAAAAATTAATGTTACGTTACCATTTAAATTTCATAAAAATTTGTTGATACCTAAGTTTCTGAATAATTACAATAACTACGTTTAAAAAACCGACTACACAAACTAAAAACTTCAAACTTACGGCAAAAATTCTTTTTTGCCGTAAATTTGATTATTTCCCCTCGATTTTCCCAAGATCCCAGCATCAGATCCTGATACCCTGGATATGAGACCACCTCAGAAGTAGCCTCATTCAAACAAAAAAAAATTTTTCATAATCCATCCATAATTGGCGCCGCTATCGCGTAACATCTCCTCCTCTTTTTTTGAAGTCAGTTAAAAAGACAACGGAACTCTGCAATAAATGCCAGCAAATTATTTGCGATTGCTGATATCGTATATTTCGGTATTGTTTATGCAATTTCAAACATAACATCACGCTTGTATGCGCTATATAGGCTCACAGACGTATGCAGTGCAATGTATTCGATTTATGTCCGTCGTTTATGCATAGATATTCTTTTGAAGTTGCTTTTTTTATAAAAGAGTAGTTATTTATTGAATTTAATTTTTACTCTTCAGTTGCACCAATACCATTCCAATTATAAAATTTCCTAACTAATACAGAAGATAATATTGTGATCTAAACTATACTGTATTCATTTGGCTGTGAGACAAAAAATGTGCTTAAAAAAAGTATATAAGTATATTCGTTTCATATGACAACTAAAAGAGCCTTTTTATGGTTTGTTTACATTTTGTCTCACGGCCAAATGCATACAGTACTTATAGGTTTTCTAATACTCAAGTACCCTAAAAAACTTCAAAAATACTTTCATGGGAAGTACATCAAAGAGATCAACTCGACCGTGAGAAAGACTTGGAATTCATTTACTTTAAATCAACAGCAGAGACGTCGCATCATCAGACGAAAAAAAACTCAATTTGGTACAGCGCACAAAAGGCTGGTCATTTATAATAAGAATAAAAACTTCCAATATTAAGGCAGTGTCCTGACCGCAACTAATTTGGTTTACTTTCTACGCGCGTCCTTGACGCACTGACGGTATGAGAAGAGAATAGGGTTGTCAACGACCTTGGGTTATACAAAAAAATTAAATAATTTTCCTGGGTTTCACCGAGTAAACACTGGTATTTAACTGGCGAAACATACAATTATCTACTTACTAGGTACCATGGTATTCTTTTTAAATTTCTATATCCTGGAAAACTTTTCTTCTTACCTTTTTGGTGCCGATTTAAAATCATCGAGAGATCGAGACATTATAATGATCTCATAAATATTTTGAATATTTTAACCCAGTAAGTTTTTTTTATAAAAATATTGACTTCAGATGTTCCATTGCACATTCTTATAATTTATTTGGACCGCCGATATATTCATACATAACCATATTTATGCACTCAGTGAGAATCAAACCCGCGACATTGACGTAGCAGTCGCACGGTCTGCCACTACACCACACGGTCTTCAAGACCGATTACAATAATTTCTAACTATTATTTTCTTATTACGAAATAATTTTCTTCGAAATGAACATTTAATCTTATACGCGACAACCCTATCTTTCTTTAGGGACAATCCAAAATTGGTTTGCTCATAATATGGTTCACATTTTTCAATAATTTAATTGCATGACTTGTCCTTTGAAAGCCACCGACTATTTAGTTCCCGCGGCTTCGAAATAAACCATGGGAATGGAACCAGCAGGACGGGAAATGTCAGTTATTATGTGCAAGGAAATCATTTCGGTATTGACTTCCTTCAAATTATTGTTAATAAAAAAAATCACGAGAGAAATTTCTTCTTTTACTGATTTTTTATTTACGCTATAACATATCATAACATAAACTCACGCCTATATCCCCGAAGGGGTAGGCAGAGGTGCTAGCACCCACATTTCGCCAGTTTATGTTTAGGTCCAAATGTAATAGGTGGCGAGCCTATTGCCATTAACCGGGCACTTATAAACCTGCGATAAATACACAAATAACTTCGAAAAGCATCGAAGTCATTGGTGTGTGCCCTGGTGAATCTGAAATCGAACCCGAGACCTCGTCTCAGCAGTCCATTAGCCATACCACTAGGCTACCGCGGTCTTTACGCTATAAACTTTTGAAATCACCAGGTACTGGTAGTAACACCAGGATCAACGAACACATCGAGTAATGTCACTCGGGCAATCCCAGGAAAATTTAATGTCTTGGAACCCACATGGAAATTAATCAAAAAAAAGTAAATTGGAGGAGACAAAAATCGACTCCCTTCCAAATCGGTAACAGGGTCTATGCCTGAATGCACAATGCAAAGAATCGGGTGCCATGGTGCACATTAGGCATTTCGCACGTCCAGCTATAAATGAGTAGCTTTGCCTCGTGACTTTGCCCGTGACAGCATCATCGGTGCATCGGCATTCTCTGCAATTTGAAGAGTTAGCATACCCCTGCATCTTGTGTGTAAAAATCTTAAATTATTCTTCAACCCGTTGTCGAACCGTCGTGTTACAACATCAACAGTCGGTACGGTATACAATAAACCATAGATTAACACAGAAATCTATAAAGAACTTTCCTTTTTTTTAACCCGAACACTGTTGATTGAAAATATACAAAAGCCTTGTATGCTACTGTTCGGCTTACACGTGAAGAAATGTGAACATAAAAATAACCTTTTAACACGTAACAACCTTATTAAATGTTGACAGTCCAAAAAAAATCGTCTACTCATGGTACTCAGCGCTCATTTAATACAATCAATATCTTTTTTAACCCTCAGTCACTTACTTTTTATAATAGTCTGTCTAAATATTTATTCGTCCCGCAGTGACTAAGGGGTTTGAGCCTTGTTATAGACTTTTTAGGACAATTTAATTCTAAACTTTCTCTTTAAACTGTCAATGAATGAACAAAAACTGTTGGGAATGCTTTTTTGTCGAGTTTCTTTCTATTGAAGTATATTTTGACAGCTAGTTTGGTCGACATGTTATTTTGATTTATAAAAAAAAGTACTTTTAATTTTATATGCGTTAAATAAGTTTTGATTCCGTGACAAAGTTCCAAAGTAACGAATAAAAAGTGAATCGATTTAGGTCAGTGTTACACACAGACATATGAAAGAGAGCAGACTAAACACAACCCATGAAAATGCGTGGCAAATTTCACTACAAACAAACATTACTCACACAGACACAAAACACAGGGCCGAATTCAGCATTATAAGGGGTCCGTGACTTAATTTCGAGAGACATTAAGTTAGATTATTGGAATATCGACTGAACGATTGTGCGAATAGAGTTTACTGCGAAACAACTTTTTGTCGCCAAACGCTGCTTCGACTGAACGATTTTTCAAATATTTTTTAATCGATGGATTGATCTTTCGAATGTTTCATTCAGAGTAATGAGTGTATATTCATGTAAATATACATAAAAATTGTTTGGTAGGTATGAAGAAAAAACAAAAAATAAAACAACACTTAGTTCTATGCATATTTAGTTTTTTTTATTATTATGCACTTCAAATTAGTATTTAGTTTCGAGAATTTTTTTTTTATATAGGATACGTCAAGTTGACTTCACCTCGCCTGATGGTTAGTGAAAGGTAGTCTCAGGAAAGATGATCACTATTACATACACGTAAGTATCATGTTCAATGGTTGCACTCAGATTGTTAGCCTCGTCAAAAGAGGATTGTCGTCGCAGCACCACGTAACACCCAGCGGTCCCACTAGAGCTGCGACCACAAACCCCCCCTGCCCGGCTATGCATGCATTTGAGGATAGAACGGGGTGCTACGGCGACTTTGTAGAGGGCTGCTCGAAGGAAAAAAGAAGTATGAAATGGAATTCCAAATCCACGCGGACAGAGCCGCGGGCAACAGCTAGTAAAAAATAAAACAAAAACCAAAAACTTTTAGATTAGTGCTTATTTATTTTTAAACATTACAATTCTTTTAAAATAATATGCTATTTGACTATTTATGGAGAACTACTTAAAATTACATAATCCATAAAACATTATAATATAAACATATATCACATAAATATTTCAGTTAAAAAACAATGCAATTTCAACATTTTAGTGGGCCAAGTGATGTATAAAGTGTCACACTATACAAATATCTGTATATAAATCCCGAGAAAAAGTATTTGTGTCTGTTCATGTAAGTCGTGTTTGCTAGAACATGATGTAATCAGCGCTGTCACCAAACCCAGAGCGTTTTCACCACAGACAATAAATCTAAAATATATTACATTTTTGTAGTTGAAATTCTCAAGAAATAGATATTTATGCATGTTTGAGTGTAAATTATAGGTAATCTCATGAGGCTTTTTACATTATTTTCTGATAGGATAATCATAATTTTTCTTTAATTCTGCAATTATATCAGAAAATTGTTGCACCTTTTTTTTAACTCTTCTGTTTTTTTCTCGTAAACTTTTTATTTTTTATTTTTCATCATGATTTTGTCCTGCAATTTAGTGACTGTAGCACTCTCGGTCAAATTCTTTGAATGCTGGAAATGAAAAGGGATGATTTTATTAACATCTCATTAAAAAGATTTCTAAATGAGTGTTTACTGAGAATCTAAAAGAAGAAAATGCTTTCTTAGATTAATTTGATATCCTCAACAAGTCTGTCTCAACAAGCTAAAGTGTGTGGGACTTGATCATAATGCTCGAGTATGTGTATACACATATACCCACCGTATGTGTGTATACACATTTTATAAAATCTTAAAATATTAATCAAGTAAAACATAATATCAGTATTCAAATTTATACATTAGCTACAACTACTGCACCTATAAAATGTTTTATATCATATAAACTTACATGTGCAGTAGTAGCATCCGAGGTTGGTATTACAATAGACTTGTAAGAACAGCTGGGTTGATCTATTCCTTTTGTCTCTGATGCTACAGGTAATAAATTGTGAATTTGAGAGTGGGAAGCCTGAGTGGCTGTCCTTTTTGTCATCAAATTATCTGGAGCTTCCTGCACATTTTCTTTATTCTGTAAATAACAAAAAAAAACACTACAAGTTACAGATTATTCAAATGATTTTCTTGTCAAACATCTTCCACAGCTTTTATGTTTATAATGTAACAGTAAAGTTGTACAGTAATTAAATATGAGTAAGTACATAGTAGTTAAATAAACTCACATCTTGTATGGTTTTGTCTATAATGTTGGAATTGCACCAGGAGCCAAAATTGTGCGGTGGCCTTTTCTACTTAATAAGTTCGATTCAAAATGTGCTGAACATATCACATTGCTCGATTTAGGCTGCCAGTCATTTTTAGTTAGATTTTTAATCCACAGGTTTTTCAAGTCCTCATTTTTGGGGAATCTGTAAAAAGAGGTAAGTATAGTGAGTATAACATATAACATACGTTTTTTTCTGCTTTACCGACGACGCTACACAAGCTAACTATTTAGTAGGTACCAAAATATCAATAAACCTAAAAATTCACTCTGAGTTCGACCCTTTTAAATGCCCTAGTACTTAAAATGTCAAACTACGTCTTTAAGAAATTTCTTTAATAAAATCTTATGTATTTCATATAGTAATCTAGTTACAGCAGCTTTTTTTCTAAAGAACCTAACGTAATCTTCCAATTTCAAGGGAAACAAAGGCATGGCTAACTATTTAAACACAAATAATAGGTAAACAATAATAAAACGATATTTACGTACCGGTGGAAGGTTATTTCTGGAGATTTTTTGTAAGATGCGTTGGCACACTTCGGGACACAACATTTCACCATTATATTTTAGTTCTTTTTGCAGTTGGTAGTAATAAAATAAAATAAAAACACCACAGCACAACGTCAAGCCGCCATTGTGTAGCTTATTTTGCGGCCATTTGTCGCTTATTTTGAAGAAAAAGGGCACGATCTCCGATGTGTCTATGTGGGAGTTATTGTAGCTATACAAGAAAAAAAGAGATAAAGATATACTATATTACGTTAGAGTGAAAGTGACAACGGTAATTTTTTACATGGTTAATGTGTGCGTATAATTATGTTTAGTCTGCTCCTCTTCATATGTCTGTGGTGTTACAGTCTAAACTTTCGTTTGAAAACAAGTGTAGGTAAAAAAGAAATTATTCGATGCATCAAGTTTTGTTTTTCGTTACGTAACTTGATGTGACATCTTTCGCATCGACCTTGATTCGATTATAAGAATCGATTCGGGCATCGTGACCAGTTTCGATGTTACACAATTAACCAAGGCATTTTTTGTGACCTGATTTTTACAAAGTCATTTGTGAACTAATTCACTTGTGAAGATTAGCTTGATAGAACATATGAGATTCCTTTTGTTTCTATTGGAATGGATGGTTGTTACTCAACCACGCTGGAAAAGCTGAACGGATTGGGATGAAATTTGGTACAGAATAGATTTTATGATGAAATGTGCTAACATAGTAAATAAATAAACATTGTAGAGCCTCTAGCTAGGGGCTCAAGGAATGTTGAGAGGAGCAAACTGTGTTCTTTGATTAGGTACTATTTATTGAATCCGCAACCTAAAAACATTTTTTTCCATCTTATGAGTCTTGACGTATGTTTCGAATACCATTTTTTAAAATAATTTTATTGAAACTCTATGTTTAGACGGCATAGGTCTGCACGCCGACAGAAACCTCTACATTATCCTATTCTCACCTTCCACAACCATCCCCAGTCACCATTTTCCACCTAACGTTCCACCTTCCATTTTTCGATTCGCAGTCTCCACTCTAGGACTCGTTAGCCCTATCTGCCATCGGTCCTTCGGCAGATGTGGCCAGCCCATTGCTAACCATTTCAGCTTACTTATTCCGTAGAAAAAATCATAATCGAATTATTCTTGGAAAACATAAATAATACCTAAGTACATCTATATTTTGAAATTTGATAATTTAACGTTAAATTCAAATTAAGCATAAAAAAGTTACAAAAGCACCCTTGACCTTTTTAATTAGTTAGGTATATGTTGGTATGATTATATTAATTAGTTTTTAATTATTATTACTAAGTTTCAACATAATAAGTATTTGCGTATGACAGCAAATACGACTAAGTACAGGCACTGTGCTTAAGTACCTACACAGTTTATTCACGGCCATGGTACTAAGAGGTTTTATTTTAGAAAATTCTAGCAAATTTTAGCACATTGTTTTTAGCCTTGGGGGACTTTCTTTTAGATAGGTGCGTAGGGATGTGAGACCTAAAAAAGATGGCGAATTTACCCCTCCTGACTCCAATGCGCACAGGTTGGTGTCATCATGTAATTAAAAAATCAAAAAACCCGACTGCATAAAAACTAAAAGAAAAAAAACAAGCACTTTGATGTCCTGTGGTCTAGAAACATAACAACATAACAGTCGGGATCCATTGAAAAATCAGATTGTCGAATAATGTATCCCGACTGTTCAGTTGTTATGTTTCTAGACCACTGGACATCTAAGTGCTTGTTTTTTTTTCATTTAGTTTTTTACACAGTCGGGTTTTTTGATTTTTTAAATTATTATTTTTTTATTTTATACCTACTTAACACTTGGGCTACCAAGACGAATCTAACGATATGTTAATTATAGAAATCCGTCCAGTGGTTTGGAAGATATGAGGTAATAAAGAATCTTACATACATACATACATACAAGATAACGCGCGAAAAACATAACCCTTCTTGGCAGTCGGGTAAAAAAAGGCTATAAGTAACAAATTGAATTGTATAAAAAAATATGCGCACGTCGTTTTTAACCTTGACAGGTGAACCTAGGTTAGGTCTGTGCCGGTCGTGACACACGTGCGGACAGATTAGAGCGAGAAGCACGACAAACAAAACACACGGCGACTCACGCGCACGCGAGACAGCGAGACTAATGCGCACTGTCACGGTTTCCAGACGACACTGTTTTAATGTCTATGTTGTTATGGAATGACCTAAATACCAATTATATTATATACTAGCCTGAGCCTACGGCTCCGCCCGCACGGGCGCCGCGCCGGTCTCCGTGTTTTTTGACTACCTACTCAACCGATTGTGATCAACATGCGTAAGATTTTAAATCTGACTGAGACTTTTCAAACAAAAACTGCACCAAAATCCGTTTATCAGTTTTTGCATCCATCACAAGCAAACAGACAAGGATTCCAAACAAAATGTTTTGGTGTTCAGAATTTTATTGTTCATTTAACATAACCCAAGTATTTTTTCAAATATCTCCAATAATATACAGATACAGCTCATTTACAATTGTATAATATTATAGAAAAAGCTATATTATAAGAAAGGTATGTTAGTCGGCCTTACGGTCGAGAAGTCCCAGGTTCAAATCCTGGTCTGGTAGTGATGAGTAGATGAGTACCTACCTTACCACCATAAGGAAAAACTACCCGGTATTCCAATGCGACAAGTCGACAATTAAAATTGACATTGAATTTTACAATTTCACATGTTAACCACTTTAATTGACATTAAGATGTTTATTTTTTATTGTTATAGTCATTATTATGATTATGTAGGTAAGTAACATTAGCTACGGTTATTAGGTATGAGTATCTACCTACGTTTATCATAATATTATTAACTCAAAGGTAATTTTATAATATCGCATGCTTGTCAGTAGAAAATGGCATGTCCCAAAAAACACAAGCAAAAAAAGAATTTTATTAGTACTTTCTATTATCGGTTTGTTCTGGGTAATATTCGAAGTGGCTGCGCTGATTTGGATGGGATTTTTGTTTTATACCGTCTCATAATAATCAGTGCATATAGGTGTAGCTATGGGAAGTAGCCGGTAATAAGGGTACCCAGAGCGCACTGTATCCCCCTCCTCCCACCCCTTCCTAGACTCCCCACCCCATCCTAGCCCTCCCCCCATTCCTTCAGGGTAGGCAGCGCGTGTAAGACACCTTTGGTGTTGCACATGTCCATAGGCCACGGTGACCACTTCCCATCAGGTGGGCCGTGTGTTTGTCTGCCACCTACGTGGTATAAAAAAATATCTAAAAGTTTTTCATTTTTTGTCCACAGCCGGCAGTCACGAGCACCCCGCAGTGTTTATTCGTACCGAAGCGCAGTGGCGCCATCTGTCGCGTCTACTCACAGATCCAAAGTCTCTAGAAAGGTAAGGTAGACAGGATGTAAGGTAGAAAGAAAGCCAGGAGGAGGAACTACGCCACGTGCTTCTAGAAGACTGGATTTAACTTCAGGTTTTTTTTTCTCATCCATATGAATCGTGGTCTTCCTGTGACCATAGCAGCTGGAAAGAAACAGAAACTTCGGGTAATAGGTAAAATAACACTAATAACCTCGAGCCTCTACAATTGCGTCGAGAAATTACTTCTTTGGCAGTATTTTACCGCCTCTACCATGGCGAGTGTTCCAATTAGCTCTACCAACTAGTCCCACCCTCTCCTTTTCTATACAGAACAACACGTGCAAGACTGAGATATCACCCTCATATGGTGCAAGCAATCCATCAAGAACTAAGCGATTCGGTGCCTCTTTTCTTTCCCGCACCATCAAAACCTGGAATTATTTACCAGCTTACGTGTTTAAAAGCATTTGATGAGGCCGTCAAGCTGAGGGCCACCATTATAGCACTATCGGTGTTCGTAATGGTAACTCCCATTTCAGAAACTTTACCTTTAGCTTACCATCAGGCTAGGTGAAGTCATATTGACGTGACCGACATTAAAAAATCGCTCTAAAATAGTTTTATTTGTACCTACTTATGTGTAATTTTCGCATAACCTTCAGACGTTATGAAGAAATAGTAATTAAAAAATTCAAGATATAGTTTTTTCTTATTTTTGTTTTGGCTTGTGAATAAACAAACAACAGATATTTATTTTATCATAATCGTACCTACTAAAAATGAATTGAATAAATGAATTAAAAGAATGTCAAGTATGGTCAATACTTGACATTCTTATAATTCATTTTGATTTAGCAAGCGGTAAAAAATGCTATTTGTACAGTCAACGATAAAAGCAGCTTTATAAATAATTGTAATAGTTATATGATCACTTTTGCTTTAAAACCTTTTATGAAACATCTTAACTTTATCCTCTGAAAACGCCATAACATAATAAAGTGAATAGGTACAAAAACTTTATAGGTACACTCACTAGGAAGTGTAGGTTTTCCCTAGGGACTCGACTACAATATGGGGTTCTTCAAGAAGGGCATTAGAAGGTTTTTGCGGGGTCGGCAGCGCGAGTGTGATGCCCCTGGTGTTTCACGCGTCCGTAGGTCACGGTGACTGCTTCCCATCAGGTGGGCCGTGTGCTTGTCTTGAACCTAAGTGGTATAAAAAAAATACAAAAATCTAGCTCATTAGGAATTTTTTCGGAGATTGAGAAGGATTAGGGTTTAAAATGACTGGGCTAATAGTTTAATTCAATATGAAATAGATTTTGAAAAAATTATAAGTATCTACAAGTTTTTTTATACTACTAATGTGGCAGACAAGCAAACGGCCCACCTGATGGAAAGCAGTCACCGTGGCCTATGGATGTATGCAATACCAGAGGTGTCACACTCGCGCTGCCGACCCTGAAAGGGGGAGGGGGCTTTGAAATAACATGTTTTCAAAACGTACCTTTTTTTAGTGAATCACACCCCTGACTGGACTAAGTGACTCCAAGGTACAGTGCTTTCTGGGTTAAAGGTTTAAAACAGCTAAGATACCCTACATATGATTCCAGGCAGGAGTGAAGGTAGACGCGATGGCTGCGCCGAACCCTTTCTGCCCTAACGTCAAGGGCATGTGCTGCTTGATGTTGCTGCTGAACCTCGGGCTGATCCTCGTGACTCTTGGATTTGTCATCGTGTTGCAGTTCTTCGAGCCCTTGTTCGTTTGGTAAGATGTCTATTTGGTCCTCGAATATGCAGGACGGACTTACCCCTAATGCAGATAATAATTAGTGGGTACATAATACCCCACCGAGATCTCTGTGGCCCAATTTAAGCTCACCTGCAAGCTGTACATTTGCCGATCAACAATTACCTTACCATCAGGCGAGGTGAAGTAATCATATTGACGTGTCCAATATAAAAAAAACTGAACGAGGTTTCGACGCAGGGTTTTCTCTCGAGGTTGGTGGGTCAGTCAGACGGAAGTGGCTCCCGTGATTGTTCCCCATAATGCTGAGGCTTCTGGGAGGAACAGGAACATTTTTTGCATACATTTGAATATATTTCACATGAAATAACTAAAATCGTTTAGATTTTTATTGTCATGTTGCTCGTTCCCCCTTGCAAACTTGGTAACAAATGGTACCTACACTTACCCCACTTTGAGAAACCTTGTTCTAAAGAAACATTTTACTTTTACATGATTCGCTTTCTTAAGACATCAAGCGATTAAAATACTTACATCTCATACAAGTGTTAATGGAACATTTCTAAGCTATCACAAGTTAGCATACCGTGTAAAAACTTCAATCATAAACCTGTAAAACTTATGGGCGGAACGCGTTGAAGAGTACAACTGACGACACTATAGTCGGCCCAGTTGCTAATAGGTACGTAGAAGTCGGCACGCACACAATCACATAGGGTAAGACGGGGTAATGAGAGTCATTTAAGCGAGAAATCATATAAAACCTTAATTAAACATGATGTGTTTATTGCAACTGCCAATACACTAAATTTAGTTAATTAACTATGAATGATCCATTCCAATCACGTTAGTATAATCATATTTGGTAATTATAGCACTTTAAAAAAAACTACACGACAGCCACTACACGTCAAACGTCATTCGATTCAGTTTAAGTAACGAAAAAATAACCAGGAATACAGGAATCACATTTCGATCCCTAATTTTTCACTCCTATAACGCTGATTTCACTCACGCGTAGGAATCACCGCCATTTATGAGACATATTATAGCCTCATGTTCAAAGCGCTTCGTCCAATTTTTATAGGTTTAATCATAAAGGTCAGCATTGAATAAGAAAACGAAATATTTCAGTTTGAATGGAACATTAAAAACCACTTTGCATTCATTTAAAATAACGGTGAACATAATATTGTGGCGGTTTCTCATAAATCGTTTTGGAAAGATGAAGTCTGGATGTGATTGTGAGATTGCCTTTATTACTTTCATTATTACATCGGTATTTTTATATACGTCTATCGAAAATAAAGAGATTAAACACTGAGGTACAGTCAGCTTCAAAAGTTCATGATGATTGCACACTACGTTCAAAATTTTGATGAAATTGATGAATAAATAGTACAATTAAATGAAAATGTTAAAACAATTAACTAGAGCCCATTGGACAGTTAAACAGTACAATTTCACTTAGAAATATGAGGTATTTTGTTCAAAAACTAAATCTTGAACATCTCAAAATGATCGTCTACTTTTGATGCTAAATGTTGTTAGTTTTGGAGCCTAATCTTTGGAGCGCGGGATTCTCTCTCTCTTACTCTTATATGATTTGGCTTATTTTGGCTTTGAGAGAGCGACTGCCGTTTGGCCTAACCTTAACCCAACCCAGAAAGAATATCTTGCCCATAAAATGCTGTCCCATATTTTTATTTTTATGACCAACAGCTGCTTATTACGGTTATAGACGCTACTTATATTTTTCTTATTTCTTTTTCAGGGTCCTAGGCATAGTCTTCCTCATATTCGGCTTCATCACGCTAGTGGGCAGCCTCATATACTGCGTGGTGCTATGCCGAGAGAACCCATATCCTCGATACCCAGACGACTTCTACTGGACCCACCACTGGTCCAAGACCATAGGACCTTCGGAGATACACTACAGCGCTAGTGAGAAACAGTACGTTAAGAACGGACATGGTGACCGGTACAATAAATATAATGGCAAATATTCCGACAGAGAAAGTGCTAAAGGGTACTCTGATAGGGAAAGTAAACTTAGTCGGTACTGAAAAAGAATCTCTATGATAATTTATTTATGGACGAATTTTCTTTATTGGTATCACTGACACTTAATACCCATACACGTAACCTACGGGTTTTTTTTTATCAATTATGTATATTTAGGTATCTTTCCGCGTTACAGCTGAAACTTAAGGTTTTTAAACCTAATTGTATGGAAACTAGTTTCGGCAAACTGTCACAAGTCATGTCTTGTTTGTTGATAAATCATCTCACGCAAAACAGTGTCATGATTGGTTAATTTCTTTATAGCAGCCTTAAAGTCGGCTGATAGCCAATCGCGGTACGATCTATGCTGAACATCTCTACAGCATTGTGGATTCGTGCTACACAAGCTGTAGTTGCGGGTACTTGCTTTTAATTTTATAATTCTTGTTTGATACCCTTTTCAAAATTAAGCTAAATATAAAGGTTTATATCTTTTTATTTTAATGTTTCAAATGTAATTACGTACTAATTCTTTAAAATGTATGAATATGGAGTCTGTGAAGCTATAATAAATTGTCGTTTTATGTTGTACCTATCTAATTTCTAGTAACAATTTGTACTTAACTAAATATATACAATATCTAATTTAATGTAAATAATATTAAATAAGCAAACACTCTGTATTAAATGCCATATTAATTACCTGATAATAAGAGTGTGTAGTATAAGTTCAAAATGGCCAGGGACCTATTTGGAAGTGGAGATTCGATTACCCGGGCCTCAATTATACGGATTTACGATTATCCAGATTGTCAAAAAAATTGGATCCTTAAAATTTGGATCATAAATATCGGTTAGCTAATTAATTTATTCGCATAAATATTAGCTAGCCGACATTAAGGACTCATATTAACCCATTGGTGCTTGGTTGAAGGTCTTTGATGGTAAAGAAGTAGAAAATCCTGCAACCGGGTATTTTTTACCCACTATACGGGCAACGTTGTTCTGAGTAATGTCAAAATATTAAGTTCGGGTATCGAGTACCCACCGTAAAAAAAACTGCATGTGAATAATAACACTGAATAGAGATTAGAAAAAACATAGTGACTTACTTGACCAGAAATAAAAATATTTTTCAATATATTATTATATTGTTTATGTAAAAATGACAATTGTTTTATTTATGATTCCTCTTTTATGCATTAACGGAGTAACTCTATATAGCAGTGGCAGACGAGCACTCGGCCCACCTGATGGGTAGCGGTCACCGTGGCCTATGGACCACAGCCTAGTTTTGCATTAAATTAGTTGGGTCAATTTTGGCGACCAAATCCGATGCAGTTCGACTCAGGAGACCGTATATAGCGCCATCTCTGTCCGTGAGTTGAACTGAATCAAATTTGAATTGCTATTAAGAGCTCATGGTGGCTCATTGTGACCTGGGAAAATACCCGGATTGTCCGTATGTCCATGATGGCATAATGTCTCTCTTAAAGATAACATACTATATCCATTCTAATACTTTAAAAAATGATGGTCGCGTAACCAACTACCAAGCGGGCAAAGCAGCGGGTATCAGCTAGTCGATAATGCTCTTGATAACGTCAAGAAAGAGTACAAGATAGTATGCATACGCATGTTATTAGCTATTTGAGGTAAGTGGAGTATAATTTCGGCAATTGTGTTAGTGTCAGGATGGCCGAGCGGTCTAAGGCGCCAGACTCAAGGCAACTTGCCCGCGGAGAGCGGGTGTGGGGCGTTCTGGTCCTCTCTGAGGGCGTGGGTTCGAATCCCACTTCTGACATACTTTTTAGCCACCATTAGATGATAGACAAATTTTAATATTTTTGGCAATTTTAATTCTCATATAAAGTACTCTATGGCGAGAATGCGAAGATTTTTAAATCTGACCAAAACCTTTCTAACAAAAAAAAACCATCAAAATCCGTTCAGTAATTTTGCGTCCATCGGTGACAGACTAACAGACAGAAATTAAAAAAAGAACCCGAGTATTTTTAATATATTCACAAAAAATACTTACGAATTAACTAGTACGCCCGTCAACTCTCCATTTCACCTCTTGTGGTATTTGTCCCGGATCCGGCCACTACCGGTCGTCTGATTTGTTCCGGATCCGGAACACGAATGAAACCTGTTAGTTTTTAAGCTAAATTGCTTGTTAGGAATCGGTTCATGTCAGTAGTTTTTTTTTTATGCCACTTAGGTGGCAGACAAGCACACGGCCCACCTGATGGGAAGCGGTCACCGTGGCCTAGGGACGCGTGCAACACCAGGGGCATCACACTCACGCTGCCGACCCCGCAAAAACCTTCTAATGCCCTTCTTGAAGAACCCCATAATGTAGCCGCTAGGGAAAACCACTGCAGGGAGATTGTTCTACAGCCTAAGCGTGCGCGGAATGAAATTTCTTTCAAACCTTTCGAATCCAGGATTTCTCGTTCGTGAATGCACCTCGGACTTGAAATGCATCTGGAATTGCTAAGAGGATGTTAACAAAAGTACAGAAAACAATACATTTGTAGGAAAATTGTATTTATTTACACATTGTTAAAAATTAACAAACTATCGAGAAATTATACGTACGTAAATAAGAAAATAATAAAATATCTCAATACTATTGTGATGAATACATTGAATTTAAATAAAACGTACACAAGATTTCATACAACACAAATGCAAGATTCGTCACAACTTGTTTATCAAAAATCCAAAATTTTAATAACTTCAATAAAATTATAGAAATCGAAATATAAAGAAACAGAAATGGAAGATACAGAAAGAATTTGATACAGCTAATCACATTTTCAGATATTTACAAATTCGATAGAAAATAATTCCAAATTCGCTCAAAATATTCTTACAAAAAATTTGAGCATCATGTCCGGCATTTAGCTAAATTTATACTAATTAAAATCTATTTATAAATAACTATTACTTATTTATATGTAGAGATTACAAACTTGTAGTCACCGGTCCGTCGCACGGTAGGCCCTAGGCCCTAGGGTACGAAAAATAACGTGTTCTTGTTGTCGATGCGATAAAAACAATATAAAAATAGTTGCATGTCAGTTGCAACTTGTATACCTTCGAATCAATCGATAATTTCACTCATAACAGTCTATTTTACAATACTGGGAATCTGAAACAAAAAGAAAATATTAATAACTAGCTGTTATCACTTCCTAGCCCTCCACCCCTCCACCCCTTCCTAGCTCCCCTTCAGGGTTGGCAGCGCGATTGTGACACCCGTAATGTTGCACACGTCCATAGGCCACGGTAACCGCTTCCCAAGGGCCTCGATTTTTTAGTAGAATATGCTAATAAAAAATGCTATTTAATTGTAGACTTTACCGCTATACGGCTAAAGTCTAAAATCAAATGAAAAGAATTAATTAAACTTTTCATTTACTCTACAAAATAAAATAACTTTAGTTTTAGACTTTTAAACTGATAGTAATGCCCAAAATTAAATGGTATTTTTTTTTAAGTGTCAGTTGCAAGACAGTGGCTTCTTTTAACAGAACCGAGGTCCAGGTGGGTCGTGTGCCTGTCTGCACAGTTGTGGGAAGTGTGCGCTCACCTTAGCTCTTAAGTGCTAGTCGTCGTCGGACTCGTCACTGAAGTTATACTTCTGCTGGGGCCGCGCGCGCGCGGTGGGCGCTTTACGCGGGCCGGGGGACGACGCGCCGTCCGACAGGTCCTCCGACTCGCTCGATACCTTCTTCTTGGCTTTCTTCTTAGGCGCTGCCTTTTTCTTCTGCTATATTTTTAAATAGAGTTTAAATTAGAATGTTGATTTCTATTTTGCTTTCTAGTGTGCTGCTTAGGACAAAATTTTAACTATAAAAAAACCGACTTCAACTGAACCAAATTCATTCAAACAAAAAAACAGTCAATATAAAAGGTTCTGAGGTAACAACAAACATAAAAAAATACAATCGAATTGAGATTTTCCTACTTTTTTGAAGTCGGTTTATGATATAGAAACTGATAAAGAAACCGTTGATCTATTCTAAGGATGATGTACTGGATCAAAATAACAGTTGAAGCTGTTGTCCCAAGAATGAGCAACAATATTGTCCATAATGACCATAATGCATCTGATAACACACCGACCCGTCGATTTTCTTAATAATCTCTATATTATAACTAGCTGTTGCCCGCGGCTCCGCCCGCGTGGATGTCGAAATCCGTTTCAAAAACTATCCTATCTCTCAAGTTGGATCGAACTGCACATGGTGTGCGAATTTTATTATAATCGGTTAAGTGGTTTAGGAGTCCATTGAGGACAAACATTGTGACACGAGATTTATATATATTAAGATAAGTTCTTCTGTATGTGTGTTGACAGCGAACTACTAAACAGCTGGACCGATTTGAATGATTATTTTTGTATGCGTTTGGTTGGCACCCTGGATGGTTTAGATTCGCAAATCAGCCCGGCAGATGGCGCTGCAGACGACGTTTGGGTCCGCTAGTATGACTATAGATTTATTGAAATTACCTTTTTACTATCAAATATGCTATCATCATCATCATCATCATCACTGAGCACGTCTTTAATCAACCTCTTCTTCGGTTTGGCCGGCTTGTCTTCGTTCAGAAGCTTCCGCTTGGGAGGAGGTGCTTTCTTCTTGGGAGGTGAGTCGGGAGGCGCAAGAGATTCGTCGTCGCTGGATAGTACTGTCGTGGTGGGGTGCGTGCCGTTCTTAGCCTTCTCGTTTTGCTCCTTCTTCGTGTCTTCGATGAGAGAATCGAATAGACAGTCTGGAATATTACAACAGAACGTTTCAATACATACATACACTGAATAAACTTCGCCTTGATGCAATTATAGCACCATAACCATGGACTGTACAAAAATTTTCTTTCATACAAACCTTTACAATAACAAACACGCAATAAAAATAATTATCCTTATACCCCGGGTTTCAAGAACCGAGATGGGGTGTGATTTTAGTCGGCTCAGGTACCGGGTCAAACGGGGTGAATAGGGACTAAGGGGTGAATAGGAACAAAATGGTCAGTTAAATTTTGCAGTTATTATCTTCTATGCGAAACTATACACCACTTCCACGTCACGATGAAAAGTATCATCGAATATCCGGTTAAATACTTGAATATTGCTAAAAGAAATTATTTAACTGATTCTAATGACTATTTTATTCCTATTCACCCCTTCATTCCTATTCACCCCGCTTGACGGTATGAACCAACATAAAAGACAAACAGACAAGCATTTTTGCGATTGCTCATAATATAACACAACCTGAGTATTTTTTTTTTTATTTCCAATGTACAGACACAGCTACTATACAATTTTATAACAGTACAGATAGATGACACAAGATGTATCACCACACTCTTATACTAACCAGAATCCATCTCAGCTGGTTTCTTGTTAGCATGCTTCTTCACATTGAAGTCCTCCTCCTCCTCACTGATGGACAGGGCCCGCTGCACCTCCGTGTCGGACTCAATCTTGTTGTCCAGCAGTTCGGGCTCCGAACCAGAGTCCGATGAATCTTCACCATCCTTGTACTTTTGTACCTGTAATAAATACAATTGATGTGTTAATAAAATATCTTTTGAATCTTCTTACACCCCGGCGTTTGAAGAGCCGAGACGGCTGTCCCAGGGCCAATCTCTTGCTACAAGAAGGTTCCCTCGGGTTTTGAGAACCACATTGTCCAAGTTTTGGCCCCAGAAATCAGTCCTGTTCGCCCCCAACCCACGCTAGGAGAATCTCTCTACCCCATGCCTATTATTTTCTGTGCCCTTTGCTCGTCAGAGAGACACGCAGTCTTATACGTCACCAATGTCTCGGCCGTAATTAGCCGCAAACAGCAGCATCTCCCTTGCGAGTCGGTGCGTTGCCACCTAGGCCGCCCATCATTTGCAACCCAGCTAAATCACAGGTCACCCTATTTCCCAATAATTATTATTACAAAATGGAAAGTTACCTTGGTGGCAGCCCGCCGGGCGTTGGCTCGTTCCCGGGGCGCCGGCGCATCCACCATCTCGAGGTCGGAGCCCGACTCACCGGAACTGCTGCCACTGAACGTCATGCGCTTGGCCTGCAATATTAAACATTTGTATGGTTCATACCAACCAGTCTAGTCTACTCAGTGGTCGTTTCTGGGCTAGCACATTTACTTACAAACCCAGTAAAACTACTCGACATACCTAGATTAAGCTAAGCCCGTGCTAAGTGGAGAAGGAAAATTAGGTAAACAGACCCTAAGCTCCGAGGTGTAGGTCTCAAATGTAATCAGGGCTTAGCTAAGATTAATACCTAATTATGCTTGACGGTCTTCTACTAAAACCTGTCACAGAAGTTGCGCACCAGTCTTGTTTTTTTTTTTAAGTAATAGGAACTTCTTCTCTCGTGTCGATCTTGCCAACGTGGTGTAGTAATTGATTTCACGATTGCCGTGAAATCCCGCTACTTACGGAGAGAGCCCGAGTATAGATAGCGCTCTTCGAGAAGGCTTGCTACATGTAGTATAACTAGCAAACAGTCTACCTCAGCAGTTTAGCTAGATTGTGTTAGGAGTCGAGTGGGTTCTCCTCTGTAGTGTAAAGAGCTGGATTCAAACCAGGGACCCCTCAATCAAAAGTGTGATCAAAATGGAAGTGAAAGAAAACGAGAGCCAAGTGTTCCACCTCTCAAGTAAGCCAAACGCTCTTATATACCTTGTCTAATTTAGGATGATAAAAATGACAGTTCATGTCTATGAAGTATCGTATTTTTTTATACAAAATCATACCCCTAAAATTATTGTATTTCATAGACAAGCCCCGCCCACTTGTCATAGTGAGGCGTCTTGCAAGAATATAGCATAATTGACTTTACACAAATGAATCGAATGAATCGAATTTAAAATAATTTATTAACATTATTAAGTACTTATACTACTAAAATTTTTGTGATATAATTAGGTAAATATGGTACGAAACATAAATACTTTAGCATAAAATTCTCTTTTGTCATCCTGAAGTAAGTTACATAAAATAATAAAAATAAAAAGTTTTTGTGTTTTTCTAAATATCGATTCCATTTCCATATTCTACGGGAACGATAATCGAAAATCGAAAGATTCAGTTTCGATTATACTATATGGGCTACCCTATTTAGACCTGTCATTATTATCATCCTACATTAGACAAAGTATAGTAAAGGAGCAGGTCATCATCTTACCTTCTTAGGTTCCTTCTTAAACGCAAGTTTGGTCTGCTTCAGTCCATCTGTGGCACCCTTTTCGGCTTTCTCCACCTTCTCTGGTTTCTCAGCCTTCTCCTTCTTCACCCGGGCAGCCTTTGGCTTCTTCTCGTTGCTTGTAGGACTGATGCCTGTTGGGTCATCCTGCAATTGGAAAGAAATTTGGTCCTTATTGTTAAGTTCTGAAGGTGCAGTTTGCATTATCTGAGCATCATTCGATTTTATGCTTAATATATATGCCCTATAATAACAGTTACGAGTCTATTTTAAGCAGAAGAATTCAACTATAGTGACTTAGGCAACCAATTTCAAGTCAAATTAGGATATCTAGGATATTTTGCATCTGTGATTAAAAATTAGACTCATTATTAAAGTTAATGCTAAGACATTTTTTCGTTAACACAATTTTTTTTTTCGAAAACTTGTCTGTTATTTCGCGATGGACGCAAAACCTAAACTGAATTTTGATGCAGTTTTTTCGTTTGAAATCTTATGTATGTTTGTTTACAATCGGTTGAGTGGAACTGGAGATATTGTCAAAAAATCAAAAAATCGACGTCCACGCCGGCGCAGCCGTGAGCGTAAGCTAGTGTTTTCATAAATATGTATGTATTTGACTAAATATAATAAAAAAAATACAAACCGGATCGTACTCCTTCTTGATCTCTTTCCTGGTCTTAGCCTTCTCGGCGGCCTGTATCCTCTTGATGAGGTCTTCGGAGATCTTGGGTTCCACTCTGCGACCGTTCTCTGACGGGGCGGTGTCTATTAGAGACTTGCGACTCTTCTTGTTAGCGGCCTGCGGTCAATAACAAAGTGATGAACAAACTTCTTAATTAGCAAGCTTTATACTTGACTAGTAACGTTCCTAGCCCTCCCCCTTCCCTTCAGGGTAGGCAGCGCGTGTGTGTAGGTGTTGCACACGTCCAGGGCCTCGATACTGCTAAAGGCAAACCACTGTAATACCACTGACACTCCAAAAATGCTATTTAATTGTAGACTTTACCGTTATACAGTTAAAGTCTAAAATCAATTGAAAAGAATTCATTTAACTTTTTCATTCGCTCCACAAAATATCATTTTATTTTAGACTTTAACCTGATAACAATAAAGTCTACAATTAAATGGCATTTTTAGAGTGTCAGTGGTATGACAGTGGTTTATCTTTAGCAGAATCGAGGCCCAGGGGCGCGACCCCCTTAAATAATGTCAACTTAGCCTAAAATAGCTTTATATTTATATAATTACCTTTATCCGTTCAATCTGATAAGCATGTATAGAAGAAAACAATATTAAAATTACATTATTCATGACTACGGCTAAGCACGCTGGACATTAACTAAATCACTTACCATCTTGCATGCATATGTATATTGACTCGTGTTTACACAAATAAATGATTTGATTTGATTTGATTTGATTTGTCAAAAGCAGTGCAGATGCAAAAATAAACCTTACTACAAATACTAAAAACTCTGTTTTCAATGTGATAAGAATCTGCTCTCCTCTCTGAGCCGGTCTGTGTGAACGGACCCTAATGCTACTTACATTAGCCTTGGCGGTCTTCTTGTTGACATTGATTTCCTGTTGCCTCTCCTTGTCTTCTACCTCTTCCAATCTGATCAGGAACTCGTCGAGGTCGTCACGCCATAACATCGACGGGGTTTTCGCCCTGGAAAGAACATTGCAACCGTCACAGAAATTTTCCAGATAAGACTACTTTCCAAATAAGACTAGTTTCCAGATAAGACTACTTCTCAGATAAGATTACTTTCCACATAAGATTGCTTTCCAGATTGGACTAGTTTCCAGATAAGACTACTTCTCAGATAAGATTACTTTCCACATAAGATTGCTTTCCAGATTAGACTACTTTCCAGATAAGACTGCTTCTCATATAAGATTACTTTCCACATAAGATTGCTTTCCAGATTGGACTACTTTCCAGATAAGACTGCTTCTCAGATAAGATTACTTTCCACATAAGATTGCTTTCCAGATTGGACTACTTTCCAGATAAGACTACTTCTCAGATAAGAATACTTTCAAGATAATACTACTTTCCATCTAAGACTACTCAGGTTGTGAAAAATCCTTGTATGTACATTGTATGATGCACTTACTTGAGAGCATTCAGTTCCGACAGCTTCTGGTCTCTCTGCTTGAGGAGTTCGTCCTTCTTCTCCTTGGTGAGCATCCACATGGACATTCCCAGGAGGTAGTTGAACTTTTTCACCTCTTTCAACGACTGGAATGCTGCTTCTGTAATGTTTAACACACAAAAATATTAGCCACCCCACTTGTATACATTAGACACTAGCCGTTGCCTGCGATTTGGCCCATGTGTAATTTTAATCTCATGGAGCCCGAGGACTATAACCTCAGTACCAAAATTACAGCCCATATTGCGGAGCCATGGCTCCACTAGTAGGATTGTTACTATTGTTATCCCAAAAGGGTTAGGCAGGGGGGCAAAGAAACACATAAAACTTAATAAAGAATGAGCCTGTTGCCAATTACCGGGCTACCTAGCAAGTACTGCTCCCGTTCAACTTATGAGATACTGGTCAGAAAGCAGACCATAGACAGAAGTTAAAAAAAAATCAAAAAGCAACTGCATAAAAAACTGAAATGCCATGTTGGTTTTTTTTTCGCGTCCCCTATCTAAGAACACTTGGATTACCGAGACGAATCTAACGATGTGTTAATTAAAGAAATCTATCCAGTGGTTTGGAAGATATGAGGTAATAAAGAATCTTACAAACATACATACATACACACATACAAGATACACGCGAAAAACATAACCCTTCTTGGCAGTCGGGTAAAAAGTAAAGTAAAAACTTCAACAGGAGCCATCAGTTTGCTAAGATGATGAACAAGCTATAGCACAAGTATGGTGTCAGTTACCTGGATCGACAGGTTTCCCCTTGTCCTTCTGTGGTTCAGGCTCTTCCTCAGACTCCGCTTCCGGATCATCCTCCACAGCAGTTAGCCCCTGCATCTTACTGGCGCGCTTCTTCCATTCCGTGATAGGATCCGCAGCATAGCCTGTAGAATTCCGTTATATATTAATCAGAGAATAAAAAAGTCTGACGATTCTGACTTAGTCACTTCACTGCTAAACCGATGGGGGTTACCCAGAGTTGCCTCATGTAAAAAAAGGTAAAGAATTTTGAAGTAGTACAAGGGCTTGTGGCTAAATATATATCCATCCGTGCCCCGGGGAGCACGATTGCAGTCTTTACGGGTAGTTGGTGCCCTAAAAATTACTACAACTGTTCTAACTACAGAACTTCGATTTCGCCACTAGATTGCAGAGGTCAAATGGCAGTCGCTTTCCAAAAAATATCGAAGTTCGGCGACTTCGTACTTAGACTGAAAGCTGACCCAACTAAGCTGAGAAAAAGCTTGGATTATCAGCTCAAAGTAACTTACCTCTCTTAATAAGTTCTTCGACCATAACCTTTCGTTTCTTGTTTTCCACCACAAGTCCTTTGTCACACTTCTCCAGAATAAACCTGGCCTGGTTGGACAGCTTGTCTGCCTCCGCTTGCAACTGTCCCTCACGGTATTCCTTCCGCCTTGCGTAATACTTCAACCTTAGCTCATAGAAATCGCGGAGAATCTCTTCAACTTTCTCGTATCTATGAAAATAAAATATATTAAGTTATATACTTTTTTTTTTGTAAATACATACATAATTATACATAGAAACACCCAGACCATTGCAAATAGATATATTCATGCATCCAAATATTTGCACTGAGCGGGAATCGAAATGGGGATGGGCTCTAGCTACCCTACTTATCCCCGGGAACACAACTAACCTAGACTATTATCTCAAATAATGTTAGACTACAATACTCACTTCTTAAGGCACACATTGTGGTCGAAAGCGTTCATACAAGTAAGTGACGTAGTGGTCTGTAGCTTGAAGACTTTGTGAACACCCTCCGCTTCCACTTCAGCGAGCTTCCCGGGCAACAGGCTCACTACAAACCTGACCGTTGTGTCTGTGTTATAATCCTGTAATAATAATCATAACAGTATAATATAGTATTCATCTAAACATCGTGTGCATGCATGATAAGTATCGTGCAAAAAACACACGATTCCCATAAAACGGGGCGTCCGTTCGCGTGCACACGCATAATAACGTCCGCTGCCTCATGCGTGTCACGCATATGGGTATCCATGACTTGTGTAAACCATTTGCAAGACATACTCTTTTTTTATACTACTTAGGTGGCAGACAAGCACACGGCCCACCTGATGGGAAGCGGTCACCGTGGCCTATGAACGTGTGCAACACTAAGGGTGTCGCACACGCGCTGCCTACCCTGAAGGAAAGGGGGGAGGGCTGGGAAGGGGTGGGGAGGCTAGGAAGGGATGGGAGGAGGGGTACATTGAGCTCTGGCTACCCTACTTGCCGGCGGGAACACAACTCGATGGTTATTATGGCCGCGGTGTTCTGTAGGGTGGAGGTACTACCCCAGTCGGACAGCTCATTTCGGACGGGAGATACCGTCGTGTGAAACTCTCCATATTATTTGGTGCAATGCTGCCGAAAATTACCCCAAACATAAACAAACTCAAAAAAAATTACCTCTCTCATTATAATAGGTTGAGCTAGCTGTAACTTAGCTCGAAAGAGCTAGGACCCTTGGGAGTAGTCACAAGTTTAACAAATAATGATCGTTACACATACATTATCATGTCATAAGAATGATAAATCCGTTATTTTCACCTACCTTATACTCCGATATTAGCGGTTTCACTTTATCTGTTCCAAGCATAGGCTCCAATACGTTTTCCTTATAATTCTGCGTCCACGTCCCGACCGGAAGCTCAGTTATCTCAATCTTTTCCCCTGGCAAGATGGCCGCCTCACCAGATATGACGTACTTGTCACCAAAACCTTCGATAGTGCCTCGGAAGTTCTTGTACCATGGGTGCATCGGTTTTGGCTCATCGCCGTCTAATAAGCGTCTGTAAATGTTCCCAAGTTAGTTGATTACCGTGTATATATACTACTTTATAGTTGCCATATGAACACCTATGGCAATCGTTGCCCTATTGAGTCTGAAAACCTGTCTTAACTAATAGAATTGTCTGACTATGAAACTAGTAATTAGAAGTGGGAACTTATAATTAACCTTTTTCTAATGTATATTTACTTTTAAACTTAACTATTAGACCAGTGCAGATAGACTTTGAGACAAAATAAATTTATAGTAGGATGAAACCTGTTGTAAAAGGAAGAGAATATAATAGAAATGATAGGAAAAATAAATTACGGGCGATCTGAGCTCGGGAAGGGGGGAGGGGGGTGAGTTTTAAGGGTAAAAACGGTTTATCTCGATTTCCGGCAAAACTACAAGTCCTATGGAAAAAAGTTAAATGACAAAGTTGTAGGTAATAAAGAGACCTACAACTTTTCTATTTACACTTTTTTCACATAACCTCAAAAAGTATGTGAAAAATTCAAATAATCAAGTTTTTGGTTTTTTATTTTTATCTTAAGCAAAACAAATTTGTTTTCCACGAAATTTGGTGAAAACTTAGCTTTTTATGTCCCAAAGACACTGTAATTTTTTTGATTTGAAATACTCTTTTTTTCAGCTTATTTTGACTAAATATCGAAAAACCACCCCAATTTTCAATCGAAAAATCTCACGTCAAAATATCAGCTTTTTAAAAAAAGTCAAAGAGTTTTTTGTTCTTTGAAATCTCTTCTTTCTGATAATGTAAAAATATATAGACATTGCTATGGTAAATGTTCTCAGAAAATGCAAAGAAGAAAAACTCGAATTCGAAATTAACATTTTTGTATTTAGTCATTTCCTCGTTGAGGTGGGATGAAAAGTTACATGTTGCACTATAACTTCATGGTTGCACTCGAGTGCAAAGATTTTTCACCTTGTGCTCTTTTGATTCCCTCGCTAAAGCTCAGGGTTCTATTTTGTGAATCGCTCGCTGCGCTCGTGATTCAAATTATGAACCCTTCGCTTGCTCGATCATCAAAACTGAGCACGCGAAGGGTTCTAAAAATTGAACCCAGATCTTTAACGAGGGAATCAAAAGTGCGCAAGGTGAAAAATCTTTGCACTCGAGTGTAACTATGAAGCTATAGTGCAACACGTAACTTTTCATCCCACCTCAGCGAGGAAATGACTAAATACAATAATCACAAAATAGAACCCTGAGCTTTAGCGAGGGAATCAAAAGAGCACAAGGTGAAAAATCTTTGCACTCGAGTGCAACCATGAAGTTATAGTGCAACATGTAACTTTTCATCCCACCTCAACGAGGAAATGACTAAATACAAAAATGTTAATTTCGAATTCGAGTTTTTCTTCTTTGCATTTTCTGAGAACATTTACCATAGCAATGTATATATATTTTTACATTATCAGAAAGAAGAGATTTCAGAGAACAAAAAACTCTTTGACTTTTTTTAAAAAGCTGATATTTTGACGTGAGATTTTTCGATTGAAAATTGGGGTGGTTTTTCGATATTTAGTCAAAATAAGCAGAAAAAAAGAGTATTTCAAATCAAAAAAATTACAGTGTCTTTGGGACATAAAAAGCTAAGTTTTCACCAAATTTCGTGGAAAACAAATATGTTTTGCTTAAGATAAAAATAAAAAATCAAAAACTTGATTATTTGAATTTTTCACATACTTTTTGAGGTTATGTGAAAAAAGTGTAAATAGAAAAGTTGTAGGTCTCTTTATTACCTACAACTTTGTCATTTAACTTTTTTCCATAGGACTTGTAGTTTTGCCGGAAATCGAGATAAACCGTTTTTACCCTTAAAACTCACCCCCCTCCCCCCTTCCCGAGCTCAGATCGCCCGTAATTTATTTTTCCTATCATTTTTATTATATTCTCTTCCTTTTACAACAGGTTTCATCCTACTATAAATTTCTTTTACTTTTTACCATTTTCATAGCTATCTGCACTGGTCTATATTAACTATTAGCTGTGTAAGTTTCCCTATCATAATTATGTAAAATAAATAAATTTCGTTATCGTCGAAAACTTAAATTGGGGAGGTCTCATGGCCTCCGTCGCTGTATACCATATTCTCAAAAGACCACATTCGTAAAACATCACATTCGCAAAACACGATATTCGCAAAACATGATATTCTCATAATATCATATTCTGAAAACATCATACTAGCAAAATATTGTATTCGCAAAAAACCATATTCGCTATAATATCATATTCTCAAATTACCACATTTTTAATCTAAAAGTAACATCAGGGAAAAAATTAATAATATTCTTGATAGGTATGTAGGTACCTACACAATAATAGTGTAATTCATTTTATTTCTGAAAATTATATGATACTGGCTGACCATGTATTTTCCTTATTTATCCATATATTATAAATGCGAAAGTATACCTGTCTGTCTGTTACGCTTTCACGTCTGAACCGCTGAACCGATTTTGATGCAATTTGGTATAGGAGTAGATTAGACCTCGAGAATGAACCCAGGCTATGTTTGATCGCGATAACCTACATCCACGCGGGCGGCGCCGCGGGCAACAGCTAGTTTTTATTATAAATAATAAAGATAGTACTTATATAAGTTACGTTCGATTTTTTTTATACTACGTAGGTGGCAGACAAGCACACGGCCCACCTGATGGGAAGCGGTCACCGTGGCCTATGCACGTGTGCAACACTAAGGGCAACACACGCGCTGCCTACCCTGAAGGGAAGGGGGGAGGGCTGGGAAGGGGTGGAGGATTTAATCATGTTATTGCTTATTGCTTTGCGAGCTATTTAGATTTTTTTATATCATTTACATTGCCAATGTTAAAATCAATAATAAATTAAATTAATAACGAAACGAAATACATATTTACACGGCTTCATAAAATTCCTCCGCATCATCACCGACTGGGAATGTGCCCAGAAGGCTGGCCAATTGCCACGCTGAATGGCAATGCTGATTCTTTCAATTTACATTACCCTGATAGGAAAAAAATAAAAAAATAGTAGACAAAAATAAACAAATAATAAGTATCGTCAATAATTGCGTACTTAAAACTATAAAAACTAAAACGGTTAAAATGCATTACGGTATTAGATGATTTAATTTAGTTTATCTGTTTAAAATAACATTTAATATTATCAGACGATTTTATTTATTTTGTTTATTTATAAGAATAAGTATTCTGTTTCATATTAATAAATTTTTAATTTCTCAAAAACGACAGAACGGTGGTGTGGTGTGTTAGTCAATAAATAATGTTTATCTGACTGTACTCAGAATAGAGTCTTTTACGTTTATTATGTCTTGCGAATATAATATTTTGCTAATATGATGTTTTCAGAATATGATATTATGAGAATATCATGTTTTACTAATATCATGTTTTGCGAATGTGATGTTTTACGAATGTGGTCTTTTGAGAATATGGTATACAGCGACGGAGCCGTCTCATGGTATTCGCTTCACGTATAATAATACTACCCGTTCGCGCCAAGTTTGCCGCTGACAAATGACGTCGGTATAGCGCTGTCTCACTGGAACTAGAACTGAGTGAGTGAGACAACGCTAAACGCGTGACAGTTGGCAGCGGCAAACTTAGCGCGAACGAGTAGTATCGAAAACCGACAGTTTAATAGTCAGAATGAAAGCTGTCCTAACTTTTGTTGTTGGAATAAACGCTTGGAGAAGAAAAAAAGCCGCACTACAGTTGGTTCTCCCAAAAATTAGGGAAAAGTAAAATACATACCTGAGATTGGCACAGATGTCTCTAGGATTGTAGTTAGGTATCTTGGTGGACCAGCCAGTGCCGATACCCTCGGCGCCGTTCACCAACACCATGGGCAAGATTGGGATGTACTGGATGGGCTCAATTTTCTGGTTATCTTCGAAGTCGTGCTATAAAGTTAAGTCACAGTATTAGCATACAAAACATACATGTTTTCAGCATAAATACAATATCTACCTTGTTTGGTAAATAGGGTTTCTCTATCTCTTAACGAATATAGATGGACAATCAATCAATATGGGTTTTAGAATAGATGTAAAAGATGTAAATCTAAATGATAAGAATGTAATAAAAAAAAATTGTCCAATTAAATTGTTGAGTAAATAATTGTGTAAAACATCATAATACAATTCAGTTTTAATTGATTAATGCACCTTTTTTCATGAGTAAACCTACATTTTAATGGATCTAGGTTGCCATCATTGGCGATATCGGCTCTTTAAGCCATCCGCTGCCTCATATGCGTGGGTATTTCGTGCAAATGCGGGCGCTTGTTTTGTGCAAATATTAGCGAGCGAATTTCGTACAAAAAATAAAAACAGTATGGATGCTTGCACACTCATTAGGCATTAGATGCTCTTAGACTTTGGTACACCCTACCTTACATAATTTTGGTTTAAATTCATGTATTTACCAATTACCAAACATCTTACGCCCAGTACATCACTAGCTGTTAAGTGCCAGTGCTATGCAAAAAGTACCACATTTTTATTATTATACTTACAACAAGTAAAGGATCATCATGCGGGTGGAATATGAGTCTTGTGAGCGGTGACATAAGGGTGTGAATGTAACGGGGGCTGGCCGAATCCTTGCCGCCGTTGAGTCGCGAACCGAACTGACCGTGCGGTTCTAGTAGGTTGATGTTGTTTGAACCGACGTAGTTTTGCGCCAGATTTACTATTGTCATGGCTAGGGACTGTTCACCTGTGGATAGAGATTATATTTGTAGCGTTTATTGCCTGTGTTACTACCATTTTCACTACTAGTTGTAATACTGGTAATTTAATTGCCATTCTTACTACTATAGTTCTTACAACTATTAAAAATTACTCAAAATTGGTAATTTAAACTACCAGTATTTTTATCCTGACTGTACAATTTTTGTTCTGTAGTCACTTTTTTTTATATCTTTACCTCACCTGATGGTAAGCTAAAGGTAAAGTCGCAGGAAGGGGTCTGAACTTATGAAGATAGAAAAATAGTTACCATGATGGTATGCCGAATGTTCTGCAACGGAACCAGCCAACTGAGCGACTTTGACCTCGCGTTTGTCGTTACGTTTTATACACGTGAAGATCACCTTACGTTGGCCAGGTTTCAAACCATCTACCATAGAAGGTATTGATCTGAAAAATAATTATGAATCATAGTTTAATAATATAAAAGAACTATATTCCATTATATAACTATACACCATTCCAATATAGTTTTTTTTTATATACACCCACATTTTGCCAGCTATATTTTGGTTCCCAGTTTAAAATATCATAGAATAAAAAAAAAAACATTTTCAAGATTCAGATTTTCTCATATTTCAAAATTAGCTAACATCAATAAGTCTCACCATACTACACAGACCCACAAAATAACCAGTGAAATGTAGAAACATAATACGCCTCTGCCTACCCTGTAAGAATAGCTTATTTTAATCAGTAGGTTCACTCACCTCACATTATCACCGTTGGAAAAGAGTACCAGCTCTAAATTGACGAAATCTGAGTAAGAGACAGCCTTTGTGTCCTTGGTATACAAATATCTCTCTGGTAGACCAATTTCTTTTCTTCTCTTCACCTCGTCCATATGGTTGGTCAACCATTCCTTACGTTGGTCAGCGCCTTTCTTCGAGAATGCCAACTCAATATGGTGGTCATCTGTAGGGCCACCGTACTTAAATCTAATTCTGTGCCTCTCCATGTTTTGGAAGTATTCTTTAGCCTCGTTCGAAGTCGAGGTACCCAAACCTTTGTAGTACTTTATAGTGTACGTGTGATGGTTCTCCGTATTATTCTTCCACTCCTCAAATTCAGGTAACGAATAGAAAGATATCTCTTTATCTTTCTTCTTAGCTTTTACGATAGGAGTGATAAACTCCTCCAAGAACGGCAGTTTCATTAACTCCGGCCAGTTGTGGTGAATGAAGTTTATGATTAGTCCCTTGATGTGAGATCCGTCCTGATCCTGATCGGCCATAATCATCACTTTGCCGTATCGCAGGGACTTTAAATCATCAACGGAATTGTATTTTTTCTTATACTGGAGCCCAAGAATTTTGATCAGATTGTTAATTTCTACATTTTCTAATACTTGCTTGTGTGATGCGTCTCTCACGTTGAGAGGTTTACCCTTAAGAGGGAAGACGCCGTAGTGATCTCTGCCGACGACACTGAGTCCTGATACAGCCAAGGTCTTGGCTGAGTCTCCCTCAGTAAGAATGAGTGTACACAGATGTGCGTTCTTAGTACCTGCATCGTTGGCATCTTCAAGTTTCGGTATACCTTTCAGCTTACTCTGTTTCTTTCCTGACGCCTTAACAAGCTCTGTCTGCGCCTTAAACTTGGCCCATGTCAACACAGACTCCATTAAACCAGATTTCGTCACAGCCGTTATGAATTTTTCTGAGTAAGTACACTTAGAACCAAAACTTTTAGCTTGTAATGTCATGAACTCTTTCGTTTGCGAGTCAAAGGTTGGGTTTACGATCAGACAATTTACAAACAGCCACATGTGGTTCTTGACCTGCACAGGTTTAATATTAACACCTCCTTTGTTCTTCTTCTTCAATATTTCTATAATATTTTTTACAATACTGTCCGTTACTGTATCAACGTGCTTGCCTCCTTTAGTAGTAGCAATTGAGTTTACGAATGAAACTTGCTGGAATCCTCTGTCAGAGATAGTGAGAGCGATTTCCCACCGATCATTAACTTTTTCGTATACTACTTTCAATGGTTGCCCATTTTCGTCTTCTTTGCCTTTTATGTATAAATCTACATAGTCTTTAAACTTGTTTATCTTTAAACGTTCTCCGTTAAGATAAACCTTGACGCCTGCTGTTGTCATAGCAACGTCGTATGCTCTTCTACACATAAGTGCTACAATATCATCTTCTAGCTTCTCCATCTTGAACTTGCTTAAATCAGGACTGAATGTCACCTTGGTGAAATCGTCATCTTTACCAGATTCCTTTATCTTCGGTTCGGAAGCTTTAGTCATGTTGGAACCCCAGGTTTGTTTGAAATGTTTCTTGTACTGCTTTGAAGCAGTTTCAACTGTGAATTTTGTGGAGAATATGTTACACAATTTGGCACCGTAACCGTTCCTACCACCCGTTACTTTCTCTTCTTCATCATTATAGTTTGAGGATGTCAGCAGATGACCAAAGATCATCGTTGGCACGAACATTTTTTCCTCTTTATGCATCACAACGGGTATACCGCAGCCATTGTTGTAAACGGATATTGTATTTTGCTCTTGGTTTATATCAATTTTCATTACGTCCATTTTACTGTCTCTCTGCTTGTTGTCAGCCGCGTTCACTAATATTTCATCAAAAATTTTATATAATCCTGAAATTTAGTAAATAGATTAGTTTTTCAAATCAATTGGATATAAATGACTAGTTGAAACAAATTTTGGCAAATTTAATGAAATACTTTAAATGCACAAGCATGTATAAATTAACAGCATTTCAAAAAATACAAATACTGCCCTATTACGATTTTAGAGGCAAGTCTGTTGCACTCTTTCAAAAAGAATTATTGAAATATTTCTTACCTGGCACATAATTCAATTCTCTTTGGACCATACACTCCTTGGTCTTATCAAAGACCCACATGGTCTCCGTCGTCCGTTCAACAGACCCAATGTATGTGTCAGGTCTAAGCAATATATGTTCCAACTGCGTTTTCTTTTGATAAATCTTCTCGATAGTGCCCTTGCCAGACTTGGCGGGCGGCGGCGCATCGCCCGTGCCGTTTTGAGACACGGTGTTCATTTTATTGAACATTGCCTGGAGGAAAACAAGTTGTTTTTAATGTACATATTGTATGTAGAAATGATATCATATATACAGAATGCTTATGAAATTTCAAAACCAATAGAAAAAAATATTTGTTATGTAAAATTATACTTGATGTTTTGACAGCTAGTTGAAGACACTTATTTACGTAAAATAAATATTTCTATTGAATAGAGGCCCCTGGAATGTTAAATGTATATAATGGGGCCTTGGGAAGTTATTTTTCATGATCTCGAGCATGTTAGTAATAATGTGAGTCAAAGAGCAAGCTTGAAAGCGATAAATAAATGATGCAGTGAAACACACAAATACTTGATACATTGAAAACTAACTTAATTGAGTTTAGTGAAGTAATGTACACCATAACAGTTTGCAGTTTCTGTCAATAAGTATGACAGTTTTATCAAGAACTCATCAATATCAATATATTTCATGTTTCAAATTTTGTTATATAGCACCAGAACAATCGCTAATGCTTTTTTAAGTCTTATAATCGATACCAATATTATGAAGAGTTTGTTTGGTCGAAAGCGTGAATCTCAGGAAGTAGGTACTAGTTTGAAAAATTCTTTTTCATTCTCCCATTAGTGACTTTATTGAAGTTTACTTCCCCTTGGTTCACAGAATTGAATTCACAGACATCAAAATGGCCTGCTTGTTTTTTGATTGTTGCCTGCTATAAGCAATGTGTGAATTTTATCTAGGTTTTGTTCTTTCTAAACTAATACATTTTAGAACGATATGATATACACGGCAACAGTACAGCCCTCTTTATGGCAATTGTGCCATACTTGCAAATGAAGGTCCTGAGATAAGTGTGTAAAACATATCTTGTAACATTATGAAAAAAATGGTGTATAGATTAATGTCTTTAAAGGTCATTTTCGCAAAATGAGGTCTCAATATTAAAAGTGTAGTGATGAATGCTAGGAATCATACTTTGTTCTCATACATATTCACTGTTTAGTGAATTTCCTATTGCACTTATGCTTACATTTAGCTAAACCAATTTCCCTAGTTATGAGTGACCAAGTTTAACCGCCAGAATCATAATATCTACAGTAAGATTATTGGAAATTCCTAATAAGTATGACATTTATGACTGATTTTTCTTCTCATGCTCAGTTATCTTAATGATTATTAAGGGGATGATGAAATTCTAAGACTATCAGCTCATAGCATATCAAACTGGGTTTACCAGTCCTTCCCTTAAGGTGTTTTTATCAATATCTACTGCTAAAAAACTCAAAATATTGAATGCAGCAACCATTGGATAGGTAAGTACTATTGACAAAAACAGTTATATTTTAAAAAATAACAAGGTGTGTGCATACGATTGAGGGTACTTGAAATATTGCAAAGTGGAAGCCAATCGAAAGCCTAGTAAACTAAATGCTACTACTACTATATAGGTCAACTAAATACTCAGTGAATTCTAAAAACATGTATCTAATTATTCAAGTGCTTTATACATTTACTTGTAAATTATTGGCCCAAGTTTTAACAGTTGAAATTACTGTAAGTCTGAAAACATAATCTCGATGTTAAATACATACAAATATAAATAAACATTACACAAGTTTAACGCGATATGTATTAAAGGATGTAAATAATACAATTTGGCCGTTAACGATCAAAATGCCGCCAAATGCTTCACTTACCTTTATATCAGCCATCTTGTCATAGGAACTTTTATAACGAGTGCGATCAACGCTAAACAGCGGCTGTCGCAAGAGCAGACCGAAACGTATTTTAATTACGTTCGTTATTGGAAAATATCATTTTTACGTGTTTTATTTTGCAAATACAAAACCTCGATGCTACAACGACGACGCTACGAGTAACCATAAACAATTTCATTTATTTTTTCTTATTGTATTTTATTTTTTAAACAGGACACTAGTCTATGGCTTTGGATGACAGTGGGGAGATCGCGTGTGAAAAATAAATCATAATGGTCGTCTAGTGAAGAAATCCGCACGTTATTAGGGGGTTTTCGGAATAAAAGATGCATTTTAGTTGTTTAAAGATATGAATTTTTAAATATTTAAAAAATATCATATTGGTGCGAAGACCCTTGTATCAAAGTTGTCAAATATTACAAAATCAAATGTCAAATGTGACAAATATAAAAAAAAATATTTTGCAATTTTTTTTGTAGGTTATGTTGAAATAGAAATTAATAGAAAATAGAAATCTTAACTTACGAATTAATAAAATGTCGCTAATAGCTTATGCGTCTACCGCAGTAAAACGGTTAGCAGCTTTACAACTACCCAACAAATGGAAGACTTGTATTAATAACATAAAACCGATGACTTATAGTTCCATAACAACTAAAACGGTTCATGATGTGAATACGAATGTAATCAAAGATGTTATATTATTTAAATACGAAAACCCAAAATTTTATGTGTATATGAATTTATTTGCCATACTTCAATACGTGTTTTGGTCGTACCTGGGGCTCTTTGCATTCACTACACTGAGAGACGCGCCTGTTGATAGATCGAAGATAGATGACGATACACCTTGGTTTAGAAGAATAAATCTTGGAGAAAATAAATACAGAAACACTATAGGGACTGTCTCTGTAGTAATAGGTAGGTAATTACTTGACTTAGAATTTATGTAAGTGTGTAGTATTTGCGTATATTACTGACGCAAAGAAGTAAATAATTCTTACAAAAACAAACCAACTTCAACTGGACCAAATTGTAACATGATCACACAGGAACTTTCAAACCAGCTTTGAAATAAAAAAAGAATCATCAAAATCAGTACTCAGTTGAAATTTCTGAGGTAACAAACATTGAAAACTCAAGATTCTCCACCTTTTATGAAGTCAGTTAAAAAACTTAGTATGTTGAAACCATTACAGTATATGCAGCTATACTCTTAATACCTTTTTGTTTCTTGCCACAGAGGGCCAACAGTTTTTTTATGGTCATCCTACCACCATCCAATTGAAATACAATAATATATCAAAGTATTGTATTTGTATTTCAGGTACTGGATCTCTCTTCATGATATGGATGTATACTCTACGCTCAGTACGCTATCTAGTACTCAATAAAGGTGGTAGGCATTTGACGGTGGTCACATATACACCGTTTGGCAAAAACCGTATGATGCAAGTGCCTCTAGAAAACGTCTGTTGCAAAGAAGCTAGAAATGCAGCTAAAGTACAGTTGCCGTTAAAAATTAAGAACAGAATGATGCACTTTATGCTGGATATGAGGGGCGAGTTCAAAAACGGTTTACTGTTTGACGCTACTGCAGGATTAAAGAGGAATTTGTGATGTGTTATGTTACATTTATTTATTTGTTTTTAATACATTGTAAATATAGTTGTTATTAACTCAATGGTGTTTTTATTAAAACTATAATAAACCAGCTATGTAGTGAAATACTGGGTCCATATCTATGGCCTACAGAAACCTATTCAAGAGAAATCCAAATTCATTGGATAACAAACATTGTGTTAAATTATAACTACATTTAAAAAACCGACTTCACAAACTAATATTTTTTAATTTTTAGTGTAGAGACATAGAAAAGTACCTATGTACAAAGTCATCAAAAACAGAATTAGTTTTAGTTGGCCGGAGTGGAAAAAGGGAAGTTTTGCTGTAAATTTGATGATTTCCCCTCGATTTTCCCAAGATCCCAGCATCAGATCCTGATACCCTGAATATGGGACCACCTCAGAAGCAGCCTCTTTCAAACAAAAAAAAAAAACAAAATCCATCCATAATTGGCGCCGCTATCGCGTCACATAGATACAAATAAATAAAATAGCGTACAAATTGAGAACATCCTCCTTTTTTGAAGTCGGTTAAAAAAACAAAAATAGAATCAACTTACCCCCTTTTTTAAGTTCAAAGAATTTTAAAAATACTTTTCTGTGAACTGCTTTATGATTGGTTCAACCAAATATGAGAGAATTGTGGACATACTGTAAGTGTACAGGTCCAACAGAGAACCTCCTTTTGAAGGACTCCCCAATCGGATTCAGTTCTATGTAAAGGAATCTATTTTATATTTCTTAATAAAAATGCTATTTAACTATTCAATGGGCTTGTGAATAGATAATAATATATTCATTGGGCCTTTCTTGCGCGCGCGGCTAGTTTTAGGTATTGCATTCAACAATTGGCATATTTTCTGATAGGAAAAAAATTAAACAAAACATTCAGATTTATCAGAAAAATCTTTATTAATCGTTTATAATTATAGTAACGGAAATACGTTCGTCTCAACACAAAATAAAGAAGTACAATCAATAACAAAAAAATAAATTTCTTTTTTTTTATTTACAATATTCTGACTTTATTTAATGGTAAATGCAAATATTGTATGTTTGTTTGTGTTCAATAGTTTGACCAGCCAATATCACTAAATCCTAGCCTATATTTGCACCTACCACAAACAGTAAAATAGAAATAAAAATGAAAGTCTTTCAATATCATAGACATCATTTTACAATCAACTTAATGAGATACATTAAAGTAAAGGTTATTGTACACTTGCGATAGTATTATTTTCAATGTAAACCTCTTTTAGGTAACTGTATGAACCAATACTTGTTTGAAAGTATGCATAAAGTACGTAAAAAGGAAAGCGAATATTTGAAAATGTTTATATTGCAAGTGTACAACTGCCTTATTACTTAGCACATCTAAGTCACCTACTGACAATTTCTGATTAAATCTACAAATGCTTTAACTAGCTTGCTAAAACAAGCTACGAAGGATCGATGGAGTCCAACTTTACTTTAAAAAAATACATACATCTAGTCAAGGTAAAAATATGTCCTCTATTACAATTTTTTTACAATGATTTTTTCTATCATGCGAAATTTTGTTAGTCGTTTACAGAGAAGTGACGTCACCGATCCATGAACTATAAAATTAAGTACAATATTACTTCTTATTTACATTAAACTCATAAATATTTAACATACAACAAATAAGTTAGTCTGCGTAGCGTCACACAGAAGCAGTGCGCGTATGTTTTGGCGTTGTCTCCTAGGGGCTAACAACATACGACATGCATCACAATATCTTGTGGACACCGATCTTGGCCTGAGATCGCTCTCGTGATCTTATTTTAATAAGTCATTTGTGTTCAAATGCGTTATCAAGTACAATCGTTACATGAGATGAGGTCGAAGACATTTTGTTCTATACGCCTTGGTCTTGAAGGAACAATATGCGAAACCGCTTTCGTTCAGGGCTTGCGTTGCGCTGCATTGTTTATGCGCACGCATATGCAAACGCCTATTTTGTGCAATATTTGCACAAAATTGTGCAAAAAATCCATACTATTTGCACGACGTACGGGCTGAGTAATGCGTGACCCGCATTACGCAGCGGAAGCGGTCAGATTTCAAGACCCATGCACTTCAACAGCGTTTTTAGCAATTAGACTCAAAAGCTTAGCGCTGTGCTCAAACTTCCTAAAATTAATTTTATCATTCGGCCATAACATGTTGTGTTAAATAATATCATAATATAAATGTTTACACGCTGACACACTGCATTGCAGTTACACTTGCTTTCATTACACATTTCATTTTTATTTATTACAATTTTTTGTTTTATCCTATGCTAATGAGCTAACCATCTATTATATAAAATAAATACATAAAGATTATTGCAGACATTAAATGACTAAAACATTTTATGTTTTTTTTATTAGACTATTATAATTTGTAGGTAATTTTTAAGAAAAATGTAGATTCATATTTGATTTAAAAAATTTAATTTAAAAATCTAGTACGATTGCTTTAGTCATCCGTCACTTAAGTTGTAGGTAAGTAAGTACTTATAAACCCTTGTGTCAGTAAATGTGTTTGCGCCATCGGTAATACTAATAACAGTTCAAGAGTACATAGAATTATTGAAGAACAGACAGATAATTATTGGATGAAACTGTACATTATGAGGGTAGTTTAAGAAACTATTGCAAGAGTATAACAAGTTTGTAGATGGCAGCACAATAGATCGATGTCCCACATGTTTTGGGTTCTATATACATTTTTTTTCTACACAGTTGTTTCTATATCTATGAGATCTCACATAGATGATTATTATAGTCCGTATAATACAGTTTATTTCCAAATTCAATTAAGTATCAACTCCGTCTAATTTTGTATCATTCGTCATACCCACACCAATCAGTAAAAATTCGTCAATGCTTGAGTCTCAGTCAATTTAGAACCAAACACATTTGTTTAACTGTGTAGTTTTTTTTATTTACGAATTGGATAGTATTTTAATCAAATCTTTACATCATAAAATGCTTTCATATCTTAATCGTCATTCTTAATTATCATTATTAACGAATCTGGAAACTGTTTTACTTACATATAATAGTGTTGTCAATGATCGACTAATGGTCAAAAATTAATAAACATAACTAAATTTTCTAAATTGAAAATAACATGATCTGTGAAGCCTACATGTTTGATAATAATGATTTAAACTAAGCGTCGATCATGATATTTTTAATCTAAAATGTTTAGGTTAGTTTAATTCTTAATAATCGACCGTAAGACATCGTACAATATCGACTAAATTACATCAACAGATTAAACATTCCACTGAAACATATCGTATCTAATAAAACATATCGATGTTAATAATTAATAATTTTTGCGCGTCACTATTTATACTTCCAAAATACAGAGCTGCTGATAAAATATTTACATATACCTATTATATTAAAATTATCCTCACTAAACTGTTAGGCACAGTGTAGCCATTTAAAATATTTATAGTGTTGTATTTTTTACCTGATATACATTCTTAACACCGAGTTTAATAATTTTACAGTCATTAATTTATCACTTCTTGTCTAGCCATCTTTAGGCCAATGTCTGTATTGCATTATGAATAAAACTATCTGAAAAGACAGTGTTTGTTCACTTTTATCACATGTCTAAATGTTGGGCTATATTTAGCCGCTGAAACATTCACCTGTATTCTACAATCGGTTTCGTCAGTCGTATGTAACTACTATAGCAGATTGTCATCTAATAAACAATAGGGACTATACTATAGTACCGTCGTTGCCATCTAAAAAATCATAAAAATCTCAACGGATATCATAGCTCTATCTAAAACAATAAGTGCGAGTGAGACAAGTAATATAGAGACCCAACGATTTAGATGATTACGGCCGTACTATAGTAACAATAGTTTTGTAACATTGCCAGGGTTTTGGATTAGAATTAGCTCCAGTAAGTAAGTTTGTCAACCATTTTCTAATACCTTTTAGTTTCACACTTTATAATTCTCTAATAAACCAACTAAGGGAGAAGCAACAACACTGCGTTGCAACAACGCATCAAAAACATAACGTCACATACCAATACAACGCGATGATACCATGTATTGCTATGTTACGTCTTTGTTGTTAAACGTTACCGCAACGCAGTGATATGTCTTCGCTCTAAAGCTGTCTTTCTTAACATTTCTTCTACAGTATTCAATAGATTCTAGAATTGGTAGAAGTCGAGAATTCGCAAGCATTTTTATTGGCAAGTTTCAGACTAGGTAACCCGGTAGTCTAATAGTCTATTTATCACAACCCGTCCCTAAGTAGTCACATACGGTACTTATATTTTATCTTTTCCTGTTTAGAACCTGGTCGTGCGTCAGTCGGAGAGGTACCTGTCGGCGCGTGTGATGTCATTGTCGTCATCATCTCGTCCCGGCGTGATGCTCTCGATTTCGTCCACCTCCTCGAGATTCTTTGTACTTGGATTGCAAAGTCTGGAAAAACGGGGGTTCAGTATTATTGGACATTTATGGCAGTCGTTACTGGTAGTAGGAGACTGAAAAGGCGACCCCAACTGAGTTCGAAAAAGGCTTGGCGAATTAGGAAAACGATTGCCGTCTTACCTCCCAATCCCAAGAGAAAACCCTATACATGAGCCTCATCCGTCAATTAGCAGGTTTACGGGCTTGAAGATTTTTTTAGGGTCCCAAAACACAAGAATAGTGCATATACAAACCTGCATTTACAGCAGACGATGCATGGTGCAGCAAGCAGTAGCAGCGGGCTAGCCACCAGCAACAGTAAACCGAAGCCAGCGAATATTCCAACAACCTGGAAATAAACATCGTCCGTGATCAGTTACCTGCTTAATATTGCCTATAATCCTACTAATATATCAAAATATTTGCACCGAGCGGGTACGTACGGTACCCGCTCGGTGCAAATACGCCCGCGACAAACGTAGTAAGCAAACTCTCTACCACAATGTCACGTCACACAGGTCGTCGAACTTTGTTATTTAGAAACGGTCAAATAGTTTTTGTATAATGTTCGAACAAATAAACACACATCTTTAGACTAGCAGAAGAATAAACTAAGCTAAGTATGATTCATATTGACACGTTTTATTGTGTAGTTAATCATTTACATTAAAATGTGAATAAATATTTGTGTTTAAAATAAGTAAAAGAATAAAGTATCTACTTGTGCACGATGCCATAGTACTGATGCGCGTGAGTGTCCCAACTTGTTCTTGCACGGGCCCTTGTCGTAGTGACGTAGCAGAAAGTCGTCCTGGAATTAAAAAAAAAAAGAACTTAAAGTACTTTATCACCGATCATTGAACATAAATCATGCTCTACCATACATATCCTACCACGCATACGCATACCCTGCCATACAAACCCTTACAATACAATCCATGTCATACATACGCATACCCTACCATACATACTGTTCCTTCCCCTTTTAAGTGCTCTCGCATAACTGCATTCCTCTTTCTATCAACTTCACACATAACTTTGAAACAAAATTATTCCGTGGTTAAAAGATCGGCTACTGTTCTGGTTCGGATCCATTAAATCCATCTAATATGTGATTTCAGCGCACCCATTTCTTTATACACGTACGTAGTAACTAACAAATTGGCATGTCTAAACAACATTTTTAAATCTATCGACTGCACCGGCAAAAACATCAGGATGGACGACTATTTGGTTTACTCATGCATCTCACACAACCCCTACATCGTGCAAATCGTAAGCATTTTTCTGCTAAAAATTTATGCAATTTATTTGCACGAAATAGGCACGCGCACATGCGCGCACACATATACATGAGTTAGCGCTATTATCGTGCGAGACACGAATGAAGTCCGCATATCGTGCATATCGTATGAATTCATTTGCACGATTTTGTGCAAATGATCTGCACGAAATTTATCATCAATATTTATTAGTAATATTTGCACGACGCAGGCACTATCTGTAGCTGCCCATACTAGTACGGGAGGTAGCGTTAATTTTTTTTGGCAAGCGATAGCGAGTTGATATTCTCCACGATAATAGATCTTTATTGATACATACCAGAATTGACCGTCAGAACCCGCACCCGCGGAGCAGTCGAAGGTGACACCATGGTAAAGTTGTCAAAAAAAATTACGCTCCGAGCAATCATTTGACACGTGAAACTTTATATGGTGATTCCTGAGGTCATTTTCAACTGAGAAATAACCGTCAGATGTGGTGTAGAGTAGTGGTTATACGTCAGTCGCGTATATATTAGACCAGTGCCGATAGTCTTTGAGACAAAATAAATGTATAGTAGGATGAAACCTGTTGGAAAAGGATCAGAATATAACAAAAATGAAAGGAAAAATAAATTACGGGTGATCTGAGGTCGGGAAGTGGGGAGGGGGTGAGTTTTAAGGGTAAAAACGGTTTATCTCGATTTCCGGCAAAACTACAAGTCCTATGGAAAAAAGTTAAATGACAAAGTTGTAGGTAATAAAGAGACCTACAACTTTTCATTTACACTTTTTTCACATAACCTCAAAATGTATGTGAAAAATTCAAATAATCAAGTTTTTGGTTTTTTATTTTTATCTTAAGCAAAACAAATTTGTTTTCCACGAAATTTGGTGAAAACTAAGCTTTTTATGTCCCAAAGACACTGTATTTTTTTGATTTGAAATACTCTTTTTTTCAGCTTATTTTGACTAAATATCGAAAAACCACCCTAATTTTCAATCGAAAATTCTCACGTCAAAATACCAGCTTTTTAAAAAAAGTCAAAAATTTTTTTGTTCTTTGAAATCTCTTCTTTCTGATGATGTAAAAATACATATACATTGCTATGGTAAATTTTCTCAGAAAATGCAAAGAAGAAAAACTCGAATTCGAAATTAATATTTTTGTATTTAGTCATTTCCTCGCTGAGGTGGGATGAAAAGTTACATGTTGCACTATAACTTCATAGTTGCACTCGAGTGCAAAGATTTTTCACCTTGTGCACTTTTGATTCCCTCGCTAAAGCTCAGGGTTCTATTTTGTGAATCGCTCGCTGCGCTCGTGATTCAAATTAAGAACCCTTCGCTTGCTCGGTCATCAAAACTGAGCACGCGAAGAGTTCTAAAAATTGAACCCAGATCTTTAGCGAGGGAATCAAAAGTGCGCAAGGTGAAAAATCTTTGCACTCGAGTGTAACTATGAAGCTATAGTAGTGCAACACGTAACTTTTCATCCCACCTCAGCGAGGAAATGACTAAATACAATAATTACAAAATAGAACCCTGAGCTTTAGGGAGGGTATCAAAAGTGCACAAGGTGAAAAATCTTTGCACTCGAGTGCAACCATGAAGTTATAGTGCAACTTGTAACTTCTCATCCCACCTCAGCGAGGAAATGACTAAATACAAAAATATTAATTTCGAATTCAAGTTTTTCTTCTTTGCATTTTCTGAGAACATTTACCATAGCAATGTATATATATTTTTACATCATCAGAAAGAAGAGATTTCAAAGAACAAAAAATTTTTTGACTTTTTTTAAAAAGCTGGTATTTTGACGTGAGAATTTTCGATTGAAAATTAGGGTGGTTTTTCGATATTTAGTCAAAATAAGCTGAAAAAAAGAGTATTTCAAATCAAAAAAAATATAGTGTCTTTGGGACATAAAAAGCTAAGTTTTCACCAAATTTCGTGGAAAACAAATTTGTTTTGCTTAAGATAAAAATAAAAAACCAAAAACTTGATTATTTGAATTTTTCACATACATTTTGAGGTTATGTGAAAAAAGTGTAAATGAAAAGTTGTAGGTCTCTTTATTACCTACAACTTTGTCATTTAACTTTTTTCCATAGGACTTGTAGTTTTGCCGGAAATCGAGATAAACCGTTTTTACCCTTAAAACTCACCCCCCTCCCCACTTCCCGACCTCAGATCACCCGTAATTTATTTTTCCTTTCATTTTTGTTATATTCTGATCCTTTTCCAACAGGTTTCATCCTACTATAAATTTATTTTGTCTCAAAGACTATCGGCACTGGTCTAATATATACGCGACTGACGTATAACCACTACTCTACACCACATCTGACGGTTATTTCTCAGTTGAAAATGACCTCAGGAATCACCATATAAAGTTTCACGTGTCAAATGATTGCTCGGAGCGTAATTTTTTTTGACAACTTTACCATGGTGTCACCTTCGACTAGACCGCTACCAGACCGGTTGACGGTCAACTCTGTTATGTATTAATAAAGCTCTATTATCGTGGAGAATATCAACTGGCTATCGATTGCTTGTTAGAATTAACGCTACCTCCCGTACTATACGTTTTGCGAACATAGTTCATTATTGGTCATGTTTATTATTGAAGCTGAATTTAACACGATAAAATTAGATTATAATACTCACATCGAGTGATGCCAAGCAATACCAACAAAAGACATGCTTGCATCTTTTACACATCATTTGAGCACAGCCTTCATCTTTCTCTATAGGCACCCGACACATAGGGCAAAGTTTGATCAGTTCTGAATCAGGCAGTAGAGGTGCGCCCGCACCGCCCATCGAGGATGACGCCGCTGCCGCTTCGCAGGATAGAGTGCCATGCCACTGAAAAAAAATTAGCAGTGAGTCGTGTGTTGATAGTTTTTTGAGTGTCAGAATGGTAGAGTAGAAACCTACTAAGATTAAAAAAAAACATCAAAAAAAAAAATACTTTTGCATCTTGCTAGTGGTTGGGTACTAGTTACTCGACAACAGATGGCGTTACCAGTTACATTAGTAGATGGTACTATCAACGACAAAAGTAGCTTACTTAACGACTTCTAATTAATTGGTCCTACCTAGTTTAACCTGGTTTAACCTTTCATAAAAGGATAAACAAAACGTGAAATATATTTCCCAGATCAGCTTTACGTCAATAGATAGCGTTATTCTTCACAGGGAACCACAATGCATATTCCGATTAGGTACTCCGAAAGCCCTCACTGATAATAATCATCTAATTTTACCTACACCGATAATTAGTCTTGAGCGCAGATAAAGATTTTAGATTAGATAGACCTATCTTCAGTCATTAATTTCCTACATATATTTGCAATCCGATATTATTCTATAGGTACACGGAAGCCGCTTATACCAAATTTAATCAAGATTTGCACGATATCCCCTACAGCTAAAGATTATTTCACTGGATAACGTTTTAATTGACAATGGTACCTACTGGCGCCGTTCGCGAAAATTTTGTAAAAATCGCTGAACTGGATTGTATCGCAAAATCCAAATATTTGCAAATGTGTGGCAAAATCAAGACAACTGGACCTGCGAGCTGATATACCTGCTGATTGATAGATAGATGAGACTGGCGTGCTCTTTCCTCTTGAGGTTGGGACTTGCGAGATCAGATAGCAGTCGCTCTCATTAAATGCAGAAAAAACCAAATTAAAAAGAGAAGCGGACCGCAGTCTCCAAGGTACCGAGGGGGCCATCTCGAATCCGGAGATGGTCCCGACCAAGCCGGGGTGCGAGCGAAACGCTTTATGAGCTACCTTACACCCTGGCGTCAAAAGACCCTAGACGACGTGTGGTTGGTTTTAGTCGGTAAGAGTCCGACATAACCTGCCCCACTGGCCGCGGGGGGATGGGTATTCATGAGGATTTCCGCACGGAAAAATAAGGCTCCGAGGTAAGAGCGTGTCTCCAGTTTCTTGTTACGAATACAATACGCTTACTACTCTAAAGAAATATCTTACTCGCCCTACAAATCCTTTATGGTTTTTACCACCTTAAAATTTGTGTGGTTCCGAGTTTGTGTGAATCGTTTTGAAGTTGACTGGATTTAATTGGGAAATTATGGTTTTTTTTTTCAGAGGGATGGTCACATTGGTCACAAGATTCCAAAGATATTGAGGAAACTCTTCAAATATTACAAGCTCTATTACGATTTTAGTGTTAAAAATATTGAAACAAAATAAATGATAGTTAAAGGTTTTTCTGTACGTAACTCTATAATTAATTGCGGTCATATATTGTGAGCTATTACCTATAATAATATACCTACTAGTACCTGCAAGTGTTAGGTAGAATAACTATAGTTGGTATTTTGAAGCGAAACAGTTTGTCACAGACAAATGTTGGTACAAATCGACGCAATTATTAACTGTCAAAATAGCGCATACCTACAGGCTGTTGTTTTGTGTTGCGGTTTACGAACCGCAGTATAACACGCGCTAGAACAGTGTGGCAATACTGGCAATCCTTTACCACACTTATTCTAAATATTAAATGGCAGGCGTTTAGGTAAGGATAAATTAACAAAAACAATTAATACCTACACTAAAGAATTCATTATCTTTACATATAATAGTCTACACTTACTTTCTCTATAATGTTTCTAGCCGTTAGCTTCCAAGTTTGAACTGCTAGATTTATCAGGGTAATGATAAATATGGTGTACTTTTTAATACCAAATAGTATACCTAATTCCTAACAATCCTTTCCTCTTATTGTCCCAATAAAAATGTTGCCTGGTTGCAGTCAACTGGCGAGAATCACTATACCGGCTACAGTCTTTGTTTAGCGTGTTTAACTGGAATATCATAAGTTTTCATTGCTGACTGAAAATGGTGGCTAAATAACGTTTTATGCAAATAGTTGTTAAACTCAATCCGCCTATAACTTTACAGCCTCAGTGAAGGACCGCTGTCGGTCGTCCAAAATCAAGAGGAAATTATTTATATTTTCATACTTTTATGCAAAAAATTCGTACAGTATGCTGATGAACTTTTTGATGTTGAGCCAACGATCTAAATTAAGCTTAAATATCAATATTTATTTAAACTTATTTTTGTGCGTGTGTATCTATCTCGAAGAGCAATGAATAAAATTAATAATTTCTTTCTTGTTTATTTATTGAATTTTAAACACCCATGGTCATTCATATGGTTATAAACTTATAAATATACATTCGTGTGGTTTTAGTCAATGCCAAATGGCTTCAGTCTTTTTCTTTATTAACTCTAGAAAGAGTTAATTTATAATTGTTGTTTATTTTCAGGATTAAAATGGCGATCCATGTCTTCGAAAAAAAAATCGGTAATGACCACATTTTTGCTATTAATAAACCCTTTGTAATCAAATCTAGACTAGATTCTTTTCATTTTATCAGTAAATAAAGTAATTCCCGGAATCATCCTGTATATTCCTAGCTATTTCAGTTCACAAAAGAAAGGTTTAATCAAATTTCGTCCGATGTTTATCTAATTTGGGAACACAAGAGCTGTTTTCGAAAATAGCCTAGCAAAAAGCATTCTTTAATTAATTCGTTTTGTGGTTCTACAGGTTATCCTTAAGGAAAAATCTTTAACAGATAAAGATCGCATTGTGAGTTTGCTTTCGCGTCATTCTGCGTGCTGTGTTTTCCAGGCGGATAATAACGTTAGGTAATAAATAATATAGGTACGTATAATATTTATCGACTCCTCCCCTCTTACGTAAAGAAACGTCAAACCAAATTCCTAACTGTATATGGAATCATTTTGAAATCGATACTTAACATTATAAAGCTGAAGTATGTTTGTTTGTTTGAATGCACTAATCTCAGGAAATACTGTGTCGAATTATTTATTATTTAGAACTAATAAATTACGGGCATGTATGGGATAAATGGATGTCACGAGAGCGAAGTATGCCACAGGTAAAAAATCCCTTGCAATACTGGGTTATCGAACTTACTAAAGTTAAAAAAAAAATAACACCCTGCACTTTTATAGCATCAATCTATAGGGTCAATCTTAAGGTTCAACTCTCTAACCAACATGTTAAATTAAATAAGAAGAAATTCCACGTGGAATCGCCGCGGGACATCCTGCATGTATACGCAAGGATAATCCTATACAAACGTTTTGACTGCAAGATAGGTACAAAGAACAGCGCTGGGGCCTCTTTCATTTAAATAATCAGTAGCCATACAAATTTGCATAAGCTAAGGTACGACTAACAGACTAAAGGCTGACGTACACTTACCAGCCCCCGTAGACAAGTGTGAAAAGTCTAAAACGCTAACGATCGCTAAGGAAACAAATAGATTAGGTCGACCAATCACATCCAAGCTCGTCGCCGGCGTACGATTTAGACTTTTGACACTTGTCTACGGGCCCTGTACAGAGACCTAACAACGACCCTCCTATAACAATATTAAGAGCTGAGAGACAGAGATGGAACTACACAACAGTGTATAGCTCTATCTCTATTTACTACATCGACTATGATTGTACGATTTGCTTTTAAATCGCTTGCAATGCGTCATTTTCGGGGTTATTAGGAAAGTTCTCACTACGTCTCGCTGATCTATCTTCTACAACCCCAAACTAATACGTCTACACGTATATTGTACTGTCTATTACAAATACATTCATTTTTATTTATAGGTCGCCTGAACTCTTAAACCTTTTACAAAATAAATAAATAGCTCCGCGGCTTGGTTCGTGGCATACTTCGGTCCCGTGGCACCTTTTTATCCCAAATATGCCCGTATTTTATTCATTCTACAATAATGTAGTTGGATGCGTTGTGTAATTTATCCGATTTGTTGACATATTTATAATTACTCCACCGTTCTCTTGGGTTGTAGCGTGATAGCGTGTTGTAGTAACCACAGTGGGTCGTATTGCTCCTGTGACATACCTTATTCAGTTGACGACTGGTTAGGTGGAATCCGTTATGAAGCTGATACGTGTGCGATAACCTTTATAGCTTACACGTGTCACGGATCTATACACGTGGGTCGTTCTAATGCATTTGACGTGTAGTGTGTGTTTAGTAATTAATTAAAAACATATTCTTCAGTGCCATAAAGTCTAGTAAATAATCAAAATAAATGACTATTTCTCTTAATATTATTGGGTCCAGGTAAAGGATTAGTCTACAGACTACAAATGTTTACTATTTAAAACTCCATGTTCCTAATGGTGCAGAACCCTATCTCTTAGTCACTTTGTATGTAACCCTTTGTAGAAATTTTGTATGAAGCCCACTTAAAAAGAAAGGCGAAGTCCTTGTATTCTATGTTTCGGAAACCACACCGAAATTGTGAAGTTGAGAACGAAATATGTCATAATTATTTTTTTATACAGCTTAAGTGACTGACAAACACACGGCCACCTTATAGGAAGTGGTCAACGTGGCCACACTCGCGCTGCCGACCATGTAAAAACCTTCTAATGCCCTTGATTTTCTAATCGGAAAAAATGATCATCCAGCAATTGCTTAAAAATTTCATTCTTCTAATGCTTTCTTGAAGAACCCCATAATGTAGTCGCTAAGGAGAACCACAGCTAAGACAGACGCTTAGACTGTGGAATGATCTCCCTGCTGTGGTTTGGTTTGGTTGAAGATCCTCTCATAAATCACAACGCGCACCGTTTTCGGATAAAACGTGTGAGGATGAATTCTTATTACTGGCTGTTTTTCTTCTTCTCTCGTATCGATTTTGCCATCATGGGGTATTAATTAGTTTCACGGCAATGCCGCTTCTTACGGAGAGGGCCCGAGGGATACTGGCTAGAGTACTGGACTTAACAGTTCGGCGTTAATCATACTAACTTTTTCTGTAACTGATACCCTACTACCTATTATGTCTCGGCAACCGGTTGTGAAATAACTAGAAGAGGTACATCTACGTACATTACGGATCGCTCCGTAAAATTAAACTGGGAATTGGGAGTGCCAGGTCGAGCGCGAGTTGATAAATAATTTAACAGTGTACAACGACTTTACAGTAATTCCGTTTTAAAACAAACCCTTTCCACGTTCCACTTACAATCCTACAATATGTTAAATTGAAAGTTGGTGAAGAATGTTTATTACTCAATCAGGCTCCAACGGCTGAACGGATCTGGCTGAAATTTGGTACAAGAATAGATTATAGTCTGGAATAATACATAAGATACTTTTCTTCCTGGAATAGGTTCCCATGGGTAGTGGGAACGAGCTCAGGATTCCACGCGGGCGACAATGATAGTAACCCATTTATATCCCACTGCTGGGCACGGGTCTCCTTTCCTCTAATGAAAGAGCTGAGAGGGTTAAGACCTTAATCCACACACGCTGGCTTACTGCGGGTTGGTGGATTGGACATGTCCTTAGAATTTCTTCTAGGACATGTGGGTTTCCTCACAATGTTTTTCCTTCACTGTTAGCAGATGATAAATCATGTGATTAGAAAATACCACAAAGTGAAATTCACATTGGTATTGTCCAGCCGGATTCGAACTCGATACCTCTGAGAAGAGGCCGCGTATCCATTCAACTAGCGTCAGAATTTGTTAATCATTTCAAAAAATTAAGCAAAAACAGTTTGAAATCCAAGCAGCCAATTGCCACTATAAGACACCTAATAAAGCCCAGAAAAGCTTTAAAAGCTGGTGCTGAAAATGAGGAACAATACGACAATGGCTCTACATAAGCCATTCATGTCTCAAATCCTGGAGCAAAAGGCAAATCCTTTACATAAAACTGAGGCTAACACCGCAATGTCAGAATAAAGACCAGTTTTGAATACAAAATGAGTTGTGCTGAAAAACGTTGATTTTGTAAAGAAAATGCCGTCATTGTTTGGTAGCTTTCGTATTAAATTCATCACGGTTTACTGTTTAACAAGAATTATTTAGTTTACTAGCTGTGCCCGTGGCTTCGTCCACGTGGATTAAAATTTTAAGATTGTTATTTTTTTTACACGGAATCTAATTATTTTTCCAAAATTAAAGTAACCTACTATACGTCCAATATTTTTTTATATATATTCACCTTGCCTGATAGAAAGCTAGAGGCAAAGTCTCAGGGGTCACCACTACATACTTTTCTGCCAGAGTCTCGTCGAGATCAGTCCAGCCAGAGTTTGTCTGTGTTTTTGGGGTAATCTTCGGAGCCACTACACTTATTGGAAACATTCTTTTATCAATTGAAAGGTGGATTATCTCTATACTAATTTTATAAATCGAAGAGGCCTAATTTTGCGATTTCATTTCTATGTTTGTGGTACCTAATCTACGGAACAGCTGCACTTATTGAAAAGATTCTTTAACCATTTAAAGGTCCCCCATCCCCATGGACAATGGGTTATAAATCACGTGTGAATTACGATGATTCTCGTTACAAACACTGATTTAAACCGAAGCAAAGCAAGGGCAGGTTGTTAGTATATTATACAAATCGATTTGATTCAAATCGCCACAGGCTGCGGGCACAAATATTTCAGAGATTGGAAGGTAATCTAATATTTTAGTTGGAAATAGGAAATTTGAGCGCTCGAATATTATATCGTGTTGCAGTTCAATTTTACAAATGTTGATATTATTGTTACAACAATTTTGTAACACTGTTGGTTCATAAACATGAACCTAAAAACTTACAGACGGAGCGCGTTAAACAATACAAAGAAGTACTAGTCAGCCCACTATCGAATACGTACACGCCGACACTCACACACTAGTCAGCCGTCAGTTACCACGCGGCAAACGTCTTTGGATTCGGGCACTTTAAGTAGCGAAAAAAAAAATAGGTACCTACACGTCTTGTGAAGTGAAATGGTGTAAAAACCATGATCGCATTAATTCCCGTTAAAATTATAGTAGGTATACCTAGTTCTACATATCACAACACACATGTATTTTACGCTGCTGTGTGACATCTAACCCTTGCATGCATATACGTTCGGCCTCGCGAGCCGCGAGGCATTGTTCGCACATCTCGACCCACTTCCATAGCGCGCGGTGAAAAGAGTCTCACACAGTTATGGGGGATAGTGCACTTCAGCGTAAATGACACAGCATCGTGTGACAAGGCATTGTTTTTTTTTCCTTCTAAATGTTCCTTTCTAGGCCTTCCTCCTTCCCTTCAGGGTAGGCAGCGCGTGTGTGACACCCTTAGTGTTGCAGACGTCCATAGGCCACGGTGACCACTTCCCATCAGGTGGGCCGTGTGCTTGTCTGCCACCTACATAGTACAAAAAAATGTAGTATAAAGCATTAAGTATCACTCGGAAGTGCGAATGCCAACAAGCCAGTCTCTGCGTACCCCAATGGGGAAGAAGCGTGAATTTATATTTATCATCTATCATCCTCCGAGCCTTTTGCCTTCAGTTGGGGTCGGCTTTTCAGTCTAACTACGAAGCAGCTGAACTTCGATATTTTCCATGAAGTAGTTAACTGATATCTTGCGATATCGAAATTATGTAGTTAGACCAGCTCGATTCTGCTAAAGGCAAACCACTGTCATACCACTGAAACTTAAAAAATTCCATTTATTTGTAGACTTTATTGTTATCAGGTTTAAGTCTAAAATTAAATGATACTTTGTAGGGCGAATGAAAAAGTTTAATGAATTCTTTTCATTTGATTTTAGGCTTTAACTGTATAACGGTAAATTCTACAATGAAATAGCATTTTTAGAGCGTCAATGGTATGACAGTGGTTTGCCTTTAGCAGAATCGAGGCCCAGTTGTCGGACTTTTTAGGGTTCCAACTACCCGTAGCGACTGTCTGTCTGTTCGTATGGCAACCGGAGTCAAAGGTTTAACGTGCTCTCGCGACACGGAGGGGTTTAAGTGTTAAGAATAGACTGCCTTAGTAATGCTTCACTTCGCTATTTGTTAACTTACTCGATAAGCCAAGTGCCTTTTTGTACCTAACTATGTATGTATGACGTATGTGTGTAAAACTTGTGTAGGTAATATACCTGCTGCGCGATCTCAAGTGGGCAGGTTGAGAGCCCGACTTTGAATCTTTTCTATAAAGGGCAGTTCAAAAAGTACTTGAAGCCGGCGGTCTTCCATGAAAGTTTTAATGAAGTTGGATGAGTTCGTAAGTGCGGGCTACTTGTGTTTGGAAAGGGTCCTCTTTGGACTACCACTACGCAATGAACTTTAAAGATGTACACAAATACATCAAGCAAATTGACCATAACAATTCTTATGAGTGTCAACGCCGATCTTTAATGACAGGCCCATTTATCAACAGATGTCATAAACTGTTTTGATGTGAACTTCCTTTGGCTGTGAAGTTATGAGAGCATATTATTGAGATGAATAATGTATCAATCGCGCGTGTTATTTTTGTGTTTTGTACAAAAATCGTACATAAAATCAGCGTATCAAGCTCATATAGTGGGACAGAATAAGAATAACATAACATATGAAACTTAGCAATATTATATTCGAACGAAATACGAATAACATACATATATATACATACATATATCAGCAAGCATTGTTCCCTCCGGGGTAGACAGAGACATAATAAGCTGCCTTATTATATCTCTGCCTACCTCTGCGGACTACGGGCTCCAAAGTATAAGCTTCAAGGTTCAGCTTTTCTCCCTCTGAGGTAAGCAGAAACAACAGTCCGCCCCTTCCCCCCTTCAACCTAGCGTTAATCCCAGTCGTATCCAAAGCTTTCACCTCGGAGTCTGGGGTCCGCTTTACCAGTCTTGACTGCGGATTTGGCTGGACCTCGATATTTTCCGTGAAGCGACTGCCATCTGACCTTCACAACCCCAGACTCCGAGGTGAAAACTTTGGATACGACTGGGATTAACGCTAGGTTGAAGAAGACAAGTAAATGTTAAACAAAGGTAGATAAAACTTTGAAGTGGGTTATAGTCACTGTGTTTGAATAAGATTAAAGTGAATAGCCACGTAATCAAACCTGCACTATGATAGTAAGAAGTGCCACTTGACCGTGAGTGTTAAAAAGCAATAGAATGTTACAATGGTGCACGTATAGAAAAATAACCAGTGATAAGAATAGTATAATGTGTTAATTCTACACTATAGTCTGTATCAAATTTTATCTACATTTGTTCAGCAGTTTTTGCGAAAAAGAATAGCATAGGGCAAATGACTGTTGTATCTGTCTACAACCGAGGGAGTAAATCATGAGTATTATTGATGACTAGCGTATGAGTGATATATTTTGTAGACATGCTTCACTCAAAATGTCAAATTTCTAAAGAGTCGCAATAAAAGCGAAAATGTCACCAACTACGACTATTAGAAAGGGCAAACTATATTTATCCAATAACGTCGAAAAGGTGGGGTAATAAAAATACTACCTATGCGTATAATGACTATGGATACTGTAAAAGGGTTTTAATGAAGTGTTTAATGAGCCGTTTCGCTATCCACAACCTGTATAAGGGCTTGAGTTTAATAGATAATTACATTCGCTTTTAAATCATAAAATATCAGATAATTTCAGGCCGAACGAAACGTCATTGGTTTTTAGTTTTGGGTTTTTTTTTGCAGTTGCATGAAACGCCCAGATGTAAAAGACTCTCTGCTTATGACAAGGCTTATACAACTACTGCTAGCCTTGGGTAGATACACAAGTGTGGATATTAAGGCAGACCTAGTATAGACCGATGGTAGCTGAATGGATTAGGACGCGGCCTTTTCTCAGAGGTATCGAGTTTGAATCCGGCCGGACAGTACCATTGTGAATTTTACTTTGTGGAATTTATATTATGTACTAATCACATGATGCACCATCTAGCGATTTTTCTTTACACATGAGCAAAGAAGATACATGTCTACACACGCCAGAGGGGCTGAGGGGGCTGGAGGGAGAAGCGTGAGTATAATATAAATATGTATATTTTATGTACCTGTGTGTATATTTAACTAAGTTTTGAAACAAATAAGAACACGTCGTCGGTTCAGTTACATTACTAGAGATGCGCAAAACGAATTACGTTCTAATAACGTTTACAGAATAAAAGGTTTATAAGTTATCCGCGATAACATAGTAATTAGTTACTATCGGGTTTCCGATTAAAGAGTTAATAGCTTAGCTACTATAATTAATTGAAAATAAGATATAAATAACGTGCAAGTCTCACGGTGTAATTATTGTTCCGTCCATTTTAATTAAAGTATCGACTAATCGTCTGAGTAATTGTTGCTGATTTAAGATAAACTTAAAGTAAATTGATCCTTATCTACTTGGTAACAGGTATTTAATAAGCTTAATAAAGTTTTTGAAACGGTGATTAAACATAATGAAGTTTTTTTGTTTTCATTGCTCAGTTCGATCTCAAGACCTTATTGCTGAAATAATTTAAAGATAAATGAAAACATTTTGATTGATGGTAATTTATGCTATGTTGACACACATACACTCTTGAAGGGGTACGTAGAGTTTTATCGACATCCATCATCATCATCATCATTCTCTGAACCGTTTTCCCAACTCAGTTGGGGTCGGCTTTCCAGTCTAACTGTGATGCGGCTGAACTTCGATATTTTCCGTGGAGCGACTGCCATCTGACCTCCACAACCAATGATCATTATGACCAATGGCGATATCGTTTTATCGACATTCATTTTTATATATATAACTCCGTATTAATGCTGTATATCGGTCAACCGGACACTTTTCCTATTTCGTATTGTAATCGAAAACTAAGTAACAACACAAAAAACTGTTAAAATTAGATTTATTTTATTTATATGAAATGGTTTAGTTACGAGGTATTGTTTTCGATTTAGTTGCAATAAATGTTACCTTCCAGAAAAAAGTTGATGCATATGAAAACGTTTTTCACAATGCGAAACAATTTCATTTTAACAATTTCAACCATTTCCGCAACCGGAAATCATGTTTGTTTCCTGCAGATCAAACTGAATAATTAACCCACAAAAAAATATTCGAATTGGTTAAGTTTCGAACGCAAAATACAGTTCTGCAACAAGCAATACCTACATATTTCAATGAATTGAGAACCTTTCATTTGGAAGTCTGTAAGTAGAGATTAACTCGGTAAAATCATAATGCTACTAAAAGCATTACTTCCAAGCTACTAAAACGAAAGAAACCTTTCAGTAGGTATCATTCGATTAGCCGCGGTCGTTTCGTTGCTAAAGGTCTACCTCTAGCGTGTAATGTACAAAGGTAAGTATTTGCAGGAAAGCGAGACTCGGCCTTTCTGTTTTGACAATGGGTCCGCGGTGAAAAGACGCCCGTCATGCCATATTATACGGAGTGGTATAATAAGGACATGTGACAACCACGCGGAGCGATAAGCGGAGTTTTTTAAGGTGCTACTCCGAGACTACGGGTGGCATAGTATAGTTATGTTGTATAATAGTCACTGCTGCCAATTGCATGTTTTAAACGATGCCACCTGCGATTGCGGTCTGCATTAGGTAGGGGTTAATTAAACAGAGTATCGCGATACGCGATCCAATACTGTGATACCGGTGTCAATACAATAATTAACAAGATCGCAAAGATCTCCAATTTTGTTTAACTGTCTCATTCTTGCCTTTCATAGCTTATAGCACGTCGTGTATTTCTAAGCAAGTTTTTTCTAAACCATACCGTTGTATAGTTAACAGTATTTTATTTTATACGTACGTAACGTATTTTGATACGGTTTTTCCTGTTGGCTATTTTTGAGGAAGGTTTCATGTATAATTCATCAAAAATCCTTATATTTATCGCTACCGTCCATCCGATTACGATAAACTTTATCAACTTTTTTTGGTTGCAATTGCCTGAAGGTTATTTATCACTAAGTATTGCACCCGGAAGGTGCTGAAATCGGCGCTAAATTACTGCGCCCTGCTGGATGGTGAGAAACAGTGGTGAAGTCCAGAAGATACGGGCCTCCATATCAGATGCAGGTGCTATCCGTTAACTCCTTCTAATCCAAGGAGTGGGTTCACGTTGGCAGTGTAAAGGCCAGGATTCGAACCAATTACCTCTCGATCGCGAGGTCGACTTCTTATCGCTACGTCAGGATACGTTTACGCTCCGCCTGTGTTTACGTCACGGCCTTAATGTTACGTTGGTGGAAGTTTATAGCATGCAAATACACATATTATGTTAGTTGCAGTTTGGACGGCCGACGTACTGTTGTGTAATCTCCCTTTGTTTGTCCAAATGTTTGACCGTTTATAAAGCTTATTATGGAAACTACTCACTACGCTGCCACCAGAAAACTAATTCATGAGTCCCAGCTGGTTCGTGTGCTATATGGGCTAATTCATTGTTTATTTGTATTTTATGAATGTTTTTTCATGTGTATGAAAACAGTTATGAAAGTTGAAGAAGCGAAAGGAGTATGCCAAGATCGTAGCAAGTGGAAAGATGTGGTCTCTGCCCACCCTAATGGGAAAAAGGCGTTATTTGTATGTATGTTGTATTTTATGCGCTACCAGTCTTTTTTTATTCGTGTGGCTATGGGCTATCCTCACGGTTACCCTCCCCCGTGAGCCGGCGGGGGTTTTATGTCAGACTCGAACTAACTAAAACTGCACACCGTCTCAGATCTCATGTGCCGATCGGGTATGGGAACCACGATGTCCCCATCTGACCTTGCGGGCATTCCACGCATAGCTACTATGGATTTATGGATGCAACCGGGATTAATGCCGCTACAGTCAGCAGCAAACGTGGATAATGATTGCAAATTGCCCAGTTGCATCCAAGTGTGTACTTTGGAGCCCGATTTCCGCTATTGTTTTGATTGGTATGTCAGATTTACCGAGAGCGACTGCCGTCTGACGTCCCAAACCCCGAGAGGAAATTGAAGTGTGTGTATAGCTTAGTTTTATTCAAATTTAAACAAACCTACGATATTTTGTAAACCATAAAACTGAGATTGTTGCATTTACGATCGCCACGTGGAGTAGTTAAGTGTTTTATTAATAACCAACAACCCGGTTTCATACAATTTTATTACACACATGTAACTTTATAATAAAAAGTGTTATGAGTTGTACTATTACGAGAAATTATACATCCCTCTTCCTACAATCCCAAGTAGTTAAGTGGGACGTGAAAAATTATCTGATGAGGCCGTCAAGCTGAGCTGATGGCCACCATTGTAGCATTATCGATGTCTATATTGGTAACCCTCATTCCTGACACTTTACTTTCAGCTTACCATCAGATGTGTTGAAGTCATGACGTGGCTGCTTTAAAAAGAAGTAAATAAGTACTGTGTTCTACCTCGTTGGTCTGGGTTTAAATGTTTAACATAGACTAGAAACGTGGCAGGCAAATGACATTAGGTTAGTGTCTTTCGCGCGGGACCGCCTTATATCATGGTAAACGCTTACCATCAGGCTCAACCGTCGTGATGCCAAATCAGCTATCCAAGTATCATCTCAGTACGTAAGAATAAGCATTTCTTACCTCTTGATTGCACTGCGAACAGAAGTCGTGTCGGCAAGTCGGACAGTGCGCAGGGCTGGCGGCTCGGACGCTGACGACGGTGTCGCAACCAACGCGCGGGCAGAACGCGCGGCCGGAGTCCATCGCCACTTCTGTAAAAAAAATAACTCGAATTAAGACCAAAAACATTTTTTTTGTAATAGCTGCAGCGAGTCTAAGCGCCTGCGCTGCATAGTACATGTGCGTATGCACGCATGGGGACGCCTGTTTCGTGCAAATAATACTGAACTAATTTCGTCCAGATAATTTACACAAAATCGTGCAAAAGGATCCATACGGTTTGCACGACGGAGCGCAGGCGCTAAAAGTATGTACAGATTACATCAGACTAATCACAGTTACAGTAAGCTACAGTTAAAGTCTCAGGAAATGGGGATCACCATTACAGCCACTGATAATGCTACAATGGCGGCCTTCAGCTTGACAAGTCTGTGCACTCACCGTAAATATCGAAGTATGTTTGGGTCTAGAAACTATTCTATACAGTATGTTCCCAGAACTTAATGAGTAATAACGTTACTTCTTCTTAAACACAAAACATATTAATATCCTTCCATAAAGTGTCAGCAATAAATCTTTAAAGGATAAGATTCGTATTATTAAAGTCTTTCTTAGGTAGTCTAGTTCTTGTATAACACAAAGATGAAAATCTAAGTACCTATGTTTATTTTATTTTTTTAATTTTTATTCTCATAACCACAATAGGAAACGGAAGTGCCCTGTCCTTTCTTTTCCTTACTTCCTGAGTTCATAATCTTCTAATTTATTCGTATGAACTTTTGGTACGACCTCAAAACAACAGCGATTTCCGTGTTCAAGAAATTTTGCCTTTATCTATCTTATCTTTTTGTTTCATATAGCAAACAATGGAAGATGGCAATCTTCATTCTTCATTACATAATATGAAAAAAAAAACACTTTTACGTTTGTCTCTCCGCGTACTTCTTGGAAACAACACAACGTATTTTAATACGCTTTTACTCTGATTAGAACATTTTTCGATAATTTAACGATATAAAGTAATTTATTTTATTTAAGCTTTTATTAAAGAATCTATTAAAAAAAATAAGTTTTTATTCAACAACATTGCATTATATTACTCTTGACTCGACTTTAACACCTAACCCTTTAACGCGCACCTGCATGTCGCACATGACCTCGTGCGCGTGCCGCACATGCCCCAAAAAACTTTTTACCGCGATATAAAAAAATAAACTTCACAGAAGCGGGTCAACATCTGACGGTAAATTGGACCGACATTGGGCGGATACATGGAAATGGAATGAATATACAATAGGTACCTGAGTAAACCCGCACGACATAAAATACTTGAGGAAAGCATATTGTTTGGAAACTTTCTTTAATATCTAATGGTATAGAAGCCGTATCGCGTGTTCGACGCGACACAAATGAGTTTTTTCTTTCTGTTTTCTGAATAAATTGCTTAGAAACGTTTTTGATTTATGATTTAGGGTGCAATTTGAGCTCCCGTTCGAGGTATGTTATGTATTTAGGTATAATTACACATAAACCTGCCGGAATAAATATCTCAATGATGGTGGAAACCGCATTAACATCCGTCTTGTGGTTTAAAAGACAGATCAACAAAAGTGAATTTTTAGTCGACCGCACATGTATTTTTGGTGATTGACGTGATCTCTGGCGCGTTACTTTTGGAGTTGGCAGGTCAGACGTCAGTCGCTTCTATAAAATGCACTCAAGCAATATCTACAAGAGGAGAGAGAGAGAGAGTAAACGGCTTCGGGGACCGGATGAAAGCCTCGAATGTAACCGCAACCACGCTAAGATGATGATGATTAGGTACTTAAGTTGGGCAAATTCTTGACCAGTAGGTCGACAACCCCAAATGTTCTTTCGCGCTTGAATAGCCCGGGATTATAGGAAGCAGGTAATGTGTGGATAAAGAATTCAGGCCAGGATTTCATTCGAGACTTGAATAATTTATTACTCCAACATCAAATACCAATAAGTGTTCAATATGAGGATACACAGCGACCGATTAGCGAGAAACAGAGCGTGGAGGACAAAACGTCTGCTACAGACGCATCGCTGTGATATGATTGAGTGAACTGAATAATCAGACCATGCTGTGCATACGTTTCACAGTCAATTTGCGGCATATTTTATGCTAGAATTGTGAAGTAGACATCAATAGGTACAGTCTCCTTCAAAAGTCTCTCGTTTATTTAAAATCCATGCTTATATACAAACTGATTCTTATTTGTTGTTCTCAGTAATTAAATTAATTTCCTGTTGGCCTAGATTGTTTATAATGAGATAATTAATTGGATCATAGTAATATCATTAACTAAATTAATTAATTATTGAAAAATCAATGGCGTACATTCTGAGAGGCCTACCTACCTATATACAGTAGTAGACTACGGTATTGATGAACTATACCAACTGAGCCACCTACAGGGGATAGGAAAATTATTATATTAAGACTGATAATGGAAAGTATGAGTATCGAGCGAGCGAGCGATAAGAGATATTCACCAAAAAAAAACACTCGTTCAAATGACGCACATATGCGTCGTTGGCAGTAAAGGGGTTAAAGTCGATCAGTAGTTTTATTGGTTAGTTGGTCCGTATGCGCGAATTTTTTTTTTATGTTCAAGATGTTTGGCGATAATATGACCTATGCGACCTGTACTTATTTGCTACAATAACAACTATAAAACAATATTTGCGAATGTCAAATAAAATGGTACCATTTTTCTAGTGATCACAAAGGGGACAAGGGCGGGTGGATCTTCAAGAGGCCCAAAATTAATGTCTCGCCTTACGACTCCTATAAATTAAACAAATTCAGAACTTTTACTTGTTAATCTACAACCTAAATAAATTTACTAGAAGCAATCAAAACCTTTCTGTGATTAAATTGCAAAATAACAAACTATTAGAAAAAATCCTCCGAAAACTACAATATTTCATATGTCGCCTTTCCTAGATTTTAGATATTTTATGGCATAAAATAAATATTTTTATAGTAATGTAGACCCATCTATGTATTTATTACTTATGACTAAGTACGCATGGTATTTCCTACAAAATATATTTAAAAATTAAGTCGCAAGTTAATTAAAAATAAAATCAAACAATGTTCTAAAAAATTCCGTCATTAGCAGCAACACGATTATTTTTCAATATTTTAAGAAATCGGGACGCACCCGAAGCCTCTCATCTGGCTAAAGGGACGCACCCCCCTCGTAACTCAGTCGATCGCCACCCATTACAGTGAACGGACGCCTTTTTCACCAGCGGTAAGTTGTTGAATATCATTCTCCAAAGTTTGTCATTTTAAACGTCATTCGAAGATAAAGCTATAACTTAATTATGTGTGCATGGTAAACTCTTATTTATTAACGATAATGAAGTATTCTGGAAACAAAATGACGTGCACTGTTTGTTTTTTCTTATAGTTACTTATTTCGTTTGCTGCGTGCGATCTTTCCAGAATTTGTCATTATTGGTAACATCATTATTAGCAACATCACACAAGTCGACAATGACATCTGTTGCTAATAATGATGATTTGTATTGTAACTTTCAACCCCTAATCCTATTTCTCCCTCTGGGGGGTAAAATTTCGAAAAACGCTGATTCACGTGTTCACTTATTTGTAACCAGAGGTAGGTGTATGAAATTTCATGGGTCTAACTTTGAAAATGACTGACTTTCCATTCAACATGTCATCGCCTATTTTACCCCTTTAGTAGTGAAATTTAAAAAATGCTGATACACGTGTATATTTATTTCTAACCAAGAATCGTTATGTAAATTTTCACGCTTCCATCTTGAAAACTGACGAACTTCCCATATAAACTTTCAACCCCTATTTCACCCCCTGGGGGGTAAAATTTGGAAAAACGCTGCTACACGTGTTCATTTATTTCTAACCAGAAATAGGTGTATGAAATTTCATGCGTCTAACCTTGAAAATGAAGGACTTTCGATTTTTTAAGGTGTTTATCGATTATTTTGCCACCTTAGAAGTGGAATTTCTAAAAATCCTTTCTAAATGGATGCCTACAACATAAGAAGCATCTACTGTCAAAATTTCAAGTTTGTAGGTCCAGCAGTTTAGGCTCTGCGTTGATGAATCAGTCAGTCAGTCAGCCAGTCAGCCAGTCAGTCAGTCAGTCATCGGGCCAAGCAATTATATATATGTAGATGTTGTGTGAGTAGTCATTTAAAAAATAGTACTTAGCTGGTTGTAAATAATGTCAATAGAAACTGTTCGTTTACGTTAAATTAGTGTTGTAAAAGACTCGAGTCCTGGAGTCTCATTTAATAGAACTTGAGCTATTTTTGAAGACTCGAGTCTTATAAATAAAACTGAGAACTCAAGTCCTACAAAATTTTGAGTCTTTTGTAAAAAGACTTGAGTCCTGCTAAAAAGAACTCAAAGACTGAGTCTTTTAAAAGAACTCATGACTGAGTCCTCCTAATTCATGGTTGTTTAGTGTAGCATTACAATCACAATGAATATAATTTGTATAGTATTTTTATTTATAAATGATAGACTATTTTAGTACAGCCGCCATCAGATATATTGTAGCAGACAAGGTGACAAATTCTTCTGAATTCAAACTCAATTTAAAATGTCAATTGGATCCCACTAAATCTCTGTCAAATATACTTTGGCGATTTTAAACTGACACTGACAACATTATGTTCTTTTGTGTAACAAAAATATAGTTATTTGCTTACCATCTTTCCGTTAACATTATCAATTTACTCATTTATTGTGTTGCCAGATTAATCATAAGATATGTTCACTCAGATCGGTATCACCTATTACCTATTAGGTACTTATTACCTATTATGTACCTATCTATTGGATAATGTCATAAAACAACTCAAGTTCATGACTCAGTCTAGTTCAAAGAACTTAAGACTCGAAAGGACTCTGAAGACTCAAAGGACTCAAAGGACTCGGAACTCACGTGACTAACGAGTCCTAGTCTTGAAAAAAGACTCAAGTCTCGAAATGAAGACTAGAAGACTTGAGTTTTTTACAACTCTACTTTTACAGAAAACTAAATCAATTTAGTTTTCTGTTAAAGTAAAATTAATAAGAATCAAATCTGTAATTTAATATGTGTTAATATGAAATGTTTTATGTCGGTATATTATAAAGCACATTTACTAACGTTTTCCGCATTAAATTTCTAGATATCGCCAAAAGAAGAAGGAAGAGTCTATTGGAGAGAGAATTGATCCTTTTAATTTAACACTGAATCTGGTTAAATCATCAATCGAGAAGTTTATGTATATTTTGTTATTGTTTATTTAGTTTAATGCTGTTGATTTTTATACAGTTGATGTTTGCAATTAATATTAAAGGTAATTTCATTTTTATACATGCATTTTATTTTTATTCCTATCAATAATTTAACTTCAAAATATATTCGTCACTGTCGGCAACAATCCGTCATTACATTTTTCGACAGCAGCGTCATTATTCTCATAGATCGTCATTATCAGCAACCCTATTTTTTTTATATTTGCAAAAATTTTCTAAAATATTAAAATATTCAGCGTGCCTTAACTATAACATAGCATGAATTTGATGTATTTATATGTCTAGCTTAAAATAAAGACTATTCTCGCAATAATAGGTGAAAATATTTTTTTCCATACGAAGAATAATCTTGAGTAGATTCACCCGGGCACTCTATGACGAAATTGTAGACCGAATGACAACGGAACTATTTACCTAAACCTTTATTAACTCACCGACGCGACGCGCGAAGTGGCCTTCTCGAATTACTTGTTGGTGTAGAGTAAAGATTTTATGATGACGCAAATGAAAAATAAAATAGATTGAATTAGATAATAGCGGTAGGGCAGGACGAAAGAGATACCGTGCGGTTTTAGTCAGTTCAAGTCCAACATCTCACACACCGTTAACTCCGTACCTACGGCTGTGTAATATCAAAACCCAGTATCTGCATAAAACTGAATTTTACAAGAGTGGAGAAAAATCGTGTTTTGACAGCGTTTTAAAAATAATAATCGTACATTCTTTGGAGTGAAGGCTAGTAATATCATATAGACATGATTTATGCTAGCCTGGTTCGTGGAAGATTGTCCGAAAATCGAAAAAATGCAACAATACTCGTTCTTTTTTGTTCGAGTTCTAGTGTCGCATGTCAATATATAAAAAAAGAATAGTGTATTTTTGGCGCTAAAATGTTTGTTTTGAAAAAGTACTATAGTCAGATTTTTAGTTTAAGTCATTTCAAAGTGTGGTAAATACTCTCAATGCAATTAGCTTAAGTTTTCTCTTTGCTCGTTTTGGAGACGTCAAAGTGATATATTATGTATGGACATGATGTATGGGTTGTTTTGACATAACCCTTTTTAGACATCACTCAAATACGAGTAAGATTATTTACGGTTAGGGAAATACCCAAGCCGTTACATGTTACATAAAGGTTACGTAACAAATATATAATATCTAAATGTTGTCACGATCAAGAGACCTGGGTTAGGTACCCGTTTTTTAAAAATAACCTTAGTCGAGCGGAGCCTGCTCCTCTGGGCAGTAGCAGGATGATATATAACCTTAACCATACTAACCTTTCTCGTTTAATAGGCTATCCAACATAAAAATAATTTTGAAATTCGAACCAGTAATTCCTGAGACTAGCGCTTTAACTAAACAAACCCTTCAGCTTTATAATAATACTGATTAATCAGTCTCATCATTGATCAATAAGTCATTTAATTGATAGTTTGGTTTGTCTGTATAGTGGATATTGCACATGCCCATGCGCGAACTTTCTGCCTTTTATTCAAGTTGTTTGCCAGCGATGATATAATAATCAGTTAGCGTCCAATTATACTGACCATGGTTGAGACGAAACTTGAGATGTTTCTCCATGACTGCTGGTTCCACCAAAGCCGATATTTCGTCAAGCGTGAGAGCGGCACCGACTCTGCACCTGGCGTCAGGACAGGACACTTCGTACGCGCCATTGCACACTTCAAACTCTACGTACGCTTTCATGCACTGTAACAATGAAAATATTTTTCATGAAAATTTTGTATCAACATTTATATGGTTTTTTAGAACCGCGGTAGCCTAGTGGTCTGGGTAATGGACTACTGAGACGAGGTCTCGGGTTCGATCCCAGGCTCGCCATGGCACATACCAATGACTTTTCGATGCTTTTCGAAGTTATGTGTATATTTATCGCGGGTTTCTAAGTGCCCGGTTAATGGAAATAGGCTCGCCACCTATTACATTGGGACCTAAACATAAACTGGCGAAATGTGGGTGCTAGCACCTCTACCTAACCCTTCGGGGATATAGGCGTGAGATTATGTTATGTTATGTTTTAGGAAATTTTTAGTAAAAAGTTTCAAAGTATGAATGTGAAGGGCTTTGAGTGCAGAGGTAGGTCTAAGAAAAGATGGATGGAATGCGTGAAAGAGGATTATAGCAAGCAAGGGAGTAACTGATGAGATGTCATCTGACAGGAACGGATGCCATGTTACATCGACCCCAAATAATTGGGACAAGGGCAGGCAGATAATGATATGGGTATTTAGAGTTAAATTGTGTCAAACCCTTCCGAGGGCCCGGTAAAAGAGGTTATGTTGCTTTCAATTCGAACTAAATAGATTTTGCTAGCTATTTGTGGATTTGGTTCTGGTTACCCGCGCGGGAAAAAATCTTTAAAAAATCCTATAAGCTGATTGAAACGACAGCTGCCGACGCAATAAAACGTGCCAAAAGTCCATTAAACGGATATGGATTTAAATTCCCACAAAGATTGTTGTATATCTATGTTTCTTGAAAGCTACAACCTGGGACTCTTCCAAGTCACGAGTGAAAGTTTCCTTCTAGTCAAACGTTTTAGAACGATAACATTTCCATGACACATGTCTCACTTGAACTTTGAATAAAGCCTAGACTTAGACTAGACTTCAGACAGCAAATAGGCGAATCTTATCGTGTTAAACTAATCCCATTACATATGGATAGCTGGCGCCTCGTAAACAAGCTTAAGAGCACTCTCTCAGTAAATGCGTGGGGAGTCTTCAAGTGAGGGTAATGGGTGGAACATATTTCATGGCTAAGTAAAAAAGACTCTTGTTATGAAGCCAATTTTCCAACTTAACCAGTCTGTATTCTTACTTAATTGACGAATATTCATTCTAACTTTAGGACCCCCATCTTTGGTTCACGTAAAAAGTCACAGAAGTTGAAGAGAATTTAAATCTATTTGCCCGATATAGGAAAAAAACCATTCGCACTCCTTTTTCAAGATGGCGACCACGGGTTGCCACCCTAACATCAGATAACTTTACACTAAGCACCTCATCCAAAAAATAAAATTGCGTTCTCTAAATTTTGTCATGATATACTCGGGCATTTTCAATTGACTAATACGTATAGGCCAAACTTCTAGTTGCTATCGATATTAAAATTAAAATGATAGTCCTTGACAGCCTCGAAGGCGTTTAATATACGGCCCAAGCGTCCAATTAACTGGTTAATTTAACCATATGACGGTGACATAGGTATAATATTTTGTTTCGATTTCCGTGAAATTTTGATTCCGTTCTCGCGTCCTATATAAAGTAGCCTGTGTTATTCCAGGCTATATTCTATCCCTGTACCAAATTTCAGAAAAAATCGTTCAGCCGATTTAACGTGAAAGAGTAACAAACAATCATACATCCGTCTATACTCATACTGTCGCATTTATATCAGTAGGATTCAGAAATCGTTTCATATCGCTCGTGTCAGTGTGCCGAGTTCTCGACCTTGCCGTCACACCCAGTTCGTTGCCTCGAAAAGTTATACCACAAAATTAAAAAAGCAATGCCCAAATCTGTCGCAATAAATTGTGTAGGCATTGAACTCTCTGAGGGTTGATGAGGTATCTGAACTGTTCAAGGGTTTGAATTTCAAACATTTTTTTTTATAATGTTCACGTCAAAAGGCTAAACCTCGCCTGATGGTAAGCTGAAGTCTCAGGGGGTCACCACTACATAATACTGCAGTGTCTATGACTCCGGGTCGTTCCTCTTTCACACCAAGAAATATTCGGACCATGGTGTGATTCGCGGAATAACCTCTTTTGAATTGGCTGTTTGACACCAAAATCTAAACATGGTCCGAATCAGAACTTCAAAAAGAGACGTCCGCGATTCACACCACACACTATGTAAGAAGTAGCTCCTCTAAAAAATATTTGTACGTCTTGTGTACTATCGCGAAGAGAATTGGTAATAAAACAAATAATTAGATGTACCAAAATGTTTACTGCCACCCGTGCATATAATTTTTGAAAGTTTTTTTTTGCGCATTTTCTTATGAAACAAAAGTAGCCTATGTTACGCCTTATACTCGTAATACCTATTTGCCAGCGAAGGTGCCATCAAAATAGGCCGAAGATTACAAAATTTATCTTTATTTTATGTACATCACCAAACGTTCTTTCGTCAGCCGTCGTTCGCCTTTGGTTACTTAGTGTGTGCTAGACATTATATTCTCTTACAAATTGAAATATTGATTGAATAACATATAGCTGCTAATCTGATATCTCTGAAAGTTTATTAAACTTGGGATACGGTCGTGAACTCAAAGACGAAGTGAAAAGTTTTATTATCAACGAGAAAATTAGTTTCTAGTTCAATCCACCACTTGCGAAATCAAGAAACTTTAGATTTGAGAATGGTTGTCTAGCTTCTTATTATAAAGATCAGGCGACTACGATAATAAATCGATATTAAAATCTAGCTAGAGGCGATTTACCTTCTAAATACCACATCGTCACTTACCATCAGATGGGATAAAGGTCAAACGTAAGCTATCATGAATAAAAATTTTTTTTTTTTAAATATTCGACGTCTAAAAATGTTCGGGCATATCGTATTTCAACAGATTGCAATTTTTATATAGGTATAGGACACGTCAAAATGTCTTCACCTCGCCTGATGGTAAGCTAAAGGTAAAGTCTCAGGACCAGGGGTCACCACTACACTTTTTTGTAGGTTTAAACACACATTGATTCCTAAATGGTCCCACTTAAATTTCGTAAAGATCTGATGACAAATTTCGGAAACGTTCAATGGAACTGGATACGATTTGGTTCCGTGATAGATTAGAGTCTGGAATAACACATTTTTATCACTGGAATGGGTTCCAACGGGAACCGCAAAGAGAACAGAATTCCACACGGTTGAATATGTGGGCAAAAGTTAGGAAGTATAAAATAAAACTTAGTAATTCTATTCAAAGTCTTTCAAAAGCTCTCTTGTAATGCATATCTCTGAGTGGCTCTAAAGCCCTTTGTTCCTCATAGTCTGATGGGTATCGAGTTACCTTTCTACTTTCTAAAGGTCGCTCACTGCGCAGAACCATGACGTTGAACAAAGGACGGTTTTCTATCAAATGATGGTGGTTTCACTTTGTGTCGTCTCACATAGACGTGTACTTATGATGATTATCTTGTAAATGTCTGTGACTAAAACCTCGTCAATCTATGCTAATAATGAAACTGAAGAGTTTGATTGCATACGCAAATTTAGCGGTTCACTTAGTTTAGTTTACCATCAGGCGAGGTGAAGTAATTTTGACGTGTCCCATATAAAAAAATACAGTCGAATTGGGAACCTCCTCCTCTTTTGAGTAGGTTAAAAATACTTGGATTTTGATAAATAAACTATTCTGAATACAAAAATATATTTTTTTGGAATTATAGTCTAGTTGCTAGCTTGTCTGTTTGTTTGCGATGGACGCAAAAACCACTGAACGGATTTTGATGGTATTTTATCAGAAAGGTCTTCAAACTTAAAATATACCGTATGTTTGATTGCAATTGGTTAAGTAGAACCGGAGATATACCTACCAAAAAACGATAACCAATAAGTCATCACACGCTAGATATCAGCTAAGATATTCATAAAAACTTTATGCCGCTAATTAAAAAAAAATTAAGAATATGCTGACAAGTCCAGGTATTCCCAACTAGCTCTACGGGTCAAAGGGCAATGAACTCACGTCCTACGTCAGCGAATTAGATTAACATTGGGAATCGACTCCCACGTAGATAAAACACTAAAAATAATCGGATTACGACAAATTGGAATCGTTTAACCTATAAAACGGTTATAGACACCGGGATTTAGTAAGTCTATATCACAGATTTGGTTAGTTACGATTACTTTATTAATATTTTCGAGGAGGTAGGACACGACTGTATCTCCCGTCCATAATGAGCTGTCCGAGTACCTCCGCCCTACAGAACACCGCGGCTTTAATAACCATAGTGTTGTGTTCCCGCCGCGCCGGTAAGTAGGGTAGCCAGAGCTCACTGTATCCCTCCACCCCCCCACCCCTTCCTAGCCCTCCCCCCTTCCCTTCAGGGTATACAGCGCGTGTGTGAAACCCTTAGTGTTGCACACGTCCATAGGCCACGGTGACCGCTTCCCATCCCATCAGGTGGGCCGTGTGCTTGCCTGCCACCTACGTAATATTAAAAAAAAAATTGCGTCTTTATGCTACAAACGTGAAGAAAATGATGTTTAAAGTCTTTGGTGAGATGGACCCGCTCGCCACTGGACCCGTGGGTTGACTTAACTACAGAAATTATTTAGTAAACTTTTGTTGTGAATTTCCTTTTATTTAATTTCGCATGTTACTTAGGGACATTAAATTTGATCCTTATGGTAGACTCCATCGATTAATACCATAAAAGTACAGGGTGCTATTTTTGGGTTTTAGCCGGTTCGATTACTGAATGTTGCAAGCGAATTTACTAAAATCTTTGAATGTAGTTTAAATTGTTTTTAAAATCAAAAGAAAGTCTTCTTTCAGTAAAATTGTCTATCTATAATTATTTAAGGTACTTCCCGGCTCCCGGCCATATGGCATCACTGTGAGACACCCTGTATATGCTCCGCTCCGCCAAGTCCTGCTTCAATAAACAGGCTACCCAACAAAAAATAATTATTCAATTCGGACCGGTACTTCATGAGATTAGCACGTTCAAACAAATTAACTCGACAACTTTATAGTATCGACTATTTCACTACTATACCAAATTTCACGGGAAAATATATCCACGCTACACAAACGTGTAACACGTACACGTATATATCCGTATATCCATTCGCAATTAACGTAAGTCGCACGTACTCTTAGTGCCGGCTTACACGACACGTTTATACGACGGGTAGTCTTAATTAATTACGGGAAAAGCTCATATCCGGAAGTCGCGTGTTTAGTGCCCGTATGCGAGAATGGTAGTGATTAAGAGGTGATATAGAATAGCTATGTATGTACAGTCGGCGTGATAAGTTAATGATCATATCCAGGTGTCAAAAGTAGATGATTTTATGCGTGACGTAATTGATGTCTTATGTTCAGAATGTATTATAAAAGTTGTATGTACCTATTGGTGCCGATTCTACTGTTACAAAACTGTCTAACCTAGACTAGTTTTTTAAGTCTTAACTTAATTCAACAGCAATAGGAACAAAATTCCGCCATTGTTTGAATTCAATAGCAAATTATAAAGATTTTTATATAGGACACGACAAAATGACTTCACCTCGCCTGATGGCAAGCTAAAGGCAGTCTCGGGACTGCGGTTGTCTTATAGTTGTAAGCTGTCATTTTATTTCAAGTTAAGGTGACTTTATACTCATCATCAATTTTTGAAACTTTATCGCAATACTTACCCTTGACGCTCTATATCTATAGCATCGCCTACTTCTAATACCTGGATATGATCATCAACTATTCACGCTGACTGTACTTTGTTTTTTTCCTTATATTATTACTCGCATGTGTACATTTAGTTAATACAGATATACGGGAATGGTGTGGCTTAATATCGAATGTAGTGTCGACAGTTGGACAAGTATGTACAACGAATGAGTTCTATAATGAACGAAATAGACAAGGCGGGGCGGGCTGATTTATCATTATTTATTTCTTACTGGCTACGTCAATGTGTCTTCACCATGCCTGATGTTAAGTAAGTAAACTACCTATACAAAGAATGATTATAAATACTCAGACCAATAAAAAAGTCTAAAAAAGTATAGACGGAGCCGTTGTGAAAAATAAGTGAAGCTTTTTGTGCATAAGTCAAAAACGTCACACGCTGACAATTGCTCTTCGGCCGAGTACCGGAAGACTACCGAACGGGGCGTCCGTCACGAGTCCGTCATAAGATTACCGGATCGTCTTATGTTGATGGGCTTCAAAAAAATACGCAATACTCAGTCTAGGCAATCTACCTACCCACCTCATTGGTAGGTCAATGTAGGATATCAATCGATTGCCATCAAGCGGTACATACTTAGTAGATATGGCTGTATTCAAAACAGTTGCATAAACGTACACAATGGTGAAAGTTTTTTTTTTTCTAAAGATCATAACACTGATTGCAACACTTTCATAAGATTAAGATACAGCGGATTAGTTTAAAAGTTTGTAAATGTTATATTGTTATAAGACCAATACTTTTAATAGTCAAAGTCAAAGTCAAAAATCATTTTACTAAACATCACAATTAAAAATATTTAAAACTAGTTTAAGCAAATGAGGCCGTCAAGCTGAGAGCCACCATTGGGGCACTATCGGTGTTTGCAATGGTGACTCCCACTCCAGAGACTTTGCCTTCAGCTTACCATCAGGCGAGGTGAAGTCATGTTGACGTGGCCGAAAATGGACCACTCGGTTCGAAACGCGGCCCAGACCTGAGAAGACTCCGGCAAGAAACTCAGTGGGCTGGTTTTTTTTTTTTAGTCTATTTACAATCATTTCCTTAATCTAGATACAGTTATTGGTTTGAGTAACATAGTTAATCTATTTCATTTGCGATTTGAAAAATATTTTTGTATTTAATAGCCCAGTTTTTCGGGAAGGTTACACAACATCACGCTACGACCCCGAGAAGCTAGGCTGTAAAACAAAAGCGCGGGTGGTCGATGCAAAGCAGTGGGATAGAATAGAGAACGGCGAGTGTAACCACGGGGTAAAGCTAGTAAATAGTAAAACTATAACCTTTTATATTTCTGTCCTCGATCGATAGCTAAATTTTGTACGTATTCTTTGCAAAAGTCGTGCAGAAAAAAGGTCGGCAGCGCCTGTGACGCTCCTGGGCCCGTAGACAAGTGTCACAAGTCTAAATCGCTAAGGAATAGAAAAGATTAGATTAACCAATCACACTCCAGGTCGTGATCCCGCCGCGGCGCGCGCATCGTACACCGGCGACGAGCTTGAATGTGATTGGTCGACCTAAGCTATCCGATTCCTTAGCGATTTACGCTGTGACACCTTGTCAACGGGGGCTGGTGTTGCACACGTCCATAGGCCACGGTGACGTATTCCCATCAAGTGGGCCGTGTGCTTGTCTGTTACCTAAGTGGTATAAAAAAAGTATATTACCAAGTTCATAATAAAAAATAACGTAACACCGCAACTAGCTCAAGAGCACGTAAATCTGGTACATAATTTGGTATTGATCGCATCGTCGCGTGTGCCTAGGTACTAACCAGCTTGTACTACTAAACGCACAGGTATCTAGTAAATTTATTAGAACGCGTTATTATGTAAGAGGAAAATAGAAATACAATGTCCTTGGGTGTTGATTTAAGTGCTTATAGTTTCCTACCGGATGAATCCATTCCTAAAGTTGAAGAAACAAAAGGAAGAAACCGGAAAGCTATAACCTGGGAGTTTTCAAGTCACGAGTGAATAGGTTCCTTCTAGGCAAGCGTGATTCATCGTAGACCACATCGTCACTTACCATCAGGTGAGATTGAGGTCAAGCCTATCATGAATAAAAAAAAAAGAGTATGCCAAGATCGTAACGAGTGGAAAGATGTTGTCTCTGCCTAACCCAATTTTTTTTTGTAAGTTAGACACGTCAACATGTCTTTACCTCGCCTGATGGTAAGCTAAAGGTAAAGTCTCAGGACCGAGGGTCACCACTACATACACCGATAGTGCTGCAGTGGCGGCCCTTACCTTGACAGCCTCATCAAATGCTTTTTCACGTCCCGCTTAAAGGACTCGGGACTGTAGGAGGACGGAAACACATGCGCTGGTAAAGAGTTCCAAATCTTTATGATGCGGCACAGAAAAGAGGCATCGAAAAGCACCCTTATAGCTGTTCAAATATGAAACAGTGACGTCATCCGTACGATGCAATTCATGCCATTGATCTATTGAATGTCATATAGATTGCGTTCTCCCAGGTACATGACATCGGATGACCTTCGGTACTTGTTGTCACTTGATCAGCTGTTGTCATTTATCATTATTTATCGATATATTTTTATCAGACAAGTACTGGTGCACTTGCTGGCTGAATTTTCCGCTGACAGTTACAATTAAGATGCACGAAATCCTGCATATTAACTGCATGAAATATGTTCAGTATTACTTGCACGAAATGGGTGCACGCGCACGCATGATTTAGCGCACAGGTGCAAAATGCTCTCCCTATGTGTGCCATGGCCTATAGTATTCGTGAGTCCTTAGTTCGCTTGCCCCATTAAGTCTATCCCAGCTACCTAGTTATGTACGATGGTATCGAAACATACGCATGAACCTATATAATATAAGAAATTTAAAAATTAACCTGTCTATCTGTCTGTCGGTCTGACGCTTTCTCACGCCTGAACTACTTAATCGATTTTGATGAGATTTGGTACATAGATGAACTAGAGCTTGAGAAAGGATATAGGCTACTTTTCGTCCGAAAAAAATGCTTGGAAGGGTTCCAATAGGGGATGAAAATTCGAATAAAAGTTCGTCATTTTCTTAGATACCGCCATGACACTTTGTATTGGTTATAGATACTTGCTAATGAAGTGGTTTCGAAATGGGGAGGGGGAAGGCTGTGGGGGTACAAAATAGGGGATGATATGGACATCCACACGCCTTATCTGACAACCACGCGGGCGAAACTGCATGGAACAGTAAATACAATCTGTGGGCACCTGGGCACAGCATTCAATTGTTATTTACTTGCTTACATGCAGTACTGATGACAAATTATGTAATTTATTGGCAGTATCATAATCAATATGCATCTGACACCTGTTTCTTCAAGGTCTCCGCTGTTATTTGTTCAATATAGACGCTATGCTAATGATTTGAGAAAATATTTACTGGCTGGGCGCCGCAGAGGAACGTTTACAGACTAATTAGACCATGCTGGGGAAATCCGGGGTGCGGCTTGATAGAAATGAAAGGTTTATAAAGCAGCTAGATCTACCCCCGCGGTTACCGTTCCAACTACGAAGCGGTACTTCGATATTTGCCGTGAAGCGACTGCCATCTGACCTTCACAACCTTGGCGATATCGAAGTTCTTTTTTTTTTTTATATATATAGGACACGTCAAAATGACTCCACCTCGCCTGATGGTAAGCGAAAGGCAAAGTCTCAGGACTGGGGCCACCACCACATACACTGGTAGTGCTACAGTGGCGGCCCTCAGCTTGACGGCCTCATCAAATGCTTTTTCACGCCCCGCTTAAAGGCCCCGGGACTATAGGAGGAAGGAAACACATGCGCTGGTAAAGAATTCCAAGCCTTTATGGTGCGGCAAATAAAAGAGGCACCGAACCGCTTGGTTCTTGATGGAATTGATGCCACCGTGTGCGGGTGATACCTCAGTCTGGCACGTGTAGTTCTGTGTAGGAAAGGAGAGGGTGGGATTAATTGGAAGAGCTCATCGGAACTACCGTCTCTACCATGGTAGAGACGGTAAAAAACTGCCAAACACGCTATATCTCTACGTAGCTGTAGAGGCTCGAGGGTGTTCGTGATTTCTGGACTCCCAATAATGCGGACTGCACGTCGCTGCAATCTGTCGAGAGCATCTAATAAGTACTGTGCAGAGCCATCCCAGAGATGAGAACAGTATTCCACCCCGGAACGGATTTGTGTCTTGTACAAGTTCCAAGTTCTGTAGTTAGACCAGTTGTTGGACCTTTAGGGCTCCAACTACCCGTAAGGATGGATGCCATGAAAGCATTTGATGCGGCCGTCAAACTAAGGGCCACCATTTTAGCACTACCGGTGTATGTAATGGTGACCCCCACTTTAAGACCTTTAGCTGTTATTAACAACCATTAGTAGTAACTACTAATATTTATAGTCATAACTTATCCAAATTTGTCATTTTAATTAAAATTACAATTTCGTTTTATGAGTACGGAAATAAAGCACATAAAATTAATTGTTAACCGGCCCGTGAAATCGCGTGTATAGTCAACATATTACGTCGGTGCCATTCCGCCAAATTACCCGGTAATACTCCGTAATCACTGTACTTGGACGTCGACTAACTTGAACGTAATACCACTAACCTTGAGGGATTCGGAGATTGGACTGTGACTGTGTGACAGTTTAACGTTCGCATAACTTACTAGGATTATAAATGTGAGAGTTTGGATGGATGGATAGACGGATCTGGATGAGATTTGTTAATTTTTTTCCTGGGAATAGTACCTACCTGAAGTCCCGAGGACGAAATCAGCAATCCGGAGGAGCCGCAGGTAAATATGATATACTATAAATATGACAGTTTGTAAAGATCAAAAAAAAGTCAGTGTTACCTACTCGTTGAATATGGTACAAAATGGTGTCTAGGTACAAAAAAGTACATAATGTTCAGATCTCATATTCTGCCGGTTCTGGCGTACAAATTTTTCATTGAATAATTTCATTACTTATCATTAAATGTCAACACATGGAATTGGTACAATTTTAAAAATTAAAATTAAATATGTTTGGATGTTTGTTACTCAATCACGCTCTACTAGCTGAACGGTTCTGGCTGAAATTATAGTCAGGACTTTTTACCCTTGGATAAGGTTTCCAAAGGTAACGGGATCAGAATTACACGCGCGTTGGCGAAACCGTGGGCAAACTTGCCCGAGCAAAAAACATGTATAAAATAACAAGGTAAGACGTCATATATTGTTATCATCAAACAATTTACTATTAGTAGTTGATTGTTTGCACGCCATTGAATGGTAAGAAACTAGACTGAAGTCCAGAAAACACGGGCCGTCATTATAGGTGGTCCCAGTCGATGGAAGAAAAATATTTAAATTTAATAGAACCGGCAACTGGAACCGCGGTCCGAGTCATTGCGGTCCCAGTCGCTGGAATCCTTCATTCCAGATGTGAAACTAAAATTGTGGGTCCTACTGACAGATGCCTTTTCACGCCCCGCTTAACGAATCTGGGTTGTAACAAGGAAATATTTGCACAGGTAGAACATTCCAGTAGCTTATCGTGCGTCAAAGAAAGGCAGTACCGAACCGCTTGGATCGAGGCGACATTCATATATTATGATTACCAAACAATCGCGTACTTAGATTGAATCATGTTTTTAAGCCTGTCTATCGATATTAACGTACCAAAGAGCATTGCATACACATATATTTACAAATAGAGAATGCTTAAACCCTTCATAACCCGATGAGCGATGAAGCAACCCGTGAAAAAAAAAATTATGCAACACGGCCATAATAGTCAACTGACCGAATCGAGAAATAAGAAAAAAAATAGTCAAGGTCATGTAATGATCTCTATAACGCAAGAGATTAGCGTACATAATATAAAAAAACTTACAATTGTACCTACCGATGTGCAATTTCCTTATTTTGAACATGAAGATTTGACTTTGAGCAATATTTTCGCAAGATAAATTAAAAAAAAGAACATTACAGTAAGTGAAGGTATTTTTCAGGATTTTACTTTATATTTTACAACACAAAGCTCTAGAAACGAAAAAAAGAAGCGCATTAAGGATCCTTTCGAGTCCTTTCTGACTTCTCAAGTACCAGGCTACCAGTGGACGTAGGAGTTGTGTCGTGACTTACTCGGCGTGCGTAAGTATAGATTGGTACCACAGCACTACATAAGGCTAAATAAAATGCATGACGTAATTTTCAATGCTGTGTGCGGCACGGCGACGTGACCGGTTGTGCAAGTGTGCAGCGCGAGTGCGAAAACCTCTATACGTTTATAGGCTCCTGGTACCGACGAATTCGTAAAGCAGGGGCGACGGCAAATAAAAATAAAGAATGAATTCATTAATTTTATTAGTCATACTTTTATTAGTCACACGCTTATTAGACGTGTTTTTAATAAGATTGAGTAATGTCAGCGTCAGTTATACGTTTAATAAATTATTTTTAAAGAACGCAACTATGGGGAGCAAAGGGATTAACTGTGCAATAAAAAAATACCTCGTTGCGTTTGTTGAAGGTACTAAACTCACTACCAGTATTACCTAATTTACCATTGAAAAGCTCTTACACATTTTGTTCCAAAATACAGACAAACTTCAGGTAGGTATACAATGTTGAGAAGGCCCAAATTCGTTGTTTTATTATTGCCGTTGAATGTTTTGTAACAAAATGAAGATAGCATACTAAACTTGGATCACATAATTGATTCTGCAACAGAAGTCACACGAGTAAACCTGTTAATCATAATAATACGAGTATACGAGACGCTAGAGACGCTACCCAGTTGAAAACAAAAAAAAAGAAACCAATTCTCCATGTTACTAACACTTATTTAACGTTAGTATCAATATAATAACTATATCTATAATATAAAAATGAATCGCAAAATGTGTTGGTAAGCGCATAACTCACCAACGGCTCTACCGATTTCACTAATTCTTTTTTTGTTGTGTTTGTTATTATCGGGAGAAGGTTCTTACGAAAAAAAATAATAAAACAGTTGTACAGAAAATTTCAGAAAGTAACTTTTCTTTTTCTCATACAAACTTTTTCTATTATGTGAGAGAAGTTTAGGTTTACGTTACGGGATTAGTATTTAGTAGTAGTAGGAATGGGAATGAGAATAGGAATAGGAATGGGAATAGTAATGGGAATGGGAACGGGAACAGGAATGGGAACGGAATTGCACGCGGGTGGAAAATATGGCGGTACGAAGTTCGCCGAGACAGCTAGTATCAATATAAAAATAAAAATAATATAATAACCCTGTGCAGTCCATGACACACCTACTTTCATGCCCCTTATGCCCTACTCCCTGCAGTCAAGACGACCTTAACAAGGCCACTGATAGCGCGGTTAAGATGGCTGAATTTTATGCCCGAATAATTTGAAGAGGTGAATCATTGACACGAAAGAAGAAGAAGTATCAATAATGAAATAATAAATTGATGAATATTAAATTAAAGCTATTCCTGAATATTACCATACTATCCTACTTCCTACTAATCCTCCTACTTCTAAACCTACTAATATTATAAATGTGAAAGATAGTGAAGCTGTTTGTAAGTTAAGTCGGTCTGCTGAACGGATCTGGCTGAAATTTGGTACAAGGATCGTTTATCTGGAATAACACAAAAGACATTTGTATCCCTGCAATATATTCCTATGGGTTGTGAGAATGAGCAACAGCCAATCACAAGACGAACCTTTTAATTTCTTGCGATTGAATCCTAAGTTTAAAATAATTGCTTCTTAACAAATCGTTAATGATTTCGTGTCACTGACACAAAAAATGAGGTTTTCAATACTAAAGAATACTACTTTTCTCTGTCCTTGAACATAATTACCAAGAGCACAATTACCAATAATGACACAGCAAAAATATACAGAAATATTAGCACAGAATAACTAACAGTACTAACTATAAACCAGTCAAAGTAGGAAGTAAACATCTTCTATCGTAGCTGGCTAAGACTTGGTTACGAAAACGACAAATTAATTCTGTTTTCGTAGCTGGTTATCAAAGGAAGAAAATGATTCCATGTTCGTAGCTGGTTACGAAAGATCAGTTACGATGGTGGACCAAAGGAACATATTTATCATACACAAAACAAATACCTAGATCTAAGATAACAATTTAAATACTGTAACAAAGACAATTTTTGTAATTTAATCAATTTTATCAGGTTATTCAATGTCAGCTGGGATCTTATTATCACTACATAGTATAAAACAAAGTCGCCTTTTCTTTCCCTATATCCCTATGTGCGCTTAAATCTTTAAAACTACGCAACGGATTTTGATGCGGTTTTTTCCAATAGATAGAGTGATTCAAGAGGAAGGTTTATATGTATAATGCATGCATCATATACTAAGGCTAATTTAGTATCAGCATTGCACCCGTGCGAAGCCGGGGCAGGTCGCTAGTTGATAATAAAGAAATAATTAAGACGCAATAAAATTGTTTCGAAAACATTGATTGTTCAAACGGATAAGATAATTACAATTTATCGTTCAGATTTTATTATAAGAAAAAACACGTTTCCAAGTAAACACAGACCGATGATAAAAGAGAAGGGATGGAAGAACAACTGTAGGAACTCGAGCAGAATATTGCAAATTCATGGTTTGAAAGGTTCTGCCACCTTTTGCTTCGAGTTGTTCAACCCAACAACTCGCTCGATTCAAGAGAGATTTAATGAACTTACTCGGCATTTCTTTCGATTGCATTTTGTGAAGGCTTAGTCTGTCTTAGTGGTTGATCTCGTGGGAACTGATAAACTGAGGTGCATGATCGGTTCTCTCCCTGATATCAATTAGCCTGTCGACGTCCACTGCTGGACATATGCCTCTCCCAATGTGGTCCCTGATATATTCAGGTCATATTATAAATGTGAAATTTGGTAAAGATGTTTAGATATTTGTTATTCAATCACTCTTTAACGACTTAGGGGATATGACTGAAATTTGGTACAGAGATAGATTAGATAAGAACACAAAGGCTACTGTTTGCGCATGTATACCATGGTACAGCTAGTATTGTATTATTGAATAGATTGTCTGACAAATCTAAACTTTTGCACTTTTTCCAGCTCCTGTTCATAAAATATCTTTGAATTCAACGAGGTGGCGTCAAATACGTCAAATCTCGAGTGAAGTTTGGTCGCCCGGGTACTATTTATCTTTGTTTGTACAAGTTGGAACGCAATCTATATGGTGCCAGTTATAAAATGATTATAACTTAGTTATCCTAGATTTACAAGACTTGTTTGACGTCAATCGCATGTCAACCGTGATAGTTAAGTATATTGGTTTATGTGAAATAGATTTTATAACATACACACTGTGCCTCGTGGTTCCGTATAAACAAATGTACCATCATAGAAAACTTTTCTATAAAAAATACGTAGATCAATTTCTGTATGAATGTTTTATTGACAATGCGGGAAGCCATGTAAGTGAGGCATAAACTGGAGACTGTGGGCCTACTCTTAAACATCAAGATGGAAAGAGACGAAACATTCAATTACTGGTAAAAGTTATAATAAAAGCGTTTCACAGAATTGTCCGTTGTCAACTCTTCGAATGAATCTCAAACTTTCCTGTTCGTAAACTTGGTCGGAGCACAATTACACTGCCAGCGGAGCAAACGGGTTTTAAATAATTACCAAAATTGGATTTCGACGACTTTATATGCAAACCATGCTTTCGAAAATATTCTGTGCCTATTATATTGTTTGAACTATTTCTTTGATCTTTTTAAATTTAACATGACATTCATTATTAAACGCCTTTTCAATTAAAAAACCCATTTGATTCAAATTCATGTCTAGCACAACTTATTAATGGAATTAATTTGGATATAGTTAAATTATAGCCCTATGTTATTCAATTCATGTCTAGCACAACTTATTAATGGAATTAATTTGGATAAAGTTAAATTATAGCCCTATGTTATTCAATTCCAGTTTCAATGCGTGATTTATGGCTAGCTTAGTTTTTTATAACCCAAATCCATTGCTTTCATGTTTATATGTGCCTACGCAAATATGGCTAGTGTTGTACATTCATAATGTGCGAAATTTTTCGGAAGGAACACCGAAGAAATACTAGCTTATTATCGTATGAGCTGTGAGTGCTATAGGTTCACTGTCGTGCGGAGTGGACAAGAAGAAGCTGGAATGCAGACCCGCCCTCCGAATTAGAAGCTTTGGATCCTTGGAGCCTTGAATCCGACCAAGAGTACCGCGAAGATGATGACAATGGCTTGGATTGGAGGGCTTTTTATTTAGGTACAATTGCTCATGATAATTGCTTCTTGACCGGCAGACCAGAGACCCGGACTCTTTAACCCTGTTAAGATCTCCAGCCACAAAACCAGGACCATTGATCTATGCCTACACAGTTAACACAAACGTTTAATAAACTACTATTTGCGCTGAATATAAGCAACTCGGCACAAATATTTTGCGCAATCCAAAAATTAATATTTCGAGCGTGGGTGTTTTTGTGTAGGCGTTTTCGGTGAGGTCTTCCTGTATGAGTAAATAATAATAACAAGATACTTGATTGTACCAGTCATTTAAAAGTTGCCTTCACTTTGCCGTATAACACTTCGTTGGAATTGTTCTTAAGTTTTTGTTTAATGGTCCATTTTTATTAAGACTAGGATCGGGGGTTGTTGAAATTTGAGCACTTTTGCTTTCTCACTCTAACGTCTCTCATCCTCATAGCGATTTCCCAGTTGTATCGACCTTTCCAGCTCTGAGGGCACCTGCGCCAGAGTTCCGTCCATAGTTTGGCAGATTGACTGAAGGTCGGTGTTAACAGAACCTTGAACACTTTACATTTTTTTTTATGTCGGTCACGTCAACATGACTTCACCTCGCCTGATGGTAAGCTGAGGCAAAGTCTCTGGAATGGGAGTCACCATTGCAAACACCGATAGTGCCACAATGGTGGCCCTCAGCTTGACGGCCTCATCAAATGCTTTTTCACGCCCCGCTTAAAGGACCTGGGACTGTATGAGGGACTACATAGCTGTATCGCGATGAAACCTACCTAGATTCAGCAAATCATGACTAATATTAAAAACACGAATGTACGTGAGTATGAATTTTTGTTCCTCTTTTACTCAAAAACGGTTGAACGGATCGGGTGGGACGAAATGGGTATTCGAAAAGAGTTTCATGCAGGTGATGCCGCGGGTAGAAGTAGTACGATGACGAATTATACTATACATTAACACATACATGTTATAGGATGAGCAAGCAGCAAGAAAACAAGGCGATGTAACTAAACAGCGGCAATTATTCTTCAATCGCCAGTAAGTGGACACCATTGCTACACGGCTGTTGTAATGGTTTATTTGGTCATCTCGCTACTGACAGTAGCCGTGTTAATACTAGCTGATGCCAGCGGCTTCGCCCGCAAGAAACCCTTTTTAGCCCCTTCCCCAATCCACGTACCGTATTACCAAAAAAGGTGGTGTTATGTTCTCAGAATTCATGTAGGTACCTATTTAAACTTTACGAGTTACATTTCGTTGACATAGCAATATTTTTAAAAAGAAATCACTTTCTGCAATTTGAAAAGAAATATGATTGTTTTAAAGGAGGTAGAACACGACGGTATCTCCCGTCCGAAATGAGCTGTTCGACTGGGGTAGTACCTCCGCTCTACAGAAGGCCGCGGCCATAATAACCATCGTGTTGTGTTCCCGGCGGTAAGTAGGGTAGCCAAAGCTCACTGTACCCCTCCCCCCCCCTCCCCTTCCTAGCTTGTCTGCCAACTGCGTAGTATAAAAAAATTGTAAAGGTAATAAAAAATGGCACCTCTTCTACGAGTATTAGTGTTGGGGTATCGTTATTCGTTAATTGCTTATAAGCAAGCTGCTTCTTACACCACCATGCTTATTGTTACCATAGCGCGTTTAACAATAAGTGGTTCACAAAACAATGATAAAACGTATCGATAAAAACCAGTCAATCAAGACGCTAAACCGGTTCTAGACAAACCGAAAGTTATGGCGGAATATTACAAAACGTTTGCAATTCGCAGCGTCGTTCAAGGTCGCACAAGAAGTGCCTTGTCCATGAATTAATGGCTGCCAAGCATTTCTTACGAATTTTTAAAAAAGACAAACGGCTTCTAAGAACCTCAATGATGACTATAAAGTACCTTAATTAAATTTCATTACCGGTATTTGCAGTTTAGAAGCGATTCCAAAAAAGGAGATTTTTAATTAGGTATGTTCGGGCATAACTCGGTCATATATAGATGAATTTGCATAATTATTGTTTCGTTAGACAGACACTTATTTCAGGACTTGAACTGACTAAAAATGCACGCCGACTCGGGTCTTCAAACGTCTTCAAACGCAAAACGGGGTGTAAGACGATCCAAAAAATAATTTAAGTCGGTACCAAATTTCGTACAAATCCGTTCAAACTTTCTGGCGTGATTGACTAACAAACATCCATTCATCTTTACAAACTTTTGTATTTATTATACTAGTTAGGCAACGGTGACTGCACTGCTTCCCATCGGGTGGGCCGTGTGCTTGTCTGCCACTTACGTAGTATAAAAAAAATGGTGACCATTCTTCTACTTAAGTTAGGCGCAGTGAAATAAAATGTTGTAGAAAACAGACGAAACCGCCCTAAACTTTATGAGTTTGTTCACTTTGTAGTTTAGGGATAAATTGCTCATTCCACGTTTGGTTAGGCATCCATAACTCAGCGTGTAAGCATAGGATTACTACCTGCCCCGTCGTCCTATTCATAGGATAATAGTCCAGGTATTTGACCTCAAAACTTCAAATTAATTCAGACTTGTCTCTACCAGCTCTTTATAAAATGTAGGTATCATCTATTCATACATGCAAATAAATAAAATTAAAGTGTTTAAAGGGTTATGGAGGACAGATGGTAGACACTTCACGGAAAATATGAAAGTTCGGCCGTTTCGTCGTTCAACTGAAAAGCCTTTTTTTTCCGTGCGGAAATCCTCATGGATACCCACCGCGCGGCCAGCGGGGCAGGTTATGTCGGACTCTTACCGACTAAAACCGCACGCCGTCTAGGTCTGACACCATGGTGTAAGGTGGCCTAAAGAGCATTTCCCTCGTACCCCGGCTTGACCCGGGCCATCTCCGAATTCGTGTGTACCTACTACGAAACTGAAAATCTAACCCCAAATGAGTTGAGCAAAGGCTCGAACACTGATGCAATAATCATAGAATACGTTGTGGTTTATAGGTACCTACTTAAAAAGCTTTATATAATGGCCTTGTAATTAGAAAATATCACTAAAACAACTACTTGAAATGCAGCACAACAAAAGATTCAAATCCTTACAACTGGTATTTAAATGCGAGTGCATCAAGCGGCAATAACAACTTAAAGTACCGTAACAACGTGAAGTTTCGCATTATAGGTATTTAACATGAGAACCAGTTTTTAATAACATTATAAACTTGAATGATTAGACGCTGTGCAGCAAAAACACAATAATCTATACTAATATTATAAAGAGGTAAAGTTTGTGTGTTTGTATATTTGTTAAATTGTAAGGGGTAATCTCGGGATCTACTGAACCGATTTTAAAAATTCTTTCACCATTAGAAAGCCACGTTATCCGTGAATGTCATAGGCTGAATATCATCACGCTACTGCCCAAGGGAGCGGAGCAATAATCATAAATGTGAACAATTCCGGTAGATTCCCATACGTTTTAGGAAAACTGATAAATTATGAGCATATTATGGGAGTTAAAAAGGGTGCATCGGGGTTCGAAATACGCCACGGGCGAATCCGGGGTGGGTCAGCTAGTGTTTTATTAAAGTGGTAACTAAATGGGCGTTATTACTGTTGTTTTATATCACTCAGGTGGCAGACAAGCACACGGCCCACAGTGATTTTGACGAGACTTTTACTGGCAGATAGCTAATAACAATGAGTAACTTATGCTACTTTAATTTCGAATAAAGAATTGGGGATAAGATTAAGTCCTTAAGAATCTAAAACCACGTGGACGAAGTCGCGGGCACAGCTTGTCTAGATACTAATATTTTAAAGTTGAAAATTTGTAAGAATGTATATGTCTGGATGTCTGGCTCTAGGTGTTTGTTACTATTTCGCGCAAAAACGGCTGAATGGATCTGGCTGAAATTTGGTACAGAGATAGATTTATAGTCTGGTAAAACACATAGGCTACCTTTGTCCTAGGAATAGGTTCCTGTTGATAGTGGTAGCGGGATCAGAATTTCACGTGAGTGGAGCCGCGGGCAACAGCTAGTACATACATAAAACAATTATAATTTTTTAGTTTAATATTTGTAACCTCAAACAAGAGGATAATCCTTCACATAACTGCACAAGACAAAACAAATAAAGAAAAAGAAGTATAAAACCGGAAAACTTATTATTTCATTTTCATCACTATCATGACCTCCCCTTCTAATTCCTTGTGTGCAGTAATGAAATACTTTTCTACAAAAACTTTTGTTTCGTCGAAGTATCTTTTACATGGCTAACATTGAGATTATCTTAATATGAACATAATATGCGACACGCTCTGTTTAGCACGTATTCCTAAGTTCATATTACACATAACATCACACGCCATTCTTCAAAATTTACAGCGGCCCAAGGACCTTTGCGTAAGTTACCATTTTGTTGTGCGGTTGTGGGACTGCATTCAATTCCTGGGTCATGCAAATTAACAGATTTTTTGTCATAATCTCTACTGCAAGATCAGGGGCCGGCGGCGGTTTTTTGAGGCTAATTTATACAAACCATTTTGAGAAATAGTTCATACATTACGATAAAGAATTTGAATAACAACCATAGTGGTGTGTTACCGGCGATATTTAGGTTAGCCAGAGCTCACAATCCCCCCCTTATCCCCCAATCCCCATCTTCAACCCCCCTCCATCCCCCCAAATCTCCAGGATCGGCAGCGCGAGTGTGACGCCCCTGATGTTGCACACGTTCATAAGCCACGGTGACAACTACCCATCAGGTGGGCCGTGTGCTTCTCTGCCACCTAAGGTAGTATAAAAAACAAAAAAAAACCTTGCCAGTTAAATTTAAGTTTGTGAATAAACAGGATTAAAACATCTAGGTATGTCAACATTAGTCTATATTTACTGGGAACCATAAAACCTAGAGACACGTACGTCCCGAAGTAGGGCACTCAGGCTATTCCAGGTCACGCAGGAATCTGGGACGTGTGCCTGATAAACTACCCATATATCTCTCGCTATACGTGTAAAGTAAAGTTCTGTATAACTTTTTTGCAGTTGCAAGAAAGTGGCGACGTCGTATCTGGTGGAAAACGCTAACGATAGTTCTATTCTCTTATTAGCTCTGTGGTCAGAACCCACTCATCTTCGCTAGTGAAGATTAGTAGGTTCTGACCCCAGAACTGGAGACCGTGGCTTAGTACTATTATATATTCTGTGGCTATACCAGAGGTAAGGCCACGGGTTTAGAAAGCAAAACACTACGCCAACACTTCGAAACGGGATGTTATAAATATCTTCAACAAATACTAGACTTCACATTGAGTGAAGTCAAGAACCAGGCCATAGACAATAGTTAGCATCAGGAAACAGTTTTAGTACAGACAGCAAAAGAAATATCTGTAATAAAAGTTTTATAAGAAAGCGGGTAAACGGGTCCTTTCACATTCTCTTTACACTTTCTCTAGATCAATTTTTTTTATATAGTACACGTCAATTTGACTTCACCTCGCCTGATGGTAAGCTAAAGGTAGTCTCAAGATAGAGGGTCACCATTACATACAAGTACCATGTTAACAATGGAGTGAATGGTGGCAAAATATTTCCTTATTTTATTTCATTAGTCTATGCCCGTGGCGCGTTGAGTTCAGTTTTCGCGTTTTTTTACTAGGAATATTTCCGGTTCTGCTGAACCGATTGTGATCAAACATGCGTAATATTTTAATTCTGACTAAGACCTTTCAAACAAAAAAAAACCGCATCGAAAATAGATCCAGTGTCCAGGTAGCGGAGTTAGTCAAATTATTCCCCTAGAAAAGGACTGGTCTGGGTTCAAGTCCAGTCTGATTAAAATTTACCTCGATACCAGTTTAGTTGTACTAGCGTAATTGGGTTAAAAACACCCACAAACTTTCGCAGTTATAACTTAAATAGGATTCGAGGTGAAAGCCTTGGATACAACCCGGATGAGTGTGTGCTGAGATTTGTAACAATTTTATGAAACTTATTACTTTCTGAGTGCAAAAACATTCCATATACAGGGTCATTTGGAATTAACTGGCATCCTTCCAGGGGTAGGTAGCAGACATCATAAGTAGCAAAGTTTGTTCTACGACTTTCAATAAAACTGAACACAATACTTAATAATGAGTTTTCAAGTTTATTATTGTAAGAACGAGATACTATTAAGCCTATGTTGAATTCATAAAACAAACATCGGTAGGTAGGTAGATAATGCATTAATGATTCAATTTAGATTTTTTAATGCGGGGTATTTGAAAAGTAGAATCATCGTTTTACAACAATTGAACTAATAGTTGATTTTTTTACAATATTACAAAGTATGTACAATTAGTTATTACCTCTGAGGTTCAAGTCCCGCGCATGCCGACGAGTATCGCTCACAAAACCACTTTCAACATTGACACATTTATCCTCCTGAGGCCCAAAGGCCTTCTCTGAGAACATATTAAAAAACTCACTAACGCCCAGGCCAAATTTGTGTGTTGTAGTCCTAGTAACCCAGTAGCCTCATACGAGGACATAATACGAATCATTATGATATTTAAAGTTTGGCGCCAGATCGCCATATTGGCTCCTGTTACTTGGTTGGTGGATAGTATTCCGACATTTTTGTGTAGTATTTGAGCTTAACCAATAACAGCTCAGTTGTCAGGCGATGTCAAAAGGTCAAACATGGAGCGCACGCGTCGTGCCGGTAAGTTATACTTCTTTATATTTGTGCAATCTGTAGTTTTTATGATAAAAAAATACGTTCAAATAAAAGTTAAAATAGTAAATTAATGATAAATACATAAATTTTGGTTACTAAACGGTTCTAATCTACTTTTTATTTCCATGCAATAAATATGTTCTTGTATGAGAACATTGGGCCGCTAGTCTATAAGTAGGCCGTTATTTTATGTCCTTGTGGGAGAACCTTGGGCGTTAATACCTACACTTATATTTTTTAGGCTTACAGGAGAATGTCATAGAAGACTTATTAGCAGAGTCAGAAATTGAAGACTTTCTACCCTCGGATGAAGATACCGGTGATCCACCTTACGACGTATTAGTAGAAAATTTACCATCCTCTTCAAGTGATGAAGGTACTGACAATGAAGATAGTCGAGTAAGTACAATAACTACTAGTCACCATGTACGTGGCAGCAGCAATAGACGCCCCAGACGCGGAAGAGGTGGCCGTAACGCGAGAATACGGGGTCTAAGCCGCCCCGTACAAGATAGCAGCATACGGAATATTTTAGTTCCATCTACAAGTGGCGCGACGGATGACTGGACAGATGACAATTTCCCCCCTAAGGAACTTAAACGATTAGAACCTTCCTACCTTATTATTAATACAGCTAATTTTAACAAAATTGATTATTTTCATCAATATATTAATGATGACTTAATTAATTTAATTGTCGAAAAAACCAATCAGACGGCGGTCAAGCTAACTGGCCGATCATTAAATTTTAATCTTAAAGAGTGTTATGTATATATTGGTATTTCCATGATTATGGCCACGGTAAATTATCCGAACTTGAGGATGTATTGGGAACAAAAATGGCGTGTGGAGATAATCGCAAGTAATATGTCTCGCAACCGTTTTCTACAACTAAGAAATTCCCTCAAACTCGTCTTCGATGACGATGTAAATTTGGATACCCGAAGTAAGGACAAGCTTTGGAAGGTGCGACCTTTAATTCAAAGGATGCAAGAAGGATGTCGATCTCAAGAAAAGCAAGATAAATTATCAATCGACGAAATGATTATACCATTTAGTGGCAGTTGTGGGCTAAAGCAATATTGTCCGGGTAAGCCAAATCCTGTAGGTCTTAAGGTTTTTGTCTTAGCAAACCCTAATGGACTCGTTTGCGATTTTCATGTATATGAGGGCTGCACTACTTATCCGCAATATGAAGAATCTCGTTTTGGCCTTGGAGAAAAGGCGGTTTTGACTCTGGCTGATACACTTGTCCCGGGTCACGTTTTATACTTCGATAGATATTTCACAAGTGAAAAATTGGTAGATGAGCTACATAACAGGGGCATAGGTTGTTCCGGCACTGTTATGAAAAACAGGATACCTGTGTCTGCAAGACCGGTATTAATGGATGACAGAGTTCTAAAAAATAACGGCCGGGGAAGTTTCCAGGTGTTAATCCGAAAAGATAAGAAGGTAGCTCTTACCAAATGGTTTGATAATAAGGCAGTGACATTGCTATCTTCAGTTGAAGGCGGTGAAAGTATTGATATCTGTCGGAGATGGTGTAAGCACCAAAAAGCATATGTAAATATTGATAGACCACGCGTTATTCGCAACTACAACATGCATATGGGCGGGGTAGACTTAGCCGATCGGTTGTTAGCTGTTTGTCCCTATAGATACAGAACAAGAAAGTGGACGCAACGCTTTCTATCACATATGATAGATTTAGCGGTATCTAACGCTTGGATACAGTACAAGAAAGACCAAATGGATCGCGATGTACCTTCTCGCAAAATCCTACAGCTAAGAAGTTTCAAAATGGAGCTTGGAGAGTACCTATTAGATACCTATTCGATGTCGGAGATTGTTGAAAATGATATTATCCTGGAATCTGAATCTCTAAGACGCAAAAGAGGAAAACCAGCACCTCCACTTCCATCCAAAAAACGGCGTCTGCATGCGGCTGAACACATGCCGGTTTTTAAAGACAAACAGTCAAGATGTAGACATTGTCACTACAAAAAAACTCGTATTGTATGTAGTACCTGCAATATTGCTTTGTGCCTTAATTCGGATAGAAACTGTTACTCGGATTTTCACTCAAATGACAGTGGCTAATGAGGACTACTTTTATATAACAACAAATTAGTGTATGCGCAATGATTACCAAAGTTCCTAAGTTGATATCTTTAGTTCCTACTCTTTATTATTGTAAGTATTTCAATATCCTTTGATCTCAGGTATGTGATAAGAGAATTAGAAGTTAGTCTTTTCGTTGAGTTTTTCTTAATTTTTATTAGGAGATTTAGTACATTTTTTTAAATGTAAGAAGAATTGTTAATTTTTATATGAAGATTTAAACTAAATTAAACACTATGTTGACAACTGATTCAGTTCCTTGTCCTGATTAAAAATAAAGATTAATATTTTAGTAAAATAATTCAATAAATATAGTAAAATAATACTACTGTTTTATTCATTTAGCAGCCCAATGTCATTCTGAGAGAACATAAACATTATACCTACTATTAGAATTGCGACCCAATGTCCTTCCACAAGAACAAAATAATTTATATATTTCGCAGTCAATATTAATTCCTTACCATGTTATTATTACTAGAAAAAAATATAGCAGTCATAAAATTACTGTAACATACTTTTTAAGATTGTTTTTGGTCTGGGCTTTAACGTATATTGCATATTATGTTCTTGTGCAAGGACATTGGGTTATAAAGACTACCAAGGCAAAATTCGCTTGGGCCTCAGGAGGTTAACACAAAGACCACACCTAAAAATTTACTTTTCAGTTCATTAACACGGCCCGATTAGTTTTAATTTGCTTATGAGTATTCCACATTGGAATACTGATAAGGCATGGTGATAGTCAGATCAAAACAACACGGTAACGCGAAAAATCGTGGCACACAAAGACAAGTGATGCACACCTGTAACGACTGTGACGCGCGCGCATCTAGCGACCGACTGGCGGCTCGCAAAAAGAAATGGGTCAAGGTCAAAGGCGCTAGCGCCGCGCCCCGCCTCCTAATTGATGAGACGAGTTTGTTTACCTAATTTTTACGATGCGCGTAAACTGCGGCGGCGGCGCACGTAGAGTTAGTAACTTTTAGACGCAAAACTAAACTAATATTTATTTTGTATGAAAGTAATATTTAACGAATTATAAAAAATCGTAGAACAAAAATGATCAGTTATGATGTCAGCTATCTACCCCTGCGAGGATGCTAGTTAATTACAAATAACCCTGTATAAATAAAATTGCCATAAATTTGTTTTGCTATCGTTACAATCGCAGTTGAGACCGTATCTCAGTTGTAGCTGATGAAATATTCATCGTCGAGTGCCATTGAATTATTCACTGGTCCGGAGTACATTGGAACAAGATGCCGTATGCTTCTTCAGAAAATGTTTACCACTTTGAAAGTCGTACGAACTGCACTTGTTGAATAAACCAAGTTGAATGGGAAAATTGCATCGATCGCTAGATATTCTAAGTAATTATAAAATTGTAAAGTAGCTGGGTATGTAAATTGGAGATAGGTATCTAAAAATACTTGGGTTATGTTATATGAACGATTCTGAACACCTTCCATTCCTGATGCTTTAGCTAACCATCAGGCGAGGAGGAGCTTTTTTAAACCGGTCGCGTCAATATGACTTCATCTCGCCTGATGGTAAACTAAAGGAAAAGTCTCAGGAAGGGGATCCCCATTACATACACCGACAGGGCCATAATGGTAGTCCTCAACTTGACAGCCTCATTAAAAGCTTTTTCACGCCCTGCTTAAAGGACCCGGGTCTGTAGGATGAAGCAAACACATGCGCTGGTAAAGAATTCCAGGTCTTCATGATGCAGCAAAGAAAAGAGGTTTTATATATCCAAGGTCACAATATGTGGATATGTTTCGTATTATCTAGAGATATCTAGATTTATTTATACAGCAAAACCAGTTAGGTATTTTTATTTCATCTGCATTATATTCAAGTACTAGAGACTGCATTCCATTGGCATAAGACGGCAGTATGAAAGGCAAAAATATGAATAGGTATATAGGGAAATGCAAATTGCATTTGAATGAACTATAACTAAATGCAAGTAGTTATTTCAAAGGTTTACGCGAGATGCAGATGGATGTATGAAAGGAGAACAGTCACACCCCATACAAAAAAAACCCAGGCCCGACAGAAACGAGACATATCTCATTTTATTTGGTATATTGTGCATTGTTAAATTACGTATATTTTATATTTGAAATCAATGGCTAACACCAAAAAATATTGCCGTATGTTTTTGTTCAGGCGATACAATAAAAATACTAAACGTGATCATTCAGTGGCATCTATCAATTAGCGGTGGAGGAGGCCTATGTTCAGTAGTGGACAGCTATGGGTTGAAATGGTGATGATTATGATCTATCACTTAGGTTTCAGGATTGAAACATTAAATAAAACTAATAGGTATGTCGATATAAAGTTTTATTGAATTTCTATTTCTCTCACATCATCTCTCACAACATAATCCATACCCATTGCCGGGTGGTCAAAGTGATCTTGATGTCTAGCCCACCCTAAGTAATAGACAACACTAATGACGTGTGCGCAACTTCCCAATGTCCTTTTACCATACAAGCATGAGCAGTAATATTCTGTTAGTGCTTTAATTTCATTTAGAGTTTCATGAAACATAATATAAGTATAATATATTTTTGTCGTAACACGAAGCACAATTATTACTATTGTCCGACATATTAACGAACCACTCACAATGCAAAAATCAAGTCCAGTAAAGAGAAAGCCAAAAATCGTTGAAAAAATGTATCCTTGAAAACAAAAACGCACAGATCTCAACACAGAACACAAAGGACTGCGCCGGCCGCTGCGGTGCGTCGGCGCATCCGGCGACCCACCTCTACCCGCCTCGCCCCGCTCCGCCATGTTATAATGAAAGAGAGAGACAGCATGATTGACCGCCAATTAATAGCTGCCACTGAATAATCGCATTTAGTATTTTTTTAGTGTATCGCCTGGACAAAAACATACGGCAATATTTTTTGGTGTTAGCCATTGATTTCAAATATAAAATATACGTAATTTAACAATACACAATATACCAAATAAAATGAGATATGTCTCGTTTCTGTCGGGCTTGGGTCACTGATGACCGTTCTTCTTACTCTTCTACACAAACATAGCTGAACTGATGAAATTTGGCACAGAGATAGATTACAGTCTGGAATAACACATAGGCTGCATTTATCCCGGGAATAAATTCCCGTCAGTCGTGGGAACGAGATCAGAATTTCACGCAGGCGGAGCCGTGGGCAACATCTAGTTAGATAATAGCTCAACTAACGAATTATTTAGCCCCAATCCTTGACATGTCCTCAAATGATTAGACCTTTTAGCGTCTGACGTGTTAATTAATTGTTCAGCAATATTGAGGTAGTCTGAACAATAATAGTATGGCTACATAAACAAAGATGATATTACGCGTCAATCTAATGATTTTTAGGGTTCCTTCTTCTGGCCGCGGAGTGTTTTTTGTTTTCCGTGCGGAAATCCTCATCAGGTTATGTCGGACTCTTACCTACTAAAAGCGCACGCCGTCTACGGTCTTCTGACGCCAGGGTGTAAGGTGACCCATGGAAATGCTTTAAAAAAAAAGGGTTCCTTCTTCACGCGTGTCGATGTTGCTATCATGGTGTACTCGTAGTAATTGGTTTCACGACAATACCGCTACTTACGGAGAGGGCCCGAGCATAGGTATCGCTCTTCGAGGAAACTTAGTAAACTCACTACATCCTCTCCCCCCTCGAGAAGACTCATTACATCCCCTGTCTCTTCAAGAAGGCTCACTACATCTGTCCGTTCCCTAACTCAAGGATAACGAACAGAATTCTACTGCTAAAGTTGAATATCATCGATGGATATAAAAGTGTTACACATTTTACGCAATGAATTTTCTTTGAGTACCTACAATAATTACAATGTGAAAACCCAGTTTAATTAAACGGATTTTCATTGGTGGAATTAAGCATAGAAGACATAGTGTTTGGTGCTAAGTAGTTCTATTATTTATTCTGTGGTGCTACATTATGCACGATCGTACGGAACCTTTCGTGCATAGATCCGACTGACACTTTATAATATTCTTTTTATTTGCGTACGAATGAGAAGGAGTGTTAGTGTAATGTCGCAATTTACGCTATTGTGACGAAAAGTAAATTTAAGTGTTAAATTATGTCAGATTACCAACGAAGTTTGACCTTTACTTTGTATAAAGATACGTACAATCGAAAGGTCAAGTTGCGTACTCTATTCAATTAAGCCATGGAAATAAAAGACGTAGTATGTAAATAATTTAGTAGTATTAGTATCGCTTTTTATATCTCTAAGGTAGATATGGTAGCTGTTTACTGCGGTCAAAAGCAAGACCAGAAGTAAGTTATGTTATATGAACGATTCTGAATACAATAATATTTAATTTCGTAATTCTTGTCTGTTTGTTCGCGATGGACGCAAAAACTAATGAACTGCATTTTGATGCAGTTTTTTGTTTGAAAGGTATTTTTTTGCCGGATTGAATGCACCCCGCCTGATGGTAAGCTGAGATGCAGTCCTAAAAGCAGTGGTCACCATTCCCAAGGGATGCCCTAGAATGATGACCTCTACCCAGATGGCCTTGACAGATACTTTTTCACGCCCCGCTTTAAGAACCCGCCGGGACTAACCTTAATGCACTTAAGTATCTCAGAGATACTTAGGTGCATTAAGGTTAGTCTAGTTTTGACACATACACTTTCTTCATATTAAAATACCAAATATAATTCATTTATACTTACATAGTTTCCACACTTGATCTTCGTTCAATGTTAACGGACTAAAATCTAACACAGATAAGAAAAACGAGGTCAAGACTATAAATGAAATCTGACCTCTACACTAACTGCTACATTTTAAGCATAGTTTTCCAACTAGGCTAGGCAGTACTGAAATAATAAAAATGTGTGTTAGATTAATTCTTACAACATCTGAAGGTCATTATGTTATGATTTTCCTAGCACGAATAGGCTAAGTCAATGATAGAAGTACAATCGCCCTCGAAAGTCGTCGATCAATTTCCTTATAACCCTAAAGTTGTTTTCACTTTTTTATATAGCTACTTTATGGTGAAATTCGATCCATAACAAGTAGAAATTCCTATCTCAGTTCATAATTTCTACTATGTTTATCAAGTTCTAGGTTAGACATGTCTTCCTGACCGGGTTGTTGACCTCGCCTCGGCACTGCCAACATAACAGATGGAACGCGAATGATGCATAAATATGTAAACACGCGCGCTTTATTTGCGCTGGAGAATTTGATATCAAATAAAATGACATCGATATACTGCAGATAGTAAAAATAAAGCTGTTTAGAATCCTTTTGAGAACTTGACAGAGCTCATTGAAAACTCTATATTAATAACTAGCTTCCGCCCGCAGCTTCGCCCGCGTGGAATTCGATATCGCCACCAATAAAACGACTCTCCACTCCACTCACCTCTCCACTAAAAAAAGTATCCTATGTCCGTCTCCTGGTTCTAAGCTACCTCCCTACCAATTTTCAGCCAAATCGGTTCAGCCGTTCTTGAGTTATAAATAGTGTAACTAACACGACTTTCTTTTATAAGTACATATAGATATAGATTTTCGCGAGGGCCAACAGCGGCCATTTTAGATTCGTAAGGGAGAAAGGAGGGGTTCAGTGAGCTCTGGCTATCCTACTTACGGCTGGGCACGCAACACGATAGTTATTATGGCCGCGGTCTTCTGTAGGGCGGAGGTAGGTATTACCCCAGTCGGACAGCTCAGTTCGGACGGGAGATACCATCATGTCTTACATCTTATCATCCTTTATCAAAGCGCAACTTTTTATGTCATTTGCAATGGCCGTTACAAAAAAAAATGCGTGTTTAGGTGGTCTGTTTATAGTTTTAGCGATAGCAATCTTTTTGTTCTGTGTTTCTGTCTGTCTAGTAGTAGGTAGGTATACATAGAAGTCATTGCTCCCATTAGCACAACTAGAGCGGTTGTAACCACAACCTGTTCGTCACTATTCGTATAACTACAACCGCAACAGATGCAACACGTGTAGTTGCTATAAATAGATCGCTGTATGAGGCTTAAAAGTGATTCATAAGGTTGCCAATTAACCTTCAGAGTTTCATTTCTACTCGGTATAGGGTTGTCGCAAATATTTTAAAGAAGATCCAAACAATAACGGGTAGTAGTTTCACTCGGTAGTATAATATCCGCTAAACGTAGTGAAAAAAAGTCTAAAAGTTTGCACATGTGCACTATAGGGACCAATCAAATGACTGATCAACCAATGGCGCGAGCACTTTAAATCCCTGATGGTTTAATATAATTTACTAGCTATTGCATGTGACTTCACCTACGTGGATTAAAATTTAGGTGTTTTTGCGCACCTAATTCATTTTCTAAAATAAAAGTAACCGATACACGATAATGTTATCTGCCAGTGAAATTCCTAATTCCTGTCAAAATCCCAGCCATTCAGAGACTGCCTAATTCAAATGAAAAGACAGACAGACGAAAATTTCAAACCGTGGTGTTTTGTTGTCAGTACCATGTAAACATTCATATGCATAAATCGAAAAAATGTTATTTGAACGTTACAACTGGCGCTTCGGTTTTTTTTTAGATTATTTGAATAACAAAGCCGTGCCAACCCTCACTGTTGATTACTGATTGTGGTGCAGACTGTGCAGAGTACAACTACAAACGATTCTGTAATTAATGCTGTAGTCTGTTTCCAAATGAACGCTTCAGTGTGCACGTGCACTCATAATGCTGTGGATTAAAGCTTGTCTCTGGTAGTGTTGTGTAAACATTTTCAATTTCAGAACGGGTCGGGTATGCGTAATGGTTGGCGCACACGCTACGAGAAATGGTTACGATCGCACTGTACCTTTCAAACTGCACCGATAAATAGATGCGTGATCACCATGCGTTAGTTCCGGAGGCATCCGATGTTATCACCTCGATAAATAGATGCGGGTGTATGACAAAAACTGTACAGTTTTTAGACTATTTTCAAGCACATCATCTATTCAAACGAAGAATGTTGTGAGATGTGTACAGAAGCAAATAGAGAATTGTTGTCACTGCCTACTCTGAAGGAAAGAGGCGTGAATGTATGTTAATGTTAATTTACAGTAAATAAATTACTTACAGGCAGTAACTACGTGCGTATTTTACTTAAGATAATTAAGTAGCTCTGATTGTTAAAGATGTTACATTTTTTTTTTGGCTGTAACCGCTCCGATATTATTTGAAATTACTTAAATAAATGATCTTTTTGTGATTCCCACTCCGAATAAGAATTTATTTTCATATTAATAAGAGTAGCTAAGTGAAAACTTTGGTAATCATTTTCGTTCGTTTGTATACAGGATGAACTGTTCAAAAGGGATTGGATGGCCAAATCCGAAACTATAAGGAATAGCGAAAAATGGTTAAAGGAGTCACGAGCCCGATTTTGATGAAACTTAAAACCTCATCATTAGATTTTTGAAAAACCATTAAACCTAGCTGAGAATCGAAACCGTTGATTTTGAAAAAAAAAAAACACACCCTATATTATTACACCATACAATAGTGTTGCTATTAAGGATCTTATTCTGGGAAGTAGTGAAAAATTCACCCTGTATTATATATACTAAAAATAACTGTTCATTTCCTACCATGATTCCTGTTTTCCGCAATTTTTAATAATGATTATGATCGCATTTCGACCAATGAACGAACTCTGATATAAATAAAGATATAATAATAATTGTCTATCCGTGCAAAATAAACACGGTAACCTAAACAGAATATTTAAACGGAATTAACAAGAGATTGTAATTGGCTTCAATTCTCCAATTTAGATTCCAATTAAATCTAAATTGAGCCAAATCTATTCTTCCGAGTAAAGTAGGTTCTAATTAAAGAGATTTTTCCTCAATCCCGATTTGCGTCTCGGGTATTTTAATTGCATATTAATGAGAATTTGATGACATATCAAGCTGTGACTTACGATCAATAAACTGTTTGAAGCCCTCACAAAACATTAGCATTTATACATTGAACTGATAATGATCAGGGGCCTTACTATAAACTCTTAAAGCAGTATTATTTCAATATTACTTAACTTTCATAGTGTGAATCGGACCATCCACGTCGACGGATACTAGTGTTATGTGGTCTAGCATTCTCTTACTTTTATGGTATGTTGTGGATATATTATTTCATTAAATTTGTTAGTAGGTTTACAAGACACAGAACAATTATATAATAACGGACGACGTTTGAGCGAGTCCGACTCACACCATGAAAGTTAAATAATATTGAAATTACTGCTTTAAGAGTTTTTGGTAAGGCACCAGTTATTCAAATCCTTTTACGATTTAAATAATGTCGTAATAAATCTATGATTATTTTTCATAAAATCGTTCTTAGGGCACTACTACAGCTATATTTACAGGGTAAACACCTTGGAAAATACAGACATGGTAAGACTTAACAGAAACGGATAAATCTGCAGTAAAATAGACTTTTAGTATACTTACTTCAATTTATATAATTCGTAAAATGCCTTGAAATAATACAGGAAACAAAGGGGTATTATTTTGGACATCGAATTCTACTCACAGTCGAAACGCGCGAAATCAGTGGATTTTAATTGGTTTACATACTCGTAGTAGAAAGAACCGGTGTCAAACTAAACCAATTTAAATGTGTCGGCTTATACGAACGCACGTGGTTACGGTACGGTTGGTTAGTCTGAATAAGGGACCTGGGTGGAAAATACACACAACCAAAATAATAAAAAATTCAAAAAGTGGCAAAAAGACACTCATCATGGTAGAATAGAAGTAGTATTCTATTAAAGTACTAACCTTGGTACAGAAAGTGCAGCCGCAGCCCGATATGATGGTGATTTTCTCAGGCGTCGCATCCTCCAGGCAAAGTTTGCAGTTGATTGGAGCGGCCGGGACGAAGCCACCGCCAGCACCATCCAAGGAATACCTAGAACAAGATAGTAAACTTGAGGAAAGAAACAATACAAAATATAAAACCGACATCATTTTTTAAGCCGGTTAAATATACTAAAACCTTCTCCAGAATATTGAAAAAAAAATTCCAAAAAACTACATCAAAATAGGTTCAACCGAACGCGTGATAATCGCGGGCAAACATACAGGTCAAACCGTGATCCTCCTTTTGAAATAAATAGGTTTAAAAATATCAAGATGTCCTTGTCCGATTGCTGTTGCCCGCGAATTTTAATCTCGTTCCTGCTATGGAAGGATGCTATGATTTCCTGGGAACCCATTCCAGGCAAAAAGTAGCATATGTGTTATTCTAGAACATAATCTACCTTCTCTCTTCCTCATATCATCACATACTCACACACGGACATAATCAGAACATAAAAAAATATAATTACCGAGTTACCAATTAAAGGCATTGCCACTAAAGATGCATTTTAATTACACTGAACTCAAAAAAGTTTCACATTCACAAAGTCATTGTTGTATCCTGTTATTATGTGGGTGACGTACCGGTATGTGATGCCGGCCATCGTATTGTTCGAAAATTTCTTGAGACCTTCGCACTAAACGGTACAGTAATGTCAGACGTAATTATAATGAAAGTTATTCAGGTTTTACTGTAAACACTTCCTGCATATTTATTCTCGTTTGGCCTCGACGTCGGCCATTCACACCCAACGTAGTTGCACCTTTTTGCTTTGAACTTTTAAATACCAAATTGGATATTGTTTTAACATGATTCAACATGGCCATATAACATGCTCTTTCTGTGTTTTAATATTTAGTTGATAAAACAAAAGCTTTGTACGCGGAATGCAAAAAGTGCTTTTCGTGGACTACTCCAAAAAAATAGAATTTCGCTCTTCCGATTAAGCGGAATTCATTAAACAGTATTATTTCACATAAAAAATAATAACCTCTGAATACAAAAATATTTTTTTATTGAAATATTGAAATAAAAATTTACAATGGTTATATCGAAATTTCTATAACAGTATTCAGATGGTAAAATATTTATTTATGTTTATATCTATGTAATAGAATTGTAATGAGTATATCGAAATTTGCAAACTTTCATTCTTATACTTAAACGTGAAGGAAATCGTGACTTTCAAAACATAAAAAATATTAAAAACACTGCGTTTAAAATCTATAAGCAATTGGTATCTAACGCGCTGAGACGACCCCAATGGGTAACCCAGCATCGTCCAGAGTTTAGAAACAAGAACGGTCATTTTTTACTAACGGGCAAATTATTATCATTTCTAAAGAAGACGCCGACTGGTAACCGGGAGAATGATCTATTGTGATATATTCGGTTATAAATACCTATTCTACGACATAAATAAATACATTATGTATAAATAGGTTATGGGCCATATCATCTATTTCCCCGATGACAAAGATACTGTAGTCTCATAAAGGAGATTCAACATACCTTGAGCCACCGGCGCCAGCGAGGGATAGCAGCGAGGAGCATCGGGAGCAGACGGAGGGCGCTCGCAGTCTGTTGTGAGCCCTGATCGGCTCCGAACTCTTTTCGCGGTCCGTAAGCGCAAGCACGGTCGAGCATTTCCTTAGACCTGATGGACAAAACAGGGCAAGTTAATTAAAGCCGTTGAATGTGAACTTTTAGGTGCTGACGAGACTGTAAAATCGGCTGACCTGGATTTTTTAGCATTTAACCTAGATTTATTCAATTCAAAACTGGGTTTATAGTTTTTTAGGCTATGCATTGAAACTGAAATGAAAATTGCAACTAATTAATTATTAAGTTAACGCAGTAGCCATCGCTAGCGACTGCTACGAATCATACCCCAGGTTTGATTACCGGATTGGACAAAAAAGCGTGTGTGTGTGTGTGTGTGTGTGTGTGTGTGTGTGTGTGTGTGTGTGTGTGTGTGTGTGTGTGTGTGTGTGTGTGTAAGTAGATGCGATAGTTACTCATCCACGTAACCTTACGATCACACTTCCGTTCCTTTAGCCACTATGCCACTGTAATAATGTAACTAATAAAACTCATTTAGAAATATTATAGCACAACACAATTACGTTAAATGTGTTTGAACACGAATGGCAACCTTGATTATACCATTAAGAACCATAAAGTAATAACATGTCTTCCGTTTATTTTTGGATTGAGGATTTCGTACATTAGTCTACAGGAAAAAAGAGGTAGGTTAGTTACTTTTTTTTTTTTTTTATTATTCATGATAGGCTTACGTTTGACCTCAATCTCACCTGATGGTAAGTGACGATGTGGTCTACGATGAATCACGCTTGCCTAGAAGGAACCTATTCACTCGTGACTTGAAAACTCCCAGGTTATAGCTTTCCGGAAACACAGACTCAGGCAGGGAATTCCACTCCTTAGCTGTACGCACGATAAACGTGTCAGCAAAGCGCTTTGTGCGTATGAGTGGAGTTAAACAAACTTATAAAACTGTTAAAGTAAACGAGTTAAATGTAAACATAAATTATGATTTATATTAGAAACTAGCTATGCCCCGCGGCTACGCCCGTGACATACTTCGTCCCCGTGGCGGGATAAAAAGTATCCTATATCTGTCTCTTAGTTATGCCCATCAATTTTCAGCCAAATCGGTCCAACCGTTCACGCGTGATGCCGTGACCAAGGGAAATGGAAATAGGGATTCCTTTTTTATATGTATAGACTAGTTGCGCATTTCCATTTTTCCTTCTAACCGAATTGAAATCGCTCGTTTTGAAAACGTGGCTGAGTGAATAAGATCCGAAGGGAAAAGGTTTTTCTCCGTAAATATTCAATATTGATCCCCGAAAAGCCTCAGGCTTCTTTCGCCATTGTTAATACCCTTTCAACCCTGTTTACATAATATCTCGCATCATATAAAATTCTGGTTGAATAACCTTTATATAACAAATATACCTCTGCTAAAATGTAAGTAGGTACATATTTTTATCCAGCTTCTGGAACCCATATTACAAGATTTGCTTAATAATAGCAACCCATTAATGTCCCACTGCTGGGCACGGGTCTCCTCTCCTCTAACAAGAGAGCTGAGTTTAGGCCTTAATCCACACACGCTAGCCTAATGCGGGTTGGTGGATCGGACATGTCCTTAAAATTTCTTCTAGGACATGATGTGGGTTTCCTACGATTTTTTTCCTTCACCGTCAGCAGATGGTAAATCATGTGATTGGCACATATAAATTCCACAAAGTGAAATTCACATTGGTACTGTCCGGCCGGATTCGAATGCGATACCTCTGAGTAGAGGCCGCGTCCTTATCCATTCAGCTACCATCGCTCTATTGCTTAATATGGGTCTGTTATTATCGCTCGATCCAGCACTTATAAAGAACCGGAACAAAAGTTTGAAAAAAAAATTTGAGATGCATCTTGTTACTTATTATTACCCGGTGAAGCGATAGTAAGTACGACTTCTGTGAATGAGGTCTCATGTTCGACTTCTAATAATTTCGAATATCAAGGACTTGTTCAGGTAACTTGATTAGATCATTCCCTCTGTATAAACTAGTCGCGGATTCAAGTCCCTTCCTGGCTGTTCTCTTATTCCGATCTACATCATAAAGACATTTCTTAATAATTACTTCATCACTATAAGTAATAACCTTAATTAGAAACACCCTACTAGGACATGTGAAAGGATTATAAACAAGTGTTTGTAAAACATACTTTCCAATTTCGATGAATCGAGAACTGAGTGCAAAAAAGGTAATTATTTTTGATACAGACAAACAACCGTTATGATTAGTCACGAAATTTTTTCGAAAGTACACTTTTTTTGTTAATTCAAACTTTAAAAGTTAACGTCCAGAACGGGGTTTGAATCGGAAGCCATGTTATGTAAATCCATCCCACTATGTGTTATTTTGCCACAATTTTTTTCAAGTCTGTTTTAATAGGTCCCCGGACCAAGACCTTTCTAACAAAAAAAAAACACATCAAAATCTGTTCAGTAGTTTTTCCGGCTATCGTGAACAAAGAGACAAACAGGCATGAATAAAAAACCAATTGTGTTCAGAATCGTTCATATAACAATTAGGTACCTAAGTTTTTTTTTTAATATCTCCAATGTACAGATCCAGCTAGTATACAATTTTATAACAGTATAGATAGATAGATAGATACAAGAGTACATTATGTAGTGGTAACTTGTTTACATACCTACCACTTATTCGTCCGGTCATACACAAATATTGGCAGCAAACACTGTTTTCCAATTAGAGTACACGGCAAGAAACCTTCGAGAAATATAAATAGACTTGTCAAGTTTTGTATCAATATCATGATTGCGATTAGCACGGTGTAACCACTAAATCGTGGGCGTTGTTAACTTGTGAAATACCCATGAAAAGGTATTATTGGAAAGGTTTCAAGGCCACTAAGGGATAACCCTTGATACTTGGAAGTAATAATTAAATGTGTGAATAAAACCGCGGTAGCCTAGTGGTCTGGGTGATGGACTGCTGAGACGAGGTCTCAGGTTCGATCCCAGGTTCACCATGGCACACACCAATGACTTTTCGATGCTTTTCGAAGTCATGTGTGTATTTATCGCAGGTTTATAAGTGCCCGGTTAATGGCAATAGGCTCGCCACCTATTACATTGGGACCTAAACATAAACTGGCGAAATGTGGGTGCTAGCACCTCTGCCTACCCCTTCGGGGACATAGGCGTGAGTTTATGTCATGTTATGTTATGTTATGTGAATAAAACAGAATTTCTGAATGAAAAAAATAAGTGCCAGTCACATTCCCGCTCCTATCGAAGCCGCGTAACAAGAAAACTTCGCCCATCAAACGGAAAAATTATCCGCGGGAGTTTTACGAGCTTTTATTTAACTTGCACTGTTTGTTTGTATATTTAGGTCAGAGTTTTGGAAACTTCTAGCTCCACGTACCCCTATTGGACTTTCAAAATTACGTAAACCCGAATACCGTTTTTTGCCTATGTTCCGTTGAGTTGACAGCACTGCATCACATCCTTAATTCGATTCCCAAGTTTTCTTTTAAGAAATAGCACTGATCAATGATCATCCTTCTTCTACTAACTAATATGGATGGATGATGGAGTATGTTAGTTTGTTACTCTCTCAAGCAAAAATTACTATATGGATCTGGATGAAATTTAGTACAGAAATAGATTTATAGTCCAGAATAACACATAGGCTACAATTTATCCCAGGAACAGGTTCCTTAGGGTTGCAGGAATGGGATCAATATTTCACGAGGGCGAAGTTTTCTTTAACCTCTCTTTTTCTTGAATTTAGTTAAAAGAATGAACAAGCATTTATTTGCCACTATTCTCTACACTAAATGACCGTTTATCCTTGATGGTATACCCAACTGATAGCTGTTAGCCCATCTAATGGAGGGAAACTCTCATACTCCATTAACTGGGCTAACAACAGTATGCGATTTCATAAATAGGGTTGAAAAATATCGAAACAAACACATTTAGCTGGCTAATTGGTAATCAGACCCTTGAACGGTTGTCCCGTGAGGGCGACCCAATTTTGAACGCGATAATCTATTTATGAGGATTCAAGTTATTTCTCCTGGGAATGGGGGCAGGGATAAGGGCTTAACATGAGAGTAACGTTAGTATAGAATACATGTAAAACTGCCGGCAAACTGACACGTATCGAAATATTGTGACGGTACAGAGTAAATTGAAGTGTTCTAAATTTCGAAGTAAATAATCGAAAAGCGAAACCCTGGAGAGATACGCTTTGAAATGTGAAAAGTATCTACTTGGAAAATGGAGCAACAAATATTGAAAGCGTGACTTAAAGAGTCGATATATACATTCCGGCAATGGGATCGAGGGAAATGGATGAGATGGCCACGCACACGAAGGGCAGATTACTACAGAAGACTGCGGCCATAATAACCATCGTGTTGTGTTCCCGCTGGTAAGTAGGATATCCAGAGCTCACTGTACCCCTCCTCCCCCCACCCCTTCCTAGCCCTCCCGCCTTCCTTTCAGGGTAGGCAGCGCGTGTGTGACACCCTTAGCGTTGCACACGTCCATAGGCCACAAAAAAAAAAATTTCGTGCCTTTTCAGGCCTTTTTTTCGTGCGTTAATCCCCACGGGTCCGTTAGGACGTACTTGATCCGACTAAAACCTCATACAGTCTTGGGGTACTCAAGGTGACCCGAAAGGTATTTCCCTCGCACCTCGGCTGAACCTACCCATCTTCGGTGTCGTCGAGATGGCCCCCTCGGGTTTAGGAACCACGGGGTCCCCTTCATATCTTCGGAAAGGGGAGGAGGCGCTTTGGCGCATATCCTATCACACCACATTTTATTTTTTACTTAATTATATCATTACGCTTTGTTTTTAACCGCCTCATACGAGAGCAATGTCGCTCAGGTATACTTATCTGTCCTTTCATTTTTATTCAACCCATAAATACTGGGAGAGGCATAAAGCGGCCAATTAAGCATCGCTGATATATAAAAGCGGCAATAAAACGTCAGGTGGATCACCGCCATTACTGAATAATGAAAAATAATGACAAAAAGTTACAAGTACCTCATAATAAACCAATAGGTGATTCGTAGATATAAATAACTGCTTTTCCTGCTGCCGGCCTTGACTATTATTATGCAGTATATTTCGGTTTTATAATATGTTATTCAAAAATAGTATCATAAGTATGCTTAACAACACGCTATTAAAAATTCGTTGCTTTAATACGAAAGAATACAAACTCGTTCTGTATCACATAGACGAAATATTTACAACTCGTTATAATTTCAAAAGATGTTATTGTAACCACAGAGAATACCAACTAAATACAGTTAGTTGCAAGTATTAGCAAAATAAGCTGCTGTTTAAAAAAAAACCTTTTCAAAAACACGCTCTTATTATTTACAATATTGCATTGTCATGGGACTTACATAAGTATGCCAAATTTCAGCTCAATCGGATAACCAGAAGTGGTCGAAAAATGGCTTGCAAGATTTGATTACAGACAACGGAACAGGTCTAATCTAAATAAAACCTTATAAAAAGAATCAAGGGGGCGGCGCGCTCAGGGATGTAGCGGAATACCTTTTTACACCGTGTGGGAGCGTTCCGGTCTGAGGCGTACCGAAACGGAACTCTTACGGCCGGATTCAGAACAAACGGTACAGTGCCTTCTTCTGTGGGACAACAAGGATGCTTTTTTGCAGTTGTGTAAAGGCATTGCCTCATCATCATCTTGGCTTTGTTCTCCGTTGCTTCCGAGGGTGTCACCTCCGAGCTACGTGTGATGATGCCGATCAGCAATAGGTATTAAATACAGACCAACCTATCATTTTCAGTATTTCTCACGTCTATCACTTCATTTTGTTACAGAAAAACTTTCATATAACAGCCTACATAACCTATGATGGTGAGATATCATATTCGCTATTAGAAGTCTAATAAATATTTCCCGCTGAATCAGCTATCGAGCTACATAAACGTTCTTACAGAATAGCGTGGCTGTTATCATAAAACGTTTGCAGTAATAAGCGTTTTCTCAAAAATTACAACGTATTCCACTGACAATGTCGTAACTCGTGAGTCTAGCGTGGCGTGCCAGCCCTTTATAAACGGCCCTACACACATAAATCAGTTTTTCAATTAACTGAATACGCAAAATATTCTTTTAGCCCACATTTTATTGCGTCATAATCTCTTCCTTGTTGAGTTTGGGAATGTTTAATTCTTAAGTGGAAAACGTAAAGAGTGTTATTAAAATTCCTTGTTTACTTGGACTAAGTCCTAGACCTACTTCAGGTTTATTAAATTAAACGTCTTGAGTTATACTCAGAAGCTTTCTCATCCTGTTATTAAAGTCTAACTTGACACTTGCATAATCTAATAAGTATTCTAATTTCTTTACAATAATTATAGTTTCCTTACCTTTTAGTTATACTAATGAGCTTTTATACTGAGAATCGGCAAAATGTCTCTTTTTTATACTACGTAGGTGGCAGAAAATCAAACGGCCCACCTGATAGAAAGTGGTCTATGGACGTGTGCAAGACTAAGGGTATAACACATGCGCTGCCTACCCAGAAGGGAAAAATGGAGGGCTAGGAAGGGGTGAAGGAAGGAGGGGTACAGTGAGCTCTGGCTACCCTACTTACCGGCGGGAACACAACACGATGGTTATTATGGCCGCGGTATTTTGTAGGGCGGAGTTACTACCCTAGTCGGACAGCTCATTTCGGACGGGAGATAACGTCCTGTCCTACCTCCTTTAATTTTTCTAGTTTCTTTTTTTTAGTTAGGGGTTACAAGTTCGAAATATTTGAAATATCTGGTATCATAGAAAATCATAGTCTTACCTTCAAGCAGAGGCTGTGGTTGCGACAGCACCGAGTCCCTGGAGGCAGCTCGGCGCACTGGTTTCGAAGGCCTCGCCAGAGACTTGAGCCCACCACTTAAAATGAGCTCTAGGGCGCGTCTGCCACCTGGCCCGTTCGCGCCTGCTCCCATCTGATAACAAACATAAATAAACTTAATTAAAAAGTTACCAGCATACTATTTTTTATAAGAATTTAGATATTTCGTCAGTCCCCTGAGAGAACGCTGTGCAAAACCGAAGCTAGCAGATTTAAATTTACTTTTTATTAAGTCGGTTTGTGATGTAGAAAAAAAAGTTAAAGATATAATGTTACTCTTAAGTCAACAAAGTCGTTACTGACGTCACACTTTATGACGGTGTTGTTGACCTTTATTATTAAACAGCCATTAATTCGCATCACAAAATGTACCTTTTTAAGATAATGTTTGTTTTAGAGTTAAAGGCACAATTTGTTTTAGTGAAGTGTGACTCATGGAAGTATTTGCGGTTTGTGATAATGAACGAAGGATTACGTGTGAAGTTCAGTAAATGCCATTAAGAAAAAATAAAAATAAAACTATGCTCGGACAAAAAAGGATTATACACAACGCTATCTAGGGCGGCAGTCTCGACATTTATCGCAATGCCTTAGTTACCGAATTTGCTCGCCACACTCGTAGCGACAAATTATGCGTTATATAATACGAATGCGAATATAATGAATACGTTCATTATGCGTACAGCTAAGGAGTGGATTGCCCTGCCCGAGTCTGTGTTTCCGGAAAGCTATAACCTGGGGGTCTTTAAGTCTAGAGTAAACAGGTTGCTTCTAGGCAAGCGTGCTCCATCGTCGACCACATCGTCACTTGCCATCAGGTGAGATAGTGGTCAAGCGCGAGCCTATCAGCCATAAAAAAAGACGCCAAGATAACGATATTTTGGTAGTCTCTACTTTCCAAACTAACGATTTTTGTCGGCATCTTAACGAATGTCATCGCAAACTTAACGATTTATCGGTATCTCCATATTGCTGACCATCCTAAATGTACAGACTACCGTTTGACACAAGAATCGTTACTGCAACATGTCGCTATCTTAACTTGCGATTTCAGTAGCAAAGTCGTAGCGATAAATGTAGAGACTGCAGCCCTTGGTCTAGGTAGCGTTGTGTTCAGAAGTTCTTTTCTCGTGTCGATCTTGCCATCGTGGTCTCAATTTTCAGAGATAGGTAGGTATTTTAAGGCGTCTGATTGTTAATAATGAAGATGTGCACGTATTTACTTTTTGGGGGTCGGAGTTGGATTCGGTTTTTCAATGTAACTACGAAACCACTGAACTTCGATATTTGCCATGATACGGCATCGATCTCTACAAGCAGTTGGCGATATCGAAATGCTGTAGGTTTTTCATATTGGTAACATCAATATGACTACACCTCGCCTGTTGGTAAGCTAAAATCTCAGGAATGGGGATCAGCTTTACGGTCCCAGTTAGAGACTAGTTGTAGGACTTTTTAGGGCTCTAACTTTTCGTAACGACTGGTATAGTTATTTTAATGGCAACCAGGATATTTTTTTCCTTTTTTGACATTGTGCTGACATTACACTGAGCAATGTATTTATTGGGAACATCGGTATCGGTACCGTCTGCAGCCGACTGTGACCGGTTTACACGTGAAAGTAGAGGAGTAAGGAGAAATGCCATTAATTTAATCGCTTGAAGTATTCATTTAGGTAAGCTACTTTTTAGTCTTAAAATGTTTTGAAATCGCTCGATAAAAATTCACAACGAAAGGCCTTCTCTAATTAAACTCTTTGTATCCCTTGTTGTATCTGTGCCCTGCGATTGCGGGTTCAAATCCCAGTCTATGTCACATTTGCTCTCTTGCCCACTGTACCCCTCCACCTGTACTACTGAGGACCTGTATGGGGCAACGGAAACGCTATTACTGTGGCCAGACTTTGTGCAGACAAAGGGGATGTTTAATTTTGGGCCCCCTAATCGTATACAATACAGAAAAAAGAGAAATAATACCGGTCCGTGGCAAAAATACAATTATATTTATTCGCCTCCGAAATTCAAGGACATAAATTAATAAAATATGAGTACATTTTTATAGTTTTAGTTCGTCATGTTTGTTGTATTCTGCCCATAATACGAGGCAATATTATAAGAATTGAATAGTGAAAAATGAAAATTAGATTGCCTAGCTATTTTTCTAAGTAGTCCATACATTTGTGAAACATCTACTTTGAATTAATATAGAACTAGCTGTGTGTATATGTGTGTGTGTGTGTGTGTGTGTGTGTGTTATTATTATTATTTCTGTGCTAATCACCTATTAATTTTCCATTATAGCTTGTTATTGCAGTTTCCATTCTAATCATAGACTTATGTAAATTAATTATTAAGATTAGGTATTAAAATGAATAGGTACTTATGTGATTTCATTGTTGAGTCATGTTTGTTTTTAAGCATAACGACGTGTACTGCGTCTGTGACTTAATCAACTTAACATTCAGTACATCAACTCCTAAACACATAGGTACGTACTTATCTATACTAATATTATAAAGAGGAAAGATTTGTTTTTTTGTTTTTTTGTTTGTTTGTAACGAATAGGCTCCGAAACTACTGGACCGATTTCAATAATTCTTTCACCTATAGAAAGCTACAATATCTGGGAGTAACATAGGCCATAATTTGTTTTCAAAAAATTAAGGAATTCGAAATCCACGCGGGCGGAGCCGCGGGCAACAGCTAGTAATAGTATACAAAGGTAAAAAACATCATGCATTGTCAATATCACAGTAACTAAATCGCTAATGAAATTAAAAACACCACTCGTTAATAAATTCAAATGATTTATTAAAATTAAAAGTCGCTAATGAAATAATTAAAATCAACACCACACAAAGAAAAAAAATAACAAAATTGAAAAGTAGATAAAGATACAGGAGGATAAGTTTAAACGCTATAAACCTACCTACCCCTAATTGTTTTTGCCAATTTGGCTTGAATGTTTTTAGTTTTTTTGTTTTTGTTGATTTTAGTTCAGTTAAGTGAAAATTTACAACAGAATCGACACCAGTAACTGTTTACTTTGTTTAAATTTAATTAGAATCACTACTAGAACTAATAATAAATATACCTACCACTTATTAATAGTGCCGTGATTATTACAGAATACAATGGGTTCCGTCCATTTCAAGGTTGTCTATAAGGCATACGGCAAAATAATGTACATTGTCTACATGTTTTTTTATAGTGTAGTACAATATCATATTGTGTTGTAAAGTAGCGAGAATGTGTGAAAATGCATTACGTTTTCACACGTCCCCGGAATTCTACGCGAGTTCGTCACTCTTGAAACGAAACACGGAACAATAGAATTTATTTTAATTCGTGATATAATAATACCTATTTGAAACCTTTAAAAATAGCATTTAGAGTTTAAGGTATATTTATCTGCCACTGAAAATGTACGCTCATTTCATAAAATTGTTAAATAAATATTGTACGGTTATAGCAATTCGCTTGTGGAATGCAATATCCGTTGTAAAGTTTTAAAAGGGGCAGATCAAAAGCACTCGGAACCGGCGGGCTTGCATGAAAGGTTTAATGACAGTAGAGGAAGCGCGTGAAGTATGTAAGGACAGAGGCAGATGGCGGTCTGTTGTCTCTGCCTACTTTGGAGGGAAAAAGGCGTGAGCATGTATGTATGTAAGTTTTAAAAGTACTTATCTAATAATAGATAGGTACCTGCGACACATATGAAAACTATTATGAAGATAAAAGAAGCGAAAGATATTTCGACCAAAACATTTTGGCTCTATCTCCGGTTCTACTCAACCGATTGTGATCAAACATGCGTAAGATTTAAAGTCTGACCAAGACGCATCGGACAAAAAACCGAATCCAAAAAACCGAATCGAAATCCGCCTTCATCACGAATCGTTACTTGAATAAAATTAAGTACATTTAGCAATGAAAACAACGTACATTCCACATAATTAAGTACTCTCCTGAAATTATGTACACAATAGTGTACAATAAAGATTAGTATCAAATGAATAAATATATCATGCTATCGTAAATTAGTATCTTAGCTATCACAGAATTGAATGTATTTTCTTTTGTATTCATGGCTTCCATTGCTCTGATATCTGGCTCGGTGCCATAACCATAAATCAAAGCTATTTGCGACGATCGCTTGCTGACTAAACTTGCTTTTATAAACCAATGGGGTACCTATATATCAATTTTTAAATATTATTCTGTTTGAAATTGAGTTCTAATCTCAGTAGAAACATGAGAAATTAGTGTTTTTTTTATACCACTTAGGTATCAGACTTATCAGACTCAGACAAGTACACGACCCCAACCGATGGGCAACGGTCACCGTGGCCTATGGACATTTGCAACACCAGAGGGGTCACACTCGCGCTGCCGACTCTGAAGGGGGCGTTGGAGGAAAATAAGAGGTGGGTTTGGGAGTGTTTGAGAAAGTTTCTGTATTGACAATACACGATACTTTAGGTATATCGTCACATCGTAAGGGCAGGAAGCGAATGTACTATTTGTCATTGACTAAACATAGACAATTTACACATAATTTTAAATCATAGTGAAGATAACCTTCTATAATTGACACTAACATAAAATGTTATAAACTTGAACATATCCACTCGCTAATTTACAAGCCCAATATCGTGACTTTTTAATTTCTACAACATATTACATAATAATCACAAGATATATTTATTTAAGAGGCTAAGTGCCGCTAATTAGCGTATCTGAACCGCACCCATTTTATGAAACTTACAGATAGGGGGAGTGGCCCTCGGCTACACAGGCAGATATAACGAAACACCGTGCGGTTTTACTTTGTTGAGGGGATTTCCGCACAGGAAAATAATGGTAGAGTTACAATTTTGTAATCTTATGTCATTCCTAGCGTGAATGAGAAGCAAAGTGACTGCACACAACCCTGTGTGGTAAAAGGTTGTGCTGGCAACACCAGAAGAGGCAAAGGAAGAGTTTCTGAAAAGACGTAATGCCTCTGGTATGGACTTTCATAAATCAATATACAGAAGTCTAGATGTTTCTGGGTCCTGCTAGGTATATTCATGTTAAAGAAACAATGGCTTTAACGCCGGCGATTTATTAGAACAAAAATGTGTACAGAAAATTTTATACAACATTACCGGTAAAGAGCACGCTTTGCCAAAAATGAGTAGCTGCTGTCGGAGTTCCCTGGAATTACAAGAATTTGCGGGTAGATGCGCATTTCGTTTTGATCTTACATCTAATTTGCACGTTACGTGAAAGAAAATAAAGTTCAAAATGTTTTATATATAAACATTTTCTTTAAAAAAAATCATTTCCCTACCGCGGCGATGTATACTGAGTCTAAAGGGCCGAGATATTGTATGTACGTGAAGAGAAGGGTACGACAATAGTATTGTACAAAGGTTTTCGCGACAATAGACGTGACGTCACCGACGCCATCTTTCCACCTTTTGAGAGAATTTCGCGTTGGGCAACTTGAGGAAATGTTGCAATATTCAGATATTTTCATTTTTGTCAAGCCCTTTGATACACTGTGGCAATATTTCGAAAGCGAATAATTTTTGGAAATCCTATTGCTCGCGTAGAATACTGAAATGACGTGGACCTCCTAGTATAAGATCCCGTTAAGAACGACCTTCACCGAGATGCTTATTTAATGAAACATATTTTATATTTAATTTAATATGTCAATAAATATAATCCATATGGGTTGCCTAGCAAATTTCAGTCCAGAGTATGTTTAATTAATAATTAAAAAAAAATATTTTTTTAAACATTTCAACGGTATGATTATTAGATAAATTCTATACCAATCGAAAGTATGAAGCCCATAGAATACACAAACGTTAGGTTGCCTATTCTTTTCCGGTCACAACTATCGGGTTGCCAGGTATAAACAGGTAAATCTGTACTAGCATTTTGCAACGTTCTGTTTATTGGATGAAATTTAAATGAAATTAAAGATTATTTTATTCTGAACACGGTGGTGTAGGGTTGCCTGCGAAAAATAAGTCCAGAATTGCGGTTGTCGAATTTTAAAAAGTTAAATATTGCTCCGAGTGAATGTGTGCGACTGAGAGGTCCCAACCAACCATCCCATACGATAGAAGAGGACACAGCATAGCGGCTGTTTAAAGTCCAGCCATTTAAAGAAAGAGAGTGTGCATGCTATTTGGGCTTGGAAAAGAAAAGGATAGCGATAGACTATGCATCATTTTGGAGTAGTTTATTATTAAAATAGAGAAAAAGTTATTTTTTTTTATCAATTAATTATTAAAAAGATGAGCTCTTTCCTTTAGTTTGCGGTATGTCATTACTTCCCAGAATAAGATCCTTACTAGCAACACTATCGCATGGTTTAATAATATAGGATGGTTTTTTTTTCAAAATCAACAGGTTCGATTCCTGGCTTGGATTATTGGTTTTTCAAAAATCTAATGATGAGGTTTTAAGTATAATCAAAATCGGGCTCGTGACTCCTTTGAGCATTTTTCGCTATTCCTTATAGTTTCGGATTTGAGTCGAAGACGTTTGGGACACAAATTCTACGGACACTGTGTCCCTAAGTGTACTTCCAAATTTATTTATTTTTTCGAAGACGTTACGGACACTATCATTTTATTAAATCGGCTCAGTACAGTCTCATTCAAAAGTGTTATAATTACATTGGGATCTAAACATAAACTGGCGAAATGTGGGTGCTAGCACCTCTGCCTACCTTTTCGGGGATATGGGCTTGAGTTTATGTTATGTTATGTTATGTGAAAATCGAATATGTACATTTCTTGTCGTTTTTGTATTCAACGACCTATGGGCCGGGGCCCCTGTGCATTGCCAGGAGCTCACAGTAGCATGTATTACTTGGCATATGTGTATCATGCAAGGTATATTTTAAATATAGTGGGTTACCATGATCTATAATAAAATCAATTTTGAATATTTTAACATCAGTTTTATTGATTCATTTGGTACTTATTACTAAAATACACATGTAACGTACCTATGTAAAAATCACAGATAATAATGAGAACAAACAAAATAAAATCTATCCACATTATTATAGCCTAGACTAGAATAATTACAGTATTTAGAATAGTTGTCATGACACTCCAAAACTTATAAAATTGGTTGTCTGTAAAGTCGGTTTACGGACGATAGATTTACGTGATAACGTCATAATCATTATTTTATGTAATACTAGCGACCCGCCCCGGCTTCGCACGGGTGCAATGCTGATACTAAATTAAATACACTACAGAAGCGGAACCTTACTATTTCACGCGAGAAGAGAGATACATGTGTCACAAGCCAACGCTTTGACTCTGGCCTCACTGCTTGGGCCTCTCTATCGCTTGTTGCGCGCTCTCGCTTGCACGCACAGGCTCAGGTGGAACGTTACTATGGAACGTTACTATTTTTCATGAGTGTTGCTGGTATTATCAATTTATAAGACGTTATCACGTCAAAAATAAAAATGAAACTCATACCTACAATGTAAAAGTACTTGAACCAGGCGTACTAAGGTGTAAATATTAATGAACATCTGATAGTAGATTTTGTAAATATTAATAATAAAAAAAAGAAAATTTAAACCATGATTTTGTCATGACAACGAATGAAAATAACAGTTTTTTGTTACAAATTTCTAAAATAAACATTTAAAAAAATAACTTTAAACCAGGGGTAACTAGGACATTATAAAATGGGTGTAACTAACAAAAACATTAATAATCAATGTCTTTTTTGTAAATAATTAATAACACCGGCAATAATTAATTACGGCGCCGCGCAGCTGGTAGGCTTCATTAGATAAAGATATACCTAGATACAGTGCTGTTTATGAACCTTAATGCTTCCAATATAGAGTATAAATTAACTTTGCAACAGAAACACGCTTCTCACGAGAGGCTCGTTGCTACTTATTGCAAGAAGAAGTAGCAACGAGCCTCTCGCGAGAAGCGTGTTTCTGTTGCAAAATTAATTTATACTCTATATTGGAAGCAATATTCTTCATTTTTACACAAATAAAATATTTTTACACAAATGAAATATTTGATTTCAATTCTCGCCTCGAATATTCATAACTGTATGTTTTGCTAAGAGAATTTATTTTAGATTATACAAAAAATTAAAACACATTAAAAACACCTGGCAACACGTTGAATTGATATTTGTTATTTAGATTTGATTTTCAATTAGAATTATTTAATGCAAAAAAGTGCAAGACGCCATTACAGACGCTTCACTCGCTCGACCCTAGTTCGAAAAATTATTAATTTTATTGTAAAATCTTTATGGAAAATACAATTTTATCGCTAAAATATTTTAAAAACTCATAGAGTAATAGTAATAGGAGTAATCACCTATACTCTGTCTAATGTAGGATGATAAAAATGACAGTCATACCCCTAAAATTATTGTATTACATAGACAAGCCCCGCCCACTTGTCATAGTGAAGCGTCTTGCTATATTCTTAGCACAATTGACTATACGCAAATGAATCGAATGAATTGAATTTAAAATAATTTATTAAAATTATTAAGTACTTATACTACTAAAATTTTTGTGATATAATTTGCTTAATATGGTACGAAACATAAATACTATACCATAAAACTTCTCTTTTGTCATCCCGAAGTAAGTTACCTAAAATAATAAAAAATAAAAAGTTTTTGTGTTTTTCTAAATAGGTAGGTATCGATTCCATATTCTACGGGAACGATAATCGAAAATCGAAAAATTCATTTTCGATTATACTATATGGGCTACCCTATTTAGACCTGTCATTATTATCATCCTACATTAGACAAAGTATAAGAGCGCTTGTATGAAACTATGATTGACTTGTTTAACCTTAAAATCGTATTCTGAATTTAGTTTTTGAAGCAAACTTTACAACAAAAGAATATAATTATAAAATTATTTGACTTACCTCCACAGTACATAAAATACAACAATAAGTGCCACATTATTCACTTTTTAAATAATATACGTAATTAATACTGCCGAAGTTCCACTGACCTTGACTTACGACGAATGTCATGCGGTTCGTCAATCATGTACTACAACAATACGAGCGAGACACCTATACAAGCAAAAGATGAACGACTGCATCGTTTTCTTTTTCACAACATGTTGTGCTCTTCCAAAAATCCTCGCAGCGACGCGCGACGCGCACGCGACTCAGCGCCTCTGTAGGTATTTCATTGAAGCGAAATGTATTTATAAACAACTAGAAGTTTTCCATCCGACTGTACAAAACTATCGTTTTATATTGGTGTCCGTAACGTCTTCGAAAAAATAAATAAATTTGGAAGTACACTTAGGGACACAGTGTCCGTAGAATTTGTGTCCCAAACGTCTTCGACTCTCGGATTTGGCCATCCAAGCCCTTTTGAAATATATATATATTATATATATATATAATATATATATATATATATTATATATATATATAATATATATATGTATATTATATATATATATAATATATATATATATATATATTACATATATATATATATATATATATATAATATATATATTAGCCGTTTAACAAAATACATTTTATTTTTCTTTCATTAACTGATTAATTGTTCAAAATGAATAGCCACTTAGCCATTGTTTTCAATACATAATCGTACTGCATTCAATATTAAAATATAATTGATTCCGTTTAGAATATTCTCCAAAGAACGTTAAGTTTCAAGTCATCAACTGTATCTCTGTATCATTATGTGTCTTTGTAAATTTCGTTTTTGACATACCCCCAGAGAAAGTAATCTAAGGGATTAAGATCCAGAGATCTCGCTGGCCAAGGCACAGGACCATGCTTTACAATAAAATTGTCGTCAAACTGCTGAATCAAAATCTCTTTTAGGGCTATTATGGGCTGGAGCTCCATCTTGTTTAAAAAAAAAACATCAATCATTATAATCATTCTGAGTATAATTTAAAACACGGAATAGTTACGATCGTTTCTGGGATTTTGAACGAAACAAATAGGTACATGAAACATGAATTTTATTAAATTCCAAATTTTCCTTAAATTTGCCGTATATCATTACTTCGCAGAATTTGTTCCTATGCACACTCTCTTTCTTTAAATGGCTGGACTTTAAACAGCCGCTATGCTGTGTCCTCTTCTATCGCATGGGATGGTTGGTTGGGACCTCTCAGTCGCACACATTCACTCGGAGCAATATTTAACTTTTTAAAATTCGACAACCGCAATTCTGGACTTATTTTTCGCAGGCAACCCTACACCACCGTGTTCAGAATAAAATAATCTTTAATTTCATTTAAATTTCATCCAATAAACAGAACGTTGCAAAATGCTAGTACAGATTTACCTGTTTATACCTGGCAACCCGATAGTTGTGACCGGAAAAGAATAGGCAACCTAACGTTTGTGTATTCTATGGGCTTCATACTTTCGATTGGTATAGAATTTATCTAATAATCATACCGGTGAAATGTTTAAAAAAATATTTTTTTTTTAATTTTTAATTAAACATACTCTGGACTGAAATTTGCTAGGCAACCCATATGGATTATATTTATTGACATATTAAATTAAATATAAAATATGTTTCATTAAATAAGCATCTCGGTGAAGGTCGTTCTTAACGGGATCTTAGACTATCCGGTAATCCCACAAATATATCACAGAGCAGAGTCGGACTATCGAATTATAAAGTACTGCATGAGACCCCAGTAGTTAAGATTTTTTGAAAAAGACTACCTAGAAACTAGAAAGAAGACAAGTTACAGATGAAATTTGTAGGATTATAAAGTATTGCCATAACGGGTACCACGGGTAACGGGTAAAAATGTTAAGAATCTACCCGATTTACCAGTGATAGGCATGCCGAATTATAGAATTACAGGGGGTGCCGAAGTCCCAGGCGTCTAGTATAATCGTCAAGTTTTCGATTTAGATACCCAATTTCATTCATTACTGTTGTCCGAGGGAAACAGGAAATTATTTTTTATATACCTACAACTCAGACTACAAGTCTAGTCTGAGACCTACAACACCTCTCTCCTTTCGATAGGTATAGGCAAAGACAACATTGTAAAGTAGTCAGATGCTTAACGAGCCGTTATGTTAATATTTGGTTTAAACACTTAACCGAATAGATAAATACTCAACAAGGAACTGAGTATCCAATAAAGGTTACAGTATCAGTTCCTGTTCCGTTAAAACAGCGATACCGGATACCGCGGTGAAGTCGATCTTCTTGTTGACACCAAGGTTATGGGTGGCAAACAATGGAATCTTATTATCTAAGAACTTAAGTTACTCCTTCTAATAGTATGAAGGTACCTACTATCCATGCTTTAATGTTTCATTTCTTAATCCGAGCTGTATACATAGTATTTTTTTTAATATTGGTCTTGCCTGTTGGTAAGCTAAAGATACAAAAAGGGGTAAAAAGTAAAAAACATAAAAAATACAATCGAGTCGAATTGAGAACCTCCTCTTTTAAATAAATAAGGTCTATTTGTGGTCTTTCGCCGTAGACTAAGAATAAAACTAAATCTATACTCAGTCCACATCTTTCGCGATACAAATTTTTCCGTACATCCAATCTCCAGTATAGTAATGATTGTTTACAACATATAACCACAACCGGATAGTGAACTAGTGACCCCGTATCGTAACATCATAACGGGACAGTGAATAAGTTGCCTCGGTCGGTAATGAGCTGTTCCGACAATGCCGTTGATTTCTGAATGTTTTTGTGCTCGACGGCCTTGGATGACTTATTCGTGATAGAATCATTAAACCAAACACAATGTGTGTGCTTTGTAACTCTTTCAGATAAATCTAGGCTTAATTATGGTTATTAATCTATACTAATGACAGAAGGTGAAATCTATACTAATTTAAGAGTTTGTTTGTGTGGTTGTTCGAATTGTAAATATTTTATGTTTGTGCTAGATAGCCCATTTAAAAAGGCTATAGCTATATTGAGCATGTAGCTATCAAAAAATCGCTATCCTACTAACATTACCAATGTTTGTTACTCAATAACGCTTTAACGGCTGAACGAACCTGGCTGTAATTTGGTACAGGGATAGATTATAGGTTAGAATAACATATTATAGGCTATTTGATCCCTGGAATAAATTCCCATGGGAAGCGGGATCAGAATCCCACCCGAGCAATAATTAGTGAGGAAATTAATTACTACCCAGTCTCCTTCCATCATGCGTAACACCTATTAATTTACCTAACAAACGATGATTTAAGTTTTAAAATAGCTTCGTGAGGAGTCCTTCCTCCTACAGTCCCGAGTCCTTTAAGCGGAGCGTGAAAAAGCATTTGATGAGGCCGTCGAGCATTTAATGAGGCCGTCAAAGTGAAGGCCACCATTATGGCACTGTTAGCGTATGTAATGGGGACCCCCTTCCTGACACTTTAGCTTACTATCCAGGCGAGGTGAAGTCACACGTGACCAAAATAAAAAAAAAAGTCCGGTACTGGTTTATTCCTTTTGGTACTCCCTGTATGAGATATGTTTCAATATTTGCATATAAAATGCGACTAATGTAATAGTGTCAATACATTTTTTTCTTTCTTTTTTTACTTGTTACGTAGTCCACAGTTATACGAATCAGTATTCTGTATGCAGAAATGTTTGATCTAGTTAACGTAATAGAACGTGGTGTCCATATAAAAATACGTGTAATAACTTCTTCATTCTTGTGTAATGGTTTGTGAAGAAAACTTTTGGTATTTGGAATAATAAGTAGTAGAATAACAATAACTATGAAACATGAAACAATACTATTATGACGGAAAATTTGTTTATTAAAATCTCTTAATATATCTTTCCGTCACTTTGGAAGTCTGGACCAAGCCACCGGTGAATACGGCTCCAGGAAGAAGAGTGGTCCACTCAGGGTCCTCACACCTTCGGCATGCCTATTACTTCTTCTGATTTTGGTTTGGCCGTCTAACCTCCCAACCCCGAGTGTAAAGTCTGCGTCAGAACCTTAGATTATTAATATGTCTAGATGGAGTATCGCGCTGCAAAATGACAAGAAGAAATGGGACGAATTTTCCTTATTAGTGTGCGTGACAGCTTCGTCTTACACTCGCGTTATGTCAGTTTGCTTTTTAGTGTGCGTGTATAAATACATACCAGTTGCTGAAAACTGCCTTAAAAATAGGGAAAATTTTATGTATTAATAATATTAAATGTATATTCAGTTTAGAAAATATATATTTTATTCAACTTGGCTGCATGGATGTAATGTATGTATGTATGTTTGTTCGTTTCAAATTTTGCTACTGCATTTTGAAGCAATTATCCTAACCGAAACCTAAAGCGTCCAAATATAATTAAAAATAGGTACCCGTACCCGTTTTTATGGAATACTAGCTTTTGCCCACGGCTTCGCCCACGTGGATGTCGGTTATCGCGACCAAACATAGCCTATGTCTTGAGGTCTAATCTAATCTGCCCCTATACCGAATTTCATCAAAATCGTTTCAGGCGTGAAAGCGTAACAGACAGACAGACAGAGTTACTTTCGCATTTATAATATTAATATGGGTTTGAATATTTGGTTTTGACGTGATGACCATATATTATATCTTGACTTGCAAAAATGACATCAAATTCGTACTCAGCATACCGAAAAACCCCTCATACGATACTCATAATATTGTATTTCACATTATATTGCATAATATACCCGCTAGGCCATAATTTTTTATGGGAGTTTTGACTTGAGTAACTAGCAACACACCCGTTAAGTACAAAATGGCGACAACAATATTAAATTATTTTAGAAAAAAGCTAATGGCTTATTCTGCTAACATTAGTACGATACAATGGTACAAACCGATGATAGGTAACTTTTTTTATTTATTTAGTACGCCCTGAATAATTTCTGCACACTTTTACCACCCATGTCGTTGTTTTTAAAATCTCAAATTATTGACAGTGCCCACTGACAGTGCATCTGACACTAACGGCCGGTTTCTGAAAGGGCTGTCAAATCATTGATCAACTAACACTGCTGTTAATTAAACATAGATGTCAAATCAATTTGAGTTTCTAGAACGTTGATCAGACCAAAATTAACTAATCTATGATTATTTTGATTTGACATGCGGTTTGTTTTATATTGTGGCCACACTGCTCATTGTTGTTCATTAGTTCATTCTTATCAGTCGAAAATGACAATATGCCTGGTTCCAAAGCGGAAAAAAAAATTACGGACTGTCATTGCTGACAAAATACTTGGAGTGCGAATTTCAAATAACAACTCTCAAGTTCAAGTTTACCTAAGTTTACCTATATTCTCAAGTATATATTTTCTAACAACTCTGAAGTTCAAGTTTTAAATTTACCTACCTATATTCTCAAGTTTATATTTTCCGTATCCCGTATCCCGTATTTAAAATAAAACAAGAAACAATAATAAGCTTTAGCAAGATGTCCGAAATATACAATTTTTACAACTAAAATCGTGTAGGTAATTATTGCAAATAAACAAACATGTTAATGACATACCTTAATAATGTAGATTTGAAGAGAAAATGTAGATTCACGTAGAAAAACAATTTGTATTCATAAGTTAATTCACCGATAAGCACCGATTAGTTGAAAAAACTTTTGACACGAGTATAATCTATGATCACGCCTTGACAAGCTTTTCAGAAACCCAAAATGACGGTTGACATACGATTCTCGAGTCAAATTAGACAGCTATGTTAACTGACACGATGATCAAATTAAACTATTTAACCATGCTTCTAGCAACCCAATTACTATTTGACAAGAGATTTAACAGCCGATTAGTTAATTTTAGCGTTGATCAGCCTTTCGGAAACTGGGTGTAAAGCAGTAAAATCGTTTACACACCAACCTCTGGTGAGTATTTTTTGGCCGCTTTCAACGCTTTGACAGTCTATCTAGACATATTAATAATCTAAGGTCAGAACCTTATCCGTCAATCTGCATGTGTATCGGCTTGCAGGTGACGTTGGCTTAGACCTTGAAGATCTTGATGGGGTTCCATAAACCCCTGGATGAAGCTGACGTCAGCGTGTTAAAAATAAAGTTAAGTTCGTCATTGCACTTGTAAACAAATGCTGAATACGTACAACAACTTATTATGATTCTCGACGGGCACAAATCGGCTTGCAATGTTTATATGGGACAAGCATTACGCATTGAATCCCAATGGGGTACTGACGCAAGCGTTATAATGACGGTACACACTAGAAAGAACAGAGGTAAACGAGTAGGATTCGTCAATTATTATGTATTAGCGACCCGGGACCCGGCTTCGCCCGGGTGTAAATTTCAGTTTTCCAATAAAATATATAGCCTATGATACTCACGAATGACGTGGCTTTTTATTGGTGAAAGAATTTTTAAAATCTGTTCAGTAGATCCCGAGATTATCCCTTACAATTTAACAAACACAAACTTTACCTCTTTATAATCTTATATATAAAATTCTCGTGTCACAGTTTTCGTTCCCGTACTCCTCCGAAACGGCTTGACCGATTCTCATGAAATTTTGCGAGCATATTGAGTAGGTCTGAGAATCGGCCAACATCTATTTTTTTTATACCCCTTAGTGATAAGGGTTGTTCACCCTTAACATGCAAAACAACGTTTGCCGGGTCAGCTAGTATTAGTATAGATATAGACTAGCTTCTGCCCGCGGCTTCGCCCGCGTGTAGGTTGGCATTGCCACCAAGTCATTTTATGGCAAGTTTTTTCATACCTTGGTTTACATTATTGCAGTTTTAGTAGGAATCCCTTTTTTTTGGTAAAATATAATAGCCTATGCCACTCACAGATAACATGGTTTTCTATTGGTAAAATAATTTTCACAATCGGTTCAGTAGATTCAAAGATTACCTCCTACAACCTCACAAACTACCTCACTAATTACCTCTTTATATTATAATATTATAGTATAGACAAACAAAATAAGTATTTAATGATACGTAGGTGTTAACACACATCTGCCTACCCCTTTAAGGATATATAGGCGTGACAATAAAGTGATAGTGTAGGTATAGGGCGCCAAGAAGATCATCGGCGAAGTCAACCAACCTCACGACAGACAAAGCCCTGGCACAGGATTTCCTCTATGGGTTGGGAAGCCAGGCGGCTGTCGCTCCCACAAAAGCCAAGATAAGTTAAATCAACTTGAAGAGCTCTACTCTTCCAACTCCAAGCTCCAAAGTACAAGCTTTGGATGCAATCGGGGTTGTGATTTATTTGCTTGAACGTTTCATTTCTTTATTGAATACCAGTTGCTAAGATTAATCCTACAATTCCGACTTATAATCAAAGCTAGATATTTATGATTATTATAGCATAATGCATAATTCATTAAAAACACAATAAAAAAATTGTTAAACGAAACAAACAAAATATTTGTACACACATAAATAAACAGCACAATAGCGAGTTAACGATGTAGCTAATGTCAAGTGTAACTCGAAGGTCTGCTCCTCGAGTTAACACTTAAAAAACTCGCGAGCATTGTTTGTGCCTATATGCACACACGAGTGAGTATAAAAAAGCCTGTAATTGAATAAGCAAACATAAGCCGAGCGTTACGTAACGCAATATTTATTGTACCGCAGAGCGGACTGGCACGGTTCGATTCTGCGATCGTAGGGACTCGGTTACACAATCTATTTCAGCCTATTTCTATAGCCTCCTGGTTGGTTACGCAAACTTGATCAAAATATTTTTTGATCCTGAGGAACTTTAGTTTGTACACCTTAATGACAGCGTGAAGACAGCACTTACAATAAAAAAGCACTTTTGTCTGTCTTTTTGAATAAGGTTGGTAATCTCTAGAAGGAGGTTGTGAACTCTGGCTACCCTACTTATGCTTACTTTGGGTCTAGAGAGCGATTCTACATAGAATCTTTTGCATCTGGCTAAAGAAGAGAGTTCCATCAGTTCGATAGCAGCTAGCCTTTTCTAGAACCTAGATTATTATTAGTCAAAGGACGAGTAAACAGCATCATGAGATCATCGCGTCTTCTTAACACTACTAATGAGATTAAGAATATATTCTATACATGTATCCCCAAGGCCGACGTATTTATGTCTGTATGGCGACTACTGGCTAATTATGATAAATTTATAATGTACATAAAACATTAACAACATGTCGACAATAGGAACTCACCTACTGATGAAAAAAAAATGTTTTTGTGATAATTCTGGGAGCTATTTAGAATGTCTGCCACCTTAGTATAAAAAAGAATCATTACGTTATTTATAACTGAGTTTTAAAAATCGACTTTACAAACTAATACTTTTTACTTTTTAGTATAAGTACAGAAATAGAAAAGTACCTATTTATGAGGTTTATTATGTATGCATTGTATGCATCAAAAACAGATTTTTTGCCGTAAATTTGATGATTTCCTCTCGATTTTCCCAAGATCCCAGCATCAGATCCTGATACCCTGGATATGGGACCACCTCAGAAGCAGCCTCTTTCAAACAAAAAAAAATTACAAAATCCATCCATAATTGACGCCCCGCTATTGCGTAACATACATAATTGCGTAAAAATAAAAATAGCGTACGAATTGAGAACCTCCTCCTTTTTTGAAGTCGGTTACAAATACAAATATCAGTAGTCAAAGCCTTCCTAATGATAGTTTTTAAAAAATCGAGACATATCTCAGAGGTAAGCGTCATCTATTAATATACGGGCCTAAAATAATACATGGAATATGTTAAATGAAAAATTCTGAACACAAAAATATTGTTTTTTTTTTTAATTTTTGTCTGTTTATCTATTTGATCACGATGGACGCCAAAACTACTGAATGGATTTTGATGCGGTTTATTCTGTTACGAAACGATAATTAACTAACCTAACGGGTGGAGTCACAGACATCAGCTAATACCAGCCGAGCCAAAAAAAGCCAAGGAGGTAGGACACGACGGTATCTCCCGTCCAAAATGAGCTGTCCGACTGAGGTAGTACCTCCGCCCTACAGAAGACCGCGGCCATAATAACCATCGTGTTGTGTTCCCGCGCCAGTAAGTAGGGTAGCCAGAGCTTACTGTATCCCTCCTCCCCCCACCCCTTCCTAGCCTCCCCGCCCCTTCCCAGCCCTCCCCCTTTCCTTCAGGGTAGGCAGCGCATGTGCGACACCCTTAGTGTTGCACACGTTCATAGGCCACGGTGACCGCTTCCCATCAGGTGGGCCGTGTGCTTGTCTGCCACCTATGTAGTATAAAAAAAATACCTAATAGAAATCTATCCATCACGAAAGCCTCTAAACATCCGCAGTCAATTTATACACAAAAAGGTTTCAGAGCATTTTTATTTAACAACGAACGATTTATACTTGGAACACGGCCAGAAATCAAATTACTATTTCGCGATGTCTCAAGGAAATGAGCTTAAACATTTCGTGGAGTAAGCGGAAGAGGCGGGGAGCATATGAATTAATGAATATACACTCAACAACAAGGTCACGGTATCTTTTCTTTTCCTTGTTATTGGAAGAGTTAAATATAATTTAGGTATAGAATAAAGGTAATGGTGATTTACCTCCTATCTTTTGTATATTTAGTCCACCAGTTGAATTTACCCCGCTGGATGGTAAGAAGCTAGGGTAAATGTTCAAAGGTCATTCACATTGCAACCTGTTTTGTTCGGAGTTCATTTTACTAAATGACTGTACGTCATCAATCCATCAATTAGTCATTAATTTTAACTAATCTTAAGTGGCTAAGTAACTACTCAAGTTTGTGACAAAATGAGTGAAGTAAGAATAAAGTCCATCATTTTCACAATTCTTTTCTTGGCACGTATGAGTCGGTTCGACCAGATAGGATGGTTTAGGCGCCTAATTCTCCAAATGGCCAAATCTCTCACTGGGATGGCCGCCAAATATTTTTTCTACTGTTGTAACTATTTAAGCGATAGATCAAGCTTCCAGCATTCGTTAGTTTATACTATAGAGGAATTACTGAAAGATTGAACTATATGGGCATCATGAAACCGGGGTGTGAGGGAAATACCCTATGGGTCACCTTACACCCCGGCACCTAAGTCCGAGATAACCACCCCACTCGCCGGCGGAGGGGTTTCTGCACGAAAACAGAAAGGGGGCCACCATGAAACATCCCGATTTTGACACGAAAAAAGGGGGCACCACGAAACTTTTGAAACTTTTTTTTATTTTTTATATAGGACACGTCAAAATGACTTTACCTCGCCTGATGGTAAGCTAAAGGCAACGTCTCAGGACTGGGGTCACCACCGAATACACCGGTAGTGCTACAGTGGCGGTCCTCAGCTTGACGGCCTCATCAAATGCTTTTTCACGCCCCGCTTAAAGGCCCCGGGACTATAGGACATTTAGCCATGCAAATACCATGGTACTTGGATTTCTGCTGTCAGAGTCCAAACCGAACGAAGTCCCACGTGGAGGAGGAGCAAGCGGGCCTCAAGGACGTCAAACTCGAAAGCGACCAGGAACAATGCGAAGACGACATGACCGAAGAGATATTTTTGAAGTTTATTTTGCTTTACACTTTGCATACGGAATAAACGATCAACGTGAAACTGATTGTTATGTGCCGCTGAAATATAAATAACCGTTCGGCACAGTAAGAGCTTGTTCACACGAAGACGAATCGTGTTTTTTCTCGAATCGTTTTTTTTTTCACGACTCGTTATTTTTTTGACGTACTCAATGCTTTTTTAATACCCATGTTCACACGCATTACGAATCGTGAAAAATGACGGATACGGATGCGTCTTTTAAAATTGTGAATGCGCCCTTATAAGAGAAGCGATATTTACACGAGCTTGAATCGAAGGCACATAATCAATCAAGTTTATGTTAAGATGCATGTGCTCATTATACCGTTTTCATTTGTAAAGCTGCAGATGCGCGAGCGCAATGCGTATACACATCTAAAATAAATCTTAAACAGTTGAGTAAATTGTCCTTGGCATTGGAGTTTATCTCTTACGCTGCTTTGGATACAAATAGAGGAGTCTCTTCGATCAATAACATAACATAACATAAACTCACGCCTATATCCCCGAAGGGGTAGGCAGAGGTGCTAGTACCCACATTTCGCCAGTTTTATGTTTAGGTCCCAATGTAATAGGTGGCGAGACTATTGCCATTAACCGGGCACTAATAAACCTGCGATAAATATTGATAATTATTGACAACTTCGAAAAGCATCGAAAAGTCATTGGTGTGTGCCATGGTGAACCTGGGATCGAACCCGAGATCTTCGATCAATGAAATGTCAAAAAACCTATCACGTATTGAAGACGTCTCATTTGATTGGTCAAATAGACTCTGAAGACACAATTATGCAGTACCATGCTACGGTACGGTTATTCTTTTCAAATCTGACACATATTATGAATGCTGACATGATAAAAATAGGACTATATAATTTAATATAATATATATATATATATAATATTTAATATAATATATATAATAAAAATAATATAGAATGATAAAAATACCCTCTGGACTTTGCCCTTGCTTCTTACCATCCAGCGGGGTTAAGTCAATAGACGGACAGAATATAAAAAAAAAAAAAAAAAAAAGGACGCAACAGCAAAGTAACTTAGGTATTTTGGTCATAATCTTCCGAGCTATTTCCTAACTCAATTGGGGGGCGGCTTTTCAGTTTAACAGCGAAGCGGCTGAACTTCCAATATTTTCCGTGAAGCGACGGCCATTTGACCTGCACAATTGCACAACCCACTGGCGACATCGAAGTTCTGTACTAAGACAAGATATCGAACTTTGTGAAGCTCCAACTACCCGTAACTACTAATCCAATATTTCCAATTAATTGCCAAACATCGTCAAGCTTCTGTTTCAGATAATTCTTTCGATAATATTCCGTTTCTAACTGTTATAAACATCATCGCCTTGACTCCCATTAAACTTCAAAATTGTTATTTTAAAGTACTGTAAAACATTTTATTGGTAATCAATGTTTATGGTTTATAATAAATTTTTATGATCAAGGTCAAATAACCCGTTTTAGAGCACTTAAAGTGTTTTCTGTGCTATATTTTAAAAGTAAAAGGTTAAGGCAGAAAGTGTTACTGTGAAGTAATACATTACATATAATTGTTTTTATTTACATATACAATCTTGGTTCAAATGGAGTCATTTTGGTTGCCATGTCTGCTGCTGTAGTGCTAACCGAGTGACATGGGGTTATGTGTATGCAGAAAGTGGAGGCTGTGACTATGGTGCACCTTTGCAAACATTCCTGCTAATTCTGTTGTTACATGTCTAAACTTAAAATTCTCCAAAATTTTCTAACTGCATCTGTTTCTTTCATTATCAGATAGAAAAGGACAGATGATTTTATTTAAGTTAAGACCTGTCAAATTAAGACAGCGCCTTGTTGGTGCGTAGTAAGTTAAGTCGCATGTTCGTAGATGTCGACTAAAATTGAAGGGTACCATCAAGGCGCCGATGTAACAACAGAATTAGCAGCATTGACCCTTACGTGTCGTGTCTACTGTGTGTACAAGCAATTTTGAGCTGAACAGATTTAATGCCAATGCATATTGACGAAGAAGAATATTGAGGCAGTTTTCTCAGGTTTTCTATCACGTGACCCAAAGGGCACATTTCATTGGTCAAGAAACTAAAGAGACAAGAGTGTGAGTACCGTGCTACGGGGCAATGGGCAGAGGAATTGTGAGTAAACAATCAAGCAATAAAAACTTATGACTTATGAGGAAAAATATTAATAAAATGTTTGAACTATTGATAAAGACGTACCCTCTGTAGCAGAAGGACAGATACGCAAAATCCCGGAATTATTGACAACACACGTAAATAAAGAGCTGTGATAGTGATTAACCGACCGCAAATGTGTTTGAGTAAGTGATTGCGTGACGATTAGCATGTTTGGGACATTGAGCGTGCGTGATACTTCAATCATTAAGTTTAACCGCACACCCTCAATAATATTAACTAGTCTATGCCCGCGGCTCCGCCCACGTGGACCTCGGTTCTTGCGATTTTGACTATATAATCTTTGGTTCTACTCAACCGATACTGATCAAATATGCATAAAATTTTAAGTAACAACTGCGGAGTTCACGTTTTATAATAGGTAATTTTTGTTTGTGACGAAATCTATTTATATCTGTGGGCTCGGGACTGCCCCCGTCAAGATGAAACAGCGGCGTTTTATCTTTATGGAAACGTTTCGCCGTATTTTTGTACCCATACAGTTGTTTTCTTTACACTAGCCAATATTAAACATTGGTAATTACATAGAACCGAACAGTAAAGTATTCAAATAACCAAATGGCAGCAGCTGATCGAGAAATATAAAATATAAATTCAAAATTCGTAATTTTCATAAAAATTATGTAGGTAATTAATAATAAACAGCATCATAAAGTTAAATTGTACCGGATCTACAAAGAACTGGATCGTATTTTCCTTTCGTCGACTCGACCTAACTTTACAACTTGACTGCACATGGCATTGATAAACTTACTGCCTCATAAGTAGTTAGATAATTAACTTATATAAATGTATTTCCTGAAAACTTCGATTTGCAATTATTTTTATTTTTAGGAGGGTTTATTCCACTTAGCCCTATGAGTATCGTCTCGCACAAAAGTTCCTTATTCACCCAAAATTTACAGGTACCTGCCTCAATTGCTCTTAAAGACATTTAAATTATTTATTTAACTGTTTTTATTCAATGATGTAAAGTTCAGCTGCAATAAGTGCCCCCAATATAACAATAATTGTACATTTATACACTGCCCACATAAAATTTTTGTTTTGGAATTTTTCACCTATAGTTTCATACAAACAAGTAAGTATTTTGCTAGCTAGTATCTAGTCTAATCCGAAAACTAGTTCATTACCGTGTGCGAACCTCCTTTCAGATTGAGAGGGATTAGGCCACGGCTCACCTCGTTGACCTCGACCGAGTAAATACTTATATTCATCTATATCTATCTATACTATTATAAAATTTTGTAAAGTAGCCGTGTCTGTACATTGGAGATATTACAAAAAATACTAGGGCTGTTTCACATAAACGATTCTGAAAACAAAATTTGTTATTTTGGATTCTTCTCGGTTTGTCGGTTTGTTTATTTGTGCGCGATGGACGCAATAATTACTGAATGAATTTAGATGGGGATTTTTTATTAGAAAGGTTTTGTTCAGACTTAAAATCTTAGCCATGTTAGAGCAAAATCGGTTGAATAGAACCAACAAAATAGTAAAAAAACCGCAAAAACCGACGTTCACGTGGGTTGAGCCACGGGCATAAATAAATACACTATTGGAATATGAATTATTATTCAAGATCTTGCTTTAAATGCAAATATTGAAATGACAGTAAGTAAATGAATGTGTTCACCTACCCACGATACGAATAAGGACAGATTCCGTTGAACCAGTGATGAACATATTATGTAAATAAACCGGTTAGCTAATTATGTACAATTTATGTTTCAAATATAATCAAAGTTATTAGAATGTTGACATGTTTCGATGGTAAGGTAGCATCTTACATGCAAGTTGCGATCTATCTAAAACAACATTGATAACAATAGTCTTACATCCTATCCTATTATGTTTTAAATTGGAAATAATGGCTTCTAATTCCAGGACCTTAATCTTATTTTTTACACTACTTAGCGCAACAAAACCCCGACTCATAAGTCTGATAATAGTGTGGTCTTCTATCATATTACGAGCAAATCGATTCTAATTCCAGGAATTAATTTCCCGCAAATCTTGTTTAACAGATCCTACCACTACCATAATATATTACTTTGCATATTTCAATCTATCACACGTACACTTTCACCGTTATCGATAACACAACACTACGCAATATCAAACCCATAAAATGTATTTCAAGATGTTGCTATCACGTCCCGAATGTCGTAAATGACAAGGTCATGGCAAGTGAGGGATCAAACCCAATACCCTAGGGGAATTCTTCATTAGATGTTATAGGAAATGTGTAACAACAAAAACTTGCTGAATTGAGAACGCGTCCAATTTAGAATTTTGTTTTTGTTTTCTGTTTCGTATAGTTGGTGAACTAGTTTTATATTTGTTTTGGCTAGAAAACAGGTAAATAAGATTTTATTGAGGGATTGCTATGTCTATCCACCGTAAATAATCATCATATAAATTAAAAAACATAGTCTGTCCCGCCAAAAATAACATTAAAAATATAAAATTTTTGCTACACTACGCTACGTACTATTGTTGGCTGTGCAATATGCAGGCAGTATGCTGTAAAATTTAAAAAATAATTTAGCGTATAGTGCCTTAAATTTACGAATTACTACAGAAGTGTTATTTCTCATAGAGGGACAGTTCTGAATAATAATTAATTCAATAATTAAAACAAACAGCTGAGACATTCATTTATCAAAAATGTAGGTATGGCGTCCTAACGTGACTTGAAGTCTTATCGGTCTAACAGATTGAATTTTGTTATTACCACAAGGTTGACTCCATGGTTGATTATTATCGGAGGAACGGAAGCCACGCAGATCTAATCAAAATTATTAAAATTCTTTTCGAGGCGAAAGGGTAAAAAAATGTGGGGCGAATTAGGATATTTTTGCAGGGTGACACTCGTAGGGCAAAGCGGAATAAACCTTAATTTTCTTTAAAACATAGGTACCCCGCAGTTAATGGGGCAGGTAAAAAAACTCATTGAATAATCGAACAGTCAAGTTAATGTATTAGTGTGCAAGATAAACGCCAATGTAATTTACAATAATTCACACTTATCACAGTTTACATAGTGTTGGTCTGTCCCGTGTGGACGTCAACGCAGCGATAAACCGCAGAATTTATATTTAACATATTGATTTATCAAGTGACATGAACGAGTTTTAAGTTTTTTTTTATAAAGTCACGTCTGTTCTGTAATTAGGTATCCCCAAAGCATGCAGTCTATTATTGGACATGGGCCTCTCCTAATGTGTGCCATAACACCTGATCTTCGCCTACCTTCCATGGCATAGGTACACTCATTATTAATTATATCGCACTCGTAGTTGCAAATGAGCGCCTCTGAGACCGCCATCAAGGTGGTAACACACTGAGCAAATAAAATTTGACGAATGATATACCGTCGACAAGATATAGAAGGACTTGATAATTGTAATCTATGTAAGCATACAACTTTGTTAAGTTTTACAATGGTTCTAATTTAGGTACGGTAGCCCTTAAACAACAATCTGTGTAACAGTAACTCATCTTTCCTTTAAAATAATCCCATTCTCTCCTTTCCTACACAGAACTAAACGTGCCAGACTGAGGTATCACCCTCACACGGTGGAAACAATTCCATCAAGAACCAAGCGGTTCGGTGCCTCTTTTATTTGCCGCCGCACCATAAAGACTTGGAATTCTTTACCAGCGCATGTGTTTCCTTCCTCCTATAGTCCCGGGGCCTTTAAGCGGGGCGTGAAAAAGCATTTGATGAAGCAGTCAAGCTGAGGGCCGCCACTGTAGCACTACTCAGGTGTATGTGGTGGTGACCCCAGTCCTGAGACTTTGCCATTAGCTTACCATCAGGCGAGGTAAAGTCATTTTAACGTGTCCTATATAAAAAAAATCAAATTATATAGGCTTTAAAACATACTATGAGATTTTATAAATACATCTCGTCGTAATGCGAGCAATAATTATTAGAATAAAACCGCTTCAAAACTTTTAATGCTGACGTCAAACACAAGTTCCAAAGGTCATATAAGTACGTCATAGCAACAGCGCAACGCGAGAGTGATCTCGAAATAAATTGGGTATAATCTATTTATAATAATCATAAACAGGTAAGATTACTTTGTTTATTTGGGTTACTGACAAGGTACTAATATAGATTCTAACCGTAGCAACGGAGGTCATCCAATACACGTTATAAATTATCGTAACTATTGCGATATTGATTAGTTCTTTAATAAGTTTCTATTCAATGTTATATCATATATCCTAATGTCATGACAATTTAAATACGTATTTATGCATGGGTACCGTACATGCACTCAACGCCATCTAGCGATGGCAAGCCGAACTACTGATCCTACATCGCGCTTAAAAAATTCTCACAATAATAAACATTATAGGGTGGAGTGAACTTGGTAAAAAAAATTTTTTTTGGAATTTCACTTTTCCTGTGTCATTAATCGATGACCGTACATAAAAGCTTTATTCATGCTAAAAATCAAAACCCTACGACTTCATTTTGAGGTGGCGCGCTATGAGGGAAAGTTGAAAAAAAACAATTTTTACGTCTGTCATGTACCTGCACGTCAATGTTATTGTGTATCTATATATATGTAATAAAACTTATATTTCACATGCTTAACTTCCCCTCTTTGCATAGTTTTCTTAAAGTGTCTCATTTAACTGGTAACAACAAGTGTAAAAAAGTCTGATTATTCGTTAATAACATGCCAAAAATCCGAAAAGACTTGCGATGTCCCCTTGTTTGGCGATCCAACAAAACTAAGTCATTATGTGTTACCGACTTATTGCGATATCATAAAACATTACTTGTGGTTAAGTTTTGTGTAAAATGATAACCGCTGATATTGAAAAAAGTTGAACAAGGCGTCAATTTCCATTATAAGCCATCAACAAATAAGGTGTTAGAAATTCTGCGTAAGGCTGTAATTTTGGGGGTAGCTGGAGCGAAAAAGGGAATAACCACAAACCAAAGAAACGATATCGTGTTTGTAAAGGAAGGCTGCACAAAAAATCACCTCAAAAGCCGTACTCAATTCAGATAGCTGCCGCGGATTGGACACTACTCGTAGACACTACAAAATACTGGAAGATGTCATCTGTGCCTCGTCAGTCAGACCAGATAATTATATCCTTATTTTCGCGATCGCATAAGCGTGCATTGCTCGTAGAACTCACAGTACCGTAGGAAACTAACATTCCTCAAGACCACTCTATAAAGACAAACAAATACTTTTAATAGACCAATGAGTTAACCAAAAATGGCTATGTGGTTAAACTATACGCCGGAGCAAGGGATTCCAGCTAAATCCCTATACAATTTGTTTCAAGACTTCGTATTACCAATTACTTCAGTAAGCTCTATATTAAATCGAATATCCAAAACGGTATTGATAGGATCGTACCAAATCTGGATAGGTAGAGGGGGGAACACTACTGACGGTGGAGGTGAGCGCTGACGCGTCGCAAAGTGGCCACCCTAAACCATCTTAAACCTACTTCTGGGTCGCAAGTCCCAGGTACCGTCACGGAGTTCCTCTCTGTACCACGCCATAAACGGCGACCGCACGGTGAATCCATAGAATGCTGAGAATCGGATCTTTGATCTCGTAGTTTTAATAGCAAGAAATGAGTTTAAAGAAAAGAAAGTCAGAGTATTTCAACTCCCAAATCTTAAAATCGATGCATCGAATTATTATGATTTGATTGACGGGTCAAATGAAAAATAACAGGCCCTCCGATGACCATGAAATATAGTGACGCAGAAATTTCAAGTGTGATTTCCTCTGGTGGCAAATTATTTGTAATCGAAAAGTATCCTTGCCGCATTCAGGCTATAGAGGTGCGTCAAGCTCGTTACTGAGGAGTAACGAGCTTGACGAACCTCTACTGCCTCGTTTCTTCATCTGTTTGTGGGCCAGAGGCTAGAGATGGATTCATTCGCACGAGGATAAAGGCAGGGCAAGACATACCAGTATTTGACACAAAGTCATAATTTTTTAAGCAAAAGGAAGAGTCTGCAGTGCTTCAGCTTCCGAATGTGAAAATGCCTTTATTTAATATATTTTGTGTATTTATAAGTAGATATTCACTTATATACTTTATTTCAAGCTTCAATATTTTCATTTTGATGAATAGTCTGTCTCAAATAAAAACTTTATAAAAAACAAATTTTGTTATTTTCTTTAACTTTTCGAATTTGATGCGACACCATAAGATGTAAACGTAGGAACTTGAAATTTTGTTTTTATACCTTTAAAAATGTCGGTCATCCATTGGTGATACAGGAGTAACATAGTTTAAAAAAAAAAATTTTCACTCCATCCTAATAAACAATGACCTAGATCCGTTAAGCCGTTTATCCGTAATTAAAAAACATCCATTCAGTCATACATCTTCACAATCTTTCACATTTATAATATTAGCAGGATTAGTTAAAATTTGCTGTAAGTTAACCTTTTCCTTTTTCTATACGTCTTGTCTTCCTCGCCCCTCCCATCTTTAAGGGAACCGAGTGACACATTAACCTGTATACCACTATTCCGGGGGCATGACGGGAACACCGTGGTTCCCAAACCCGAGGGGGCCATCTCGAATCCGGAGATGGCCCGGATCAAGCCGGGATGCGAAGGAAATGCTCTTTGGGCCACCTTATACCCTGGCGTCAGAAGACCCTAGACAGCGTGCGGTTTTAGTCGGTAAGAGTCCGACATAACCTGCCACGCTGGCCGCGGGGTGGGTATCCATGAGGATGGCCGCACGGAAAAAAAAAGAAAAGGTAAAAAATCCTAAAATGAAGTGTATTTTACAAAATGAAATACCGTTTGAGCTAGATACAACAATGAACAATGAGTATTGTAGTATCTGTCACAGACACACAGTCATGTTACGGTTGATAGAGAAAGTTCACCATTTCCTCACGTGAACCGGCTTCAATGACCCAAACTAATTGTTCTACGATTTGTGTTGCTATCTGGAATTCCCACAGTGAGAAGTAAGTACTTCATTATAGTTAGGAGTTAATGGCAGTGTGTGGCTAGTGGGTCTAATTTCTTTAACACTCTTTTGTCTACCTAGTGTAGAATACCCACCGATGATAGTGTGGAGGCGATAGAGATTTGACGTGCAAATCGTATGGTTTTTTTTGCACGATTTTGTGCAATATATCTGCACGAAATTAGTTCAGCATTATGAGCATGAAACACTTGCCCGCATGTATTTGCACGCACGATGTAGTGCAGAGTCAAGATACCTAGATCTTTCTTTTCTTATACCACACTTTACCACAGATTTAAAAAAAAATTAAAAAGAAAACGATCTTATTTACTACCTATCATTTTTATGTAATCTGAAGCTGTAATAAGTACCTATTTATGTAAATATGCACACATGAGAAATATACTAAACAAATAAAAGTTCCTAAATAAGCGCTCCACCATTCCATGAGTAACTTAACGAGTAATTTATGTTAATGATCAAATAACGGAAGTTGTGAAAATTGCTTTAATGAAATGTAGGTATATTCTAAATTGTATTTATTTATTTAAAAAAACATAATATACAAGTTATATAAAACGTTACACAATTTCTAACACTAATTACCTTGTAATTAAATCACTATCTAGAACCAAACTATAATTAACTAGCCTATGTCGGCGGCTCCACCCACATGGACGTTGGTATCCGAGTTTTTTTACTATATCTACGGTTCGTTTCAACAGATTGTGATCAAACATGCGTAAGATTTTTAGCCTGCCCAAGAAACATAAACCGCATCAGCATCCGTTCAGTAGTTTTTACGTCCACATAAACAGAAAAACAGTCAAGAATTGTAAAAAAAAATTTTCAACGCACTTCACAATAAAATTTTATTATAGTATAGATGATAATTTAAATATCAGCATGATGATGGTATTTAGACTATCTATCTTGTATACTACATATTATGGGCCGTTTCCTCGTGGTCATACTAGTTTGCACTTTCCTAAGGATTATGGTATTTTATCGTTTGTCAAATATTCTGATTACGTTAATTAAGGATTAAACATTAAGTATAATACCTACAGTCATTTCTTGATTTAAAAGTATTTATGAATCAAAATATCTCCGATCAATCAACATTTAAATTCTATGACGGATATACTCAAATTTGATGGATCTGGATTAATTTCTGGCTAAGTTACAGTACCTAAAGGATAGTAAGATAAGATAACGATGATAAAATTAATATTAACGAATAAATAACAAAACGCACTTCTAAAGTTTGCTTCTGTAGATTATATCTACGAGTTTAACATAATATTATGTAGATATACTAGATATACAACATACAGTACTATCTAGGAAATACAAGGCAAACTTTTACGGAAAATCGATCCTAAATGCGCTGCGAAAGTTTCTTTTTTTTTTTTTCAAGTTCCCACGCTAATCCCAACATTCCCATCAGTCTCAGTCCCAGTAGAGTGTTTTATCTTTGTCTTTCTATTTTTTGCAAAATGAACCCAATGTGTAAAATAGACCGACCGCTACGGCTGTACAGGCGTACGCTCCCGCGGTAGCGGTCGGTCTATAGTTGATGGATCGGACTAGTAATCGAATACGGGTATGGAAATAAAAATCTAACGCCGGCCAACACAATCAAGGTCATGATAATATCCCACCGACCGTCTAGTCGTCTAGTGTACGTTATTATTGTAGTTATCACAAAAATACTTACCGCGTCCGCTGTATCATGCGTGTCACGCATTTGGACGACCGCACGTTGTGCAAGTTGTATGAATTTTTTACATGACTTTTGTGCGAATTATTTGCACAAAATTCGCTCCATATTATTTACACGAAACAGGCACTAGCATGCGTAGCATGAGGCAGCCGACTGCCTTAGATCTTGCGCGTACACAACACACCTACATAGCTAATTTACATATTCATTTGCCTTTTTTTTTCTTACATTTCCGATTACGTGGAATCAAAACAAACTTAAAATTTAATCGTAAAAATATGGATATTCAATTCTATCTCTGCCTACCTTATAAAGGCATAACTGTATACAAAAACGTTACTAAAAGTATAGAAAAAGTTACAAAAACTAAAATCTCTGCATACGTTTGTTGGTAAGCGATGAAAGGATCTTATTTTACGAGTGGATAGTAAAAGTCATCTGCAAGTTACAACGTTGTTTGTTTGTTTGTACTATCAAGGTAAAAGTTTTGCACATTAATTTCATGTTGCTTTATGTTTATAGTTCCATTTTATTAGAGTTTTCTTAGCTATCTATAAACGAGGAAACAGTATTTGCTACACAGGTCTATTTATTTCATGTTCAGTGTTTTTTATAGAACGTTGTCTAATTATTTATTAAATTTTGAAGCAATTAGTATGATATCCTATAGATTTAGATCAGAAAAGTCAATATCTAGGATCGGATTTGAACCCATGACGTCAGTACTATTATATATTCTGTGCCTATGATCTGCCCGTTTTAAGTAGGTACCTATCCAATAGAAAAAAAAATAGTAAAAGTAAAATTAATAAATAGGTATTACCTATATTTTTAAAACTAAACTTGAATGGAGATTTTATGAACGCTCAGGTGATTTACGTTAATTACGTTCATGAAATCGCCAGTCAAGGTTATTTCTAGAAAACAATCTGTAATACTTGAATTGTAATACTTGAAACTAGTTTTAATTCGAGACACATGACTAAGTATCGTTCTTGAATTATGGGCCTAGAAGTTAACATTCAATAACATACACGCGTATGTGATGTTTTTAGGATTCCGTACCCAAAAGGAACTATATGACTGATATTACTAAGACTCCGCTGTCAGGCAATAAACCACAATAGTTAGAAAGCTGAAATAATTTATCAAAAGGAGGTTTCATGACTCAGATATGATGAAATACTGCGTGGTTTTAATCAGTTCGAGTTCGATTTCGACATACCTTTCTCATCTTCGTCATCTTTAACTCTGGTTCGGTTCCCCCGAGAGGGCTACCGCACCGTACGACGTCTACGACTTCTAGGAGACGTGATCTTATATAGCTAGTTAAAAAAAAAACAAATATTTTTTTTTAAGTTAAACAGTTTTAAATTGTATTGTCATCAGAACTAAAGACTTCTCCCAAATATCAGACCAATCAGACAACTGAAAGATATTTCAATTACTAGATTTGACCCAAACAAACAAGTCGAGTTAAATAAAACTGTTTAATAATAATAATTAAAAATATATAGTTAGTGCTATATCTTATACAACGATACGGAACCATACGATTACAAATCGCTAGCTTTTCAAAAAAATATGCAGTTTTTCTGATCATGTTGATCCACGCTGCTCTTAAAATGAGGTAGTTATTCGCGGTTGCGCCATGACTGCCAAATACCGCTCACGGCTAATGGGTATTGGAATAACTGTCAAAACAAACGTAAATAAACAAATAAATGTTCACGCTGAAGTAGGTAACGTTAAATGCTAGATTTATGCTGGAGTTGTGATGTGATGTCCACAAGGGTGACCATGTTTTTCATGATACGACATTTTTTTATATATAAGGACACGTCAATTTGATTGCACCTCGGCTGATGGTAAGCTGAAGGTGAAGTCTCAAGAAAGAGGGTCACCATTACATACACGTACCGTGTTAACAATGGTGGCACTCATCTTGACGGCCTCATCAAAAGAGGATTGCCGTCGCAGCACCTATGATACCCAACGGCCCCACTAGTGCTGCGACCACAATCCCCCCTGCCCGGCTATGCACTTGCTGACCTGAACGCAAACCAACCGAGATTGGATTACTATGGAGGGTTTAATTCTCTGCGACTAGGGATTGCCATGTCACCATTCACCACACCGCTCACCACAGGCAGGGAATTCATCCTCACACGTTGCATCCACCTGCAGTGCGTACCTATGAAAGAAATTTCATTCTGCGCACACTTAGGCTGTGGAATGACCTCCCTGCTGTGGTTTTTCCTAGCGACTGCAATAATCAAGAACGATATAAGGGGGTTTTTTCAGGGCCGGCAGCGCGAGTGTGTCGCCTCTAGTGTTGCACACGTACATAGGCCACGGTGACCGCTTTTCATCATGTGAGCCACGTACTTGTCTGCCACCTGAGTGGTATAAAAAAATAATCATTACCGATTCGGTCGTATGTAGACCGGACCTGACTATATTGACTACGATTATATTTCCAAAAAAGGTAAATTTATGCAAACAAAAATATTAGTTGCTGGTAAATTAAACTTTCTATTAGTCATTAAAAACTTAACTATCAATATTATAACCGAAAATATACATAAAAAGCTGGTAGTTTACATAATATTTCGATGACTAAATAATTATTAGTTAGAAACTAAATTTCACAATCACAACATGCCCGCCAAGCCATAACACGTTGGTTTTTTTTTATACCACTTAGGTGGCAGACAAGCACACTGCCCACCTGATGGGAAGAGGTCACCGTGGCCTATGGACGCGTGCAACACTTCGTCGCTTGAAGTCAGAAACAGACCCCACTGGTCTCCTAATATTTATCCCCCGGAATAAAAATTGTAGGTTCGACCCTTATACATAAAGGTGCCTATTGATCCACCGGCTAAAATAGAATTACCTATCTAATCCAAGTCTTTTTACACATTGATTAGATTTTACGGATAGCAAATACATTGTAAATCTATTGTGTTTCGGAAAAACCCGACAAATTTTGCACTCAATGGACACATTTTTTTATACTACTACTGATGGGAAGCTTTACCGTGGCCTATGGAAGTATGTGGCACTAGAAGGTGTCACACTCGTGCTGCCTACCCTGTAGGGGATGGGTTGGGGAGTTTTGGGGGGTGAGTTGGAGGAGGGGATTGGGGGGTAGGGAGGGTTGTGAGCTCTGGCTCCTACTTACCGCGCGCCGGGAACACAACACTATGGTTCTCATGGCCGCGGTGTTCTGTAGGGCGGTACTACCCCAGTCGGACTGCTCAATTCGGACGGGAGATACCGTCGTGTCCTACCTCCTACCTTTATGCTCTCTTTCACTCACATATATATTTCAAATATTTCCACTGGTGTTATAGCTAAGAGAATGTAACTTTGTCTAGGCGCCCAGATGTAGAGAAAGCGCAGTTATTACAAAAGAGAAAGATTTTTACAGAAGTCAATACTTACCAATAAATATTAAAAGTTACTGTTTGACTTTTAAAAACCTAATAATATAATAACATTATTGTTTGTGCAGCATATTGGTATTTAAATACCAAAATAATAATCCGCATATTATGACAAGTGTAAATAACATTCAAAATGATGATAAAACCTACATGTTATGCAAAATTAAATGCTTATATTACTTGTTGCCCGCGGCCCTATGCCCCTTCCCCATGAGTTACTGATCAGTTTTCCTAACAATGGCAAATTAATAATAACCTCTTTTATTTTATGACTACGGTTTCTAGACAGGCGTAATTATTATTTATTATACTTTATATTTAAGACATTTTTATTGCAATATTATTTGTAATAAATTGTTTTATTTTATAATTTATTATTAGGTATTATGATTTCTACATTAAGAATATTATTAAATGTAATGTTTATCTGTTGGTAAACAGTCCTATCATTTACTTCTACAATATATTTATAACCTCACTTGAGGAAAAATTGTTTGTTTGCTATCGATAAACTTGGCAACTATTAAACCAATTTCCAAAATTATTTCACTATTAGAATGTTGCATTATCACTAAGATCCCGATATTCCCACGGGATCAGGCTAAACCGCGGGGTGATGCTACTTAATAATATTGTAGTCAATGAACCTATTTTAAAATGAGGTAGTTACATTATAGTAGGTATTATGTTACCTCAATACAATACAACACGATCTCGAAGTAAGAAAGAAAAGTACTATTATAGGTACTTCATACTTAGTAATTTGTATATTTACACATCTCTGGCTACACCTGGCGTGATTATAATGCCTAGTACTCAAACTCAAGAACATTCTTCAACTTTTCACCTTTCAACAATTTTTTTCAACTTTTAACTATTCTTTTATTCTGAGACCTAGTATCACAACTAGTATGAACGTTTGTTCGCATTAACAATAAAATATTTTTATTCCAATGTCGCAAAATAGCCAAATTAGATTCATTATCAATGACATTTTAAAAGTAGGTACCCCACAATATAAAATATGTAAAAGTTATTGTAATTATAAAAACATTTCCCACAATTGACATAATATATTTCGCATCCAGTGATAACAAGTAACAGTAAAGATAACCTTTCACTTTGAGTTCGCTATCAGTTAATAGGTACCTACTTCTGACACCAGAATTTAAAAATATACCTACCCATAATGTCTCGTTCCGTATCCGTGAGACTTGTCTCATTATGTAAATATGTCTTATATTCACTAAATTACGATTATTAAGACAACTTAAATCGTAAATAACTCGAGATTGTCACTGTTATCTTAAAGTGCATCAAAATCTTACCTTTCCACGTCCACCCTCATTCGGCATTATCGTTAATATCCAATAAGTCAATGGCAAATAAACATCACAATGAACCTGAAATTACGCGTTATCACTACACTGTTATCACTTCACACACCATCAAAAATTACGTAATTTCCACTTCACTTGTAAAGCAGGTACTATTAGTTCACGTTGATAAACCGCGAGGGAGTCGAGTTCGATTCGAGCGACCGACCGCGTCAACAACCGAGCATTAAATGTCATCGTGCCGAACGCGCCATGCGCACGCGCTCCCGAACGCTTCCTTCACACGCAAAAACGCGGGAATAACAGTTTAAATAATGAAAAGGTAGATTGTTCCGTATCCGTATTCCGCAATTTCCTGATACTACTGAGATGAAATGAGAGAGTAATGAATGAGCATCGACGAAATGGCGCCAGATCATTATTGACGCCACTAGAAAGTTGATAGACAACTTGTGATGCGATAGATTGGCGTGAAATTTTAGCGAATTAATACTTGTAGCGATGGTAGCTGAATGGATAAGTAAGCGGCCTCTACTCAGAGGTACCGAGTTCGAATCCGGCCGGACAGCACCAATGTGAATTTCACTTTGTGGAATATGTGCTAATAACATGATTTACCATCTGACGGTAAAGGAAAACAGCGTGAGGAAACCCACATCTCCTAGAAAAAATTCTAAGGATATGTCCGATCCACCAACCCGCATTAGGCCAGCGTCTGTGGATCAAGGTCTAAACCCTCTCAGCTCTCTCGTTAGAGGAGAGGAGACCCATGCCCAGCAGTGGGACATAAATGGGTTGTTATTTAATACTTGTAAGTGTTGTGTGTAACATTAAATAATGGTTTGTTTTGTAGTAGACTCAGTTTTGCAGAACGTCCTTGTGAAATAGACTTTGATCATTTTATAATTACCAGCTGTTTCTCGACAAGCCTTTTATCGTAACCGATCTTATAATATTTAAAACACTTATTACAAATTGTTTATAATATAGATAAACATTATTTTGCATCTATATTTCTAATTTAAGATATTTTGCAATATGTTAATCCGATGTTAGGTTCACCTTGAACAGCCATAGCCATAACACTCGTTTTGAATTTCCATTATAAACCCGTCTTTTAAAATTTTGTCAGTGTCAAGTCACTTGAAATAAATTCCACAACAGCTGCCTACATTTTGTCAACTGTTTTTCGCTTCCACATAATAATGCCCTTGATCGTCAACTGGGCCATATTTTTGCTAAGTATATCGAATGGTATAATTAGATTTTACATGTAGTTGCAACATCATACCACATCCCCCGATTTTGTTATCATCAAGTTTTCCGTATGTCCTTCCAATATACTGAAAAATACTTTATTCTCAAATGATACGTACAATATATAATTTGATTCACAGGTTAAACAATAGCGGTTCAAAAATAAACTGTTATTCATTGTTTTAACAGATGCCGTGTACACAAAGAATTCCAATCCAACCGTTTCAAATGAATGATGAGTTATTTTTCTTGCACACAATTCTTGACTAAAAACATTCCAAATTGATATTATTGGCATGGACAGTATGTGCTGGTAATTTAATTACACGAAACAATTGAAAGATCAAGGGCTATAGCCATTTTACACTGTCTTTTTGTTAAAAGTTCAGTTGTTAAATTGAGATTCCAATTTGTTTTTCATATTACTTACTTTATTATACACTCGAGAGCAATGAATCCGGGTCACTTAAACGAAGAAACTGGTTCTAACCTACGCAGACCAGGAACGGGCAGAACCAGGTGTACCACAGCACGCGAAGACCGATACTTGGTGAACACCATGCTTCGAAATCGCTTTCTCACAGGAACTGAACTCACCAATCAGTTTCGACGCCTCGGAGGAAGTAACCCAAGTGCATGGACAGTAAGACGTCGGCTTGCTGAATCTAACTTAAAACCCCTTAGACCTGCAAACGGCCCTAAACTGGAGCGTGGGCATCGTATTTCGAGACTAAGATATGCCCTGTTTCCTATTTTTGTTTTAAGGAGAGATCAGCAGTTTTTTTCTTTATGTAATTTTGTGTTAATAAAATGTATGGTGACTCATATTTTTTTTACTTTCATTTAAGGAGTATTACATTGTCTATTAAATACAATTTATTGCATTAACCTATCATTTTTAGTTTCCGAGATTTTTAACATTCTTTAAGTGACCCGGATTCATTGCTCTCGAGTGTAGTTGCTTGACAAGAAGAATAAGAGGATAGATTTAGTTGCATGCACGCTACTCTGAGTATTTTAAAGAAAATACAAGAGGGGAGGAGAAATTACTTCCAACGTGTAAAATGTACCTACCGAAAAGGCATGAGGCATAATCAAAGCAAAATCGTACGTGTTGACGCGATTTTGCTCTGTGATTATCTGTATTATCTTACGGTCAATTTCACTCAAATTATATAATTAGATTCAAACGTTGATGAAAGCTCATAATTTAGATTGATGGGATGATGATTTAAAGTGTTATCGATATAAGTAGTAACTTAGAATACGATTAATATAATCGTAATAAGTTATTATAATAATATGATTATGTTATCACAATATGATATGCAAAGATAAATATCATCTACCTACATGTTTAAAATATTCCAGATTACCTTCAGTGTTTAATAATGCCATAATAATAATATTCTACGGCACAATACTCTGACAAGCAAATTTTTCGATTCGCATCTATCAATTAGATAATAATGTTCACTTATCGGAATTATTTCATCCACAACAATTGATAAACGATTAGGTTTTCAGATATGATAGTTTATCAATGTACGAGTATATGTATAAGAAAATAAATACGAGTTTTATATGAGCATCTTCTTCAAACAACTGGCTAACAACTCATGATAAATCGGATCATAAGGTGTATCCCATCAAGATGGTCGTGGCCCCAGCCAACCTCACCAGCAAGCCAGTACCTACACACCTGCTGATTGACCGACGAGATTCTGGCTCAGGCTTTCCTCTTGGTCTTCGAAGATCGCAGACGAGAGAGAGACGGCAGACGCATCCGCAAAAGGCAACTAAACCATATTATGGTAAGAAAGAAAAAACACAAGACACATAGCAATCTTTGAGATCATCAAAAATTTTGCTACTGAAAATGCTTGGTTATAACGATGTTTTTTTTTTAATAAATATTTAACAGTTACAGCAATTTGTATATGAAATCACTAACCATGAAATTCAGGTATACACCTACTACCTCAAAAACTTGCGAAAAAACATTACCTGCCTACTTTTCTAATATTTTTAATGTGTTAAAAATGCTAACAATAAATAAAGTTTATGTAACTTTATATATATTTTAGCAAAAAAAAAGTTGTGTTAGTTGAAAAAAGTTTCATTGTAATTTAACTAGGTATATTTATCTCTAAAGTAGCTATTATTAAAAAAAATAACATATAAAATTCCTTTGAAAATACGCTAACTAAATAAAAACATTGGTTTGAGTACAAGTTTGAAATTCAAATAATATGTAAAATAATTCAATAGGATTAGATATGAAGATGCAGCACCTGGAACTGATATCAATAATCTCGAATGTTCAAAATATCTAGGAACACTGAACAATTTTTTTGCAATGATGGAACACCTACACCAATTCAATAGGACCAGGATAATCTGGTAATATGAGCGTCTTACCTTCTCGCTGTCCGTAGGTAATGTTCCATAGCCGTACCAGCTCCTGGCGGCTTTTAACCGAGGCTCTTCACGTGGAGACAAAAGGCCGCTGCCCCAGCGGGCAAGACCTTCCGCCACCGCTGCAACACTCGGTGTGTTCGGACTTCCATTCGGAGAGCTTGGGGACACCGCACTTTTCTCCGCAACCGGAGGTAACGTAGGACGCGCACATCCCGTCCGTCTCTCATATATTCTTTTCAAAGGTTCATCGATGTCAGTCTCCAGTAAACCCTTTTTATCACTCCCTCGCTTTATTTCATTGATTCTTTTTCCTTCCTCTTTCAGCGTTCTTTTCGTTTCAACATCTTTTCTCTTTACGCTGTCGTTGGAATCCTGGCGACATAGAAATGTTTTCTTCAAGCTCTCACTAGAATCTTGCTTCGAGATCTGACCTTTCTTCTCCGCTTCCTTGTTGGCTGTTTTCTTATCATCTTTAGATAGCAACGCACGTTTTAAACTATCAGTTGAGTCTTGTTTGTTGATAAGTTTGCGAGGGCATTCAGTGTTCAAGGAATCTGTCGTTTTGGAGATAAGGAGTTTGGAGTAGTCATAGGGACCATGATCACTTGTAGGGGGATTGAGTTCTAGAGATCTTCGGTTCTTCCGTTTGTCAGCTGGCGCGATCTGTGCCTTCGCAGGCAACAGTCGTCTCGGCAGCAAGCTGCGATGGTCAGCAAGTGGCGATTCCGGTCGCAACATTTTGAGCGGCGATACTAAACTGCCGCGTGTCTGCACTCGCCTGTAACAAAGGAAAAACTGTTTTACAAATGATTTTCTTTATTAAATCTGTTGTAGTTTTCTTAAAAGGTAATTAGAGTATCAATTTATCTTTCAAATGTAATCGTGTGATGCTAGTACAGAGGCATTCCCATGTCATTATTCCCTTGGGGTTGACACCACGATCTACGTGGTCCAAGCCGACCTGCTGATTACCGGACGAGGCTCTGGTGCCAAGTTTCCTCTTGGGGTTGGGAGGCCAGAAGGCAGTCGCTGCCATTAACAGGAGGACAAGGAGAAAGGAGAAAACCTCAGACGCAACCAGGAATAACGCTAAGACGTTGATGATGAATAATCATCACCGTCTGAAACAGTCCCGTGTCATTATGTCGGTTGTAGTTCTGGTATCACGTTACACACAAGTGGCAATGAGAGCCAAATGAAATAATGTAAACACGCCAAGAAGATAACATTATCTTTTACACTCATATCTGGTAAATCGTCATAAAATAATTTAGGTATACCTTGATTGCTTTGAAGGTCTGGGTTATGAGTTTGACTATCGCTACATTAATATTTTATTAAATTTTTACGTTAACTATACAGCTATAATATAACCTATTGTTAACTTAAATAGTACTACTACAGAATAAGTACTACCAAGTTTAAATGTAGATACAAAATAGTGAAGTTACAAGATTTTATTCTACTGGCCCAACCATTTACGTATGTGCTGATAATTGAATTTACTTATTCAAGTAAATCTTACTAAATTAGGACTGGCAACTTATTTCTATGACAACTTAATTAAACGAGTTACCGACTAGGTAAGCTACTTTAGATTCAATAATTACAGAGTCAAATTAGTGGGTAATTTATGAAAACCTTCAGACTATGAGAAAATACGCTAACCTACTTATACCTAAGTAAAAAAAATACATGTAAAACTACCAGTGGAGCTACCAAGACGTGCTATAAGCGATAGTGTTTTGGGCGGTCCAGAGGAGGGAGGGGGAGAGTTCCATTTCTCTCCCTCTGGATCGCGGCCCAAAACACAATCGCTCATAGCGCGCTATGGCAGAATATTTCTGAGATATCTGCATTTATTTCATAGTATCTACATTTTAAATAATTTGACTCAGGCACAAAGCAAGTACTGAAAATAACCTACACAATTATTCAAAAAGAACAAAATAATAATACCGTCCAGTTGTTGCATGGCATATTTTGAAACAATGAATTTGAGCTGGTCAATTCAGTCCCATCTAAATATATTCATCTCTTCTTGTTCAAAAGCTGAAGAATAAATAATACTGTTAAAGGTTATTCTCGTGATGAAAATAAAAGATTGTGGTGGTAAAAAAGGTAATCATGTGACAAAATGCTACCTTTTTGAGATTAAACTGAGACTGAAATTTGAACTTTTTTTTTATACAGAACACGTCAAAATGACTTCACCTCGCCTGATGGTAAGCCAAAGTTCACCACTACATACACCGGTAGTGCTATAGTGGTGAACTGGTGACCCTCAACTAGACGGTCTCATCAAATGCTTTTTCACCGCCCCGCTTAAAGGTAAGGTTTAGGTTTAGGTAAGTCTTTATGGTGCGGCAAATTATTAAGAAAATTGGTTCTCAAATCGACGGCTTACGTTTGCTGATCGTACCTACTGATTGCGTTCCACACGCGTGATGTATAAAGGTCCTTATTCAAGAAATTGCTATTGTACACTTGCGTACTAAGCTAATTCGGGTATTCATTCAACTTAGAAAAAAATCTGTGAATAACAGTTTCTCATGCTCTAGATTTAGAGATAAAACAAAAACACTAATTCCCAGTAACACAGGTATTATAAAAAGTACGTAGGTACTGTTCAAAAAACATAGATGAGAATAATTATGATAATTACTATTGTTAAAAATAGATAGACACTAGACGAAAAAAAGAAAAAATAAGGCATTATTCACACAACTGCGTGATAATAAATCAAGAAGTCTAGTAATTATACTCTATAATAATATTGTAAATTAGTTGTGTCTGCATCTGCATATTGGAGATATCTAAAAAAAATACTTGGGGCATGTTTTTGCGATCATCTCGAACAAGTAAACAAACTGACAAACCGATAAGCAGACAAGAATTCCAAAAAAAGATTTTTTTGTGTCCAGAATCGTTCTTACTTTTTATAACATAACCTTATACATTTTTACAAGCTTTTATTTAGTTTCACCTGTCCCGTTGTCTGTAATCAAATCATGCAAGCCATTTTTCGACCACTTCTGGTTATCCGATTGAGCTGAAATTCGGCATACTTATGTAAGTCCCATGACAATGCAATATTGTAAATAATAAAAAGTTGTTTTTAAAGGGTTTTTTTAAACAGCTTGTTATTTGTTAATTGTTTAGTCAATATACAGACAGCTACTTTACAATTTTATAATAGTTTAAATAGATATAGTTAGATAAAAACTCTATGAAAACTATAGGTAAATAGCAGAATACCTTTAGAAACTAACTTTACAACGATATAGAACGCCTCAGAAACGTATATTTGTGTTAGCACTATAATAATTTTGTGAGTGCAATAAAAAGCGATGACAAAGAACTCCATGGAGTGGCCAGTACTGTAATAACGGTAAATATATAGTAGAACAATAATGTACGAGCGTGTACAACGTAATGACAGTGTACACATAATTGTAGTGAACGATTACAAAGCAAAGTTATAGTGGTTTTGATAGCGACATAAAACTTAAGTGTATGTATGAAAAGGGTTGTATTTTACTGAAAATGTACACAAAGAAATAAAAACAATGTATGAAATTTTCCGATATATTCTACGGCTTAGGGCTTAGTCCCGTCCTGGATGATCATTTTTTCCGATCATAAAATCATTGAGAATATTTAGCATGCAATTACTTTAAAAATTCATTGAATGTATGAAATATTAAGAGTTTTCTAGTTTGTTCAACATAATGTATGGTGAGTGAAGTACCCGTGGGGGTCCTCTCGAAGCCGAAGATACGGCCCAGTTCATTCGGGATGCGATAGAAATGCGTTTTGGGCCATCTTACACCCCGGTGCTAGAAAACCCTGTCGGTGTGCGGTTTTGGTCGATTCGATTTCCACATAACCGTCCCTGCTAGGCACGGGGATGGTATCCGTGGGGGCACGAAAAAAAGGGGGTTGCAGTGGAACTACCTACGCTCAGGCCCACTCCGTAAGTAGCGGCATTGGCGTGAAACCAAATACTACACCACGATATGGCAAGAACGACACGAGAAGAGAAGAAGTATGTACGGTATGATGGGTCGAGTGTAGTAACACGTTTCCTTTCAGATAGCTGATATTGTAAGAAGGAACTTTGGATGGGTCTGTACTCTTTCCGAAACAATAGAATACATTCATCCTCACGTTACTTATCAACATATTAGAATAATTAACCATCAACACATGTGGTCGCTAAGGCTAACACGCTTTCCTAATTCATTTGACCTATAAAGACAACCGTCGGCAGTTCGCCATTGGGAACGTGATTAAGTTTACTACAATATTAGAAACGGAATGGACCGTATGTACAACACTAGTATCATACATATATACTATACAGTACCCTGTTTTACTTAACTAGTAAAGTGTTCATTGTATACTAGTTGTGCCCCGTGACTTCGTCCGTGCAGCTCCCATTTATTTATTTATTCATTTATTACATGGAAAACTTACAGCTACAAAAACATGAATAGCGTTGGATTAGGCAATAGAAAGCCAGTAACAAGTTTTCGCTTATAGTCGCTGCGTAGGTAAAACATTGTGAGCAAAAACACGCATTACACAAACCTTATTTATCCATACAGTCAACACTAGAAACATAGGACATCAATTTCTGGGTTTGAAAAATGCTAAACTCATGCTAAACTCAACTTATCCCATACTTGCATGTCTTCAATTTATGACTTTTACAATAATGTGTGGCAATTTGCCCAATTTGCCATGGTGACCGCTTACCATCAGGTGGGTCATGTGCTTGTATGCCAGCAAAGTGGTTTAAAAAAAGAAAACTTGTTTATTCTGCAAACTATGACGGTATCTTTAAAACGTGATAACACAGTTTAATTCCCATTGATAGCAGTTCCTTTCATTGATGAATTCAGCCCTAAAACTAGTACAGAGTCAATGATCCCAAAACAAATCATATGGGAGATAAAACGTGCGCTTTATCTGCACTAATCAATGTGATTAGACCGGTCATCACTTTAAATTGGATGACGAGTCACCAGCCACACGAGAGTGATTCATCAGCTGGGTATAATAATCGTATATACAACTGGCTTTTGACCAGTTTCACTCGCGGTAATTAACTAAATGCGTCAGATTTAATATTAAAAACAATTACTGATGTTAACGCCACTATTAGAAGACATTACTATATATTCATTTTTTTTTATTTTTTTTTTATTTTTTTTAAATCTTTTATTATAATACTAGCTTCCGCCCGCGGCTCCACCCGCGTGGAAATCGGTATCGCCACCAAGTCTATTTAATAAAACGACTCTTCACTCGACTTACCACTCCACTCCATACCACTTTCCTCTACACTCGCCACTCCACTGGTCTCCACTCGTCTAACCAAAACCTTTCTAATAAAACAAACCGCATCAAAATCCGTCCAGTACTTTTACGTCCATCGCGATTAGAAAGGTCTTGCTTAGACTTAAAATTTGAGATATGTTTGGTTGCATTTGGTTGAGTAGAACTGGAGATATGACCAAAAAACGATAACCTACTTAAAAACGACGCGCAGGCGGAGCCGCGGGTATCAGCTTGTATAAAAAGTAGCCTATATGTTGCCCAGAAGTATGAAATATAATCCTACCAAGTTTCATCAAAATCCCTCCAGTAGTTTTTGATCCATGCGTGCACATACAGACAGACAGACAGACAGACAGACAGACAGACAGACAGACAGACAGAAAGACAAAAAATTTACTGATTGCATTTTTTGCATTAGTATCGATCACCAATCATCCCCCAATAGTTATTTTGTAAATATATTCAATGTACAGAATTGACCTCTACAGTTTTATTATAAGTATAGATAACACTACTAAAGAATTCTACAGCCACACATTTCTCGGTTAAAACAACATTTTCTTCTAATTAAACGGTTCCATTGGAAGCGCAATTATATTTCGCAAACATTCAAACAATAGGCAATTACTACAGCGTACAGATTGTGACAACAACACAATTAATAACTAAAATACCATGAGAAGTAAACAAATGTTGCTTTACAGTTAATCACAATGTACAGTCAGCGCCAAAAGTCTATGATAATTGCACAGATTTCAAACTAAAAATTTAAATGAAAATTAATCGTTCATTATTATTATAATCAGTTGAAAGGTAGTTCAATAGAGCCAACTAAGTAATTAAACATCATTTTCATTAAGAACCATTAAGTTACTTTGCTATACTAAGTCTGAAAATGATTATTATAGACTTTTGTCAGCGCTAAAATACGTAGTAGTAGTAAAAAGTACGTAGATAATTTAAAAAAATGTTTTTGACCAAAGTAATTAATATTTCTTATTGCAAATGATATTCAACATGTAGAGAGCTCTATTAAAATGACTTTAATTTGAAATTTTCATGCATAATTTTATATTGAAATCAGTGCAATCATCATTAACTTTAGATGCTGTCTGTACAAACCTTTTGCTTCAGTGCTAGCTGCTAATTATCTATATATAATTTTAGTCAAGTCAAGCAAACTTCGAGTAATATTTTTATGATATAAATTGCTATAACATGTGATACGCCACTCATTCCAATCTTATTAAATTCCATGAATACCGATGGATATGATAATAATAATACGAGCAGTCATAAAATCCAGGTACAGTTGGCACTCATTAATCAGTAGGAATGATCCCGGCCAGCAGTGACGTCATTATCATCACATTATCTGCGAGTCTATAAACGCAAGTCTGAATTTAGCTTCCAGTGATTCACTAAAATATTAATAGAACAGTTTCATTGAAATGATTGTTTTTAATCAAATGTGAGCTTTCAATTCTGTGAGCATAGTTGTGAAAATGTTTTGACTAACTGACAGGGTTTGACAACAGCCACTGTACTGAAAATATTGAAATTCCCCCTACCCTGACTACTGATACTATTAGGGGGTCCCATAGGAAGTCTCCCTATTGGACTCCCTAATAGTAAAGTTGAAACATTTTTTCTGATAATTAAATTTTTAGTTCTTTTTTGTTTTATAAATAACTAGCTGCTGTCTCGGCGAACTTCGTACCGCCATATTTTCCACCCGCGTGCAATTCCGTTCCCATTCCTGTTCCCGTTCCCATTCCCATTACTATTCCCATTCCTATTCCTATTCTCATTCCCATTCCCATTCCTACTACTACCTACTACTACTAAATACTAATCCCGTAACGTAAACATAAACTTCTCTCACAATAGAAAAAGTTTGTATGAGAAAAAGAAAAGTTACTTTCTGAAATTTTCAGTACAACTGTTTTATTATTTTTTTTCATAAGAACCTTCTCCCGATAATAACAAACACAACAAAAAAAGAATTAGTGAAATCGGTAGAGCTGTTGGTGAGTTATGCGCTTACCAACACATTTTGCGATTCATTTTTATATCACTACATAGTCACTACATACATAGTATAAAACAAAGTCGCCTTTTCTGTCCCTATATCCCTATGTGCGCTTAAATCTTTAAAACTACGCAACGGATTTTGATGCGGTTTTTTCCAATAGATAGAGTGATTCAAGAGGAAGGTTTATATGTATAATACATGCAGAAATAGTATCAGCATTGCACCCGTGCGAAGCCGGGGCGGGTCGCTAGTTATAGATATAAACGCTTGTATTTTACATGTTCAAAAAGTCTTTTTTTATACTACGTAGGGGGCAGACAAGCACCGCCCACCTGGTGGGAAGCGGTCACCGTGGCCTATGGACGTGTGCAACACTAAGGGTGTCACACACGCGCTACCTACCCTGAAGGGAAGGAAGGAGCGCTAGGAAGGGGAGGGGAGGCTAGGATGGGGTTGGGGGTAGGAGGGGTACAGAGTAGGGCGGAGATACCACCCCAGTCGGACTGCTCATTTCGGACGGGAGATACCGTCGTGTCCTACCTCGTGTCTTCACTCATTGGTCAGTTATTTTAAATTAGTTACCAAAGTACGCTCTGACAGACAAACAAAATAATAACACCATGACTCGTATTTTTTTTATATCGTACATCTTCTTCAACCTAGCGTTTATCCCAGTCGTATCCAAAGCTTTCAGCTCGGATTCTCGGGTCCGCTTTACCAGTCTTAACTGCGGGTTTGGCTAAACCTCGATATTTTCCGTGAAGCGACTGCCATCTGACCTTCACAACCCAATGGTGACATTAGGCGATATCGAAGCATTGCAGCTAGACCGTTGTTGTTGAACTTTTTAGGGCTCAAACTACCCGTAACGTGACGAATTTTTTTTATATCGTATATAATCAATTTAATATACAAGATCACCCACTTCCGAGTGTCGTGTTTCGTGAAAATTTCAAGCTCATTAAGAAGTTGGTACAAATTCGATTACAAAATTCCGCGCGGACGGCCAAGAAAGCAAGTTAATTAAAACGTGGTAAACTTAATTTAAGAGTCGGGTCACGTGCGCTGGCCATACCGGTGTTGCCAATACCTTATTGTACCTATTCAGTTCTGGTATGTAATTAAAATTATGCCGGTGTACAAATCAGATATCGAACATCATTTTAGTCCAGGGAGCGTACTTTAGTATTCGTGGAACGCGCTATTGCTGCTAATTCTGTTGTTACATCTCTTAACTTAAAATTCTCTAAAATTTCTAATTGCATCTGTTTCTTTCTTTATCAGATAGAAAAGGACAGATGATTTATTTTAGTGAACACCTGCCAAATTAAGTCGGCGCATTCACGGTACCCTTCAATTTTATTTTAGTCGACATCTACGAACTTGCGACTTACCTAACTTACTACGCATCAACAAGGCGCTGTCTTAATTTGACAGGTCTTAACTTGAATACAATCATCTGTCCTTTTTTATCTGATCATGAAAGAAACAGATGCAATTAGAAAATTTTAGAGAATTTTAAGTTTAGAGATGTAAACACAATGATATTACATATAAAAAGAAGTAGATGTGTTATTGCGCGAGAAACGTGAAGATCCGAAAACGAGTCAATTGGAACGTTTTGTCTCTAATCCGCGATACCGACCGGCGCCGGTCGAACGTAGAGCGAGAGCTTCAGTGAAACAAAACCGTTTTGGTTTAAAATAACAAAAATGCCATCGTGTGTGTATAGACATTGCAAAAACTATCACTCTAAAATTAATAAATCACAAGGGATTTCATATCACATGTAAGTATTACTTATTTCAACTTATTAAGATTATATTTCTAACTTGCTTGTTATTCAAATTAAAAATGTCAGCACGAAAATAAAAGGAGACAGCATGATATAATTTGGTACGTGAGCGACAAGGACGCGTGTACTCCGAACATAGATTAAAGTACAGATGAGAATATCGTAGGCAGTAAACTCACTACTATGCGATTCAAGTAAGAAGATAATCGCGTTGACACCAACTTCATTCCGTACTCGTCAAAATTGTACAGCTAGCAACAAAATTTTCACGGCGCGTCGGATAGGTTCATACCTGTTATGGTAACAACGACTTGATTTTTATTTTTTTTCCTTAAATACATAACATATTTTCTTAGTAATAGTTTATAATAATAGTTCATAATTGATTGGTGTCATAGTGTGCCGCTAGCTACGCTTCCAAAGCCATTGATATATATTTCCTATTTTCTCCATTTTGTTGCGTCCTTGTTGACTTTTGTTGTTACATTGTGTTTGATAAAGACTTTTGTTATTGTTTTGATAAGTTTATTTTGTTAGGTACAGTTAAATTTGATTAAAATGAGTAGGGAAGGCACAGTGGAACATTCACGAGCACGTGAAATTGTTCGTGCGGCTCCGATAACAGTGCAAAGGATAAAATAAGCGGCTTCGAAGTGTTACCGCCCGATTAAAAATAAATAAATATAAAAAAGAACCGATAGTTTATTTCGTAATTTATCATTGTATGTACTTATCTCAGATGGAATAGTGATGTAAAAAAATGTATTTGCTGACCTTACTTTATGCAATGAAGTAAGCAACGGGAATCAAAATGTCATTATGACAGTTATCAACTTACCTGAATCGCATAGTACACTACCTCGCAATTCTAAATTGTTATTTTTTGTAAGTGTGTACTAAAACTATGTGGTTCAAATAAGTTAATAGATAATTATTCAAATAAGATAATAGTTAATAATAAAGTATAATCAAAGAAATATAATATTAACGGACATTACCTAGTGCGTAAGTACCTACTAGGTAACTACAGTAATAGAATTACCTATAAAATAAAACTTTTATAATACCTGACTCAAAAAACTTCTTAATTTACGATATAAACGACAAATTTTCCTTTGTTTTTTTTACTTTTACACCCATCTACTGCACATTAATTACGTGGTTTTGGCATTGCGAAGCGTAAGCGCGGGAAACGTGCGGTGCGGTACGATGCGAGCGCTCAGGCGGGCGTTCGGCAGCCCTCTGCTAGTTGTGTCCCCGGGGATGCACCGAGCGGTAGGTAAATAGCGCGCGGCCTTGAGCGAGTGACGGAGGCCTGGTTTGAGTGCATTTGTAACACTCATACTGAATAACTGAGTGGCAAGTTTTACTGATTGATTTCTGAAATCAATATGACGCAGAGATAATTTATTGGCGAAATTAAGTGTTACGCTACATTATATGTGTGTTGAAAAGTAATAATATACACTTTGTCATAGGGTAGTTTCGCCTGTTTTCGACCGACGCCAGTTCCCGACTTTTTTACTGACCTGTTTGCCTAATTGGCGTAGAACAGCAATACCGATACGATTAGAAGCAAAACAAAAATACTGTGGCAATCTCAAATAGTTCGGTTGTAGACACAAATAGATAAAGTGCATATGTGCAAACAGAGTAGGGAGTAAAAAAATACTGAAATATGTGGTTCGCTAAGAACATGACAGAAAGCGTGCTTCACTACGAAAAGAAAAGTGGGGAGGTTCTGCAGTTGACCCTAGATTTTTAAATTGTCATTTTATGTTTTGGACTTGTTTGTTATTTGTACAGATAGATAATGAAGTATAGTATCTATTAAATATAGGAGTTATTGTAAATTTATTTGAAAAGTGTGTATAATTGGATGGTCGGTAACTGTTACCTCATTTTTGTAGAATACCTAATTCTCGACCCGCACCGTCGAGAATTGGCATCACCGAGTCCAAACACTTGCATGTTTTTATACATATTGTTAAAGAAAGTACTGAACTTAGATTGTGAGTTTGAATCTTATTTACATGAGAATCATGTTAGCCAGTTCGCGACCAGACTTTTTCAAGCACGTTAACAATATCACGTGTTGTAAAACCTTCTAGGTCGAGAACAGGATAGTGCAATTAAATAGGCCTATACCATATTCCGACTACTATTTTCGGTGAGTACATATAGGTATGGACATTAACGGTGAGTACATCTCGCATCATCAGTACGCCGACGACATCATCATAGTTACAGAGTTGCTGGAGCAGCTGAGCAAATTGCTGCACAGCCTAAATGGATCCTCTCGGCGCGTCAGTATTGGTGTATACATACGCCGGAACTGGTTACACAAAGACCAATTGCCATTGAAGGGAGAGTTGTTCAAGAATAATGTCTACCTTGTGCAGGTTATCCAGCTCGGTAGAAACAACTTCGAGTTAAAAGTCACCTTAAGGATTGAATTGGGTAACCTAATTGAATCCTTTTTGTGACTTTTATTTCACAAAGCATTTGGCAAATTACTTCGGCTTACCACATGGCCTCTTCAACCAGTGAATTCTATCTGTTAAAATATACGGTGCCGAAGCGTGGACTGTTGTAAGGTTCGTCCACAACCTAGTCGTACAGCGGGCTATGGAGCAAGCTATGATCCTTTGAAGGATAATAATCCTGATTCTTTGAAAGATTCGTTATGCCAATAGACTAAAATTGCCGAAATAACTCGCAGAATAAGTAAGCTGAAGTGGCAATGGGCTGGCTACATCTGCTGAAGGACTAATAATGATCGTAGAGCAAACGAGGTCTATAGTGGAGACCGCTGATTGGCAAACGGAAGATGGAACAGTACCTAGGATGGACATAAATGACCTGAAAAAGGTGGCTAGGATAGACTGGAGGAAGGTGAAAGATCGAGTGCTATGGCGCACATTGGGAGAGGCCTACTGCCAGCAGTGGACTGCAATAGGCTAATGAGTGCCATTAAGAAATAAACTTTAATTTTAGTTAGTAAAGGTTGATAAAGCAGAGGAAGAACACTGATTTGTAAATATTATAGTCGTGTTATCAACTTTATAATGATTATTTAACATCAGTTTATTGTAATAACATAATGTATATTAAATTCTGTCAAAATACGGGTTTCATTAGATTACAAATTAATAATTACTAATGTTTTACTTCACATATTTGCCATCTCACCTAATAGTCGAGAACTGGCGAATATAACGTCGAGAACTGGAAATTTCGGTCGAGAACTGGCGAAATCGGCATTTTTGGGTTTATTATTTTCTGTAAAATTATTGCATGATCTTAATGGAAGATAAAGGATATTAAATGAAAATAGACTATATTTACTATGTATCAAAAATATTCTCTATCAATAATTCATATTAATTCAATTTTATTTTTCGTTCCGAAGTTGACAACTCCACTAAACGGTCGAGAACCGGCGAAATGACCCTACTTTGTATTGTAAGTAAAAATATGTCAGTTTTTAAAGATATTATCTGCAGAAGTCAATTTCTACATGATTCTGTAATAATGAAAGAGGATGTCACGACCATTCTTCAATAAATATATATATTTAATTTTGTAGAGTGAAGTTTGATTTCTCCATAATTTGTTTTCAACTAAAAACATATCTGTCTAAAAATAGGCAATTACCTCAATTCAGAGAGCTTTGTACCTTCTTTCTCAATAATTTTGTTAGTCTATGTACACCGATGTAGCAACCGCAATGATTGGTGCGTTGAGTGTAGTGTGATAACATTAAATCGAAATGACAAACACTAGCTTTCTTCTTTTTTTATATGGTTTTTTTCATGTCATCTCTTTTCAATCGATTGGTTTGGGAGTGAAATGTAGATGAATGAAAAATGTGTTCGGAACATTTTTTAGCTTGATTTGTGAGCATATGACATATCTAATGTTATAATATCATTGTGTAAACAGAATTAGCAGCATTGCCTAAAACGGCCGGCCTAAGCTATTGAACAATAAGGCACTGTAGCACTAAGCCCGTCTGCTGCCTCATGCGTGTTGGCGCCTGTGCAAATAATTAGTGCAAAATACATACGATTTTTGCACGAAACAGTATTTGCACCTGAATGGGTGTCACGCAAAAGGCGGCGGACGGTTTAGTACAGTATTTTCGGCGGTGTTTGTTGTTATAATATACGTTTGTTCGTCTTCATTTGCTTAGTATGTACCCGGCCTAAGCCAAGAAAAAGTAACAACAATTATAAGGCACTGTAGCACTAAAGCCGTCTGCTGTCTCAACGTGTTGGCGCCTGTGCAAATAATTAGTGCAAAATACATACGATTTTTGCACGAAACAATATTTGTACCTGAATGGGTGACACGCAAAAGGCAGCGGACGGTTTATAGCGTATTTTCGGCGGTGTTTGTTTTTAATATACGTTTGTTCGTCTTCATTAGCTTGGTATGTACCCGGCCTAGGCCAAGAAAAAGTAACAACAATTAAGGCACTGTAGCACTAAAGCCGTCTGCTGCCTCATGCGTGTTGGCGCCTGTGCAAATAATTAGTGCAAAATACATACGATTTTTTGCACGAAACAGTTTTTGCACCTGAATGGATGACACGCAAAAGGTAGTGGACAGTTTAATAGCGTATTTTCGGCGGTGTTTGTTTTTAATATACGTTTGTTCATCTTCATTAGCTTGGTATGTACCCGGCCTAAGCCAAGAAAAAGTAACAACAATTAAGGCACTGTAGCACTAAAGCCGTCTGCTGCCTCATGCGTGTTGGCGCCTGTGCAAATAATTAGTGCAAAATACATACGATTTTTTGCACGAAACAGTTTTTGCACCTGAATGGATGACACGCAAAAGGTAGTGGACAGTTTAATAGCGTATTTTCGGCGGTGTTTGTTGTTATATACGTTTTTTCGCCTTCATTAGCTTGGTATGTCCCGGCCTAAGCCAAGAAAAAGTAACGGAACATTATTATCCATAATAATTACAGTTTACATTACCTAGTGACACTAATTCCTCTAATAAATACCACGGATTTGCCACGATATTTCTAAGAGAACCGTCTATTCACGTTGCAACTACGGCTACGGTACGGTACCTATTATAAGTAAATAGAGGTTATTATTGGTGACCTCGTTCGCGTAAATTGGTTACCGACCGCAAACCAATATAACTGATTGATGAACTGCAGTTTGTGTTTAAATAAGTTCTAAGTAGTAACAGAAATACATTATTGTTTTTATTTCAATTGTGGTCACGCGGTATGGTGGTGATGAGGTTTTGTTGTGAGTATCCTTTCACTTGTAAAATAGCAATACGTTCATTATGCGTAGGTACAGCCAAAGACGATAATGATAACTTATACGACGATTTTTAGACAATATGTTATCATATCGTCTTTGGTACAGCTAAGGAGTGAAATGTGAGTCTGTTTCCGGAAAGCTATAACCTGGGAGTCTTTAAGTCTAGAGTGAACAGGTTGCTTCTAGGCAAGCCGTGCTCCATTGTCGACCACATCGTCACTTACCATAAGGTGAGATAGTGGTCAAACGACTATAAAAAAAACCTCTTGAGGATGGCAGTAAGTTCACTGCAGTTGTTTTCATAAAAGTAAAGAATCAAGACACCGAATCACGATATAGAATTTTCATATTATTTACTGTCTCCAGTCTCTCATTACGAATACTATACGTTTACTATTCGAATGTAATTTCGTGCTCACCCTATAGGTCGTGTGCTATTTCGCTTACCGTAGATAAAAGGACCGTCTATTATCTGTCTTTTTTCTTTTCCTAATATAACGAAGAGCCCCGCTATCAAGGCATTTTCAACATGACATCATGCTTGATGCTAGTAGGTCAGTTCCATAACCACGAACAGTAATATAAAAAACAAACAGAGAAATCAAAATAGAAAGTTAATTTATTAATATGGTTAATATTGTGGTCATAAACCTTATTTCTAGTGTCAAAGTTGTTTGTCTGGCTGTTTTGATAACAATAATAAAATGGCGGATGCTATTTTTAGCCTTTTAAAATACCTTTTTATTAAATTAGAAAAGAGGCATAGTTCCCGATTATTTTCTACTAAAGTAGCAAACAGAGGCAAATGAAAACAAGCACTAAGCAGATGTTATCAAAAGGGGCCCGAGTTGCCTTCTTAAAGGAAAAACGTTTTACAACCTTCGCGCCTCAGAGAGCACGTTAAGCCGTTAGTCCCGGTTGCCATACAAACTATCGAAAAAATATCGAAGTACGCCGCTTTGTAGTTAGACTGAATAAATAAGCTTCTGCTTGACGGCCTTGTTAGATTATTTTTCACAAACTACTTGAAGGTAATTATTACGGGGTTGTAGAAAGACGGAGAACATTGTAACACATTAGTAAAGACTTTAAAGTCTTTATGATACTAACCGATAATGATGAAATATCAAAAGAGAGAATGATTTTACAACTGAACGAGGCAATCCCATTGCTTTTAGACAGTTGAGGACAAGGACGCTGCCAAGGTTTATGTACCGCCAACAACTATACTACCACAAAAAACCTTTGGCTTTCAATAGGTACCACCTCGTACCCACGATAGTTCGACATTCGTACAAAAAGTAATTTAATACAGCTCTATTTGCCACTCCAATCAATCAATTAGCCTATTGTCTCCATCGGCCATAGGGAGTGGTTGTCGGATTCAAACTGACTAAAATCGCACGGTATTTCGTGTCTCAATTACCGGGGTGTAAGGTTACCAATAAGATATTTCACTCGCACCCCGGCTGACCTTGGACCGGTTAGTTTTAAGATTTCGATCAATTAGCCTGTCGACGTCCACTGCTGGACATAGGCCTCTCCCAATGTTCGCCATACCACTGGATTCTCCGCCTTCCGCATCCAGTCCATCCCATCCACCCTTTTCAGGTCATCGATCCATCTGGCCTGGGGGGCGTCCCACCTTCCGTTTGCTCCAACAGTCATCGGTCCTTCGACAGATGAGGCCAGCCCATTGCTATTTCAGTTTGCTTATTCTGCGAGCTATGTCGGTAACTTTAGTTCTTTATCGGATGACCTCGTTGCGAATTTTGTCCTTCAAAGAAACTCCAACAAGTTTTAGATTTAAGCCCCCTTAATAGACGATTACGTTAACTGTAAATACACTATACTATACCAATTGATTACCTACCACCCAGAACCCTTACAAAGACAGATCGTTAAATCACGTGAAGTATAAACGTGTGTGGGCGTTGCCGACATAAACAAACAAACTTATGAAGTATGGTCGCCAACGTGCCAATGTTTGACAAATAACTCCGACCAAACTTTCAGAAGAGCCGTTTTGACCGCCCCAGAACGTTCTCGAAGGTCAGTGTATATAAAGTATAATATTTAGTTGAGGAAAACAATGAATAAATAAACAAATAAGTATAAAATGCTGGCAGACTCATAAGTTCCGTGACACAAGGTTGCGTTTAATAAAGATACTACTGCAAAATCTCTGCTTTACAGGATTTGAAGTCTGTCTCACACAAAACTTGAGGTGGCCATCTTAATTTGACCCAAGATCTACTGTTTACTAACCTTGTGCGATCTATCAATCAATTACTTAATTGCTGCATGACATAGGCCTCTCCCATCCCAATGTACTACGATAAAGTATATTTTGTTTAGAAACCTATCAAATAAAAAAATGGTCAACCATTCTGACGTCAGGTTGGCTGACTCTACCAAGTTCTCATAGTTAGCGTTTTATTAACAACGCCGCCGTTAAAGTAAAGATTTAATACCTGATTACCAACTTTAACATATTTTTTTATATAACTTTACAATTTTTTATAAAAGTTTAGATTTATTTGTATGACGTCGTTTTCTAGGATATAGACCTACGTTAATAATACACGTTCTACTGTGTATTATTTTTTCGAGAAAATTTTGGTTAAAATAAATGTTAACCAAGTTTATTTTGCTTAACAAGATAAGATCATAGCTAAACAATGCAAACTATAATGGGAACCGCTTGTGACGAAGTAATTGCTAGAAAAAAGCATACCAAATACTCAGTAGCTATTTTAAGATACCTTAATTATAGCGAGTTTATTGCTGCCTATAAATGAATAATTAAGCCTAATAAAATATATCTACTTATTATATTACTTAATTGTTTAATTAAAAATTAAGTGTGATGAATTACCTATAAAATTTTATTGTAAGTACAATTCAGTACATAATAATGACTAACTAACCAAATTGTGTAATTAACTAACTAAAAAGAACTAAAAATATTTGGTTGTGAAAGACATAACCATTTTTAGTTTCTAATTTTGGGTTAGTTGGTTGACTAACAAAAAATTATTTCCAGTAAACTCCTTGCTTAGCATCTCTCTCATTGCTGACATGACCCTCGTTCCTGAGATTTACTTCACCTGACCTTCAACTCACCATCGGGTCAGGTGAAGTCATTATTGACATTTCCATAACAATAGGAAAATATCAGATTCTATCATGATAATATACATTAATCAGTGACGCCCCTTTTTTCCGTGCGGAAATCCTCATGGATACCGACTAAAACCGCACGCCCGTCTAGGGTCTTCTGACGCCAGGGTGTAAGGTGGCCCGTAGAGCATTTCCCTCGCACCCTGGCTTGACCTGGGCCATCTCCGGATTCGAGATGACCCTCTCAGGTTTGGAAACGACAGGGTTCCCGTCATGCCCCCGGAATATGGGGGAGGGGAGGGCGCCACGGCCTACTTCTGCTAGAGTGACAGGCGGCTCCACCCGTCACCCCCAGGCCAATCAGTGACGCCCCTGATCTTACACACGCCCATAGGCCACGGTAACCGCTTCCTATCAGTCCGTGTCTTGTCCGCCATCTCAGTGGTATAAAAAAAATCACCCAATATGCCCAATACCGCCCGATTCTCATGTTACACATGATATATCAAAATAAATAAATAAGTACCTTTAAAAATCTTTACCAAGATTATGTTTAGGATCGAGACACTTCCAATCTAGAAACCGGTTGAGTACCAGAAACGGCGACCTAGATTCTGAGAATCACCACGCAAACGCTAAATCACGCCCACTGTAAATGCACGTAGGTGGCGCCGCGCCGGTGAAAATAAACAAAGCTTGGTCGCCAAGCCGCCAACGTGCCAATATTTGACAAACAGATTCAGGCTTCAATTGAAGAACTCGGGAATGGAAATAACAGTAAACATGTTGACGCTTCGCGATATTACTGAAGGGGAGATCCTGCGGGACTACATAATAAATTAAGAGAAATCTATACTAGTATTATAAACGCGAAGGTAACTAAATCTGCCTGTCCATCTATCTTCTATCTATCTGTCTGTCTGTCTATTCGTCTATCTGTCTGTCTGTCTATTCGTCTATCTGTTTGTCTGTTACGCTTTCACGCCACTGAACCGTTTTTATGGAATTTGGCATAGAGATGAACTAACTAGAACTTGCGAAAAAACGTTTGGAAGGGTTGAAGTAGGGCATGAAAGTTACTATTAGAATAGTGACAGGATATTTACCATGTTTGTTTATTATTTCGAGTATCCGATATTTCGGCGCCATGATCATGGACGTACCTGCTGAAAGTTTGTACAAAAGTTCGTCATTTTCGAAGATCGACCTGTTCCTTTCCGTCAAGTCGAAATTTCAAAAATAAGGGTTGATAGTTCGTATGGAGATTCACATGCGATAACCGATATTCACGCGGGCGGAGCCGCGGACGAAAGCTGGTATTAGGTACTATAATTCTCAGTGTCGCACACTTGATTTCGAATAAATCGCGCGCTTGACATTACATCAATACGCGCGCGCAATTAACTGCATGCCGAGCAGTTCATTAGACCTATACCTTGATAATGAGAGAATTAAAACTTCTAGATAATTTAATATTGTTTGTAATATTATTAAGGCATAAACATGCTAACTTTTCTATAGAGTTAACGTATCTATAGATACGTAGTGTCGAGGTATACCTCGACACTATTGTCCAGGTAGCTCAATTCGTCAGAGTAATTCCCCTTGCAAGGGACTGGTTTCAAATCCCTGCCTGGATAAACTTTTTTCCGAGCTAAAACTATACATATTTGAATGGAATGTTGACGTTATTTTGACCAAACAACATGCAGGACAGGATTTTAACCCGCAACCCATTCCAGGGGAATACTCTGACCAACAGAGCTACCTCCAATTCTTAAGTTCACTGATCCAGTATAAAAGGGACTGATTACATAAGTTTTACAGAATTTAGTTGATTAAAAGGATAACCAATGTTACTGCGTAGGTAGTGGGTGTCTTGACCCAATTTCCTTAAAAGCTAAATTGCTAAATTGTCACTTGCAAGTAACATTTCTTAATCACTTTCGATTCCAATTAACGTTGTTTGTTATTTTTGAGACGAGCTTGATCGTTATCTAAATTCGATTTAATGAATCTTTGAAGAAAGCTTTATAAACTAATGAGGGAGGTTTCTTGAGAGATAAATAAGATCCTTAAATTTACAACCACCCACACCCATACAACCTGAGAAGTCCGCCCTACAGAAGATCGCGGCCATAATAACCATCATGTTGTGTAAGTAGTGCAGCCAGAGCTCATCGCCCCACCCCACGCCTTACTAGCTTCCCTATCCCACCCCTTCCTAGCACCCTTCCACCTTTCAGGATCGGAAGCGCGAGTGTGATACCCTTGGTGTTGGACACGTCAATAGGCCACAGTGACCGCTTCCCATCAGGTGGGCCGTGTGCTTGTCTGCCAGTAAGTGCTTGTAAGTGGTATAAAAAAAATCCTTACCTCGGAGAGCACGTTAATACGTCGCGTCCCGGTTGCCATATAAATAGCAGTCGTTTCGTTGTTTATAAAAAGTCCAACAACATTGGTCTAACTACAGAACTTAGATATTGCTAATGGGTTGTGGAGGTTAAAAGGCAATCGCTTCATGGAAAATGTAGAAGTAAAGCCGAACTTCAGTTGCAGGTTTATTAGTCGACTGCCAACGCGAAGTTGCGGCGGAAAATTAGTAAGCGGAGAACGGAACAGACGCAGAGAACGAGCGGTCCGCAACGGAGAGACCAATATTTCACACGAGCAGAATCGCTGGCAACAGCTAATGCAAAATATAAGACGTAAAAATAGTTATATCTAAACTATTAATTCTAATATTTCAGAGCCAAAACCGTGTACAATATTGAGTCCCTTTGTTACTAAAAGCTATTGAAACCAAATTCCATGCAAACTAATGCAAAGCTATTGTGTGAACGTGAGGTACGGACAGCGAGACAAACAGACTCGTGCTCAGCAACGTGCAAATATTTGACAAATACATTAATATTCGTGGTATTTAGGCTACACGACACGATAACGACGCGCGACGTCACAATAATCGATAGCGTAGCGACTTTGAAGGTCTTTCTATCTTAATGTAGAGAGAAATACATTTTTTTTTATGTCGGTCACGTCAACATGACTTCACCTCGCCTGATGGTAAGCTGAGGCAAAGTCTCTAGAATGGGGGTCACCATTGCAAACACCGATAGTGCCGAAATGGTGGCTCTCAGCTTGACGGCCTCATCAAATGCTTTTTCACGCCCCGCTTAAAGGACCCGGGACTGTATGAGGAAGGAAACACGTGAGCTGGTAAAGAATTCCAGGTTTTGATGGTGCGGCAAAGGAAAGAGGCACCGAACCGCATAGGTATAACGTGGATTCTACGTATGGATATTATGATATCTTTTTCAGGAGCAAATGGCAAGCTTCCGTTTATTAGAAACTATCATTAAATTTACATGGCGTTTATGTGGGAGACTACAAAATCAATAAACAACGGACAGATACAACTGTGTCATTGTAGTGTTATGAGGTTTGATCAGTACCTCAGCACTGGTTTAGTTAGTTTTTTTACTACAAATGTGTGTTATGCATCGTCATCTAACAACTGTCATGCTGTCATTATATTTTTGACTTATAAACTATTATAAAAACTTAAATGGTTTGAAATCATTGCGAAGGATAGGGACGATAGGGTTCAATGTCAATGCCGAAGCGTCACGTCGCCGTGGGTTGTAAAAAAACGTGTTTAGCTTGTTTCGTATGAAGTTAAGTAATTTTGACAACGAAGTGCAGTATACATCACAGTAAAATTAGTAGCTTCTTGTATATAATTACCAGGTACACAAACAAAAGCGGATTTTACATAAGTCAATTAAGATTTTTATCGTACTGCTATTTATGAATTTTTTACACATTTTTGACAATTTACCCACCCGTTAGCTAGCTAACTTCTGCATTCCACAATTTTTTTTTTTTAAATTCTTTTTATACCACTTAGGTGGCAGACAAGCCTTTATTTTACACACAGTAGGTAGATAATTATCATACATTACAATATAACTTTATGTACAAAGACGATTCTACTAATATAATAAACACGAAAGTATGAGTATGGATGCATGGATGTGTGTATATTTGTTACTCTTTCACGCCAAAACAACTGAACGGATCTGGCTAAAATTTGGTACAGGGATAGATATAGTCTGGAATAACACATGGGCTACTTTAACAGTTAGTATTAAGTACACATATTAAATTTATTAATGATGGCGTGGCGGTAGACCGTTCGACAGCCACCTCAAAGTTCGATTCCCGGTCGGTGCAAATATTTGCTTCCTTTGCTTTATGGTGGAGAAGGAGACCGGATCCTGTGTTCTCAAAGTGCAACCGGGCTTGGCATCGAGTACGATGATGAAAACTTTACCCCGAATAAGCAAACCCAAAATCAGTCATAACTTGGTTATTCCTGTTTCGTCCCACGTCCTAAAATATTTTCGTTTCGTCTCGAATTAAACACAGCAGTTGCACTCGGTGCGCTACCGAGACAAGCAATTATTTCAATGGCTGTAACAAAGTAATTACTCGTCTTTTGTTGCCATAAGGTCATAGCTGTCATAGGAAAGTGGATACAGCTTGACGTCTGTATGGCGAAATACATTAGTGGTCTCGACATGGTGTTGAGTGGTTCAAAGAAATAATATAATAAGTAGGTGTTTCACTATGTCCTTGAATAAAATGAGCGTTTTGTAATAATACTCAAGTTGTTTTCTTATTAGATATACTTACTCTTATTAGGTATTACCTAGTGCCATGTAGCTTCCAATCTTCCCGGAGAGAAAAGTAAGGCTAAAAATGCTTTAGCACTCCCATTAAGATGAGACAAAGCTGAAAAAATGTAAGTATAATGCGTAAGTGTTAATTTTAAATCGCCAGCGTCTTCACGCGCGTGGAATTCTGTTCCCGCTTTCCTTCCTATGGAAATATATTCCAAAAAAATAGTCTATTGTGTCATTTCAGACTATAAACTATTCCTGTACTTCAGCCCAATCCGTTTCCCAGACGTAGACGTTTTTGCGTGAAAAAGTACCTAACAAAAAATGCAGATAATTGTGCAATTGTCACGTTTTTTGCCCCTAGTTACGCAAAACATTCAAAGATAATATATTTAGTACGAGTACCTATAATAAATATTATGCTTTGACGTTATCTGACCGAATAGCGTGTAGTACGTGGGCGTTGTTTATATTTATAGTCGTAAATTGCAATAGTACGTGAGCACAACGTGACAGCTATATTTTATTAGGTTTGAATGTTTTTGTGCCTTCCTATGTGATTATTGGCGTGCTTGACAGAGTGTATCGAAGACCAGGGGAAAGATTCAAGCAAGCATGCATCGAAGAAAAAGTAGCCTACGGTGGTGGGTCTGTACTTGTGTGGGCCGGAATTTCTTCTGAAAGTCGCACAGAGCTGGTGATCATAGAAAACGGCTCTTTAACTAGCGTAAGATATGTGGAAGAAATCCTCAATGATCACGTTGGTCCATTTATGGTCAATTTAGGTGAGGATGCTATATTTATGCATGACAATGCCCGACCTCATACAGGTAGGATTGTGAATGACTACCTTCAAGAGATGAACATTACTCGTATGGAGTGGCCAGCGCGCAGCCCGGATATCAACCCGATCGAGCATGCTTGGGACGAGCTAGGCAGATGCGTAAAACAACGAAACCCTCCCCCAATCACGCTTCGTGAGCTCAAAATTGCTCTCACAGAGGAATGGGAGAATATTCCCCAAAATCGTATAAGGAACTTGGTGTACAGCATGCCAAACCGCGTAAACGCAGTAATGGAAGCACGAGGAGGCAATACGGAGTATTAAAATTCAAGAAAATCGTAATAAAGTTCAAAAATTTCATGTTTCCTATTTTTGTTTTAAGGAGAGATCAGCAGTTTTTTTCTTTATGTAATTTTGTGTTAATAAAATGTATGGTGACTCATATTTTTTTTACTTTCATTTAAGGAGTATTACATTGTCTATTAAATACAATTTATTGCATTAACCTATCATTTTTAGTTTCCGAGATTTTTAACATTCTTTAAGTGACCCGGATTCATTGCTCTCGAGTGTAGTAGGAAGAAAGATTTATTATATTATCATCATGAATTCCATATTCTTCCAGGACCTGTAGACAAACTGTTATCTACTAGTAGATACTACTAGGAATTGCTTGGAAGCGAACACAAGAAAGTTCAGAATATATGGGAGTACATTATTTATCATACATCATGACATGTCTACAAATAATGTCAGTCTAATTTTCGGACTTTTCCACTGGCGTTATGGTCAGTAAAATGTACATTATTTATCATACGTAACATGTCGACAAATAATGTCACTCTAATTTTCGAACTTTTCCACTGGCGTTATGGTCAATAGAATGTATCACTATCTAGGCCCCCTGATGGCGAGCTAACATCACGCCGACATTCTTCGTAGACTTATTTTTCCAAAACAAAACTTTAACTGCAGACTCTACGCAAAATGTATTTGTGCGGTTAGGCTTAACGTTTGAACGCGTGACGAGAACAATTTTGTCACGCTTTCACGACAATATCAGCATCAAAAAAGTTAAGGTGTTGTGTCACGAAATACTTATGTTAAATACTAGTTTTTGCTCGTGCTTTTGCCAGTACGAGTCATATGATTTTATACAAATGAGCTCCAGCCTATCAAGTCTCTTGAATCATCATCAACCCAGCGCCCGAACCCGGGGACCCCTCTCCTACTTTTTTTCCTCCTGATATGGTATATTTTACGGGAGCGTACTCATACACCCTCAGTTTATCCGTATTTACCATTACAGCAATAGCTAAGTGTTGTGTACTAGGTATGTGGGTATACAATAAACCAGTCTGCATTGAGCTGTCGTGTTTCATTGACGTGTCCCTATATACAACATTGGCGACGAGGATTCGTATTGTACCTACCTACTTACGCGTGTGATCTTGAGAAAATTAAAAATAAAATGCCTATCGGACGCATTGAACCCTATACCTTAGGGAATGCTAATTGGGACGCTTACGTGCGACGCGTAAACCAATTTATAATGTTAAACAACATAAATGACGCGTTAAAAGTAGCCACGTTAGTGACGGTTGTAGGCGCGGATTGTTACGATCTTATGTGTGACTTGTGCGCTCCAAACACCCCAGAATCAAAATCTTACGATGAACTTGTTAAATTAGTGAAAGAACATTTAGAACCGGAGCGATCGGAGATAGCAGAGAGGCACATTTTTCGTCAACGCGTTCAACGTCAGGGGGAAAGTATTCGCGACTACCTACAAGCACTGAAACATTTAGCGAAAACTTGTAATTTCGGCGCCTGCTTAGAGGTGTGTTTACGAGATCAATTCGTTTCGGGGCTCTTCGATGAGGACATGAGATCAAGAATCTTTGCAGAACAAAGTAAATTGGATTATAAGCGTGCGGTGGAATTGGCGCTGGCGCTCGAGGCGGCGGAACGGCACGCGGTCACGGCGAGCACGACGAGCAGCTCGGCCGGCGCGCGGGCCGTCGCGTCTACGGCGGCGGAGGAGGACGGCTTGCATCGGATGGGCGCGGGCTCGGCGGGCTCGCGGGCCCGGCGCGGCCGCGGTGCTGGCAGCGGCGGCGGCGGCGGCGCGGGCGCTGCTCGCCCGGGACGCGCATGTTCGCGGTGCGGTAAACTGGGTCATTCCGAAGGCAAGTGTCGCTTTAAGCAATATAATTGTGATTCGTGTGGTGAAAAGGGCCACTTGAAAATTGTGTGCAAAAAAAATGCCGGTTCGAACGAGGTAAAAAACCAGTTTTTTATCAATGAATCTGAAACTGAAGATGATAAGTAATTGTAATTTTTATAATTTAGTTATAAAAAATGACGGCGACGGGCCGTTCTATGCCGATTTGATTTGATTAAATGCAAATTCGAAATTGACACGGGATGTAAGATATCAATCATTTCTAAACATTTTTATGATGAAAACTTCTCGAATGTTCCAATACAAAACAAAATTTTAAATTTAAAGTCATATATGGGTGCCGTCATCGAGACTATCGGGTACATCATTGTCGATGTTATTTGTGGAAAACATTACGCTAAACTAAACTTGTATATTATCGAAAACGGCGGACCTCCACTGATGGGACGCACCTGGATTAAACACTTAAATCTAGCAGTAGTGGAATGCTATAATTTGAAAGACGAGGACTCGATGACGACATCCTTACGTAAGGAATTCCCGACTGTATTTGCCGAGGGATTAGGAACATTCAAAACAAAGTTTCGATTGTATTTAAAAGATAAGACACCAGTATTTGTTAAAGCACGGGCTTTGCCTTTAGCCCTGCGTCGGCCTGTGGAACGGGAGCTCAACCGTTTGCAGAGGGAAGGTGTGATCTATAAAGTAGAACGATCAGACTACGGTACTCCTATAGTACCGGTAGTCAAACGAAATGGTAGTATCAGACTGTGTGGTGATTACAAAATAACCATCAACCCTTTGTTGAAAGACTACCAATACCCTTTGCCACGGATTGAGGACCTATTCGCGGTGTTAGGGGGGGGTGAGAAGTACACCAAACTAGATCTGTCTAACGCTTTCCAACAGTGCATGTTGCATGAGGATTCACAGCCGATGACGGCGATCACAACACATATAGGAACCTTTGTGTATCAGAGGGTACCATATGGAATTAAATGCATACCTCAAAATTTCCAGAAGATTATGGAGGAAACATTGAGCGGATTGCCGTCAACGGCAGTATTTGCCGACGACATTTGTGTTACAGGTAAAAATAGGGCCACTCACCTGTCTAATTTAAAAGCAGTACTTCAAAGGCTTAGCCATAGTGGTCTAAGAATAAATTTTGCCAAATGTCAATTTTTCAAAGACAGTGTAACCTATCTGGGATATAAAATTGATAAGTTTGGTTTGCACACCGATCAAAAGAAAATTGAGGCCATTGTAGCTGCACCCACTCCTGTAAATATTACTCAGCTAAAAAGTTTTATGGGACTCGTGAACTTTTACTCGAAATTTTGTATTAATATGAGTGATATACTCAAGCCACTGTATAGTCTGTTAAAAAAAGGTGTTGAATGGGAATGGTCAGATGATTGTAAGAAGGCTTTCGTTAAGATAAAAAATGTTTTAAGCAGTGCTCCTGTCTTAGCTCATTACGATGCTAGTCTGCCACTCGTATTGTCGGTAGACAGCAGTTCTTATGGCGTGGGCTCCGTGTTGACGCAGCGGTACGCAGACGGCACCGAAAGGCCAGTGTGTTGCGCTTCGAGAACGCTCAATTCGGCTGAAGTGAATTACTCGCAGTTAGACAAGGAGGCGTTGGCAATAGTATTCGGAGTAAGTAAACATCATCAGTTTATATATGGTAGACATTTTACTCTGCGCAGTGATCACCGTCCGTTAAGTTATATTTTCGGTAAAAAGAAGGGTATACCGGTGACCGCTGCCAGCCGCCTACAACGGTATGCGGTTAAGTTAGCCGCTTACGACTATGATATCGAGTTCGTAACTTCGTCAAAAAATTGTTTTGCTGACGCTCTTTCCCGTCTTCCTCTGCAGTTGCCTAATTTGCAACCGAGTGGTAACGACGGAAAAGGCAGTTATTTAAATTATATAGAAAATAACTTTCCGATCAGTTTTAAAGAGATTAAAAGTGAAACGGTAAAAGACCCGTTATTGAGTAAAATTTACGGTTTTATTATGTACGGATGGCCAACTGATAAGATAACCGATAAAATATTAAAGATGTATTATGATAGACAGGACAGCTTGCATATCGATCAGGGTTGCTTAATTTGGGGATATCGAATAGTCGTACCTAACTCACTGAGGGAATTAGTATTGAATGAAATACACGATGGGCATATGGGGATTGTGAAAATGAAGCAAATCGCGCGCAATTACGTGTGGTGGGAGAATATAGACGCAGACATCGAGCGGGTCGCGCGCGAGTGCGCGGCGTGTCGCGCGGTGCTGGCGGCGCCGCCCGCCGCGCCGCTGCACTCATGGCCGTGGCCGGCCGAGCCGTGGTCGCGTCTGCACCTAGACTTCCTCGGACCATTCAGTAATCTTTATTTTCTCGTGATTATTGACGCGCACTCGAAATGGATAGAGGTAGAAAAAGTAAATACGACGTCAGCAACCCTAGTTATAGGTTGTTTAAGACGATTATTTGCTCGTTTCGGGTTACCGAAACGAATAGTGAGCGACAACGGGCCGCCTTTTTCATCGTCTGAGTTCGCGCAATATTTGGAACGAAACGGTATTAAACATACGTTGATAGCTCCTTATTCTCCTTCTAGCAACGGCGCTGCCGAAAACGCGGTGCGGTCCATAAAGCGCGTATTGAAAAAGGCACAATTAGAAAGAGAAGATTTGAATACCGCGCTATACCGTTTTTTATTTACGTATAGAAATACGGAACAGAGTACGACGGGTCGCGAGCCAGCTGTTGCCCTTCTAGGTAGAAGGTTGCGCGGCCGTCTCGACCTCCTACGTCCCGATGCGGCCGAACGCATTCGTAGCGATCAGCTGCGCCGCGAGCAAAGCGCGACCCGCCCGCTGCGGGTGTTGGCGCGAGAGGAGCCAGTCATGTTGCGGAACTATGGCAAATCGGGTCCTAAATGGACCGAGGGGGTCGTGACGGAGCGTACAGGGCCCGTTTCTTACAACGTTCGGGAAACAAATAAGGGACAAATGCATAAACGTCACATTAACCAATTACATAGCAATAAATCTCGTCATTCGTTGAGTAGAACTATAGACGTATCAGACTCGGAACAACAAGCAGATTTAGAGTATAAAGAACAAGCTTTAACTGATGGGGAGGAAGGAGCGAGCGCGCCACACACACCGATAAACACGCCGCCCACGCCATCTACTGATAACAGTGATAACAATACTCGGATATGCAGGAAGGCTGCATTACGCTGTAAAGAGTTGTTAAAGAATATTATTTAATAGGTACCTGTGTTATTTAGTTGTTAAGATCTAGTTAGATATCAAGTCATTATACCTACTCGTAATAATAAGTTAGAAATGTATCTGTGGTCTTAGGCCAGAACTGAAAGGATATTGCTGATTATATGCACTAAAATTCTATTAGAATATAATACTTAGATTATAATATAGTATATTACATATATAAAGTTGTACCTAAATTAAAGGAGGAAAAGTGTTGTGTACTAGGTATGTGGGTATACAATAAACCAGTCTGCATTGAGCTGTCGTGTTTCATTGACGTGTCCCTATATACAACACTAAGGATAATCCTCAACGAGTTGCGATAAGTGCACCCTCTAACGCGGCCATAAGTATTTACTGAGTATCGAGAAATGATAAATGGTTATGGAATCTAAGAAAAATATTATATTGGAAACCAATATTCATTTCTAATATATGTCGGTGGGGCTAGATCCAGAAAATTTCAGTTTTAAAAGTATAATTTCGAAACATACGAAGAATTACAAAAATGAAATTTTAAAATCCAGTTGAAAATGAAGGTTCTGAAGGTTTAAACTAAACATACTCATAGGTAGGTTTCTAACGATTTTGAATTACTATCGTCAACCAAGGTTACTGAAAATTATTTTTATTGAGTGATTATAGCAGCAAAGTGTTTAAGTGTCGTGTGAGAAATCATTAGTGCTACTGAGATTTACATTATGAGCGATTTCGGTGTGCGTGTGTTCGTAATTCTTCTCCTTATAGGACCTTGACCAATTTTGATAATTGTTTTCAAATTTATTCGGTTATGTGACCTCGTATTTAATATGAGAAATTTAAAAATAACAATAAATATTAATTTGGTTATCAAATTAAAGAAATACATAATAATGCCATATTCTTGCTCGCAGATATAGCTACAGTTTTATTACGTGAAACGCGGTGACAGGTAACAGGCAACCCGTCTAACGCAACGCTGCTCTATATATTTGCACGTAAAAGCACCATGGCGCGTGTACCCACGACGCGTACCCGCGCAACTCTGCGGTCGGCTTTAGAATTTTCTCCCTAGTAGCGTATGCGCTGTGCGGTTTTGTGGGATTTCCATTTCCTCTCCAGGTAAGCCCAACTGCAATGCCGATTCATCACGAGCAGTAATATATATTTAGAAGCGTGTTAAAATACATAATTTATGACCATACATAACATAGCTAAGTATAATAGCTTAAAATATATTAACGACGTAATTTTCCTTAACGTTTGAACACAAACGGTTACGTCCGACTAATAATAGCATTTTAATTAACCAGTTGAACCAGTGCGAAACCATCGCATTGCACGACTTGTTTTCTTGAGCTAACATCAAGAACTACACTTTTTTATTCATAAATAACACTATCTACCAGTTAAATAAAGTTCGGCAACCTTCTGGATGAATTGAGAATGTACTATACGACATTTAATGAGTTAAGAACAGAAAAAAATAAAAAATACCATGGGATCAATGAGGAATAAAAATTGGGATGAATCAAGACATATCGAATTGAGGTGAGATTTCGTGGGATGAATACGGAATAACCCTATGATACGACTATGAGATCTTAGACCATGATTGTGACTGCTGAGGAGCGGTGCGAACAATTCTAACAACTAAACGGTACAGCATCCCAGCATCATCTATTAAAATATTTTCGAAAATGTTATTAATAATTTTTATTTGGATTTTTAAGTTTGAAATTTGTGCAAAAAATCATCTACTTCACAAACTTTCACATTTAAAAATATTGGTAGGAAGTAGAATATGATAATATTATTAAGATCTTCGTTAACAACTTACAATGAACCAAAGTTTCGTCGCAGTCGGTTATTATCAGTTCAATTTTCTGGGAACGCACATAAGTACGGCACAAGTAAACAAAGAAATATTATTTCTTAGAAGGAAATACGTTTCTGCCGGGTTGTCTATCAAAATATAATCGCAAGGTTATATCATAGCAAAAATAGATTTAATTTAATAAATAACTATTTGGAACATAACATCAAGACATGTTATGATTTAGTTTAAATCTCAGAACAACCTGTTTAAGTTTATAACTGCAGATGTGTCGGCCACCGGCTATTTTTTTTTGGTTATTTGGTTAATATAATATGTATGTACTATTATAAAATTTGTACACTAGCTGTGTCTGTACATTGGCGATTTTAAAAAAATTAACGATTCTGAACATAGGAATTATACTTTTTTGGAATCCTTGTCTGTTTGTCTGATTGTGCGCGATGGACGCAACAACTACGGAATGGATTTTGATGTAGTTTTTTTTTTGTTTGAAAGGCCAAAAAGAATTAAAATCTTACATAGTATGTTTGATCACAATCGGTTAAGTAGAACCGGAGATATAGCCAAAAATCGTGAAAACCAACGTCCACGTGGGCAGGTCAGTCGCTTCATGGAAAATATCGAAGTATCCCACTTCGTGTTCCTTTCCTCCTATAGTCCCGGGTCCTTTAAGCGGGGTGTGAAAAAGCATTTTATGAGGCCGTCAAGCCGAGGGCCACCACTATAACATTGTTAGTGTTTGTAATGGTGACCCCCATTCCTGAGACTTTACCTTTAGCTTACCATCAGGCGAGGTGAAGTCATATTGACGTGTCCGATATAAAAAAGTAAGTTGGGAAAAGGCTCGGAGGCTGATGAATCGATATCGCCATAATATCTTGGAGGTTGAGGATATAATGGATGTAGAATTTATTTGCTAAGTATATAGGATGAAATCCAATATATCGTACTACACATAAGTACCAGAGGGTCTCGTATAAACATTTCATATATTGAAATTTCCCAGAATACTACCTGTGTTCAGGGTGGAATTTTCCGTCAATAAAAGCAGATATTTCCTCGAAATTTCTCGCATGACAATGAGAAAACAAATATAATGTATAGGTATTTAGTTGTTTACAAATTAGGTATGTGCTATTGTTTGTGTAATTCTTTTGCAATAGGACGTGTGGGAGTGATAGGCGAAGTATTATTTATTATTATATTACTTCTAACACGTGTCTCTTTTATCGTACCCTCCCGCAAAAGTCAAATGAAGAGAAAAGTAGTAGCGTAAAACACGGGTTTTAAAGTAAAAGTTTTGTATACAACCGGGACCAACGCTATAATGATATACCATTAGCAGTAACCTGTGACATCAGTAGAGAAAATGGTTTAAAAAGTGTCCTAGAAAATTTAACGTGATTAATGTACGCGTTCTCGGGAAGGCCAAAGATTAGTCAACCTGCCATTATTAATGGTTAAACTTTCACATACAAAGCTGCGTATAATATTTTAGAAAGGTCTAAAGAAAAAACTATTGAGATATCCTTTCAATATTTTTTACACTACCCATTCGACGCTTGCAATGCAACACCACAACATTGGTGAGATCGAGATGAGATAGGAACTGTGTTTTAAATATATTTTATTTCGAGGATTGTCCCTATAGTGACACGAGCGCTTTTCTTTCCACAAAGAAGAGAGGGCAGAAAATAATAAGAAAACTAGGAAGAAGACCTTTTTTTATGTCGGTAACATCAACATGACTTCACCTCGCCTGATGGTAAGCTAAAGGCAAAATCTCTGGAACGGGAGTCACCATTGCAAACACCGATAGTGCCACAATGGTGGCACTCAGCTTGACGGCCTCATTAAATGCTTTCATAATCTTTTTTTAACTGTTTATCTGTGCTATTGAAGAGTGCCTTTTTCTGGTGCTAATCCTGAATTCAGGTTATTTATCGATCGAAATCGGAGATGACCCTGTGGGGAGTGTGCATTCGAGAGGATTGCTACTTAAAAAAATAAGAGTAAGTTTTGTAATGAAGCTTGCATGACCTTCAAAAGCCCCGTAACATCCAAACCTGTTAAAAGGATATCTGAAATGTTCTCTAGATCTAGAACATTCGTCACTGCCTCAACTTATGCGCACACACATGATTCAGACAGACCGCTAGCATTTCCGTACATCACCGGTCAAACCAGTAATGTTCGACTTGAGTTCGCGCGCACCGAACGAACTCAAGTGATACCAACACATCCAGTTGAACAACAATACATAACCCATTCGCCACTTTACGACCTTGCGCCCGCGCCGCACTGCTCATACTCGCGGAACTGCGGACGCGAATTGCGGATTGCTTATGTGTAAGTACTGACGCATGACCATCCCTAAAGGAGTGTGTATAACCATCTTTGTAATCCTGGCCATAGCTTTAATGACGACATAATATTATTATATTATATACCATAACTTCTAACACAAGCAATTTAACTTACATTTCATCAACTACGTATGGTCCCACATATAATAGTAAGTTCAACGGACAGTTTCTCATGGGCTTTATGAATAGGTGGGTAGATGGGTCCTAGTCCGATACGCTGCTGACCGGAACATACCTACAGCGAAAAAGTTATTATTCTGCTACGCCCCATTTTTGCTGCAGTTACCTGCAACGTAAAATACAAGAGCGGGGTTGCTCTTGTATTTTACTTTTACCATAGATGTTTTACAAGTTAGATGACAGCCTGATAGAGAACAGCTCTACACCTCAATATAGAGCTGTTTTCTATCAGGCAGTACACTCTTGCTTGCCAAACAATTCTTGTAGGATTCGTTCGTGCTGTTCCTCCGCGTTGCAGGGCCCAAATCTAATATTCCTTGTGCCTCCTAAATATTATCCTTCAAAAAAACCCGATTGTAGAGGTACCTACCGGATTAAATTTTATTGTGAATGAATAAAGCGCACATAAAGGATCATCAAAATCCGTTTAGCTCTTTATAAGCAGTTCAGTGACACATCACGGAACTATTTTATAAATGTACCTACAGATAAGGCACCCACTAAAGATAAATAATTCAAAACGGACAATAAACACCGCCCACGTCTGCATTAACTATACACTTCTAGCATTCAACTGTACCTACATAATATAAGTTAGAACTGGTTTTCAACGATGATATTTACTACGGTATGTAATTAGAATTTCTATGGAACGTGTCAGTACGAAAGCGAGTTACCAGCATTTACAGACTGAGAATTCTTTATCTGAACATGGTTTATGACCTTGTCTTATTACTCACGCTTTAGGAATATTAAAGGCATTGTTATCTACTGTTCAAAATAGACGATTATGTCACTTTGTAGTTACGTATCTGTGAGCTTAGCTGTGTAAGTAACTTACCACGTACGTAAAGAAATAAAAATGTACACCATTTTTTAATTGAATATCTCCTAGCGACTGAATACTGCAGTGCTAATATTAACTTTTAGATGCCGAAGTTATCTGGTATCGTCAACTTTTTGCAATCGACAAGTTCTTCTAGATTTCTTAGAAGTAATAATTTCTAAGTTTTGTAACGTAGCAGGTTCGATAGCAGCCCGCCGGTAAGTAGGGTAGCCAGAGTTCACTGGGCTACCCTACTTACCGGCGCGGCGGGAACACAACACGATGGTTATTATGGCCTCGGTGCAGTAGTGCTACAACCTTGTGATAGCCATCGGCGCGGAAAACCTCTTACGCTCGACAACGGAATCACCTGCTGAAAGGCTTTCGATGTCTGACGAGATACTTGGGGTCTTTACCTGCCCAGCGTGGGTTCTCGTGATAGAATACCGTATGGTTTTAGCTGCTTCGATGTTGACATAACCATTGCACTGCTGACCCAGTTGAAATGGTAAATATACCTTTTATTGTGAACAGACCAGCAGACAATAAAACTTTGAAGAGTAGGTCACGCAGCAATCATTTGTAGATTAAGACATTCATCTAAATTACAAAGTAAAGTCTCGTTATTTCCCTATCTGGTGGTGGTAAATTGGCCAATCTTACAGATAACCATCAAGTTCATTGCACCACATTGGTTTATGACTTCTATGGGACAACTGAATAGTCATCACCGAATTTTTCCCATAGATGTCGTCAATCATCGCAAATACGGTGCAATAATAGGTATTTTATGTATTTTGCACGTCAATATAACTTCAGTCCACCTGAAGGAAAGCTAATAATAACAATAACAGTTGAAATACTAATGCGCAAGCGCCGCCAAAAGAACTATAAAAACATAGCCGTTGATTATAATCAAATAATAACTTTCGCTATTAACCTTCTGATGACGATGATGTTCGATTTCATTTCAATCAATATTTAAGTACGAAATAAGAAGAATGTTAGCTATTTATAAAGAAAGATCAAAGTCAAAGTAATGTTGTTTAAAATGTTCAAATTACGAATACAGAGCGAAGATATGCCTAAAAAATGAGAATGCGTAAAAGAGGATATGTTATGGAAGATAGTGACTGAGAAGGTGACATCTGACAGGCATGTATGGAGGAGAATGACATGTTGCGCCATCCCAATTAATTGGGACAAGGGCAGGTAGATGATGTAGCATAATTTTAGCATCAAACAAAACTGAGAGTGTATTATTTGAAGGTGAACATAAAGCATTGAATATTGACTTATTAATTAGTTATATCATTGTTGTTGCGAAATTGCAATTTAACATTTAAATTTAATCTAATATCTTAGATATAAGATGTTATTTTACTTGTCATAAGCGCCAAATTAAATGTGCATATCATTCATTTTATCAAATGTTTTAAGAAAAAAATAAAAATAGGCAAGGAATTCTAATTTTAACGAGGTTATACTAAAATTAAACAGATGAAAGTAAAACAAATTATAATATACCTATTCATAATAACAAGTATCCTGCACAATTATTCGTTTAAAATGCAAACCATAACTCTTAGAATGTATTATTTATAATTATCATTCCATTGTGATTATATTAAGAATACCACACTAGTGAATTATATAAAACAGAAAAAACATATAGTCTTTTATTATCACAGAACGAATAATAAAATAATAGGATATTCATTAAAGCAGGCGCATAAATTATTTTCTTCTAACTACCGCAGGCTAAATAGCTCAAGGGCACGTATTTTAAGACTAAAAAGCGACTGTTATATTTCTTGACACTAAGTATTAAACTATTTCACAGTTGAAGTATATTCAGGATGAAATGTTTTTGTTATGAAGATGCCTTGAAACTCTTCGCGGCGTGAATTAAAATTAATAGTCGTCGTCGTCTTTGATGCTATAAATTATTATAAAATGGCGAATTCGAAACGACTAGCGAGCGTTCGGAAATAAATACGTGTTGTTCAAAGCGCCAATTTTTTTTTAATTTCGATATGAGAGTTAGAAGTTTTTACTAAACCACCGGTTTAGACGTAACCGGTAGTCATTCCATTAATAGTAATTAGTTGAATGAAAAATGGATATAGGAGAGCGAAGCCCGGGTTCTGAGGTGAAAGCCTTCGATGCAACCCGGATCATCGCTAAAATTTTGAAATAGAAGTAAATACTTTTGTTAAACTAAGTTCAGGATAAGTACTCGCTAGAAACTTTAGTTGACTACTCAGTATTATCTGTGAATCACAAACTGCGTCTCATAGTCATCTTCATAATATAATTGCCCGGTGGAGTTTAAAGTTTAAACTTTAGAGCCTGAGGTTCGCTTGTTATTTTTAATGAATATTTTGGCTTTTCCAGGACCTTCCAAATAAGATGAGGCAAGACTGCGCCAGGGCTGGTGGTAGGTGAAGAATGTTCGTACCACTGCCTTCCATCTTCGCCATTATGATAGGAAATAGCCTTTACACGACTCATAATATGGCTTTTTCTCGTAAAGCTTCGTTACACAAACAAACAAAATAAAAGATGCGTTACGCAATACTTAATGACGTTTAATCTTCATGGTGCATTACGTCACGCGATAGGAAAGTGTCATTAGCGTCACTTTCACTCAACGAACAACTGTGTAGCTAGGCCTTTATATGGAACTTCTTTCATTCAACAATGGCAAGTGATATACATGTATAGAAAATGGCGGTGGCCTTAATTTATTTTCTTTCCTTTTTTTCCTGTCTACATTTTTCTTTCGCACTAGTGATAACTCTGGTATTACAAGTTTAAAATGTCATTAAAACACATTCACTTATAATACAAACTTTCGTATTTTTATTATAACTATCAAATAACTAATATCAGTCAGTTTAAGTGCCGAAAAAATTAACAGCATGTCTTGTGTAGAGGAATTGTGTTAAACCGTACTGACGGCAAGAAAAACATCCCTCGTTCCCAACTGCCCACGTGAGTTGTCCAATTGGTTTGTCAGTTAGGAATAAATGTTCCTAACCACCCACCTTATGCATCTGGTGGGTCAGTTAGTAACAAACTATACTAACCGACCGTGTGACTGTATAAAATGCTAAGGCTATAAATCACGTTTCAATTAGTTCAAGATTTTTGCCGGTATCTGTAACCATTTTTAAGTTTAAGTACCTATAAGCATTTCAAAGCTTTCAAATACAGAAAGATCCATTCAAACTTTGGGTAGGCTTTTAAAACAAACAGATAGACATTTACATAATACTTTATGCATATGCTATGCATTTATGCTTGAATATTTTATATTTATTATTCATAGCTATTATGTAGTAAAATAATAAAATTACTGTCTATCAAATAATTTATTATATTCACAGCAAGGCTGACTTGTAGAAAATGGTCAAGGCCAATGTAGCCAGACTTAATAATTTATTTTGCAGCCTCCCCTCCCCCCAACTTCTTCCGAGAGCATGATGGGACAACGTGGTTCCCAAATCCGAGAAAGTTATCTCGGATTCGGAGATGGCCCGGGTCAGCCGGGGTCTGAGGACAATTTGACCTTTGGGCCCGGCGCTGGAGGACACGAGACTTACGACGGGTAGACGGTAGACGGGTTCCGAATATAAAATCAGGGCTGGGTTTCTAAAAACCAAGTTTTGTCTGGAGTTTGAGCGCTCATAGGTAAACAGTATTATCTTAGTTATTCCGTCGAGTATGTCACGTACAGATTCCAATCAGAAGCGGTCAAGTACAGTGACACTAATCACATTGATACAACAATGATTGATGTGTGTTCTTAACGAGAGACCTTTACTGAATAGTTTTTGTAAATATTGATTTTATATTGATAATTTTTTAATAATATTTATACTTAACTAGCGACCCGGGACCCGACTTCGCCCGGGTATAAATTCCAGTTTTCCAATAAAATATGACACTCACGAATGACGTGGCTTTCTATTGGTGAAAGAATTTTTAAAATCGGTTCAGTAGATCCCAAGATTACCCCTTACAATTTAACAAACACACAAACTTTACCTCTTTATAATATTAGTATAGAGTATAGATATACATTTTTTAGGATATATTAAAAAGGTGCTTACCATTATGAAGTAAAACGACTGTGAATGTCCGCTCCCTTCGTCCGCTGTAACAATGAAAAAAAAAAATATTATTAAAAAGTTGAAAATTATACAGACTAAATTAAAAGTATAGAAATTTTAAGCGATTCTCGGAAAGGCCGCATGTTCATTTAAAAATTATAGTTTTGACAGCTTCAAACGGTTTCATAATCCTAAATTCAAATTTTGCAAAGTGAAGCAAATCTACAGATAGATTAAGTACTTAATATGAATAATAATAGTCGCAATAATGTAAAAAATGTAACAATAATTCTGCCTTACACTAGGTGTTTGATTATAAGTACAATAACCGATTTTATAGAATCTTCATAACATTATATTCGATTACACCAAAGCATTCGCATTAACGAATTCCATAGGCATACCGCTATATTATGCAATTGTAATGCCCGCTTCAAGTTTTTAAAGTGAAGTGCGATCATGATCGTTGTTTATTTAATTGAACACGCTAATCTCAGGAACTACTGGTTCTAATGGAAAAATCTTTTGTTTTGGATAGCCCGTTTATTGAGGAAGGTTATAGGCATCACGCTATATGCCGGGAAGCGGAGCAGTACATTAATAAACTGGGCGAATTCTCATACATTATTACAAAACTATTGAATTACGAATTGGTGCCACGGGTGCGGATTATTTTTACGGGCGAAACTGCAGAGGACATACATAGACATACATACATATGCTCACGCCTTTTTCCCTCCGAGGTAGGTAGAGACAGCAGACCGCCATCTGCCTCTGTCCTGACATACTTCACGCGCTTCCTCTACTGTCATTAAGCCTTTCATGCAAGCCCGCCGGTTTGAGTGCTTTTGACCTGCCCATATTGCAATTCCTTAATTTGGTCAGTGTATACTCTGCGAGGTCGTCCTCGGCTTACCTGCCCACTTACGCAGGCGCAGAGGACAGCCTGGTAGTATATTTATATTTATTACCAATTTTATGTAACTGTCATTAAGTATTATTAAGTAACTGTCTAACATAAAACTGCCGTGTGTAGCGTTTATCACATGTAAATTAATACAACTTAATACATCATTCAACTTAAGGTCAGTGCATAAATATTGAAACGTCATGAAACTATTTGATTAAGATCAGATGTCAAGAAATTAGGTATTACTGAATTATAAATGGTACCAATGTTAGTAATTCATTAATCAAAGTGATAATTAATGAGTGGCGTTTCTTTTAAATACTTTTTTTAATAGTCATTTTGACATTATAATATACTAACTGGTGCCCGTGACTCCACCTGCGTGGAGGATATTGTTTTTCTGTTAAATGGTTATATTCTACGATTTTCCTACAGACAAAACCTTTCATAAACAAATATACAGTAGAAAAATCCGTTCTGTAGTTTTTGCGTTCATCATGAGCAAACAGATAAACAGACAAGAATTCCAAAAAAAAAAGTTGTGTAGTGATATTAGATAACCTGCCTACTGTGCGCTATTAAATGCAAAAAGAAATTCCCAAATTGCATACCTATGTAGTTTTAGAGATTAGCACGTTCAAACATACAAACTACAGCATTATTATTGGTAAGATTTTTTTTAAATAGGTATTTCTAGAGGTTATCATCATTCGGCTATACGATACTGTACTATTTACTAATTATTTCACTAGCGCTAGGTAAATGACCTTTAAGTCACTTACTCAATAAACATAATAGAAACCGGTTATGAGAAAACGTTAGGTTTTAATAACATCTAATTATATCGAAATATTAAGATTTTATTACCATCTTATAATAGCATAACTTATCATTACAACACATGCATCAAATATCGATTAGATCGGTTGGCGGTCCGTGTGTCTATTCCGCTTTCAGACCTAAACCACTGAATCGATTTTGATGAAAATTGAACTTTTGAAGACTATAAGTTTGGGAAAGAACAAGAGGCTTGAAGGGAGTTCAAACAGGGTATAAAACTTTTTTTGAAGGTTTGTCATTTTTTAAGATATCGCCATGAAATTTTGTAGTACTTATTATAGTTTCTTGATAATTTAATAAATAAAAGTAACCCTCATACCGTGCAAACAAGTCTATCAAGAACCAAGCGGTTCGGTGCCTCTTTTCTTTGCCGTGCACCATAAAGACTTGGAATTCTTTACCAGCGCATGTGTTTCCTTCCTCCTACAGTCCCAGGTACTTTAACCGGAACAAACAGACAGACAAAAATTTTAAAAAATGTTGTTTTGGTATATATATGTGTGCCATGTATTACCCAAATGCAAATGTTACAAACCAATTTCAATTATTTGTATTATAATCTTACTAAGTAATATTATAAAGAGGTAAAATTTGTGATGTTGTAGGGGGTAACCTAAGGATCTACGAACCAATTTCAATAATATAATGAATATCATCACGCTACTGCCCAAAGGAGCAGGGCAATAATCATAAATGTGAACAAATCCGGTAGATTTTAGTGGTTCGAAATACGCCACGAGCGAAGCCAGGGAGGGCCAGGTACTAAGTATTATTATTTAAAATGGCATGACTTCATAAACGTTTAGCCTACAATTTTCAAAATGATTATAATCATTATTAATGTACTTGCGTTGATTATTTATAATCTGTCGTTTCCTTTTGCAAGCGTGACTCAGCCAGTCGCTATTATCTCATAAGTTCTAAATTCAAATAAAGAAAAAAAAAAACAATTTTGTTATTACGCGGCATTTGAGCACATAAAGTAAAGAGACAGAATAGATTTTACGTCTTATTTTTTTTTTGCAGGAATCTTGATGGTTTTGCGAAGTATCGGGCTAGATTACTTATGCCTGTTTTCGCCAACATCCCCTAAATTTTAAGTGCCACCTAGAGAAAATAAGTAGCGGAGGTAGGCGATACGGTATCTCCCGTATGAATTGTGCAGTCAGACTGGGGTAGTACCTCCACCCTACAGAACACCGCGGCCATAATATCCGCAGCCATCGTGTTGTGTTCCCGGCGCGGCGGTAAGTAAGTAGGGTAGCCAGAGCTCAGCCCCCTCCCGCCCAATCCTCTCCTCCAAACCCCGTCCAAACTCCCAACCCCTACCCTCCAAGGTCGCGAGTGTGACACCCCTGCCCCCGCAGACAAGTGGCACAACGTAAATCGCTAACGAAACGAATAGAATAGGTCGACCGATCACATCCAAGCTCGTCGGCGGCATATGACGACGCGACGCTAGTATATGTCTTTCTCTTCCAATGTAAAGTTTTGAGTTTTTTTTTCTCAGCCATTATTTGAAGATATAAAAACTACATGCGAATACTTTAAAATGCGATCTCAACGGGCGGCGGCGTGGTATTTAAAGATAACTATTTTGACAGTTGCCTTGTCAGTTTGTAGCCTTATAAAATATACTACAAAATTATGGTCACCCTATCAGAAAATAATAATTTATTAGATTATTAAAAAAAATTGATGATTAACAATTCTCGAGCGCGTCAGATTAAGTTAGGGTGCGTTACTTACATGCTAAAAAGTGTATATTTTACTAATCTGACAATTTGAGAGTGACATAAAGAAAGAGGAGTGCTACAAAGTTGTAGAAAAAAAAACATCTCGACATTCTCGAGCGTGACTAAACTTTTTTTATTTTGAAGAAAATAAATTCAAGAATCACGAAAAATATATGTTTTTCTATGCCATTGTGTAATAACCTCAGTTTTGGCAAAAATGTCACTTAGATCACTCTGGTTTCAACGTCGTCAACTTCGGTCTGAGGTTTATTTTTGATAAAACATACTGTTTTTGAGAAGAATCCAAAAAACCTCAAATTTTGACTTTTGACCCCGAATAATTTTTGTAACACACAGGATCGATGTGGATTTTTAAAATATTATTTGTTATGAATTTGATAAACCTCAGTTTTCTACCAAAATTTGGCTCTGTGGGGATTGTTGTTATTTCAAATATCTAACTTGACAGTTGCCATCACAATCTTTACGTAATGTAATAAAAAAGTAAAAAAAATCAAAACAAAATGTAAACATGACCGTTGCGCAAAAAACGAGGCAAGAAATTTAATGTTAGCACGTAGAACGCGTTGTTATCCTTTATGCAGAGGGCACTATCAAGAGCTTTTTAATTTAAGCCAAGCCAGAAATGATAAAACTATCAAAAGGGCAATATATAGCCTTAGAAATACGTGTTTAGGTACTATATAAAATTACATGATGGAAAAATTGGAAAGAAAAGGCGGTTGCTAGACCCAAGATGGCATGAGTTCATGGCTCCAGAGCGTCTAAGACTGGTCCGACATTTGCTACGGTAAAATAAATGTTGGAGATGAATAGGAAAATGTTTATGGTAATCTCCTGAAAGAAGAATTGGAAGAAGAACATGTTTAAACAGTTCACACTACGCACTCGGTTCCATTACTTATACCTCCATCTCAACAATGTTTTGGCTAGTCATAAAACAAAAATCGCAAACTCAAAGTTGTTCAGAACATAATTTACAAGTGGCTGCAGATGAATGCCTCTATTTTTAACTTTAACCTACATATTGCAGTTCAATGACTCGGGATTCAGTTTTATACGTGGCCCATTTTTTGTACATGTGCATGTTCGAACGAAGCAAAAAATATAAATCATAATAATATACTAATGAAACCATCATATTGCTGTCATAAAAATCTAATTAAGTACGCTAATAAAATATGTTTTTGTACTAATAATTAAGTACCTAATCAAGCACTGAACGGTTAGTGAATACTGGGGCTTAAGGATTTATGATTACCGGGGCTTAAGGATTGATAATTACCGGGCTTAAGGATTGGTGATTACCGGGGCTGAAGGGTTGGTGATTACCGGGGCTGAACGCTTAGTGATTATCGGGGCTTAAGGATTGGTAATTACCGGGGCTTATTAATGGCATGTACTACCGAGGACCTGTATGGGGCAACGGTAAACGTTGTGGCCAAATTTTGGGCTGACAAAATATAAGAAAATGGAATAGGTATGTATAGGTCTAGCCGAAAAAGGAGAAGTCGATATAATATACCATTCACCCATGGGGCTTTTTAATATTCGGTGATTACCGGGGCTCTTTAATACTTAGACGAAGACGTTCCAAGGAGATGTCAAGAGTTAGTTTAGTTAAACTTAGTAAAGCTTTGAGGAACGAGACCATATATCTTAAACTCTGAAGAGGCTAAATACCTACTTTGTAGTTGTGCGGATATTAATATCATCCCATAAATTCCACTGGCGCTTCGTATTATACACAGTTCAGTGTGTGTTCGATAGATGGCGCTAAGCGTACTCTGAACATTAACCTCATAATAAATTGCCAATTATTTGTAAATAATCACTCATTGTATCACCGCGTTTTGTTCACAGGGTGACGATTACACACATATTATAAAAAAACAGTTGTTTTGTATAATAAATGTTGTACTGGGAAGGTTTAAGACGAAAAATGGAGTACCTAGTTTTTTCTTTTTTTATAGTCGATAGTTTCGCGTTTGACCACAATCTCACCTGATGGTAAGTGATGAAGTAAGTAGAATCGCTTGCGTGTTGTTATTCTCGAACCTATTATTATTACCCACTCTTGCAAAAACCTTGCTAAAATTAGCACATGACAGGCATTCAAAACATACCTTGGCTTCTATAACTAAAAATTGTATAGTACTGTGTCTGTACCCCTGTACATGGGAGATATTAAAAAAAAAATACTTGAGTTATGTTACTTATGAACGATTCTGAACACGAAAATATTTTGTTTTGGAGTTCTTGTGTTTGTGCTCGATGGACGCAAAAACTACTGAACGAGGTCTTGGTCAGACTTAGAATCTAAGTCTGATCAAAATCCGTTGAGTAGAACCGGAGATATAGTCAAAAAAACCGACGTCAGCGCAGTTAATTTATCTACACGGAAAAAGAGTTAACACATAAGGCGTTATACATCGCGTATTCGCGTGGAACGTCGACAAGACAATGTTGTTTTGTCCACACTTGGTATGTAATTTGCATTTTAATAGACGGAAAAGGTAGTTGAATTATGCCTAATGTAAGCAAAAAATACAATAACAATTATAATGATGCACGATTAACAAAAAAAAATACTAGTTCTTAGGAACAATGGTACTTAATATTACACAAAGAGGCAGATAATTACAAGCGCCCGAGAGAGCAATCTGGAAAACGTAGATGGTCCAGGGTCAGTCTAGGTGCGAGGGTAAAGCCTTATGAGCCACCTTACGCCCCAACGTCTGTAGACCCAAGAAAACATGCGGCCGACATATACCTAAGCACCCCCGCTAACTAGCAAGGGGGGAATCCATGGGGAATCCCATGAAAAAAAAGGTACTAGCAAATCTCGTGAAAACTCAAAAATTTCCGTCCTGAGACGTTTGATTCGCGATAGTGAGATACCTACTCTAATGGAGCTGATAGATTTAAATATTCACTTGTAATGAACATTTGCGAATGTTATATCACACAAAAATAAAGCGATTTAATGAGCATTTTGGTTAGCATTTTAGCGAATGGACATTTTGCTTCAAACTTCGTGAAGAATATTTTCTGACAAGTATCGCTTTGAGCATTCGCTAGAATGATCGTAAAAATGTTCGTAATGATGTTTGGCTGTATACTCAGCCCTTTTCGTTGTTCGGTCCGACAGAAAGACGCCGAATGCTCAATGTTCTGTCACCCAAATTACAGGGAATAAGCTACTAGTATACTCCTTGCATTGGGTTCCGACTTTTATATTTCCATATTGGGATTTAAAAATACTCACAACCGCGCTTTTTAATATTAATAATATTATTACCTACACAGTTCCTTCAAAAATAGTGAAAGATGCTTTTACGCTTATTATACAACAAACAGAAACTGATATTCAAATTATGTAATGATCTATTAATAATTATCAAAGCGAAAGTCATTTTTCCAATTAACTAATGAGGCGCCCGCTGTGACAAGTCGGTAAAGCGAATATCGTAACAAGTTGATTTAAAACCAGAAACGTTTTGTAGTTCAGGTTTCCAACGGTTTCGTTAGTTCAGAAACGGATCCCCCAATTACATTAATGACAGTAGAGGAAGCGGGTGAAGTATGTAAGGACAGAAGCAGATGGCGGTCTGTTATCTCTGCCTACCCCGGAGGGACAACCGCGTGGGCATAGGCATAGCGTTCGTTGTTCCTGTTGCAATCGAAATTTTCACCTCGGTGCCCAAAGTCCGTTTCCTCTTTTTCCTTCGCACTTTCTCATTTCACTTTTGATTTGATTTTATACATGACAGAAGAGATTGCCATCTGATCTCACTACCCCGAGAGGAAAACCTGCGCTGACTTCTTGTAAGTGAACATAGGATGGCCTTTGTCTCATACTTATAAGGGCCACCACTTCCCGTGGACTGAGTAAGTCCATTCGATAGAGAAACGACATATCCAATGGAAGACATAGGCTGGTCAGCTGTTTACTGTTAGCTGCTGTCTAGGTTTCATGTCTCTGGCTTTAAATCACTCACTGTGCTCGGCAGTCTATAATTAGAATTCAATGAGTCCAGAATTGAATCACTCGTTACGCTCGTGATTTAAATTCGGCTCTTGCAGCAAAAATAACTTTGCTAACTTGTTGATTGTATAACATTAATAATTTGCAAAAGTCTATCACCTCAATTCAGAATGTCTTAATCTTCTGGAAAAATTGATGAGAAGATTGGATTCCTAACAGTTATCTTAGAACAGAAGTAGTTGGTGGACGACCTCTGCTTCTTTTGCCCTCATCAATGGCCAAGACTTGACGGCTCATTATGATCAATCCCTCAGTTGCATTATGTAGCCAAACCAGCACGCGGTTTTCCGGCATTGTACCCTGTCTCAGGCAAGTACTATAAGAAACTTAATACCCATACCCATATGTCCAACAGTGGACTGCAAATGCTAATAGAGCCTAATATCTCATGCTGTACAGCAAAACTCGTGTTCCTCGTTCGAACCGATGCCATGCAATCAATGAGTAGCCATGCCAAATCGCTAAAATAATCCAAGTTAAACGCGTTCTGCGGCGAAAGTAGTCAGGGGCGGCGCCTGCGCCGGTTCGATACAAGTGAAAGTGGCGACGAAAGCCGACTGCGGAAGAACTGCTTTCAACGTTACCTCCCTCCCTCTATCCTGTTTTAAGAGTAGCTAGACTACTGAATATGTTCAGACTATCTAGAAACTATAGTGTCTGTTCTTTATATTTTACTCCGTCAGATTGACTGCACTCCGCCTGATGGTAAGCTGAGGTGAAGTCCAAAAAGTAGTGGCTACTATTTCCAGGGGTTGCCTTTACCCAGACGGTCTCGAGAAATACTTTCTCATGCCCCGCTTAAAGAACCCAGGATTGTAAGAAGAAGGGAACACGTGTGTGGGTGAAGCATTCCAGTTAAATCCAGTTCTTTTTTTTATGTCGGCCACGTCAACATGACTTCACCTCGCCTAATGGTAAACTAAAGGCAAAGTCTCTGGAATGGGATTCACCATTGCAAACACCGATAGTGCCACAATGGTGGCACTCAGCTTCACGGCCTCATCAAATGCTTTTTCACGCCCCGCTTAAAGGAACCGGGACTGTATGAGGAAGGAAACACTTGAGCTGGTAAAGAATTCCAGGTTTTGATGGTGCGGCAAAGAAAAGAGGCACCGAACCGCTTGGTTATTGATGGTTCCTTATTGTGAAGGAATTTGCAACGGGAGAGGTTAAGCACTCCTTCCGACGATAAAGTACTGATCGAACGTAACGATCTCCGTCTTTCACGGCCTCCATCCCGGAGGTGAAGTTAGAGGCTAGTCGCCGCCTTAGTAGAAACAGACCCAGCTCATTTTGAGTCTAGATAGCGCTATATTAAATGTCCAAACCTAGATTATTTTATTATGATGTGAACGTGACAATAGCTGCGATTGCCTGACTAACAAACATACAAACAAGTAACACTAAAACGAAGTTTTGAACAGTAATTTAAGTAAATAATACTCAAATTATGTAAACACAAAAATGACCTTTCAATAACCTGCAGTAGGTACTCGAACATTAACCAATATAGGTACCTACCTACCTATCGTTTATTAAACAATGACTTAATACCTACTAAGGATAAGTTCGTAAAGTTTTTTTTTTATTTATATTGGGCACGTCAATATGATTTCACCTTCCCTGATGGTTAACTCTTTTAGCGCAGAAAAAAAAATTACGAACGACCGGCAGAAATCAATTCATACTTTATATTTTATAGTGATTGTTAGAGGCCTTCGTTGATCACATCTCACCATACTAGGTATTCGTGATTGGGCAAAAGTGAGCGGATAAACCGCAACCTCCCGTGATTGATACCCACTCTGCCTCTCCCTTCAAGGATTTACACAGTGAGTATTCGGTCACGTCAATATGACTTCACCTCGGCTGATAGTAAGCTAAAGGTAAAGTTTCAAGAAGGAGGTCCCCATTACATACACCGACAGTGCTATAATTGTGGCCCTCAACTTGACGGCCTCATCAAATGCTGTTTCAAGCCCCGCTTAAAGGACCCGGGACTGTAGGAGGACGGAAACACGTGAGCTGGTAAAGAGCTCCAGGTATACCAGTACAAAATAAGAAATTAAGATAAATAATAACAATTCCTTATACCTAATTGAAAAACTTTTTGATGAACTTAAACATGCAGCATGCGTAACCAAAGAAAAAAAAAACAAAAAAATACCTAATTTTATTCATACGTTAAGAAGTCACGCATTATGTTAAGTACCTACCTATTTATAATAATAAAATACATTATGGCACAGTATACTAAAAAATGGTAAGTTACATATTCTTCTCGAAAATACTAGACAAAAAATAATTAAGTAATTAGACTACTTAGTGTATGTCGTACTTACTTTTAATTCGTTTAAATTTTAATTAATTACTTACCTATAAATTTATTTAAGTATAGGTATTATTAAATATTGAGTGTTCGGACAGAAAAACTCCTTAGAAACACCTTTCCTTTCATAAGTGGAAGATTCCCGATTCTAACAAAATTTTGTATAGAGGCGGTACTTAATAGCCAAGGTTTTTCTATATGCCTATCTGATTAACAGACTGACGTCTCTAGATTCTTTCGAAAGGTAGACAAGGTCTGGTAGACTTCCATTTGCCCTACTCGTAACTTGACCGGCAACAAAAATATCCGAGGTGGAACAGGAGGTCTAGGCAGTTCTTTGATGCCTCTGTTGGTCCAGATTGAACAGTACGTTTTCCGTATATTATATGCTTATGATATTAGCCGACCTCGGCGTACATATTCTAAACAGATCCAGGACGTTTTGGAGCAAGGCCAGGTCAAGAGTACCCGCAACCGGCGTGCGTGTATGAAAACAATTATGAAAGTTGAAGAAGCGAAAGGAGTAGGTACAGATGCTAAGATATATAATATGTATACGTATAGCAAGTGGAAAGATGTTGTCTCTGCCTACGCAAATGGAAAAAAGGCGTGATTTGTGTATGTATGTATTATGTATTATATTACCACAATTTAATTACAAGTACCAGCTAAATAACAACTCCTTTATGATCATAATTAGTTTTAATTTATTCATCGGACAAAAGTGAGAGGTTAACTTTTACTTTTCTTCTTAAAATTAGCCTTTCATTGCTGAGATATTTTTATTACTTGTACGAAATATTACACGCGATTAAAATATTAGATTATGTAACGCACCAGTTGCGTTAATATTCACGAGGCATTTACTTCTGCTAGAGGTATAGTGCACGGCATCTAACTTGGCGAGATTTTGAAGTAGTGTGGGCCACACTACTCCAAAACCTTGCCAAGTTAGATGCCGTGCACTGTACTTATTTGTGGCAAAATGCGTCGCGTCGCCATCACTAACATCACTATTCAGTTAAAACAAATATTTAAGATTAATCAATGCCTTTAGCTATTAGACTTTACTCTGCTGAGTCTCAACCTCTCAACTAATAAACAGCTTCGGTTTGTAAAGTCCATTTTTGTGGATACTTTTAAATATAGGTACTGCGAATTGTCAACTTTATAGCTCCAGTGGTACAGGACAAGTAATTTTAATCCATTATACAGATATCATAGTACAATCAGCTTAGTTGGGACCTAGATAGCACTGTTTAATATGTCCCAGAATATTATATTACCATATTTGCAGACTACTTTGCAATTACAATTAAAAAGATAAGCTTTGTTGGCTTATCTTTTCAATATTTTCAGCACTTTCCGCTTGTAATCACCCAGATAAACAAATTATTTCTTTTGTTTTCAAACACTATTACCTCTACTACGAAATTCAAATCTTAAAATGTTAAAAGAGGGGTTAAGCTATATAGAGTGTGTACGCACCATCCATAGGTTACAGTTGATTAGGTAATTGGGTATACAAGCCCTGTTGAGACCCTTTTCTTATAATATTCAACCTTCTCATGCAGTGTACCGACTGCTGTAGCCGTGCATACTGTTGCAATGTATCATGAAATGTAACTAAATTATCATAGTATGGACACACTATTTGTGCGCACAAACAAAGTGTATTTTGCGTACAGTACATTCACCTCAAGTCAAAGTTATTCTTAAGTGAGTTTCACATATGGGATGAATTTTATTCAGTAAGTAAAGTTGATTTTGTAAGTTACTTGTTTTTAAGTAAATAAATTAAACTAAGCAAAAAATAAATGTTTTATGTATATTCAATGTTTTTGTTACAACCAACCTTTTTGAACAATGTTTACACATAAGATTCACTTTACAGATAATATTTATAATATTATTATCTGTAAAGTAAATCTTATGCAATTAAGTAATTAGGTACTTAATTTATTTCAGTTGTTAATGGTCTTCTATAGGGTGGAGGGAACTACCAGTTAGGACGGGAGATACCGTTATGTCCTACCTCTATTACTTAGGTGTTCAATTATTTGTAATTTGTTTAAAATACGTTTTGGTACTCAATTATTTAAAAAAAAGTGTCATAACAGATTTTATATAGCAAAATTACCAGATATTGTTACAAGTATTACTTATTTACTTGTAGATTTTTGCTTTAAAAAACTACTTAGCTGTAAATTATAATCTAAATGTAAACAAATGTAGGAAACTGTTTGCTTTTCAAAGAATACGCTTTTTATGATGTCTGCTTAGTACAATATTTGTCTTCAAAATTTTAAGTGGACGAGTAATTGTGTGAAACCGCTTTGAACAATAAAAATCTAATAAGAATCTTATTTGAATATAGGTAAGTATAGAATATAACCTATGAGGTTATAAATTACAACACAATGGGTAGCTAATGAATAATCAAATAATAAATTATTCTATCCGATTATAAAGGTCTTGTGGCGAAACATGTGATGGTTACAACTGAATTTATTTTGCTTTTTTTTAAGAATATTAGTCATTTTATTTACTAATTAACTAAATTTACGGCTTTACTTTCTTATACCGGCCGTCGATTTAAGGGCTGGGAGTGGGTGGGGTGGGCGGGGAGGAGTGTGTAGACCCCCTCCTGTGAAGGAAAATGCGCGGAAGCCCCCCTGATTTTTTTTCATATTCTAACCTAAAAAAAAGACAAAACACCAGGATCCAAGTTCTGTAGGTTAGGTTATGTTAGAACTGTGACTACAACAACGCACGAGCCGAGCGAGCGAAGCGAGCGTGCCGCGGCAGCGGCCGGCGAAGTGCCAAAAATTATACTTTCGCACTAACGTGCTTCGCACTAACGTGCTTCGCGGTGGAAAACATTCTAAATAATGGGTATCCCCGTACCCTGACTCGGATAGATTAGGTTAGGGTTATTTTTTTTTTCAAACCACTTAGAAATCTAGAATATAAAAAAGGGGGAGCGTCCGCGACGTTTGCCGCCCACGAGTGACTAAGTTAATTTTTATGCATTTTTTAATAATATTACGTATTATAATGTATATAACATTTTTAACACCCCAACTCGGATAGATTAGGTTAGGGTTATTTTTTTTTTCAAACCACCAATAAATCTAGAATATAAAAAAGGAGGAGGCGTCCGCGCTTTTTCCTTTACAGGGAGGGTTCTACACCCCCTCCCCCTCCACTCTCAGCCCTTAAATCGTTCAAACCACCAAGAAATCTTGTTTTTTACGAAAGTTAGGTTAGAATATTAAAAAAATCGTATCTCAAAAAGGGGGGGCTTCCGCACTTTTTCCTTCACAGGGGGAGGTCTACACCCCTCCCCCTCCTCCCACCCCCCACTCCCAGCCCTTAAATCGACGGCCGGTATAGGAAAGCTTAACCAGTTGAATCTAGGATGTCTCAATTGTAAGACAACCTCGTTATCCGATGGAGATTTTGCTTATTCTTGAAGGTGAGTAAAATCAACAGATTAAAAAAAATAGGATCTTTCAAATCTATATCTGCATTTTAAAGGTTTCTTTGTGAACACAAAAGGTCAGCTTTGCTTGTTAGATTCCACAGGTCACCTTCAGGTCCTACTATCAAACAGTATCTCTTATGCAGTAGAGCTCTTATGTGAAACTTATTGATGCTTACAAATACCTGAAAAGATAACTCTCCGAGATCCTGAACATTTCAGTTTGCTAATTTTATTGTAATATGTGGTTATAGACTGGTGGTTACCTTTTGAAAAAGTGATTTTAACACTATTATTTAGCTATATATAACCATATGAAGTTCTTATGGTACTAGTGGGTTTGTTACATGCACAATATCTTTCATCTATCAGCAAAGAATTCCAATAAGAAAATATTAGAACAGAATCATAGTATCAAATAGACCGTACCGGGCGTGCATCACAGTCGTAGTGACACGAAGGAGCCAGCATGGCTCTAACAGCGCAGAAACTTCAAACAATCACCGATACCTCACTTAACACGTACAGGCCAATGTTGAACTTATTCCCACTACGTTTACATCACAAACAACTTATCGATTACACCAATTATTGAACTATATAAAACACGAACTACACTTTACACTAATCACAAAAATCGGTGTAGATCTTCCACAAAGTGTACACAAATAAACCACCTCCGAGATACCACTTGCGAAATGATATGTCAACTACCATACGTCGAACTATCTTCTCAGGTATTCCACTAAAACAATACTTGTACTAAACTTTACACGTATTTACAACAATATATTAAATTCACGACTGGAATATAAATGACGGACGATAAATTTGTGTCTTTTTCGACAGCAGTATTATGAAATATAAGAGCGATGTACAATCAAGTAACCCACCGCTACGCGGAGCTATCGAAAACTAGCACAATAATATTGCCAAGCCAACCCAACAAATAGAAGAATATTTCAGCTGACAAGATTTGACAACTGACATTCGTAGTGATGACATATTCCAATTGAACATTCTACTTTTTTACTACCATACGTGGTAGAATCCGCGCTATACCTAATATCTAACTTATATTAGGTTTTTTATTTTCAAACACCCGATAAATTTTTCTGATAAAGGTAGTAATGCGACATTGAAAACGGTTAAGTATCCATAATGTTCGCGCGCTATAGTCGGCATCATCACATTTTACAAAAACTGTGAATTGTTAATATATTTATTGTTTGTAGTTTTTATACTACTCTTACATAACTATGAAAATAAAAATAACGTTCCAAACGCATCCGAATCAGGCATTTAAGGTAGGTAGGTAATAAAAAGTCATTTACCTACCTAACAACCTATTTCTTATTATTAGAAAGGTCTTGCTTAGACTAAAAATTTATCGTATGTTTGGTTGTAATTAGTTAAGTAGAACCGGAGATATGACCAAAAACGACCTAAAAACAAAGCGTGGGCAAAGCCTCGGGTATCAGCTTGTATAAAAAGTAGCCTATACGTTGCCCAGAACTATGAACTATAATCGTACCAAGTTTGATCAAAATCCCTCCAGTAGTTTTTGAGTTTAGCGCGTACAAAAATTTTCGGACAAACAGACAAACAGACAAAAATTCTAAAAATCATTGTTTTGGCATCTATTACATTCATAAAGTCCCCTAATATTTTTTTTCTCATATATCTTCCATGTACAGACACCGATCAGTTACAGATTTATTATATGTATAGATTATCGACTCGTACGAGCGTAAAATAAGTAATTATGTGAATAAAGTTTTTAAAGCGCTCTACTAACAAGGAAAAAAAAGGAAAAAAAAAAGAGCAACCCGGTTGGGTGTATTATTGTGATCTTTTTAATTTCTACTATTTTAGTAGATTTAAAAAAATAGTTTCATTGATCAAATTCTGTTAAATAGTAGAAACAAACGTTATATTTTTTGATTTGTATCTAAATATTATGATGTATAAGTTTACATACAATACGTATTTATTTTTTCGTAAACGGTTGTTATAAAAACTCTGCATCTTTGCAATTTCTGTCATCGTTCACTAGATCAAACAGAGATGGCGCTAAATGTTTCGTGCTATCAACAAGTATCATAAATATCGCGTATGTTATTTATCTCGCCTCTTCTTCACTATAAAATGTATAATTGTTGTCGATAGACTTCATGCTCCCACGCGGCTACAACATAGTTTTCTTGTAGATTGAAAGCTCTCCATAAAATTTCATCTGGGTACCTATAAAATAAAAATATAGAATGGAACTATTTATGGTTAGGTACTACCTACAGAATAAAACACATAATTTAGATTTTGAATCTGTAATCACGAGTATGTAGGAAAGTTCACATTCTACGCAGCCAAACAGATATTCAAGAATAAATTCTATTTTGCGACTGGACATTCCTAAGTGTAATAAATGATAGCTAATTACAAACTTTATAACATAATATCGACAGTAATATGAAAATCAACTATACAACCTAACTAGGGCCCTACATTACGCTACTATTAATATTGTTCTAAAGATCAAACATCAGTCAATACACGTCTATTTATGAGAAGAAATAATGCCAGCAATCATATTTTCATTAATAAAAATAGGTAACAATTCCCAACGAAACCTTTTTTTACAAATTTGTAGTCACCTAAGTGATATTATTAAAATATATACCTATAAGGTTTATAATAGAACCATTTTCTACATCGAGACTTATGAAATTCGTAAAATAAATAAATAGTTAAAACAAAGAGAACAATCTTATCAAAATAAATTTCACTTGCATTCACGTCACAAATACAATGTATGACATTGTAAATAAGTCCAATCACACTCAATCAGTCTTAGATATTTTTACTTAGGAGAAGTATGCTGCCGGGTAAGCTGAAGGGGCCCAGCCGCGATCTGATGTCTACTGCCCTCACGGCGAAGTAGTATTTGAAACCGGCCATGAATTGGGTCAATGTGCACGCCATCGGCAAAGGTAAAGCTTTAACATCGCCAATTTTTTTCCATAACGTCGTGCTAGGCGGCTGTGAGGTTTCCTGGTACGCGTATAGCTGATAGCTTGCGATTTCTTCGTAACTATCTTCTGGAACACCCTCTATTTTCCACGATATGACTATGCCGTTTTCAACTTTTGAGAGTTTGAGGTCTGGCGCTGGCGGTAAGGTCTTCCAATTCGGCGGCTGGTACTGCTTCATACCGAACGGTAAAGGTGCTGGGTGTCTGGCTGCGATTCTATTCATCCTTAATGAATTTGGTTCCATTCTTGTCACTTGGGGTGTTGGACACCTTTGCCTCACACCTAAAAAAAAAATTGACATTTATTTCACCTACATAAATATTGTCAATGGTTTTACAATTAAGTACCTGTATTATTATAAGTGACTTACCTGGTGCGGGTACAGTTTTTAACATAATAGTCTGTCCTGGCCTTAAAGCTTGACTTTGTGGTCCGCTAATTGGAATGTACACTTTTCTTGGACTGTGTACATTTGCTCCGAACGCTTGCCGTTGGGGTCCCATTAGGTTTTGCGGCGGTACTAATCTAACTGGCGGAGCAGGTGAAGTTCTAGTCCCACCAGGCATTTTTGCCGGCGGTTCGTCATCAGTCAAATCCACTGTAATTGATGATGATGCCATTTTGTTGTGCGGCCTTTTTTCTGCCTTAACCAGTGGAGGAGTTTTAATGAGTCCGTTTGGTTGATTCATGATTTTATTCGGGGTATTTATTTGATTAATCTGTGGTATACTGCTAGGGGTTTTCAGTCCAGGGCTGTTGGCGGGGACAAGTCTCGGAACTGGTATGGCTTGGTTGACTTTTTGAGGTCGAGGGCCTGGAGCTATAGGGATAGAGGTTTTATTCTGTGCATGATTTTGGTTCTTGTTAGTAATTTGCAGTGTTCCTTTCTTTCGAGTTACGCTTTTCTCCATGTATACCTGCATTCCTACAGAGCGGGTTATTTTCAGAGGTGTTATTGGCGTTTGGTTCGTGTTTTTTTTCTGTTCCTCTTGCACAGATTTCAAGACTACTTGGAGATCCCTATTTTGTTTAGTAAGCATCATAGCTTTTTTCCTGTGCTCGTCAAGGCCTTGGGACATAGTTTTTAGTTTATTTTTTATGTCACTTAAACTGCTCCTGTCAACTATACTTTCTACTATTTTCAGTATGCAGAATTCTTCTAATTCATCTCTTGTCATATTAGATAGTTTATTTTTGGCAGTTTTTACAAAATTATCAGGAATGAGAGGTAGTGGCTCGGGCTTATTAATTTTCGGTTCCGGTGATTTCTCCTTAATATCAATTTCCATATTTAAATCCTTTGCTGTAACTACTGGAGGTGGAGTTTTTTCTGGAAAACAAGAAATAATACAATTAATATTAATTTTATTATCATTGAGATTAGCAATAGATTCATATGCGTAATCAAATGGATTTACGATACGGTTGGCAAATTGAGAACAAGGACTTCCTAAAATTATTTTAAATACACAATATCCGACCCGAATCGATAATTTTGTCATTTTACACCCAGCTATCGTAGCGGGTGTACGGAAACAAAAAATTTGCCCTGAACCCACCTGTGGATGAAACCATTGAGTTAACGGGTCATGCCTCAAATTAAAAATCAATTTTATTAAATCGCAAACAATTACATCAGAAATAATTGGTTTTCTGAATTGTTAATTGTTATCTAAAATCTATTCCGACCTCAGCCGGACCTTCACTCTTTTTCCGGCGGACGTGTCAAACCAAACACTGGGTGCTAGTTTCACATAAAGCTGCTTACCCCATAATTATCTATTCACCTAGTGTGAGGCAATAAGAGCTATCTGAACATCTAGTTCAATTATATTTTTATTTAAAGTGCTTTTATCATGACTAATTTGTTTACGCGCTATTTCTATATTATACTGTTTATGTAATGAATAATATTGTTAACTCACCTTTCTTATCAGGCGTTTCAAATAAATCACTACTTTCTTGAGCAGCCTTTTCAACAGTTTCTGAATCTGTATTTGTTGCTGGTTTGACAACTGTTTCTTGATTTATATTGGTATCTACAGGTGCGCTGGTTACAGTCTTGTTTGAATCTTCATCAACTAGCATAATATCATCATCATCATCTATATCTATGCATTGTTTATTATCTACGTTTACTTTTGCTAAAGGCTCCGGCTTAGGCGATTCAGTTTTGGTAGATTCTCCGGTCTTTGAGTCGTCCTTAAGAAGTTCTTCTTCATCATCAGATAATATATCAAGTGTATTCGACAATTTACAAACAACAGGTTTGTCTTTAATATCTACAGGAACAGTATCAACTGAGCCAGTGTCTTTAACTTCTATACAATCATTATTGCTGTTCGATTTTTCAACTACGTCTTCTACATCCATGTCATCCTTTAGTTCTATAGGCGAATTAGCTGATTCTTTAACATTTTCAGCTTTCTTTACAATTTCTTCAACATCCATAGAATCATCTTTTGATACAACTGGAGTATCATTGGAATCTGTATTTAATTCTTTCACTTCAGACTCTTTGTTTGATGAATCAATTGTCTTTGAGCCATTATCTAAATTAGGCATGGTGATTTCAGTATGTTCTATTACATTATTCGTTTTAGCTACTTCATTAGGTAAATTTGTTACATTTTCATCCTGAGCATGTTTTCTAGATTCCTTGATAAGTTCGACTTCACTTTGTTTATGTGTAGGCGCATCTGGTGTATCTTCACCCTCAACTGCAATTTTGGTACTTTCTTTGATAATTTGATCAAGATCTACAACCTCCATTTGATCATGATTTTCACCGTCTACAGCTTTATTTTTACACTCATTATGGATTTCATTGCTCTCTTCAATTATTTCAATATCATCTTGTTTTGAATCTTCTGCTGGTGGACTGGACTCTAAGATGTTACACTCAGTATTTGTTTGTATACTTTCTTCTATTATTTCAATATCATCTTGTTTCGACTTCTCTACTGGTGATTCCAAGGTATCACTTTTGGTATTTGTTTCTTTGCATTCTTCTATTATTTCAATATCATCTTGTTTGGAATCTTCTCCTGATGGACTGGACTCTAAGATGTTACACTCGGTAATTGTTTGTTTAATTTCTTCTATTATTTCAATATCGTCTTGTTGCGACTCCTCTACTAGTGATTCCAACATATCACATTTGGTATTTGTTTCTTTGCTTTCTTCTATTATTTCAATAGCATCTTGTTTCGATTCTTCTTTTAGTGACTCTAAGATATTTTCATCAGTAATAGTAGATTCCATTTCCGCTGTGGTATCTTTTTTAGTATTATCAGCTGTAATATCAATTAATTCTGCTTCATTTTCACATTGAACAGGGGTACTTTCCGGTTCATCTATAATTTCAATTTCATCCTTCTCTTTTAGAACCGGTTCAATTGGCTTTTCACTTTGAACAGCCGAATTTATTGGTTCTACTGTAGTTTCGAGGTTGTCTACTTTCGTTTGCATCGGTAGTTGCGAACTTTGTTCAACGTGAATAGGAGACTGTGCTTCAATCTCTTTAATCTCCATAACATCTTTTTCAATCGTCTCTTGCAGTTCTGAAGCAGCAATGCATTGTATGGGCGATTTATCTGTTTCTTCAATAACCTCAAAAACGTCATCTTCAATAGATGGGGGTTTATCTATCGAAACTTTTACTGTGTTTTCAACACTAATAAGTTGTTCAATATTATCTTTGGCAATTTCTTTATCTTTCTCTAAAACAGTAGCAACAGATTCTGTTTCAGGAACTAGAATTGGTGTGAAAGGTTCCTGGCTAATACTTATTATATCATCTTCTAAATAATCCTCCTCCAATATATCTTTAGGTTCATCAATGCTCATAATATCACTTTCAACTGTCTCTAAGGCGTTAGCGATATTTTCTTCCAAGCTATTCTTTTGAGATTCTTCAGGCTTGGTGTTTTGTATTTCTTGACTGCTTTTTGTTTCATTAATTAAGTAACTTAAATCTACGTTACTAGATTCTTCTTTATCCTCATCTATCCCTACAGGTGTATTAGTTATAGCTTCAAGCATTTTTCTAATAACTTGTTTTTTCTCTTCACTAGTGGAATTGTGTTTGAAATCGGACATATCGTTATTTCCATTACAATTTGTGTCCTTTAGATCGTCAACGTCTGCATTTAAGCTCTTATTTTCATCGTTTTTACTAATTTGTATATTTTCAACAGACGACATGTTGATATCTATATCTATAGTAGTTTCAGGTTCAGCGATCAATTGCATTGTTTAACATTTCCTAAAATATGGCTACGAAGACGTCAATCTGGAACAAAGCAGAATTAATAATTATTATTATGAAAACGTTTACATACGAGTACATGGTTAAGTTTTATGTAATATAGATCGAACGCACAAGAATTCATCTAATGTTAAAACTAAAATCCAAGAACGTAGAATATTGTTGAATTCCCAAATATAATAATTAACAATAATAATTGTTTTACCGTGTACAAAAATAGATTCATATATTTATCCACCTAAATATTTAATTTGAAAGAGCATGTTAAAGACAGACTAAATAATAGACACGTATTATGCAGTATCTATATCTATATCGCGGGTTAACGAAAATTAAGAAAAACTTAAACCGATCAGTATTTTCGATTGTATAGATAAGCAAAGTAAGTTTATTTTTAATAATGATATAATTAGCTTCGCTTTGGTATATTATACATAGGTATATTTAATAATGACCATTGATTGGTCGTGGAGGTCAGATGGCAGTCGCTCCACGGAAAATATCGAAGTTCAGCCGCATCACAGTTAGACTGAAAAGCCGACCCCAACTGAGTTGGGAAAAAGGTTCAGAGATAATAATAATAAAAATTAGCTTCGCTTACAAAGTTTGCGGCTACGAAAATAAAGCTAACTTAATGCAGCTCTTAGACCGGTTTCATTTTTCAAATGCTGACTGGATAAACGATATTTTCACAAGCTATCTTACTTATAGCGTTACTTTCAGCGTTAATTGCTATATTTTTGATGCGTGAATCAAAAAAGTATATTTTTCTTACATCTGCGTTATTTATCAAACAATTATGATACGTTTTTGTTCCCTTTTCCACAAGCAATTACGTGATTTGTGTAGAAATTCCAACTCGGAAAGAGAAGAAAACGGCATCAGAAAAGGTCCACCTTTAATGAAGAAATACCTCCAGATAATAGGTTTTGTAATACTAAGTATGAAACTGGATCTGCGCCTTTAAATGGCGCACCCGATCAATGCGAAACTGTTTTTATCAGGCGAGTTACATTGGAGAAATTACCAAGAAAAGAACAGACGGTCTATCAAGATCTATTCCAAATACGTCTTACGAGAATTTTAGACATCAAATCGATAAAGCATTTCATTCTTTAAGCGACCTGGCCACACCCACTACCGATTTTTTTCCCGTTTGTTTGAAGGTTTCTGTCGTTTAAGCCGTATCAGATTTTACAGAAAATTATATCATAAAGTTGTATCTACACTGTCGATCGAGGTTAGTGACCTACACCTATTACAGTTCTGGCCATGATCAAGATTTTGCAAAAGAACGTGTTGTATAATTTTATTTGTATTTATTCTGGAACTCTGTGCATCATTTGGAGGTCTTCGGCATATTTCCAAAATATTATGTTTCAAGTATGTATCTTCTAATTCCAATTTCCCTTGATCGAGATGTTCGTGGAATTGAACTAACTGAGAACGCCTACCTAATTTTGATCATCAAACTGCTCAGATTTTCTGAGTCTCTCGCTCTACTATATGGAATGCCATATAAATGCGTCACGCTTGCGCAATTCGTTGCCAGATCTATGCTATCGACAAACATGTAACACCTAATTCTTCAACACCAGCTTTTCGTTTGAGAGATTCTCACATAATTTTTAATCCAATTCGAACCATTAGCTGGATTATTGTTATCCTTATTGGAATCGAACAAGTATGAATAAGACACGAAATCTCGGAGGACCACGGGAACGATAGGAACTTTATTCCTTAATAGTATCGCTAGTTTCTTGATCCCCAGCGGCTAGTAGCGTTAAATAAAAACTGAACATATTGCAACTGTTGCCCGCGTCTACGACCACGTACTATGGGTACGGATGATTTTGACCTGACCTTTGAGGCCAAGTCAATCTCACCGGGAAGCCGGTAACACCGGCTCATTGGATTAAGAAGTCAGAAGGAAGTAGCTCCCACAAAAGTCGTATTAGTTAAACCAAAAGGAGTTAAAGAGTAAGTAGTCCTCAGTGTCCGAGATTAATGCCTCAGATGCAAAGGCAACCGGGAACAACGCTACGATAACCCGTTTTCCTCATGATGATAGTTATTCGATCTTATGCTAAATTTCATTCAGATCTGTTCAGAAGGGACGTTTAGACATCATCACACAAACATCCATCCAATCAAACGCGTGTATAAAAATAGTAAGATAAATAACCAATAGTGTTTAAATATTTTAGAACACAATGTTTGGCTGTTATAATACCGGTTCGCGAATAAAGGACTTAAGAAGAAAAAAATCTTCCTATAGAATAAGAAGTGAACTGGTTTTTGTTGCAATTTGGGTCCTATCGGCTCCCCTATTCAATATATTCACCGTTAGCTGCACGTTTTCATCCCTTTGTCTCTATAATAATAACACGGCGGGCAGACAAATGTCAAAGTCGAAGTCAAAAATCGTTCATTCTGACTTCTATATTTCGTTCATACTAACCTATACTAGACAAAAATTAGACGGAGTGAGGCGGGAATGGGGGGAGGGGTACGTGACGCAGAGTTCAATTATGACACCTATATGTATAGCCATAGCGCTCCTTTTTAATGTCATCTGTATGACAGCTCGGTGAGTTGGTGATCGATTAGCGGCCTTTCGCGATTCTAATTTTTTTTTCGTATAGCCAGTTCCATTCAGTAGTACAGCCTAGAAGACATTAGTATAAACAACAAAAACTAAGTTTTTTTATGCCTAATATAATTTCCACCTACGTCATTTTATGTTGTGGTTTACTCACGCCTATTTATCGCCGAAGGCATTAGCACGGTTAATAAAAGGCACCTAGAATTTTAAGAGCCCAAGTGAACCAGCCACCAGCATGCAGATGAGACTCTGCCGCAAGCTTTTCTCTATGGTCAAAAATTGGGAGGAAGGAAATGGTGGTAAAGCGGACCTCTGGCTCATAAAAAGGTTTGGATGCATGACCGGCCAAGGAAGTTGGCGTTCGTTAGTCCAGTATGGCCGACTTAGCGAACCCCAACGATCGTTCGTCAGGTTGTGCCGGCGATACAGAAAGGAGGGAGCGGTAAAACCGAAGGAATTGAACTATTACATCGCACTCAGCGTGGACGGCCGCCGAAGGCCAACGAACGAACGCGTAGTTGAAGCGAGAGAGAGAAAGTGGAAGCGAGCGAGAGTCGTCTATAATCAAATTGCGAATACCGGCCGGAATTACGTGCCAAAGATTTTTTGCTGGACCACAAAATGTATTTGGACGTATAGTTACCGACGCAGGCCGAGGACAGCGGGGTAACCGCTGAACATCCTTGGTTTGTGTTCATTTGCCTGGTGTGTACGCAGCATAAGAGATTTTAGGCGGGGGGAGAGGGGGGGAGGGGGAGGGGAGGCACTAATTTTAAGGGGGGAGTACTTATTAGCTTACGTCATACATAATCAGAATTTTTAAATAAAAAGGTGTGGGCCTTAATCTAAAGTAGACAAGATAATAAATGTATGTATAAAGTAGGCCCATTTAATTGGTTTAAGGGGGGAGTACTTATTGGCTTACGTCATACATAATCAGAATTTTTAAATAAAAAGGTGTGGGCCTTAATCTAAAGTAGACAAGATAATAAATGTATGTATAAAGTAGGCCCATTTAATTGGTTTAAGGGGGGAGTACTTATTGGCTTACGTCATACATAATCAGAATTTTTAAATAAAAAGGTGTGGGCCTTAATCTAAAGTAGACAAGATAATAAATGTATGTATAAAGTAGGCCCATTTAATTGATTTAAGGGGGGAGTACTTATTGGCTTACGTCATACATAATCAGAATTTTTAAATAAAAAGGTGTGGGCCTTAATCTAAAGTAGACAAGATAATAAATGTATGTATAAAGTAGGCCCATTTAATTGGTTATTGAACCTATGATTCGTACAAAATGTTGCAAGTAGCAAAAATATTGTAGAGGTTAGACACGCTCAATTTTTTAAGATATCAGAATAATTAAACAAAAATACTTACAAGCATGTTAACATTATGCAAAATTTCCACTTGAATCCCGTAACCTACTTTTCAGGTAATTTATTATTTAAAGAGATGGATGTGTATATTTCAATGTAACCATTTAAAATAACCAATTTGCAGAATCTCCCGACGGAATAATAAATGCTAGCTAGGATCGTCTGGGGAGTCGCAGTGGAATAGCAATTCCTGTAAATCGTCCTGGGGACACCTTGGAAGCGTAGCAAGAATCATATGTGGGATCCCCTGGGGAAACCAATTAGGGGATTTAAAAGGAACCCCGTGCTTCAAGTATTAGGTAGATAATAGGTAAACAGTTGGCTCATAAAAAAGATTTAATTAGCTCCGAAGTGTATTTTGCCCGCAATTAGTGAATTAAATTGCTTCCAGTGGTCGATAAAGTAACTTAGCTTAATAATTTCATACGTCTGCAGTCCTATAATTAGCAATAGAGCTTCAAATCGTGAATCGTGGAGTAGGACAAACTTCAACTCAGATAAGATCATAACTTAAAAGTAGAATACCCAGCAAGACAGTCTCGCTGACACAGGGTTAGTAGGGATCAAGGGTTGAAAAGAAACAAACTGCAAACTTTTTCTGGTCATTTGATTCCTATTCAGTCCTTGATCTTTTATTCATCCCCTGATTCTGTCTTCGTGGGCGTTCTTCTTTTATTTTTTTTGTAACCAAGTTCAAAGTCACTTAACTCGTTAGTTTTGTTTACATACAACTTGCCAAAAAAACCTGTTAAGTAATTTAAGAAAATTAAGTCTCATTTGAACACATCACTACTTTTTTTTACTTTAATGCCGAAAAGAATGCCTGTTTAGGTTCCTAATTAGAAATTTTAGTCACAAGCTATTGTAACCTACATATTTTTTTCTTTGAAAAAATAGCTATTTTTTAAATCTGTTCTAAAATAAATAGTAATATCATAATATTTAAATGGATATTAAAATCATGGCATATTAGCAGAATGTAATAGAGTAGGAGCCCATAATAGGTTTAAAACGTAGTCTTTCTACTAGGTGCCTAAGGAAATCATCACTTCTTATCGTTGATATTCACTAGTGTGTAGATTTTCTTCTATAGGTTAGGAATAAACTACTATTCACGCTACTGTATATTTTTTTCAAATTACCATAGATGTTTGATAATTTAGTTTACGATTTTTTAGCTTTAGCACTTATTGCATAACAACAGTCAACTCAATGACTCATAGTGATGTAAAGCCGCTCCACAAAACTTTAAATAATTCTATTCAATGTAAACTAAAAAATGGTCCAAATTGCCTAAACCCCGTAAGTCATTCATTGGAAAACAAAGATTTTCATTTTTATCAAGTCCTAACGCTTAAGTATAATATTTTGAGTGTTAGTTGATATATAAAAATAACCCCGAAAGGGCGAAATTGAAGTAGCAACCAAACAAAAAAATTAAATGAAAATAAAAATTAACCACAGATAAGTATTTAATTTTATTAAGTAAGTAAGTACTTATATTAGATTTTTTGTGTGTTTTCAAAAATAATAATCATTTTTCTTTCTTTCTAACTTAAAAAAAACAATGAAGGTTTGCAAAGCAAAGCAAGCGGAAATACTTTGGACTTGATTTTATTATGAGTGATTGAATAATTATATACTTAGTACAGACTGGGATAGCATGGCATGGGGAGACCTGAAACCATAAGTAGTAGATCCAAGAACAATATTTGTAAAAACAATTTTGGCGAACTTAATTTTTTAGTGAAGCGTGTGCTCTCCACAAAACTGAATAATTTTGATAATTATTTGTAAAATATATATCTCACTGAGTCTCGTGGGGCAAAATTTCAGCATCCTTTAAAAAAGACACCTGTAGTGTATACCTATATTTTTATAAATATGAGTTTTTGTAAGTGGAATGTGAGATGATAAAATAATTCAAAAATGACCAGACCAGACTTTATTAAATTTCTCAATTTTGTGACTTGAAAGCAAATAATTTTGTCTAAAAGTATACCTACAGTAGGTACCTATACAATACACCTACAAAGGTGATGACAATAATGTTGACAGTAATAAAATACGAGATGTTAAAAAGTAATACATAATCAGTGGCGTCAAATCTGTATAATGGAATGACAAACAAGCATTCCAAAATACTCGTGCACGATAGCAAGTCAAACAAAATGGCTGCCGTGCGTTTTATCGCGGAAAATACCGGAATATATTCCCCACCCAGTGCAGTGTAGTGCTGCAACGCAACACTGATCGTCATGTTTATAAGGCGAAACAACTGAAACTGCTGTCGCATTCGCTCTTAGCGCGTGCGGCGCGTACCAGACAGGGAAGCGTATAGTCTCCGCGACGATAAACGAATACTGGCCGAACGAGGTGAAGGTGGAAAGCTGATTGTGAGGCTATTGAACGTGAATCCAGCTGTCATACAGCAGTCACGAGCGGAAATAATTTACATTCAATTGTGAAGTGTAGAAGTAGAAACAAAAATAATCAAAATAATAGCTATATTTTAGCAATTCTTTTTATGAATAAGTATCGTCCATCTATTTAAAAAAGAGTACTTAAGTATTTATTACCCGTTCAGCCTGGGACCGATACCAAAAATAATATTAGCTGCAGCAGTCTCGGATATCAAAATATACCTACTGCTATCAAGTACAGACACCGGCTAACTTCTTACGATAAGGGTTTCAATTGCATTTCATATTTTATGAAAAATAATTATAAGGGAGTTTCGTTAAAGGAGACCTAAAAGAAGCGGTTAATATGAAAACATTCTAAAATAAAAACGAATGCTCCTCCAAAATAACTCAATGAAGTCCGAAGAACAATATAAAAGTAATGAAAATAAGTGTCAAACTCATAGAACGACTCTACATAATTACAAAAACATGCATCGAACGTACTAAAGACGCGGCAAATGGTCGAAAATACCTGATAAACTTTGATACAAGTTTATCGATATTTAAACTCCCTAAGTGCTACAATCCCTAGCCCTACCTACTTTGACAAGTGCCGTCAAAAAATGTCAATATTTACAAAAAACAGAAACACAAAACAAAGAACTTCTATTTAAGTAGGTATATTAAAGTATTATGTACCTAATTAACGGTTAACACCACAAAATATACTAAAAAAAAACCGCCATTATTTAATTAAACGTCGTAAACTGTAAAATAATATAGTACTTAATCCAGACAAAATCAACACCAAATAAACTTAAATCTAAAAAATAATTCCAAATGTTCACTTATTCACTTACCATTTAGGTAGGTACTTAGTAAGAGAACGCAGGAGTAGAAGAATTATAAAGAAGAATGCAAAACACAACAACATACGGGTATTCGGTTCCGCGTCCGAAACGACACTGACAGCAGACAGAGAGAGAAGAAAATGGCCGCCAACATTGGCAACGGGGATCGCAGACCGAACACGAATTACCACAGAGTAGTGGTACTACAGAGAATCGTGTTATGCTGCCGTGCAATGCGGCTTACGGCGAGCGAGTGAAACATAAATATCCAAATAACGTGCGAGAGAAAAGGATAGCGCACCGTTAGCAACATACCGCGAGTGTTGTTTCTATTTTCGTACATTACACTGTGGATTATAGCAGCGAGGTCACGTTACGATAATGGTTGTTCGTTCTCTTGCGTTCTACTTCTGTTTCAAAGGGGGTCTTTTATGGCAACTCAGAAAGTTTGTTTTGGCTATGATAGTTAATCTTTGTATACTTGCAACCGATTTATCCATAATTTTTGTTTGAGTTAAAGTTGATTTAAAGATAATGCTTATGAAGGTAATGTGGGTGGAATCCAGGGGATAAAAATTCTCGCACAAAATTACTGCAGTGACCGGCATTGCTTGTTTTCGTTTCGCATACTTACCAGCCTACTACAATTATTATTCCGTTATTGAAGGTTATTCCGTTTTGTTGAAGTAAGGAGTAAAAATCATGGATCATCATGTACCTACCTAGAAGATAATCTTCTAGCATGTAAATGTTAGCAAAAAATGCCAATAATCATGATCAAAATCACAAAATAACATGTATTTTGTGGGCATATCGAAAAAGAGCGAACGGACTGACGGAGTGAGGCGACGTTGCCGCTCTTACGTTCGAGTGGGTCGTTTGACTCGTTGCCGAGATCACCCGAACAGCTCCGAGCGCGCTCGACCCAACTTATACGTCAGTATACGTCATCATAAAAATAGATATTTGCTTAGATCAAAAATACTTTCAGTTGCTAAAATGAAAGTTTGATGACTATGTTACTATTGCCGACTGCCAAAGGTTTACCACCTCATCCACTATTTCCTAGGCAATCAACTACAGAGCTCAACTTCCCATTCCTTCCAAATATAATTTTTAAACAAGCTCCAGCTCCTAAGGGAACCCTGCTAAACAGTCAAACTATTTTTTATTCATTTCTAAAATTAACAAAAAGTGTCAATGTAGGTTAAATGTTATGAGCAACAGTTCTATAAAATGACTGATGGGTAGATAATATCGTTGATAAGATAAAATTAAGTCTGGCAATGGCAAATGGCAATTCACCAAGCATACATCTTGATATTATTATTGTGGCAGAATCGTTAATTTCTTCCGAAGGCGACACTGTCTCATGTTTATTTCGACATGGTAATACTGGAATGGTTTTGCACCAATATTACCACTTCAACATCCTTCAAAAACATAAAACCATAAGTAAATGTATTAGCCTGGAGTCTTGCACTCTGGCCTTTCTCATTCTCAACCAAACATTGAATCTAGCTCATGTCCTATTTAATAAACAGTGGCAACAGCGCAATGTTCATCATAGAATGCTGCCTCAGTTGGAGCGTGCGTCATTATCAGAGATCGTTTGCCTAGGCCAGTCTTCAATGTACGAGTAACAGAAAATTTTTCGCGCATCGGATGAAAAAAAGAACACAGAATGATGACTGATGAGTAAGCATCAAACAGTGGACTATTCTAATTTTATTGTGATATAAATTAATTATGATTTTTGTTTAGGAATTATTTTTTTAATGGGTATCTAGGTGGATTTATCCGATACAACTTACAATCCCTACGTAAGTAAATAATTATAATTATATACCTCAGACTAGAAGTTATATACTTAATTAAGTTCCTGAAAACCTAGGTATTGTCATTCTGCAACGATCGTTGAAAGAGAAATTATCAGAACATGAGACAACTAGACCAAACGGGATAGATAACAATGCTGTAAGAGCGAAAGAGAAAGCAAGTTCTACGTCAGAATATTCTTGACTGTATGTGAACAAAATGGCCGCCTTTGTTGTTCATAATATTATATTTTATTAAGAATGGATGGAGTATTACTAAAATAGGAGTCTTAAATTATGCGTAGGTTAGGTGAACCTATTACGTCAGAGGGTAATTAATTTTTAAAGTAGTTATTTACTATGTATGTAATGGGACATGACCCTGAAGCCATTCAGTTTAAGAGGAATATACTGTACCAACTGAACTACATGGAAATCAAAAGATCTTTGATACTGGAGGAATAATAGCTCCTATTAAGAAATAATAACCGTAGCTTACGACTGAAGAAGTCACCTAGAATCAATAAAGCAGACAGATCAAGCCAGCGATGGCAGAAATGTAGGTATAGCAGACTAACTATAGGCATGTAAAGTGGCAGCGCCCGCCCGACAGCGGTTTGGCAACGCTGCAATAAGCTAGTTCGTGACGGTTCTGCCAGCAAGAATATCAATGTGTGTATTCAATGTCATGCGCGTTAATACCAATTTCAGCCGGTTCCTACGATGCTGCGCAAGCAGTTTCGAATCTGCTGGCAGAATTATCTGGCTTTGCGATGGCTAATGGGCAGTAGTGGCTAATCAGTAGCATCCACAATTTTGTCCATCCATTTGTCCTCATTGCGCGGCGCAATATCCATGCTATTCAACACAACACGGACACTGCGGAATAAAGCGACGTTGCCAGATTGCCACATCGACTTTACTGCTGATTATCAGATATAAATTGGTGCTAAATTCACTGTGTTTTATATCAAAACTGATGGATTTGGCCAAATTAATGACTGGCAGGTGGTAAGATATTTTTGAAATTGAAATGCTATTGATATAAATCATGAGAGACAGAGGGACAATTTACCACTAAAGTTAGGATGCCGTGGTTCTGTAAATGAAGGGAAGGACATCTGGATTGTTGTTTTGGAACAGTAGTTTGCCAGATATAAAGAGATGAATAAAGAAGTTTCAATCTCAGACCAATAAGATTTTAGTGATCTAAGGTGTAAATCTGAAAACAAAACAAACTAGGCACACTGAGCAGTTAGTTCTAATAAAAAAAAACTGTTTACCGTGGCCGACTGTACAGAAGATTAAAAAAAGTAGGTAGTTAAATATAAATTATGTCAATCTAAGTAAATAATTAGGCAGGTATTCTAAATGCTGTGAACTCACCTGTCTTCGAAATGTGTAGCCAAGCGGTAAACCAGAATGAGAGCGCTGACCGCGAACGAACTCTCGAAGAAAAGAAGATTGTATCGTACAAAATGCTAACTTAGGTTCGCGCAGTATGTTTACGTGTGGGTACAAGAACGATTACACGAATGTCTACGAGCAATGTGGTACGGAAATCGCCATTTTGTTTACCGTTTGGTTCGCGAGATGAAGGGAAAGCGTCACTAAAAGTACGAGTCTCTCTTTCTAAAGCACGAAACGGAACCTTATTTTTGTTTCACGCTTACCTAGGTATTTGAAGGGTTTGACCTGAGCTGACTTTATTTTTCAATGGAGGAGAAGACGGATGAATCTTCCAAGTTTTCTCTCAAAACCACTAAACACAACGAGGTAGGTAAACGGTTGACATGCAGATTCCAATCCGTCACACACAATTTTTCATTTGTTTCGAATTAAATTTGATTGTGTTTTGTTTATTTTCGTATTTCAAAAAGTGTGTCATAATCTGTCAAAAATGAGTAACTATGCAAACTTTGTAAACATTGAAATGTATAGATGATGGATTATATTTTACACTTAGATTTTACAAAGTAAGATTTTTCTAAATTATGACTTGCTGCACTTAACTACTTTAGGTAGGTAGGTACCCTATTTGTAAGTCATAATAGGTAGATAATAAAATCAATAGGTAGGTATTTAAAAATATATTTTCAACAAATAGTGGCGTAGTTGTTGCGGAAAATGTGCTATCTACCTATTCGTAATTATTTACATAATATTTGCTATATTATATTGTCATTATGCGCATAGAGCAATGTTCTTTTACAAGTAGAATCTAAGTTTCGCCAACAAATTATAATGATTTCGTCAAATAAATTACATTTAAAAAGCATCGTAAAGCTTTTATCGACAGACCCACTACTCAACCATAAGAGGTTTGATGGTTTTTTTGCTACTAGCGACATCTAACATGAACGAAACTAATAGCAAACAAGTTCAGACGTTTACTCATTCAATTTATTGTACTTTGTATAGATGGCACTAAGCTACATTTCGTTTAAAAAGTCATAATAATTTCAAATAACACAACTTTATGCGTTTTAATAAATAAAATTTATTACTTTTATCGAATTAATTATATACCTGCCGAATACTTCATATAAGCGGATTAGATCAAATCGTACAATTGAAGTTTGAAAACTTTAATATATCTGCAAAGTTACTTTGAAAACTGCGATTTTTGCAATAAAACCGCGAACTTGTTTTATTGCAAAACATTATTTAGTGTAGGTTAGAAGGCAAATAATATATAGCGGTATGTATAATCGGAAAAACAAATCTATCTTATCTAGGTGGGTACCTGCTTGTTAACAGAAGACTCAACCCTCTTCACCCAGGAAGCCTATGGTGCGTGATTATTATTTTGGCACCTCCTGGGATAACAACACACAATTCAATGGAACATCATCATATCATTTAGATCTTTATTATTCTATCGATGCAGCATAACTTATCAATCACCTGTTGATGCCACTGATATGCACTGATACTACTGATAGTGGTTGTTTTGTTTTGTTGTAGCCAGCTGACTGTCAAACTCAAAATTGACAGTTAAGTGAAAGACCTTTTAGGTATGTTTAAGAAGCAAGCTTTACTACCCGCAATGGCCGCCGCAACGCTATGAACGTTAAGGTAGCCACCCCCGTTCCTAGTCTCATCCCAGTCGGGCAGCCAGTCCTGTACGTGTATAATGGTCGCCACACACGTTCCAGCATACTGTGCAAGTCTCAAGTATACTGGAACGTGTGTGGAGGAGTTTCGAAAAACCTACTCTCAGAACGTACCCTTGATGTACTCGGTCTGTCAGTTGTCGTAAGTTAGGTTATGTCGATTGTAAACAAAAGGTTTCTTTTATTTTTCCGGGAGTATATATAATTAAAAATAATGCAATAAGTTGTATTTGAACAATATAACATTTAATAGTATACAAAATGATGTCTAATGTTCAATATTTCTCAAGAAAAATATTGGTTAGCATTTTTGTTTTTTTATTTATTTTCATTGCAATTATTTTAAATGCTAGCACTTATTTATCTTATAATTATTTTAGAATTCGCTGAAATATAACCGAAGAGTTATGGCTATTTCAAAATGCCGCTTTAGTGACAGTATAGACAGCAAATACACGGAGGTTGAGAAAGAAAAAATATTAGAGGTTTTAAATAATTCGGATTTGAATACTCTTTCAACGTAAGTCTATCTATCATCATCATCAAAGCCTCGGCTACATACAAACCCTGTACTATGGAACCTAGGATCAACTGCCTAGTTTTTATCTACTTATCTTGACCTTTACGGGAGCGACTGTCGTCTGACTCCCGCAATACCGAAAGGAAAGTTAGCCCTAGAGCCTCGTCTGTATATCAGCAGATACACGTGACCTGTAGTAATAACAGATGTTTGATTTCATTTTTACTAGTTTCTCCATAGCCTGCGCCAGCTTTATCCTTAGTAAATTCATAGTAATTTATGGTATCCAGAGACTCTCATAACTTGGTATCAGTTAAGATTAGTCTTCGGTCCCTTTGGGGAGCGTCCATAAATTACGTGAGATGTTTAAGGGGGGGAGGGGGTCGAGTCAAATCTCATCTAATCTTACGTTGGAGAGAGGGGGGGTCTCGGCAAATATCACGCAATTTTTATTCTGATTGAACAAAAAAGAATAGATACTAATTTGGTACATTTAATCCAGATTGTACATTACATGCTTAAGATTTTTTTCTTTTTACAATAATAATCCAACGCCTTTACGTAAGAAACCCACATTTTGAGAAATCTCACGTGAGATTGGGAGATGGGGGAGGGGGTTAAATAAAATCTCACATCTCACCAGGGGGGAAGGGAGGGGCAGAAAATTTAAAAAAACACCTCACGTAATTTATGGACGCCCCCTTACTGTCTAAAAGTAATATACCCTGACAGTATCTGTATTCATATATTTAATTCCTGTCTGCCTGATTCCTGATCAACTGCAGGTGGTAGTAATTTGCACAAAATATAAGAACAGATTGTGAAATATAATCTTGCAAGCAAGAAAAACAAATGAAATCATACATCTTTATTGGATAGTCATCTGTCTAGGTATCACCCTCACACAGTGGAATCAATTTCATCAAAATCCAATCGGTTTGGTGCTTCTTTTCTCTGCCGCACCATAAAGACTTGGAATTCTTTAACAGCACATCTGTTTCCTTCCTCCTACAGTCCCGGGTACTGAAAGCATTTGATAAAGCCTTCAAGCTGAGGCCCACCACTGCAGCGCTATCGGTGTATGTAGTGGTAACCCCTGGTCCTGAGACTTTAGCTTAACATCAAGCGAGGTCTAACTCAAAAAAAAATACAAATAAACGAAATTGAAATATCTGATCCTAATATTAAAATAACAGCTATTTTTTATATCAATGAAGCAATGCTGTAAACCCTGCCTTTATTCCATTTTCAGTTATGACATAAGTAAAGTAACATTGAAGAAATTTGCTGCGTTCCGAGGCCGCAATGAACAAATTAAAACACTATCTGACGTAGAATATGTAGAGGGTATATCTGAAAGAACTGCCAAGAAACTGTTCACCAGTATACTAAGTGGAACACATACCGAAAAAAATATTTCCAGCAAGATTAAAGGGCAGATCCTACATCCAACTTTAAGTCAAAGTGTCATTAAGGTATTGGTTGTTCCAAGATTCTTTTTTTTTATATAGGACATCAAAATGACATCATCTCGGCTGATGGTAAGCTAAAGGCAAAGTCTCAGGACTGGGGTCACTACTACATACACCGGTAGTGCTACAGTGGTGGTTTATTTGTGAGAATTCAATGTATTACAATATTAGTCCCTTTGACTAATGAACAAATCTAGAGAATTGATTAAGTGATAAAATCAGAATTTCTGTTTATAATATTAAAATAAGTGTTGTTTTCCCGGCGGTAAGTAGGGTTGCCAAAGCTCACAATCCCCCCTCATCCCCCAATCTCCATCTCACACCCCTCACCCTCCCCCCTCCAGGGTCGGCAGCGCGAGTGTGACGCCGCTGATGTTGCACACGTGACCACTTCCCATCTGGTGGGCCGTATGCTTGTCTGCCACCTAAGTAGTATAAAAAAAAGCTTTTTACTAAGTGCATTTCGATGGCTATTTTAATTTTGGGAAAATAATTAGGGCTCTGCGTAAAAATATTAAAACCTATAAATAAAAATGCAAATATTAAAGTTCGCTATAACATTAAACCCATTACGTTTCAGGATTGTCAGGCCGTCTTAAGCGTGTATGTGACAGTCAACTCGGTGTGTTGGACACTCATAGACAAGACACATTATGAGGTGAAGGAATGGAAGTACTACGGCATAGACTACCCGGAAGGCAAGAGGTTACAGATGACTGACATACTGAATACTGTAAGTAGTAAAAAATAAATACTACTGATGACTTAGGGACCAAGCCAACCTTACCTACAAGCCCTTATAGTTGCCAGCCTGTCTTTTTATTTTATATTTAGTCCGCCGGACTGACTGCACCCCGCCTGATGGTAAGCTGAAGTGCATTCCTAAAAGCAGTGATTCCAAGTGCACTCGCAAGCCAGCAGCAGTATCGCCTATTGGGGGACTATGCTAATTTGGGACTATATAGCACTCTATGGAATCCTGGACATAGGCCGCTCCCAATGTGCGCCCTTCATATTATATACCTACCTCCCGCATCTAATCTATCGCACCTGGAAGGAATTTTACGCTAATATTACGCTTAGGCTGTGGAATGATCTCCCTGCCGTGGTTTTCCCTAGCGACTACAATATGGGGTTCTTCAAGAAGGGCATTAGAAGGTTTTTACAGGGTTGAATGATGCCCTGATGTTGCTCGCGTCCGTAAGCCACGGTGACCGCTTCCCATCAGGTGGGGCGTGTGCTTGTCTGCCACCTAAGTGGTATAAAAACCAACTACAGACTTCCTTCACCAGGCTTGGCGTATAACCCAGCAACTACCAATAGCGGATATATACGTAATGAAAGCAGAAGCAACGACGCTTAGAGCAGCCGGCAACGACCCTAATAACCCAAAGGTGTTGGCTATAAACCTTCAGAAAGCGCAGATGATATCAATGATGGTTGCTCTTATTAACGCTAGGAGTCATGAGTGAGTATAATTTCATTCTAGCACCAGTCTTGGCTTTCCTGCCGTGGTTTTCCCTAGCGACTACAATATGGGGTTCTTCAAGAAGGGCATTAGAAGGTTTTTGCGGGGTCGGCAGCGCGAGTGTGATGCCCCTGGTGTTGCACGCGTCTCTAGGCCACGGTGACCGCTTCCCATCAGGTGTGCCGTGTGCTTGTCTGCCACATAAGTGGTATAAAAAAAAGTTCCAGTTGCATCTAAAGCTTGCAGTTCTATTATTTCATTTTGTGGTGACCCTACATTTATCCAGCGCCATCTAGCGACAGCATGTTGAACTACTTCGATAATACTACACAACTATTGGTCCTGCGTCGTGATATTGGAATTCACACGTTTTTCTCACACGTAGACTATCATTATAGACGAACATAATAATGTTTGCCGACCGCTATAATTTTTTCTGCAATATAGTAATTTTGTAGAGTTTTAGGACACTAATGATTTAAATATTACTTGTTCGCAGTTCGATAGATGACGAGAACGAAGACATTTTAAAGCACAAAGTATATTTCTTAAGGCCAACTCTACCTTATAGGTAAGTCTGATATTTACAACTAATAAAAATTACTGTACATTAAGTTTAGTGACGTCCTGTGAAGAAAAGCGTTAGTGTATATTTTGTATATCACTGTAGTATCCAACAAGCCTCAAATCGGCCATCGACTCGAACCGACTAAAACCGCACGTCGTCTCAGGTATCAATTACCAGGGTCTAAGTTTACCAATAAGGCATTTTCTTCGCACCTCGGGTGAAATTGGACAATTTACGGTTTTAAAATGGCCTCATCGAACCCGGACAGGGGAGGGCGAAAGAGGGTTCTAGTTCCCCACCATATCCCCCTGTTGGTTCAGCAGCAGGGCGAGTATCGCGCTGGCTGGGTTGCCTTGTCACAATCCACCCCGCTTGCCCCAAAACCGCTCCTTGTTTGCTCCCCACAGTGCCATCTGCTAGTCAGAGAAACTCTTGGAAAACCTCCGTGCAGCTACTAAGGTGCCGTTTTCTTATGTTGCGATTAAACTGGGTTTATAAGATTAGTTTACTGGTCAATCCCATGCTCTAGTCGTGATTTGTGCCTCGTAAACTAGTACCTAGTACCATATTAGGTAATCGGTGCTAGTACTACAGAAACATAACTGACGTGTTTACTACTTTTGAAACTAGATGTCGTTGTTGTAAACCAAACTAGCGACATCTCTTGTTATTTGTGGAAACTTCTAGGATGCCCAGTGTCTGCTAAAAGAGACTATTGCTGTCGTTTGGATTTCTTTTTATAATGGTCACGAGCATATGATTTTACTTCGCCAAGGGAACATCAATCCCATGAATGAGGGCTACCATCAAAGGCACTTCAGCATACGACCTTTAGCTTGACGGCCTCATTAGTTCATTTCATTCCTTCATCAGTTAAAAGACTGTTGGTGGCAGAAAGCTTTAGAGATAGCGTCATCATAATCATCATCTTAGCATTGCTTACCATCATCAGGTGACGCCATATTGACGTGCCCTACATAAAAAAACAAGCAATACTATTTTTTTCATCATTATCTGTACATTTTTCAGGTTATACGGCACTCTAGTCGGCAACGAGAGAGTATCAACGGAACAGACAGTAGAAATGCTTCTAGAAACTTTAAATAGTGTATCCTCAACCAACTCACACGCATACGTGCCAGCAGATCTACAAGACATGTTTAGATCGCAGAAAGATCTACAAAAAGACATGTTAGGACAATGTTTACTGTTAAGTTTAACTTTCATGGATTTGTGTATATATAAAAATCAGGAGCGAATAGCCAAGTTGTTAAAACGTGGAGATAAATAACAGGTACGTAGTATTTTTATATGAATAAATAGTTACTCAATAGTTAATTGAAAGTATTTTTATTTACCAATGACGTAGATTAAAAAATAAAGGACTCCTTTAAGCGGGGCGTGAAAAAGCATTTGATGAGGCCGTCAAGTTGAGGGCCACCACTGTAGCGCTATTGATGTAATGGTGACCCCCGGTCCTGAGACTTTGCCTTTAGCTTTCCATCAAGCGAGGTGAAGTCACGTTGACGCGTCCAATATAAAAAAACTGCCTACGGCAAATGCCGGTCAAGGCGGGTATGGCCCTCTAGAGGGCTTCTCCAAGGCTCTCCACGTGTTTCTCTGACTAGCAGTGGGCGCAGTGGGGAGCAGGCGGGGGAGGGTTCGTTCTCCGAGCGCAAACGGGAAGGGAGGGGGGGGGGCTATAACCCGGCTGCCATTTCATGTATACCAGTGCGAGAACCTTGATTGCGCGATGCAGCCTCGGTCATTCCGTAGTAGTTCGGCTTCATTACGCTAGATGGCGCTGTATGCCTGGACCATAATAAATAAAACTGCAAGGTATTGCTTCAGTTGGACTAAAAAGTGTTTATTTGATAAAATACAACGAGCTTACTTTTTACAACATTTTACTTCTATAAATGACAAAAAAAAAACAAACAAAACCCTTAATACAATAATAATATACATAAATACGATGGTATCAACTTCAAACGTATCATACGTAACTAACATAAATGCAATTCTAGGCAAGAACATTACAATTCAAGTAAAATATCAACTATAAAAGAAAATAATGTAATAATTAAAATATATTTTTTAACGTTACATTAAGAAAAATCTAATGCAAAATTTCTCTATAGATCACACATACATTTTTGACCTTAACCAAATTTGAATTTTGTATTTAATACTGATATTATTCATTTTGGAAGAACTAGAAAATATATTTACAATTTTTATTTTAAATATTATTTTTTATAATGCCAACGTATTAATTTTTCGCCCGGATCTTTGTGACCATATCGCAACCAACTGTTTTCTTCGAAAAACAAAATCTTTAAGAATCTATGGAAAAAAAAACAATTAAATCTGTTGTTAATTGTTGTGTGTAAAAAGTTAGATCTTGTATTCTGGGATTGTCTAAAATGAATTTATATAGTCTATTTGGTGTCTCTGTAGGTATGTAAGAAAATATATTCTATTGTAACATGTGGACCGAGGCCATTGACACTGATTCAAACTATTACTATGTATATATCAATGTAAAAACTTGATTGGTTTATGTACAATGTAACTTAGTATATTCTATTTATTGAACTGGGTAAATGTAGTAATATTTTTTTTTAGGAATAGCAGGTACTCTGTCTGTATTTAAAAAAGCAACGTTAAAAGTCAATCAGCGACAGAGGCCTCGGTTGTCAACTCTGTAGAAACCTAACAACAGTGTAAATTTACCAGCCTATTGTATATTACAATAAATATGTACAATGATATAACAGCACCCATTATTAATGAAACCAATCTGCTTCAAGTTACGCCGCCTACAACGCTTCGTAAATAAAATATGTATAATATCACTGCTTTATTGTATATGTCTATTGTGTATAATAATTGTATATTCTGTATATGTATTGTACTATTATTTAAAAACATTGTGTGGCCTAAAATAAGTATTGTAGCAAAAATAAGCTGAATAGGCGACGTAGCCTTGTCATTATTATACATACACAAAACTTTGCGTCCAATAAAATCTGTAAAAAACTCAATCCAGACTACAAGATCATTAATCTAAATATGTATGTCCATATTTTATTAAAAAATTCAACACTTATTTTATTGTGGAACTGTTTCAACAAGTCTCTATTGTGATAAAAAATTATCCTGTATTCTATTCCTTTTCCGACAGCGGTTGGCGAGTGGCAGTGTGTACAACGATGATGTATTCTTACTTTATCAAATTATAATAGGCCATTTTTATGTTGGCTACCAATTATTTTATTAACACTAATAACTATTTTTAAAATAAGTTCATTTATAAAATAAATTATACAATAATATCGCCAAAAAATATCAAGTGTATTGCACTGGAGCTGCACTAACTGCAGATATACGCTTTTGTTTTTAAACTATACACAATTATGCAAATAACACTTAAGCCGAGTGCACACAACACGACAGGAACGCGCAATGGTCGGGCGGTCGCGATCGCGATGTGCAGACCCGATGATATACAATAACTAAAATATTAGTGACACAAATTACGGACGCCGTATTAAGTAGTATTCTACATTGAAAATGGAAGACGTTGAAATAATTCGTAGCCAACTCTATTAAAATAAGGTTGTTACATTAAGCTCATGTCAACATGCACTGACACAACGCTTCGATTATTAATTATTGATTTATAATGCGACCAGCGAATACTACCTTATAATTTATTGAAACTTGGCATGTTTAACAAAACGAATGGTAATGTCGAGTACACAGTAACTTACAATATATTGCTTCATGTTGTAAGTTTAAGAATTACTAAGCATGGATATGTGATATTATTATTAATAATTATTAAATGAAACATGTAGGTCGACTTAAACATTCGTCAATGTTTTTTTTATATTATTTAGACATGTAAATTTCAGCATGAGATCACAATTAAATGCATTATGAAGGAATTAGCGATAAATGTCAAGTTTCGGAGCAAGTACGACTAAACTAATTATTTTTAGCAATGGTTCAGTTTCACTATCATTGCTCAAAGACATTGTATTTAATACAATTGACGTTATCTTGATAATAATTACGTTTATATGCAAAGTATAGTTTCACCATGCAATCTTATTCTCTCCTTTTAATATTTTTAACAACTTAAAAATATACAAAATTAAGTAGGTAGGTATATTGAAATTGCTTTAAATACGAAGAAGATTTTTGCTTAGTCTGTAATTTTTATATTCTTCAAGCCGCTATGTGGATATAAAACGTGTTGGAATTTTATTCCATTCAAGAAAACCTTTGACAGGAATTGGCAAAATGATTACAGATTGTATCTCTATCCTACGGGTACTCGGTAAGAACTGTCATGTATTGTAAATAAACATTACGTATTATTACGGTTAGGAACATGCTTCAACCTAATTAATATCATTGAAATTAATCCCCAGGGAATATAATGTAGAAACTGTATGTATGGATATCCGATCAGAATTGGACGGCACGCTTACATACGGCATGATTCTGTTTACTATGAGTTTCATCTGTGAGCTACAATGAACAACAATTGCCAATTTAACATCAAGTATAAGACTCGGGTCGTGGTAATACAACCACACTTTTCAGCACTTAAAAATAGTTTCATAAGAAAGCTAAACCGTGCTCTCAAAAAATATGTTACAAAAATCATTTCGTACACAATAATAACTAATAAGATTAACTTTATAGGTAATACATACATGTGTAATTGAGCAAAACTTAACAAAAGTGAGCAATACAAACAGAAACAGCCTGGGACGTGATTATTACACCGAAATATGCGCTCATTCACTATAATATCATTCAGATCCATTGAAACCGAACCATTTTATATATGTATGGGTTAACACTTTTGCTTGCAACTGTCCGGTTTCAATAAAACTTTTTATAACTTGCAACACTGCCTCAGAAATTTTCAATGATATGTATTTACAATAACCACACTGAATGTAAGTAGAAAGTGAAAGAAAATTCTAGAGAAATCAACGTGCATGTAGAGACAAATATATAAAAAGTTGTGCAAAATTTTAATCAGTTTGAATAATTCAATTTTCCACAACTCTCTTGTACGTAAACAAGTAAATACTTAGGTACTTAGCACGTTGCATATACGACACTAACGTTAAGACTATTTCACATTCACCTTTTTAATAATATTGTATGTAATAAATGTATAAAATATCATCTGTAATCTCTGTATACTTAATCACTTCTTGTTTATATTTAAAAATTAAATCCATTTGTATCGGTATAAAAATCTAATAAGTATAAATTTGAGGTTATTTCTCGGCTATGGCACTGTGTTGTTTGTATATTTATTTGCATTCAAACTTTGTACAAGAGTGCGCCGCGCCGCCTCCACCCAATGGACAAAATATATCGTTTATTGTATAAAAATACTTATAAACTATTATTGTATAAGGCTGCTTGTGTGAATTGTTAAATATATAATTAAACCAAATCCTATGCTATTGTTTATTTGAGGGGCAGGGGCGGCGCGCCACTACAAGGAGGATCACACATGTAATCTTTGCGGAAAAATGTTTAGTCACTGAAGATAAATTCATCTAATTTCCTTCGATAACGATGTTTTTTTAGTTTGTAAACCTCCGAAAGTTTGATAGGAAACTTAAACAGGAAAATAAATTGCTACCGTTCTCGTCAGTTGTGAACATCGCTTTATAATAATCTCGTTGACATTTCGATATTTAAATTTTTCTTTTGTTGGTGATGTGTTCTATCGATTATTTGGTATCGAGTTGTTCGTATACGAGTACATGTTATTTGGTGTATTATACAACATAACGTTATGTAATTACGGTTGAAGTCGCTCCCAATATCATTTTAGATCAAGAACTATAGGTAAAGCGCTATACTCTTAAGATCGCAAAATCTAGCAATGGAAAAACAGATCATAGCAATCGAGATATCGGATTTCAATCGATTACATAAATCGATTAATCAATGCGTTTACGCGCTAATGTTCACAACTAACGGATATACAATTTCCATAACTGTCTAATGCATTAAATTCGTCATAAAATCAACACACAATAAACCCACTAAATAATAATATTGCATCGATCACTGGTTAGTGACAAATAATAAAATGGTATTACATTACGTGAGTGACTCCCACAGATACTATTATATCTAGGTAATTAACAGTTCAATTATGCAGTAGGAAAACGAAACCATCACATTAATATTGTAAAATAGGCTATATAAGTTGTCTATAGATACAAACAGATTAAAACGTTAAAAATTTTGCTAGAATATCCTGGCTCGTGCGGCTTGAAAACCTGAATGAATTTCTCAACAGATGTATCTCATACATCTTTATTTCTGTATACTAATTGTCTCTATGCATGAATTTTGAGCTATAACTCTATTAATCTCCAATGCGGACGTATAGATACTACCGAAGACATCACGCCAGAATACTCCAACAATATCCCAAATTCATATAATATTTTTATTCTCCCTAATATCTAGGCTATTTCGCGATGAATGATCGAATTGCTTGGTAATTCGAAAGTCGATAGTCTAAGCTAAATTAGAAATAAGATTTACTCTGGCGTACCCTCCGTCCCTTGGATCAAACTACAACAAAGCACTTGGCGTCATCACACACTTTACCTAAACTGGTAAAATTTACTAATCTCACTCATCGTTATTACGTTATCAAATCAGTCAAGAAAGAGAAGGCGATAGCCCGATGGCGGTGAGTTTCACCTGACATCGCGACTATCAAAAACTTTAGATACAATTTAGGAACATAAATACTTTCGCAATCGAGCCGACTCAAATAAACCAATGCACATTAAGTAAACTAAAAATTTTAACATTCACTCGACTCTGTACGGAATACTCTCAATCACATCTCGACCGACATACGAAGATTTAACGCTAAATGAGCGAAATAGATACCTAACCTACCTATCACAGTCCTCTCTCAGTCTGACCCTTTCCACTTAAATGCATCTCATTTTGTCACATCATTGAAGAAATTGGTAACAACCTAAACTAGGCCAACTATAATACAAGCTGGTAGAAAAAATTTAAAAATCACTACACTATTTGGCACCTATAGTGTTACGAAGACATTTCGCATTGTTAATTAAGAGTAAATGCATTAATGAATGTAACAGAACCTTTTGTAAGTACGTACTACAAAGTATAATGTTGATGGCAAAAGGTAACCTAAGTTTTTGGTTTTTATTGTGATTCTGTTTCACCGACGATGTCCGTTGGTCTCTCTTAAAACGCTACGTCCGAACTCTGCCTAAAGCTAACTCGTAAATTCATTATCATTCTTTATCGTTACTTTTAAACGTATTTTGAGCATCATGGATCCTTTATAAAACCCCATATTTTTGCCAGATTTTATCTCTTAATACTCGTAAATAAAATTAACTTAATACGTCTACAAAATATGTATATTTATTACAAATAGGCACAACGTAGCCCCGGAAACATTCATCGCGAAATATTGTTATATGGTAAAAGATCAATTCTTAATTTTTAGATTTCAACGAAGTGTATTAAATTCTAATATTCTGGTTGGATCCACTCGGATCTCCTGCGAAAAGTTTCGGCAGAATCGATAATCACCGAGAAAACTAACTCTTACGTGGTAACTTAACGATTACGGGGCTAAAACGCTATCTGTAGTCGTTTTCTCAACGGTAACACTACTCCTGATGAACTTTGAAACTGTACAACGCGTTAGACCTCCCGCTAGAGTATAAACAGGACGTTATTTACAGATCGAAGCTCGTTTTACAGCGATCCGCTTAATGGTACTTCTCTACTGGTACTGAAAGCTCGCGACCTCTGGCCAGGCCGCGAGTCGTATACATGTGTGTCGCCGCGACGCTCAGTTGTAGAGGCGCTCGGCGGCGTAGAGGTCGTGGTGCGCGTGAGCGTGCGCGTGCGAGGGCGCCGGGTGCCAGCGCGGCGGGGGCGCGGGTCACTGCGCCGGCAGGCACGCCACCGCGCCCGGGCCCACGGCCGGCTTGAACTCGGCCTGCGAGCCCGGGAACTGCTGGAACGGCGGCGCGTAGCACTGCGGGAAGTACAGCTCCGGCTTCACCACGGCAGCCGCGGGAGGCAGTGGCCGCGGAGTCTTGGCGGCGTCTGCCCGCCGAGCTTTAGCCGCGTGTGGATTCATGTGGTTATCGATGTGCTTCTTCACTTCGGGCTCAGTGGCGAATCGTCGTCGACAGTTGGGCATCGGGCAGCAGAAGGGTCGGTCGCCCTGATGCGTCCTCGTGTGCTGGTCGAGGATCGCCTTCTGTCTGAAGTCTTTACCGCATTGCGTGCACTTGTACGGCTTCTCACCGGTATGAATGCGCAAGTGCTGGTTGAGAATCGTCCGCTGACGGAAGAAGCGGGGGCAATAGACGCAGCCGTAGGGCTTTTCGTTGGTGTGAATACGAAGGTGTTGGGTGAGATGAGATTGTTGCCGGAAGCGCTTGCCGCATTCCGGGCACGGATACGGCCTTGACTCTATATGGATGCATCCGTGTTGGAGAAGGGTTGACTTTTGCTTAAATTCTTTTTGGCAGATTGGGCAACGAACATACAAGGGCATTGCTCGGCCGCCGAGCACGTCTGGGAGTTTACCACCTTTTAAGTATTGCAAAGATAGTCCTGAGCTAAATACTGAGTGGTTGAGACCTTTTGTGTCCTTGAAGTAGGCAGGGTATTGCGCAGTATCACCAGGTGAAAAGCAGGATCCACGCTGTTCATTCTGCCCATCCGCGTCGCCGTACGTCGACTGCACCTCTTCCTTATTCTCGTCGGGGAAGGGTACATCCTGGGGCCAGAGCGTCGGCGTCGTCCCATTCTTGAAGATCAGATGCGGCGATACGTCTGTAAAAATTGAACAAGTTGGTCAGTTACGAGTGGGGGTATCTGAGTAAGGGTAACCGACGAGTGGGTTAATCGAACTGAGGAACGGTTACAGGAGCGTCCAGCGGTCGGTTCCGTGTCTCGCGGGCGCCCGCCGCGATACGGGCGACGAGGGGACCGAGAATTTGTCTGATAGGAAGGCCAATGGATGCGAGACCGAATCGACGGTGCGGGGAGCGGCGGGGAGCACGGGCGCCGGCTGCAGTGACCGGCGCGGTCAGTGCTGGCGGCGCGCGCGAGGTCCAGGGGGGGAGATATATGTGTGAATAGCGCTCGCCTTGGTGTGTGCGGACGTGCTGGTTCAGGATGGCCTTCTGGCGGAAATGTTTGCCGCACTCGCCGCACGTATATGGCTTCTCACCGGAATGGATTCGCAGGTGCTGGTTGAGGATGGCTCGCTGGCGGAAGGAGCGCGGGCAGTAGACGCAGGCGTACGGCTTCTCGTTGGCGTGGATGCGCAGGTGCTGGGTCAGGTGCGACTGCTGCCGGAACCGCTTGCCGCACTCGGGGCACCCGTATGGCCGCGAATCCGTGTGAATCCGCTCGTGCTGCAGCAAGGTTGACTTTTGCTTGAAGTCTTTGCCGCAAGTGAGGCACTTGAACAGCCGCAATTCGGAGTTAGGGTTGTGTTTGCGCGGCTTCGGCGGCTCTGGTTGCACAATGTCCGGTAAGTGACGCAAGTCCGGCGTCGCGTATTGATCGAGTGGACCTTCAAGAGAGAGTACACCACCGTTCTGTTTCAAGTAGTGTAGTGGAAAGCCACCAGTACTGAGCATATGGCTTGTCGGCCTCGCTTCTTTGAAATATGGTGTATATTGCTGCTGTAGGTCCGGTTGCGGGACAAAGCATGGAGTTCGGTCTAGATGATCTTGTGTTGGAGGTTGAGTTTGGAGTTGCTGCTCAACTTGCATATGTTCGGGGGAAGTCTGTTGCTGCTGTTGCTGTTGTTGCTGTTGTTGTTGCGCTTGTTGCTGAGCCTGTTGTTGAGCGAGCTGCTGGGCTGCGTCTTCTGCGGCTCCGGTTGGATCCGGAGGCGGGGGTGCGGGCGGGTACGGTGATGGCGCCGGGGAGGCAAGTTGCGGCTCTGGTTGAGGCGAGGGCCCTCCCGGACTTTGGTGTTGCATGGGTTGGTAACCACCATCAAGAACTCCGCCGCCCCACTGCGTGCCAGGCGGAGCGCGTTCCACGCCATCCTTATAGAGGACGTACGGTGTTGTCGTGTCTGGAAAGAAAACAAAACATAACGTTAATGCTGGATATTTATTTTTCTTATTATAGGTAGGTCTTAGTCAGTAAACAAGCATACCGCCTGGTACTTGATAGTATCTGGTTGCAGTACTCATAAACATTTACAAGACGTATTAAAGAAGCTCGTAGAGTCTGTTCTCACGTATATCAATGATATTCATTAGGTAGGTATCTAAGTGTTGATAACATAGATTGGTTCGACTTAAACTTAGTGCCTACCATTAAGGTAAAACGCTCTAAAATTGAAACGACATTTTTCTGCAAACTGAGTAGGTATACGTCCCCAGTCAATTGGGAGTGATATTCCTCTTCAAATACTAACTGTAACACATCAATCTATACCTAAATGTGCCAAAATGTTTCCTTTATCATAAGAATATCGGGTCTGATAAATTGTCAGTGTGCCTTCACAAAGTGCGGTGGCGTGTGGCTTGCAGCAGAGGCAGGATCTCGCGACATCGCGTGTCGCGCGCGATTCATAACACTCACTGCGCCAAACGAATAAGGATTTTAATAAAACGTCGCCTTGTGCACCTCGTCGCGGTAGCGTCAGTGAAAAAGTTGTTATTCATAAACATAATCTGTTTATTTTCAGGAGGATTTATATGCTGTTGTATCATCATACACCTACGGTACAACAGTATGCCTACTATATTCTTGGAAATAAAGACATTAAATTGAATGCTAAAGAGTTTGTCGATGTCCCAACAAAATCTTCGGCTTTCAAGCTAACCTAACCTGCTAGCCGGTAGAACTACTGATTAACGGGCCAATTTCTAGCACAGGTTTACTTACCGGTCACTTTCGTAAAAGCCAAGATAATGAGCCGAAATTTAAAGCTAAGTGAATTTTGGGCATCAAAGTACAAGCTTTATAGTCTAAGATCCCGTTAAGAACGACCTTCACCGAGATGCTTATTTAATGAAACATATTTTATATTTAATTTAATATGTCAATAAATATAATCCATATGGGTTGCCTAGCAAATTTCAGTCCAGAGTATGTTTAATTAATAATTAAAAAAAAAATTTTTTTTAAACATTTCAACGGTATGATTATTAGATAAATTCTATACCAATCGAAAGTATGAAGCCCATGGAATACACAAACGTTAGGTTGCCTATTCTTTTCCGGTCACAACTATCGGGTTGCCAGGTATAAACAGGTAAATCTGTACTAGCATTTTGCAACGTTCTGTTTATTGGATGAAATTTAAATGAAATTAAAGATTATTTTATTCTGAACACGGTGGTGTAGGGTTGCCTGTGAAAAATAAGTCCAGAATTGCGGTTGTCGAATTTTAAAAAGTTAAATATTGCTCCGAGTGAATGTGTGCGACTGAGAGGTCCCAACCAACCATCCCATGCGATAGAAGAGGACACAGCATAGCGGCTGTTTAAAGTCCGGCCATTTAAAGAAAGAGAGTGTGCATGCTATTTGGGCTTGGAAAAGAAAAGGATAGCGATAGACTATGCATCATTTTGGAGTAGTTTATTATTAAAATAGAGAAAAAGTTTTTTTTTTTATCAATTAATTATTTATGTGTATATTTTTTATGTGACACTAAAGTATATATACATCTTTAGTAAAAAAGAAGGTTATAGTGATACATATATAATACTATTATACAGGGTGAATTTTTCAAAAGGGATTGGATGGCCAAATCCGAAACTATAAGGAATAGCGAAAAATGCTGAAAGGAGTCACGAGCCCGATTTTGATGAAACTTAAAACCTCATCATTAGATTTTTGAAAAACCAATAATCCTAGCCAGGAATCGAACCTGTTGATTTTGAAAAAAAAACACACCCTATATTATTACACCATGCGATAGTGTTGTTATTAAGGATCTTATTCTGGGAAGTAATGACATACCGCAAACTGAAGGAAAGAGCTCATCTTTAACAAAATACATTTTACTTTTCTTACATTTACTGATTAATTGTTCAAAATGTAGACCATTGTTTTCAATACATAATCGTACTGCATTCAGTATTAGAATGTTGTTGATTCCGTTTAGAATATTCTCCAAAGAACGTTAAGTTTCAAGTCATCGACTGTATCTCTGTATCATACGTGTCTTTGTAAATTTCGTTTTTGACATACCCCCAGAGAAAGTAATCTAAGGGAGTAAGATCCAGGGATCTCGCTGGCCAAGACACAGGACCATGCCTTACAATAAAATTGTCGTCAAACTGCTGAATCAAAATCTCTTTTACGGCTATTATGGGCTGGAGCTCCATCTTGTTTAAAAAAAACATCAATCATTATAATCATTCTGAGTATAATTTGAAACACGGAATAGTTACGATCTTTTTTGGGATTTTGAACGAAACAAATAGGTACGTGAAACATGAATTTTATTAAATTCCAAATTTTCCTTAAATTTGCCGTATATCATTACTTCGCAGAATTTGTTCCTTAACAGCGACACTATCGCATGGTGTAATAATAAAGGGTATGTTTTTTTTTCAAAATCAACAAGTTCGATTCCTGGCTAGGATTATTGGTTTTTCAAAAATCTAATGATGAGGTTTTAAGTTTCATCAAAATCGGGCTCGTGACTCCTTTGACCATTTTTCGCTATTCCTTATAGTTTCGGATTTGGCCATCCAATCCCTTTTGAAAAATTCACCCTGTATATATAGTATATATATATATATATATATATATATATATATATATAATAATAAATGGCCGGACTTTAAACAGCCGCTATGCTGTGTCCTCTTCTATCGCATGGGATGGTTGGTTGGGACCTCTCAGTCGCACACATTCACTCGGAGCAATATTTAACTTTTTAAAATTCGACAACCGCAATTCTGGACTTATTTTTCGCAGGCAACCCTACACCACCGTGTTCAGAATAAAATAATCTTTAATTTCATTTAAATTTCATCCAATAAACAGAACGTTGCAAAATGCTAGTACAGATTTACCTGTTTATACCTGGCAACCCGATAGTTGTGACCGGAAAAGAATAGGCAACCTAACGTTTGTGTATTCTATGGGCTTCATACTTTCGATTGGTATAGAATTTATCTAATAATCATACCGTTGAAATGTTTAAAAAAATTTTTTTTTTTAATTATTAATTAAACATACTCTGGACTGAAATTTGCTAGGCAACCCATATGGATTATATTTATTGACATATTAAATTAAATATAAAATATGTTTCATTAAATAAGCATCTCGGTGAAGGTCGTTCTTAACGGGATCTTATACTATTAGATGTAAAAGTGATTAATGCTCTGATGTTGATTTTTTTTAAAATTTATTCTTTACTTCACAATGGTTACATAGATTTTTTCACAATTTTTCCTCACCAAATTAAATCGTTTAACGGCGAGAGCGCGCTCTTAGCTGTGTATACTACCTATATAACCTGAATCATGAATCATCATAAGATCTTTGCGTTGATCCCAGTTCTATCCATATATATCACATCCCAAGTTGTTGGGTAGGTGCTTTGACATAAGAACTAGTTTTAGATCATAATAGTTACTTGCTTAAAGTCATAATCGTATCATACACATTCCAGCGACCTACTTTCCGTCACACATTTCTATTTATATAATAAAGAATAGATTAAGTGAAATCTAGCAAGATAAAGGAACTTCTAAATGAACGCATTTCTAATGATTCACTTTCTCGACGTACTGAGACTGTGGCATCGCAAAAAACGCGGGGAAACGCGGCCATTTTCTTTTTTGTCGCTCAAAGGAAAATGCAAATGACGGTTTCCAGTAGACATTACATACATCTATATAGGTACTATTATAAAACTGTAAAGTCGCTGTGTCTGTAAGATATTTAAAAAAAAATTGGGTTATGTTATGTTATATGAACGATTCTGAATACAATTTTTTTTTGAATTCTTGTATGTTTTTGCGAAATGACTGCAATAAAACTACTGAATGGATTTAGATGCAGTTTTTTTATTTGAAGGGTCCTGGACAATCTTTAAATTTTACGCATGTTTTTACCATGATTTACCATCTGCTGACAGTGAAGGAAAAACATCGTGAGGAAACCCACATGTCCTAAAAGAAATTCTAAGGACATGTCCGATCCACCAACCCGCGTTAGGCCAGCGTGTGTGGATTATGGTCTAAACCCTCTCAGCTCTCTCGTTAGAAGAAAGGAGACCCGTGCTCAGCAGTGGGACATAAATGGGTTGCTATCTATAAGCAGTAGGTAAGTTCAGTCGTCCATCATGACAGTTGATCGAAATACGCATATTATAGTAATGGGAACTACTCCTGCGGTTACTCTTGACGGTTTGGACAACCACCGAACCAGTATTAGGTTTCTATGTGTACATTTTTATGGTGTACTGGTGACGATAAAAGTGTTAAACATTTTTATTTTGTCTATTTTTTTTATCTCGATTTAATTGCTTTTTGTAACGTTGTATGTAGCAAACGTGTATTATGTGGGTCGTCCCAAAGTCGGAAACGCCCCTAGGTCATATGGTGAAGCTTCGAGGTAAATGCCGTTTGGTTCACCTTACACCCCGGCGTTTGAAGACCCAAGACGGCATGCGGTTTAGTCGCTTCAAGTTCGATATAACCGCCTCTGCGGGTTGGTATCCTTGGGAATTTCTGCACGAAACAAAAGGGGCTTATTAAGTTTGTTCGATATATACAGGCATAAATAATGACAACATAGGTACAAGAGTTTCAATAATTTATATTGTAAGCTTTATGTATATGACTGTACCTACTACCAAGATTACCCTTGGATGTACCTTAACGGTTTCTGACAGGCGGATTAGTTGTAATGTTGTACTATTCGAACGTAGACAGTAGCAACATCATAAATCCAATATTATGAAGAGATATTTTTTGGGATCGAACTTTGAAACTTCTTAACCGATTTCAAAAATTCTTTCACTATTAGAATGCTAAAATATTCCTGAGTAACATAGGCTCTTTTAATCATGATATTTGCACGGGATCAAGGCTTACGCGGGTGAAACCACTGCGAAAATAGTCATAAATAATTCCGAAACATAGGTTTTTCATCTATCGCGAGTTTTGTTTTAAATGATATCGGTTTCCATCATATTGATAAAATCCAGTCCTATATTACATAGGTATCACGGAACGCGAAAGTTAAAAGTTAGTAAGTATAGAGTTCTTAACGCCACGGTGTGCTTGCCATCAAGTAGGTCATAGCCGAAAAAAAATTTTGAAAAAATCTTTTTTAAGTTAAGCAGTTTTAAATTGTATTGCCATCAGAACTAAATACTTCTGCCAAATATCAGACGAATCAGACAACTGAAAGGGGTTCAAATTTCAATTACTAGATTTGACCCAAACAAACAGGTCGAGTTAAATAAAACTGTTTAAAAAAAGGTACCCACTGTAGTCACAGTTTAATTATACCTATATTCAGATCTCTTAAAGAGAAAGAACTTAATTTAAAAATAAAATTAACGCCAAATCAATCATAGCAGGTCGTTAGAAGCTCATTATCGATTTAAAAAGTTACAAAAATATTTATTTAACCCACCGCATCGTCATTCGTCATTAGATGAACGCATTCTCGGTAAAAAGCGGCCAAAGCGGGCCCCATCGATCTTTGCCTGGCATCGTTAAGAACACCCGATATTCACTAAATGCAGATAAAATCGCTACTTTAATAAACTTATCGATGATACGATCGATTGGGCTAACACTACGGTCGTTGGCTGCTTATTTTAAAATTAAAATTATGTAAGTAGAACGTAGTTTTTCAATATAAAAACATCTTTTAATTTTTTAAGAGCACCTGATTTTATTAACCCTTTTGTGATAAAGTTGGTTTAATTTTTATTTCTGTATTGATTTAAAATTGAATTTATTAAATCAATTATTCTTTATTCTTTAACCTATCTTCTTTCCCTCTGCAGAAGACAAGGTGTTAGTGAAATATCTAGGGTTGCGAATGTCCAGTAACGGCTTATCATCAGGTGGTCCGTGTGCTACTATAGCAGTTTAACTAGAAAATCATCTCAACGCAGGAATACAATACACTTTCATTGGCATGTTTTTTTCATTTGGGCGGTTCCAAACGGAGGACGGGTTTTCGTTATGTCCTACATTTCTCAGAACCAATTGTTGTCTGCGGTTTGGCTAGTGGTCAAAAGTATTTTAGTATTTTCTTCTAAATTGCATTCAAATAGTTTGTTATCTCATGCAGATAGAACTAACGTACTTTCATTTTCAAAGACGAAACGATATCTATACGTAGGTAATTGAGATGGGTATCTAGATGTAAAAATATATCTATTAGGTGGATATTTTTTCCACTAACGACCACCGTTTACCTTTGTGGAAAGTTCCTACTAGTTCTATTAAAACTATAAACAGCCCAACTAAGTCATATTGACCGTGTTATGATTGGGGTCATTACAATGGGGTCAGTGTAGTGTATTGTAAAAATACGGCTAATTTGACCATATCTGTTTTGTCTTTCTGGAAAGTCATTGGTCAGAAAGATAAACTGACAAAGGGTAATCGTAGATCTGTAGATCATAAATTACCTACGTACCCTTGTCCCAATTGCCCTTGTCTAGAACCACCATAGCCACCATCAAAAGTTGAAGTTGATGATCTACAGTTTCTGTCTGGGTAATATTGAGCTGTTGTGTGAAAGTAAAAAAAACTATCAAAACACTATCTATTGTATTCCAACATTAAAATAACAAGCGAATACATATCACTCCAAGTACAACAGTTCCTTTTATGTGAAGTACAAAGACAAAGATTTATTACTGAATAACATCTGTTTATAATCGAGTCCGGGATAAAATAATACCGAAGGAAACATCGTCCAAACGATTTCTTCATTTGACAGCGGAGTTTTAATGACGCGAGTAGTGGCGGGTTAACGCCGGATGCCTACACATGTGGGGTGTCTCGTGTTATCTTTTTTATTTTAACCCTTTTTAAAAATTATTACGTTTGTGACGTATGTTTATCGACGGATCTATGGGAATGATGTCGGACTAGAGATGTAGCTAGAATTAGATTTAATGTGAAGATTTTCAAGTTCATTTCTATGACTAATGTTTGAGTTATTTGATTCGAGCGGAAATATATTATTTTCAAGTCTACTGTATTTGTTTGATTTTTTGAGTTATTGAACTATTTTTATGATCTTTAGTTAAGTATATCTAAATCCGGTTTTAATAGGAATTAAGGTTTGATTTCATTTATTTAATAGCAACGGTAACTGCCTACTATCTCATATCTACTATTACACGTAGAGTCATGTAGAGTCCCATAGAATAATTTAGAGTCACGTAGAGTCCCGTAGAGTCGGTTTACACCACTAGCACGAGTGAAACCTCATGCCAATACTAGTATATTAATTCATACAAATATTTAAAAATAGAACGTCAAAACTTGCTACCGAACCACAAGAATGTTACAAAGTAAATTTTAAACGTCACGACATTTAATGGCGTCCCATTTCTTTCGCCGTAAAACTGGCACTTATTCGTAATCTTCATTGAGACTCACTATTCACACCATTAGCCAAAGATGTTGTACTTATGAACTTGACCCTATAAAACATATGGACGGTACGCGTTGGAGAATACAAGTAGCGACACTAGAGTCGGCCGACTTGCTTATACGTACACACGCTAGTCATCCACTACGCCGCAAATGTCTTTCAATTTAGTCAGTTTAAGTAGCGAAAAAAAGTACGGCATGTCTTGTGTAGTGAAATTAATGGAGGTAGACCACGACGCCGGTATCTCCCGTCCAAAATGAGCTGTCCGACTGGGGAAGAACCTCCGCCTACAGAAGACCGGGCCATAATAACCATCGTGTTGTGTTCCCAGCGGTAAGTAGGGTAGCCAGAGCTCATTGTACCTCCTTCTATTCTCAGCTCATTCTACCCTCCTTCCCACCCTTTCCTACCCCCGCCCTTTCCCTTCAGGGTCGGCAGCGCGTGGGGTGAAGCCCTTGGTGACGTCCATAGGCTATGGTGACCGCTTCCCATCAGGTGGGCCGTGTGCTTGTCTGCCACCTACGTAGTATAAAAAAAACCGTAGTGATAGTAAGAATAAACACCCAGGAATCACATTCCAATAAAATTTGTGTAACACAACATAAAATTCACTCACACATGGTTAGCCGCCGTCATATTTGTGACAAAACCTCGTGTTCAACGCTTTCCGTCCGTAAGTTTTATAGTCATACTTATAAGATAATAATGTATTGCTACAACCTCTAAAACTTATTTACCTAGGGGAAACCCGGGCAATACGCATAATGTGGGTAAGAAGAATAAGCGATTTTTGTAAATATCGGCAATAGATGGCACTTTTAACACTTGCCTTCGCGATTCGGCATGCTGTCGTCGACGCCATAACAGTTCGACCAAAACAATCCAAGCGCTCGTTTGTTGTGAAGAGGAAATAAAAGAATTTGTGCTGTTTCGTTACGATTTTCACAAAGGTTTGTACATAAACTTTTTACCATGTATTTAGTATATAATTATACATTTTATTTTTTCAATAGCATTATTTATTTAAGTATAATTTCGTGATAGTAGTATTTTTTATAACCTACAAATAAGTTTCACATTTCGTACATCGATCTAATATTGGTATCATGGGCAAAACGAATATGGGCAAGACGGATACTTATCCGCTTTGCCCGGTAAATAAATTTTTATCACAAATGTTTTTCAGATGGTTTTTAATTACAAAAGCGAAAGGGCGAGAGAGGTAAAAGCTGTAAACGAAGAAGAAAAATCTATAAATTTTGCAAACATTTGTAATTCCAAGCTGAGCAAGCTTGGAATTGCAAATGTTAATGTTATGTGGTTATAGGGAAGTAGGGTAGCCAGAGCTCACTGTGCCCCTCCTCCCCCTGCCCCTTCCTAGCCTCCCCACCCTTTCCAGGGTCGGCAGCGCGTGGGTGACTGATGTTGCACACGTCCATAGGCCACGGTGACCGCTTCCCATCAGTTGGGCCGTGTGCTTGTCTGCCACCTATGTGGTATAAAAAAGTTGCTAAATATGAAAAAGCAAAACAAAAGATCTAAAACATCAGATTACTATTATTTGAGACATTTCTGAATTACCAGCAAAACTAAGAATAAAAAGACATCTCCCAAATCTAATAACAAAAATTCTAGACATGATTGCTTCATGTTCATGTTTGGTGTGTGCGGAAAAATTCTGTGACCCCTAATCGAGGATTGAATTCAATGCAGCCAATGGCAACACTGGGCGCATGAAGATCGTACACTGTGGGTAGTTACTTCTGTGACGAATGCGAAGACTGATTAAGTTATCCTTTTTGCCCTAGTGGCATATCCATTTTGCCCGACCCCTGCGGGCAAAAAGGATAATAGATACTTTTTGATTTTCATGGTTTTAATAGAAGATATTGTTTAAGTTTCCATTTTTTTTATAGCTGTTTCCAAAGATTAAGGAACAAAGTACAAATTAAAAGTAAAAAGATTTGTATTAATTATATGCTTGTATTTTATTTCATCACTTTCCCTTAACATATGCGTCTTGCCCGGGCTTCCCCTACATGAAAAAAACGTAAGTCAATAACCGAGAGTAATTACGGATTAAGTTTCTGATGCGTTCTCATATAACTTTGCTAGTGACGTGAACGTTAACGAGAGGGTTTGACCACGTGTTACAGCTTTCTTTTGAGTACATATGGGACTATGAGAAAGTGTTACTGAAAAGGGGTTTAGAGGATGTAAGATTGTGACGTCATTTAATGTGGGAGATATAATTAAATACATTTTTGGATCTATATCGTTACTTATGCTTCGATAGTTCAGTGGTTGAGAAGCTGGTATTCAGATCGAGAGGTCCTGGGTTTGAATCCAAGGTTCGGAAACGACCGGGACAGCACCTGACCTACCACCCTGTCAATTATAGATACTTTAAAGTTTGTGAGAGTACCACATGCCTGGAGGAATTTTATTCTCACTAGTTAGTTTTTAGGATAGGTCACGAGTTCGAATCCTGGATATGACACTATCGACGTGAATCCATTTCTATCACAAGCCATTTAGTTTAGCTGGAGGGGTTAGTAGGAATACCACTAATAATTTTTGGTTACTAATATTCTTTGACAAAAAAAAAAGAATCTTGTCTAAAGATTTATCTAAATCTGGTCTGGATCTATATAATACATTTTGTGTCTTCAAGATAGGCTTAGGTACGTTTTACCACTATCTCACCTGATGGTAAGTGATGTTGTGGTTTACGATGAATTACGCTTGCCTAGAATGAACCTATTCACTCGTGACTTCAATATTAGGAAAAATTAGTTAATTGAAGTTCCTCTAATATTTTGTTAGTTGGCACTGGCTTACCTAATACTTTAATTTTGATATTTTACTTATAATAATCCTATCCAATAAGAAATTCTACCTTTTGCCCGTGGCTTCACCCGCGTGGAATTCTGATCCAATTCTCGCTACCTATGGGAATCTATTCTAGGCATGAAGGAATCTATGTGTTATTCCAGACTATAATCTATACCTGTACCAATTTCAGCCAGATCTATTTAGCCGTTAAGCTAGGATAATAGTATATGTCCTAAGCAGGACTAAACTTACTGTACACTACACTATTAATTAGCGACTTTAGAGTTTTAAGTTTAAAGTACATTATTCCTTAGCCTCTAATCAATGTCAGGGTTTAAATATTTTCTAAGGAATATGTGGCAGTAGGATGGACGTAGAAGGCGCAGGCGCAGGCGAACTGGTCCGGCGAGCCCGCCCTTTTCCTGCGCTCGCCGTACGATGGCGCTGAAGTACCGACAGCAGAAATATTAGTCCTTTAACTTGAGTTATGGGGTTTTATTCATAAATATATTTAGATTTTGATTTAAAAGATATTAATTATGAATGTTGTTTTTTAATTTGCTATTTACTACCGTACGAAATAGAATAGAGGAGAATATCCATACTATTATAAAATTGTAAAGTACCTAGCTGTCTGTATATTGGAGATATTAAACAAAGGTTGATGTTATGCCAACGATTCTGAACACAATTTTTTTTTTGGAATTCATGTCTGTTTGCGATTATGATGTCCACGCGGGCGGAGCTGCGGGTATATACTAGTACTTAAATAAAAACGATTAGTTATGTGGTAATTTAATGATATTTTACATTTGCACTATATTCGATAAGATTAGTTTAAATTCAATGTATACGGTTCACGTAAATTTCAATTAAAATTAAATGTAAAAAAAAACAAAACCTTTAGCTGCGCTTGCGCACCGTACCTACGGGGTTCACGGATGGTCGGACCCGTCACCCGCTTGGCAGCAGCGATCCGCCGGATTAAATCCATAACAAACTTATAAAAAACATTAAAATCTCACTAAACTACCTTATTTTAGAACAAATAGGGGTGAGAATCCTATAAATCCATTTAAATGATGGCATATTTAACTTGGTTTATAAAATTGAAAATCGAACGCGTATAAAATGTAATCTACATGATTTTTTGTGGTATCGTACGGACATTTTCGGACAATTATGTTTGATTGCACCTTTATTACAAATGTGAGCTGATATGACCAATCTCCGGGTGACGCATTTCTAACAAGACATGGGAAAAAGGGATTGATATTTTTTAAAGAACACGTAAAATACCTACTACGTACTGTAGTAGTCGTTCAAGAGATTACTTCATACAAACAGACTGACAAAAAAAATAAAAAATATTTTTTTGTTGTATGTGTCGTAGTTATATGAATCTTTAGTCTACTGTTCCATTCGAACTTAGGCATTTATTTAAAACCTGTTATTGTAATTTTACAAAAAACACTTCAATTTTATTTGTTTGTAGGTACCTATAGATTTTGTTATCGTTCTGTATCGTATCGTATCTGTCAAAGCCGTCTGTGTAGGGGTCACTATTCTAGAGGTATCCTTCGGGAATGATGACCACATTTAGGACTGCACCTCAGCTTACCATCAGGCGGGGTGCAGTCAATCTGGCAGACGCAATATAAAAAAAAATACATCACGGACGATTGAAATCGAATATTTCATACGTTTTCAAGCCGTCCGCTTTTAGTCCTTATAAAGTCCACACAAACCCGTTCCTCTAATGTGTAGACTACAGTAATTTGTAATAAGTTGGGCTTGAGTTATTTTAACGTGAGTGAATCACGATGTTACTCTGTTGTGCTTGTATCGACAATGGAAACAGGATGCTTACTCATTTTCTTTGTGGTTCTGTTTTCATGGCCAGCGAAACAGTGTGCAGTACGACTACTGGGCCCCGATTCTGGTAAAACAAACCACTGTCAGCCCCTGACACTTGCAATTTAATTTTGGACTTTTTGTTATCAAGTTCACTGCTGCATTTCTTTACTGTTCACTCAACTATGTTACTCGATCTAATACTGTATCTAGACTCAGGCAATTGTTGTAAATAGATCAAAAAAAAAACAGCCCGCTGAGTTTCTTGCCGGAGTCTTCTCAGGTCTGGGCCGCGTTTCGAACCGGCGGATTTTTAATTTTGACGTTTTGTAAGTGCCTTCTAATGGTCTATACAGAATAAAGATTTTTGACTTTAACTATACAGATAACATAATAAATCTAGCTGTTTGCTGTATATTTTTTAAATGACCATACATTATACGCCCATATTCTCAACATCGCAATAATTAACTGCGCACCAAAAGCATTGACATTGTCCCAGTCAGTGCGCAAATTGACACATCAATAATTTATTTACATTACACACAAAAACCAAGAAACTCCTTTCATATGAATCACGAGTTCGAGAACGAATGCGGAAAACGTGTGAATGAAGATGTTACAAAAAGCGAGTGTCAGCGCACGACCAAAAAGTTCATTGGACATTCACAAAATTTCACCTCGACATCTCGTACATATGTGTTATGCATCGACGCGTCATCACTACTTCAATACGCATGACTTGTACAGAGTGCAGCATGCGAAAGGCACCAAGTGCGTGACAACGCGAAAGTGACAGGTCGTTTTGGCGGGAGACCGGCCCGCCATGTCTGGCATTGGGTTCTTTATAATATCTACACGACATCGGTACCGGTTGTACGCACCACGCGGCCTGCGTCGCGACAATTTATTTCGGTTCGGGGCAATGCACTTATCGCACGCAGCCCTGAGATCTGCGCGACGCATAAACGAGAGTAAACATGAAACGTGAAGGGAGAAATAAATGCTATGTACCTATATGGTGACAAATCAACGTTACTGAAATTAGTCGTCTCGGTCGGGGTCTCGCGTATGGTCCTTCGAAACACATTATACCACACTGGTCTTAGATACTTACGGATCTTGCTGTTGGTAAACAATTCTACGCTCTGCTTTTTGTCTATGGCAAAGCATAGACAAAGCCTAGATATTATCATTATCGCTTATTTTGTAAAGCAAACCTTTTGGAAAAAGAAAATGTTTGTATTCGTAAGCCTTCGAGGTATATAAATAAAAAAAACAAAATGTACTCATACATCATGGATAGTCAATGTACCTACATCAGACATGCCGGGTAGGATCTGGTACAATATGTATCACACTGGTGCCTAGTAAATATTACTTTTTTGCCCTTGATAAGAGTTTTAAGACTATCCTCATTACCTAAGTTATTAATTGGGTCATTGTAGTTTTGAAAATAGTTACTAGTAAAAGAATACGCAATAACTGTGTAGGTATGTCCCAAATATATTGCAGATTTTTTATGCTCTTAAATTGTCAGAATAAATATAATAAATCTTCTAAATGGTTTCGGCTGTAATTAATGGCATGTTCGCACACTCGCAACGACTAAAGAATGGCACTGAAGGCAATAAAAGTTTAATACAGCCGATGTACTCGTAACACGGCGTACTTTGTTATTTCAGAAACGAGTGGACTTTACTCGCCCAAATTGTATCGCAGCACGGAAGTGCAATTCAAAGTATGCTAATTAAAACAACTTTAACTCAATATGTATTTTTATTTCGAAACCTGTTCGCTAACAAGTAGGTGGGAATAAAAAATCTATTAATTCAGTAAACCGGCTGTATGCACAGTCTGCTTGTGCCACGGTAATTTGTCAAGTGCACGTTTCGCGCCAAAAGTGACGTTTCACAAATCTTCAAAATGGCGTGCCGTGGTAATTAAACGCGCGCAATAACTGGCCATAAAGCAAACGAAGCGCATTGATGACGCGCCGCCTGCGCTATTTTCAGTGTGCGTCGCTGCTCGACAAATGCTAACGGCCTCTAGGACACTCCAGCGGGACACGGCGAGCTCCCGACTCCCGACGCACTCATTCCATTACTATTTGTTTATTATTCCAATGTTAAGTGCCGCCATTGTAAACAATCGTCAGTGCGTTTATGACGGGTAATATGCTGTCTAACCTTTCCATTTAAAGTGATTGAAGTTCAGGACTTAATTGGCGTTTGTTAACAAGATTTTACAAATCATTATTTATGAATGTTACAATGTGCAAGAGCACTGCACTTCCTACTGCAAGTATCAACGCTACACGTGACTATAGATTTTCTTTTTCTGAGTAGGTACCAATCCAGGCCACATCCAAAACCTGCTTTTCGAATCTCCTACTCCTCCCATCCATAATTTGAGGGGCAAGCTTGCACTAAAGGGTTTACCCTCGCTTGGGAATTCAGAATCATCTATCAATGTATCGGCTTATATGAGAGATTGACTAGAGTAGTGACAACTTTATAAGTCATTAAAAAATAATCAAAAATAATTGCCTTGTAACAAAGTTTTTATTGCCACATTCTTTTAGCTTGGACTTTTCCTATTGCCTTGCCAACATGGCTGTAAATGTAAATATTGAAAAGAAGTATTAACCTTGACGTTCAGAACTGTAACTTTGTGACCTCAATGAACAAAGACATTTAACTTGAACCGTACCGAAATTATGATTGTTTCTTGTTTGACTAATCAATTAAAAAGGGTTTAACCCTCCAATGTTTCTGCCGTAGTCTATTATTAAGATGGTGGTGAGTGGTGCCGATGATTCACGCCAATCAGTTATAGCTTTTGCATGCGATGGTTCATTCTGATCTACTTAGAACTGTTATGTACTATGTAGCAAGTTTCAAACGTAGCTAAGTCATGGATTAAAGACCAAAAACACTGATAGGTAACACACAACAACACTGAACGGCTATTTTTTCCGTCATCTAGGTTACAAATCTGTATTATAAAAGTCTTAATTATCCTGAAATACTGTTTGATTCTTCATCAATGAACAACAATGATACATTAAGGAGGTATGTAACTAATTAATTTACATTTATTTCATTCAAATTAATATTTTGGACATACTCCCCTCACTCCCCTCATAGTACGGGAGGTAGCGTTAATTTTTTTTGGCAAGCGATAGCGAGTTGATATTCTCCACGATAATAGGTCTTTATTGATACATACCAGAATTGACCGTCAGAACCCGCACCCGCGGAGCAGTCGAAGGTGACACCATGGTAAAGTTGTCAAAAAAAATTACGCTCCGAGCAATCATTTGACACGTGAAACTTTATATGGTGATTCCTGAGGTCATTTTCAACTGAGAAATAACCGTCAGATGTGGTGTAGAGTAGTGGTTATACGTCAGTCGCGTATATATTAGACCAGTGCCGATAGTCTTTGAGACAAAATAAATGTATAGTAGGATGAAACCTGTTGGAAAAGGATCAGAATATAACAAAAATGAAAGGAAAAATAAATTACGGGTGATCTGAGGTCGGGAAGTGGGGAGGGGGGTGAGTTTTAAGGGTAAAAACGGTTTATCTCGATTTCCGGCAAAACTACAAGTCCTATGGAAAAAAGTTAAATGACAAAGTTGTAGGTAATAAAGAGACCTACAACTTTTCATTTACACTTTTTTCACATAACCTCAAAATGTATGTGAAAAATTCAAATAATCAAGTTTTTGGTTTTTTATTTTTATCTTAAGCAAAACAAATTTGTTTTCCACGAAATTTGGTGAAAACTTAGCTTTTTATGTCCCAAAGACACTGTATTTTTTTGATTTGAAATACTCTTTTTTTCAGCTTATTTTGACTAAATATCGAAAAACCACCCTAATTTTCAATCGAAAATTCTCACGTCAAAATACCAGCTTTTTAAAAAAAGTCAAAAAATTTTTTGTTCTTTGAAATCTCTTCTTTCTGATGATGTAAAAATACATATACATTGCTATGGTAAATTTTCTCAGAAAATGCAAAGAAGAAAAACTCGAATTCGAAATTAATATTTTTGTATTTAGTCATTTCCTCGCTGAGGTGGGATGAAAAGTTACATGTTGCACTATAACTTCATAGTTGCACTCGAGTGCAAAGATTTTTCACCTTGTGCACTTTTGATTCCCTCGCTCAAATCAAAAAAAATATAGTGTCTTTGGGACATAAAAAGCTAAGTTTTCACCAAATTTCGTGGAAAACAAATTTGTTTTGTTTAAGATAAAAATAAAAAACCAAAAACTTGATTATTTGAATTTTTCACATACATTTTGAGGTTATGTGAAAAATTGTAAATGAAAAGTTGTAGGTCTCTTTATTACCTACAACTTTGTCATTTAACTTTTTTCCATAGGACTTGTAGTTTTGCCGGAAATCGAGATAAACCGTTTTTACCCTTAAAACTCACCCCCCTCCCCACTTCCCGACCTCAGATCACCCGTAATTTATTTTTCCTTTCATTTTTGTTATATTCTGATCCTTTTCCAACAGGTTTCATCCTACTATAAATTTATTTTGTCTCAAAGACTATCGGCACTGGTCTAATATATACGCGACTGACGTATAACCACTACTCTACACCACATCTGACGGTTATTTCTCAGTTGAAAATGACCTCAGGAATCACCATATAAAGTTTCACGTGTCAAATGATTGCTCGGAGCGTAATTTTTTTTGACAACTTTACCATGGTGTCACCTTCGACTAGACCGCTACCAGACCGGTTGACGGTCAACTCTGTTATGTATTAATAAAGCTCTATTATCGTGGAGAATATCAACTGGCTATCGATTGCTTGTTAGAATTAACGCTACCTCCCGTACTATCACTCTTTAGGATGTAAATATTTAAGTAAATTCGATTACGGTATTCCGTTCCTGACATTTTTTATTAATAGCCATTCTAATCTTGCCTAAATTTAGCAAAGTTGTTAAAAAACCAAACAAATGAAATATTATGAGATGTGTGTTGAATGATATACCTATAAATAATTGTATAAATGGTGTTGTACCTAAAACCTACACTATAATATCTGATGTTAGTGGTTGCAAGTTATATCTATATCGTAACTTGACATTTGAATATCTTTGAATTGACATTCAAGCGGTATTCACACGAGAGAATTATAAAAATAATTTCAAAATATTATTGAATAGGTAAAAACGTATCTCTAGAAAATTTCAAACAATTTTAAGAATAATTGGATACATTATTTTATGTAGTACCAATCTTAAACTAATCCATGACTCTGTGAGTACCAATTACCCCAATAAAAAAAATTGTGAAATTCTAAAAACTGAATCAATTCGATTCCCGCTCAGTGCAAATATGAATATGTCTATTTGCATTAGTCTGAATGTTTCTATGAATAATATGTAAGACTTACAAAAAAAAATTATGATATATAGGTATCCGCATTCTAGAAACCATAACACAAGCTAGTTAAACTATTCATATTTTGTGTCTAGACAGCGCTGTGTAGTATGTCGTAGAATATTTATCTTAATATATATAAATCTCGTGTCACAATGTTTGTCCTCAATGGACTCCTAAACCACTTAACCGATTATAATAAAATTCGCACACCATGTGCAGTTCGATCCAACTTGAGAGATAGGATAGTTTTTGAAACGGATTTCGACATCCACGCGGGCGGAGCCGCGGGCAACAGCTAGTTATTATATAAATATGCATCACAAATTCGCAATGCATCTGTTAAAAACCGCGAAAATCTTATAGTAGTATCGCATAACGTTTAAATAAACCTATCTACCTGACAACTAGATTGACTAGTTTGTTAAAATGAATCATGTCGACTCAGGGTCACTGGCGGACTTCTCAGAAGGATAATTTGTTCATTAAATCCGTTTGGTCATCGAGGTAGGAAGCTGACGGTGTTATTAATATTTTTATATCGTGTGCCCGATGATGCTCATTACTCGTTCTTAGATCTTAATAAGAATGAAAGTAACTTGTCTGACGATTCGTGGTTGAGTGATTGAGATAAATGTACGGACAACGTCAAATATAAATCGTATATTTCTCCGCACATCAAGTTGTTATAAACATTTACATAGAAAAAAGAAATCTTAGTCAGAGCTCACTGGAGGGATTTTGTGCTGTCAGTGGGGAAATAAAAGTCTCCTGTGATGTCCAGTACAGAATCTCTCCTAACCCCCTCCTCTCATTTCTTCAAGACTTATTCTTCAAAATTTAATTTACATTACATATTATAATACTCGTAACATACATAAATTACACTTACAATCAATACCTACCTAATCATCGTTTAATCAATTTATTAATAAAAAAAGTGTTACTTCTATTAATAAATGGATTAAAAATCACTTTTCCATAATATGAATAAGCACGTGTGTTCAAATAATTATGGAAGTTTATTATCACTTTCAGTTTCTTGTGATACGACGGTCGTTAACTGTAGCTAGTAAAACTCGTATACTCGTAGTATGTGTGAGTTTTAGTGAGAATTTATAGATACTTATCAACCTTCATGGGATCCGAGTACTCGTTATCTCTTTAAAAGGCTGTTTTAATTTTTGAACGTAGTGGAAATGGTTTTTTTTATATATCGTTCACGTAAATTCACCTGGCCTGATGGTGAGCTAAAGGTAAAGTCTCAGGAACGGTGGTCACTATTATAAACACCAACGGTCTTATTACAAAACACGGACTAAAGTCAGGTTTAAACCCAGACTATGAAGTCCAGGCTTAATTTTAAGACCAAGGTTTAAACTTCTTCTTATTACAAAAACAGAATAATCCGTGGACTACTTAGGCCATGGTTTAAATCTTGGCCTAATAACAACCACAGATTACTCTAAACTTTTGTTCGTTCATTGTGATATCATTCGGTCGCAACGTTCCGTTTTCTCAGAAAGCAAAAATTTTCTGAAATCGTTAATAAATATTATTTACTAAAAAATGGTGAAAAAAATATTTACAACATTATAATTATTAAATTTAAAGTCATGAACGATAGTTGGACTTTATTTTATAGTAAAATATCAATATCATGCCTTTATTTAGCAATCATTGTTATAATATTGGACGATCTATGATGAACGTTAAATGAAGCGTAGTTTTTCGGAGCCCGCGCGTTGTTCAATTTTTTTTTTTAATTTTTATACCCACTTTTGAATCATTTCAATACCCGTACTAACTTTTACGTTTCCAGTGGTTTAAACTTTTAAATTTGAATTAAATAATGGAAGGAGAAAAGAAAATGAGAGGCGAAAATTGGACTGCCGAGGAAAAAGTAAGCCAAAATATGATGTATTTTGGTATTTTCCACAAATCAAATCAAAATGACAAGTTTGACGTTTTATTTTCGTGGTTTAGATACTTAGACCAACGTTAAACTAGGTGTCACGCAGGTTTATCTTTAGACCAGAGATAGTCCCAGGTTTAGTACTAAAACGCGTTTTGTAATAACATTTTCGTTAAACCATGGTCTAAAGACGTTTTAAACCTGGGTTTAAAGTTAGTCCGTGTTTTGTAATAAGACCGCAATAGTGCTATAATAGTGGCCCTCAACTTCACGCTCCGCTTTAAGGAACTAGGACTATAGGAGGAAGAATACACGTGAGCTGGTAAAAAATTCCAGGTCTTGATGGTGCGGCAAAGAAAAGAGCCACCAAACCTTTTGTCTTTTGGGGATTATACTATATTATTCTTAACAGTTCTGCTTAAAAAATATAACCCTTTTTATCAAGACACTCGAAAACTACTAAACTTTTTCGTACTAATTTCCTAATAAGAAGATTTGATATATTGCGCGCCATTTGGAGATGCTAATTAGCGTACTGTAAACGTGTTTGTTTGTTCGGGTAGCGCCTAATTTTTTTGATGAATCATTTTAAGTAGATATATTAAAATACTTTTGATCAATAACTCCGTGTATTTTTTTCTCGCTGCAATGCATTTACGCATCATAAGAACAGGGTAAAAGCTCTGTATCCAAACTACCTTAATCACGAGTGACATGAACTACCCGCCCAAATTGAAATTGACAGTTGACAGTGAAAATTGGCGAGAAAGCAATACTTTTTTTTCCACAGATCAAAATCAATAATGCACTTTCATCCAGTACGTTCCTTTTTTAAAAGGAAAGGATGTCCTGCGTTTATTATCAGAAATATATTTAATTATACATAATAATTAGGGAGTGGCGGACATGTTCCTCGATCCCCCAACTCGACGTTTCTATTTCCAGCTAATTATTTGTAAGGACGACGGACGTTGTTACTTCGTCACACGATTTATAGGTCTGCTTTTAATCATTCTTAGTTTTGCGTATTTTATGATTTATTTTGTTAAAATTATATGAATTATTAGCTACTTGTCTTCGCTTCGGTTTATACCTATAAGTTTCTTAACTCAAGTCATCGTAATTTAATCATAATATAGGCTAAGTCTATTGTAGGTAGGTATTTGTGTGTGTGTATTTGTGTTTGTATATATGTTTTTTTTTGAACACGTCAATATGACTTCACCTCGCCTGATGGTAAGCTTAAGTAGTAGTCTCAGGAGTGGAGATCACCATTAAATACACCGATAGTCCTACAATGGTGGCTTTCATACCCCGCTTATATACGACCTGGGACTATGGGAGGAAGGAAACAGGTTTTATGAAGACCATCATTGTTACTTGAATCGTGAAGCATTAGCCTTCTACACCGTTTTTATCTGTCTAACAAGTCGATAACTAGACACATGTCCATCAAACAAATTAAGTGCCCATCCATCAGACGTGGAACGTGCTGAAGTTGCAGCTTACCGCTAGCATCCTGAAGTGGTGCCTAATTGAGTGGTCTGTAACGAATCTACAACCTACGGTCTATCACCCTACACCCCATCGTCACTGATGTGAAGCAATGTTCTCCTCACCCCCCTTTCGAAAGGTCGAGGGGGCCATCTTAAAACCGTAGATGGCCCGTGGTCAGCTGGGGTGCGAGGGATATGCCCTTTGCTTCTACGTAGCAGTCCGCTACGCCGTAGTAGCCATTCGTAGTAATTGACAGATAAGTGATAGATTAGACTGGATAAGTACCTATCACCATTTTTAGACTGGATTTCAACAATGAACATACTTATAGTCAATCCACTCCTTATCTTTGCGTTTGACATTTCAATTTTCTGTCAAATAGTTATGTCCAAAATCGTAACCCAACCGATTTCAAACAATAATCGACATTATCTCTGAAGAAGTTGCAATCGATTTCAAATTTCGATATTTTATTTCTGCTCGATGTTTTATATTTTTTTATATAAGTACTTCTTTTGAGTGCCAGATGTGTAACTGACTAAAATAATTCGCAATAAAATCTGTTAAAAATAGTTTTATTTTTATTATCATGATAATATTAAATAATGACTATTATTTTGATCTTCCAACAAAATTTTATGTTTTGTAATAACATTCTTGTTTCGTGTACAATGCATTAATTATTCGGCGACATTTATAGGCTGTTCATACCGATTATCTGTTATGGGTTTACGCCAATAAGATAAGCCTATCGAGTTTAGGCTCATTTCTTTTGTCATGGTAAAAACTCTTTGCTGAATTACTGGGTCGCCCGCCAGGTAGCCCTGCCCTCACACCTTGCGATTTTTATTTATCTCCGAAAAAGAAAGATAACACCGAGATAAACGTTTTATGGATGCCGAGGAAGCTGTGGCTGCGTTCAAAAGGCTGTCGAAGACGAGTGGGCTCAGTGCTTTTCGTACGTACCTATAATATAATTAAAACTTTTAATCCCTACACAACACTTGTTCAATATTTCGATGAGATGATTAGCCATTGGAAACACGTAAGTACAAGAATCCATAATACATAATATAATAAGCTTATTTGTTACAACAACTTTTATGTTGACGTAAATGTAAGTAAGTGTGAACGATTATTTTGGATTCGTAATTTGCAGCGATTTCATTCGATCCCAACACTAGATATGGTAGAGTGTAGCCGTTTTCATTGAGTGAGCAAATAATTGTAAAAATGAAATCAACCGAAACAAATAAAGCATTTTTATTTTGGTAATGAGTTATAAATAGGGTAGATACATATGATACGTCAGTTTATATAATTTCTTAGTCACGCATTTCCAAGTTTACTTGTACGATTAATGCAATAGTTACATTCTAAAACTGCTGTCAAACGCAAAAATAAGGAGTGGAATGACTATAGGTACATTTTTTTTAAAGAAAGTCGTGTTAGTAACACAATTTATAACTCAAGAACGGCTGAACCGATTTGGCCGAAAATTTGTAGGGAGGTAGTTTAGAACCCGAAGATGGACATATGATACTTTTTATCCTTTTTTTTTAGTGGAGAGTGGAAGTGGAGTGGAGTCAAGTGGAGAGTTGTTTTATTGGTGGCGATACTAACTTTCACGCGAGCGAAGCCGCAATAAATTCATACATACATAACAATTATAAAGAACTTTGGTTAAATTTCTCTATGACCTAATTTTGTTTCCATTTTCTTCTTGGCAATTGACAATTGAAGTTGCAAATGTTTTATATTTATAATTAAACACATCACCAATTAAATGTGCGTTTATTTGCTACCGTAGTAATATAAAGAAAATTTAAAAAAGGAATACTATAGGGACTAGTCGCAAATTTGACACGTCTTGTCGTAGCAGACGCCCTTGACTCAAGGGTCTTTTTTACAAGATTATGCACCGCCAGCTTTCAGTACGTGATGAAGGGTCTTAGCGTATCTGCATGGCCCTAGAATGTTATATATTCATACACACGGAACTTAAAAATAAGAGCAAAAATGCCCTCACACTTCATTACTGTGATTAACCACGTAACACAACAGAATGATAAGATTTTAGCTTAAGCTTACCATCAGGCGAGGTGAAGTTCTTTTGACGTGTCCAATATTATAAAAAAGATTGGTTATCTTCCTATGACCACTATGACCTTCGCCTAAAGCAAACCTCAACTGCAAGTAGGACCTGCTGATTGATGGACAAGGTTCTGGCGTAGGGTTTCCTCTCGGGGTTGGTAGTTAAGATGGCAGTCGCTCCCATAAAAGCTGATTAAAATAAAACAAAAGGAGGAGAAGGAGTATATAAGCGAACCGCAAGTACCGAGGTAAAAGATGATGATGATGTTGACAAAAGGGTATCTATGGCTTTCCTCGACTGATAGTTAACAGTTCATGAAAAAATTTCGAGGCAATGTTATAAGAATTGAATAGTGAAAAATGAAAACTACATTGCCTAACTATTTTTCTTAGTGTACAATTATCGGGGCATTTGTGAAACATCTCCTTTGCGTGTTAAAACACCTCTGCCTACCCTTTCGAAGATAATCAGGCATGAGTAATTGTACCAACAAATATCCTCAACAAAATTTAAATTGTAAAAAGATCGATATCACGTAATTAACGGTGTGTTTATACGTTTTTTCATAAACTTTAAGTCCCTAAAAGTAAACTTACAGGCATTTGGCGCTAATACCAATGCTCGCGTGCTAACTTCAAGTCGTTAAATTAAAAAGTAAAAGCCATAAATAAGGTAGAGCCAATGAACCTTTTTTGTAAGTTGACACGCGAACGCTGCAATTTTTGCATTTTGCAGCTGGTTACCGAATGTTTTATTATTTGTAATGTGAGTGCCTAATAACGTCATTGGCCTTAAAATATCTTGGAAATAATATTCATATTGGTACTGGTTCACTTGTATTTTTTTTTGGTAAAAGATACAATAGCAAGGTAGTGAGGTAGAATGGTTATCGTCAGTGGTAGTGCAAATACCGCGTAAATACTTCTATAATCTATTAGGTTGTACAGTCTGTGCATGTACATTGAAGATATTAAAAAAAATACTTGGTTATGTTATGAGATCGATTCTAAACATGAAAATATTTTTTTTAAAATCTTGTCTGATTGTGCGCGATGGACGCACTACGGAACGGATTTCGATGTTTATTTTTCTTTGGAAGGTCTTGGTCAGACTTAGAATCCTAGGCATATTTGATCAAAATCGGTTGAGTAGACAAACGCGAAAACCGACATCCACGCATGCGTAGGCTAGCTTTTTATAAAGCTTTTAGAATAATAAAAAAACTTTACGCCCGTTACGCCGTATTGAACTGTCACAATTTTTGAACTGAGTGACAGTTCGAAATTTAAAAAAAAAACTGCTGTCAGAACTGCCACTGCAGTCAAACTGCAGTGTTATTGTACGGAATTTTTAGTTTACCTTTCAAATTGCAAGTGCATACATAATAGTTTCTGCATTTATTTCTACGAAAAATAATTAGAAATGTACTTACATAACTTCACAAACAAACAAAAAAAGACAAGCATGTCAGCAAGTTTCTTAAAACCCGAATTTCTTTCACGCGAAATCCTTCAAAAGAAAAACTAAGCGCTTTCCATAACGGCATACAAAGAGACTCAATAAAAAGCCAAGAACATGCAAAATAAACCTTAACGTGTAACACTTAAGGATGTTTTGACGGCATGGAAGCGATCATTAAAAGAACCTCAATAACGGTGTCGAAGGAAAGTATGCGTTATGTAGGTGTGATAAGGGCGTCACAGGTGTGTTAAGGCGGTCGCCTTGCGGGGTGAACGAACTCTGAAAGCTGAACGTTTCAGAAGTTTGACACGACATTGCTTCCTGTAGCTTTAAGTGTTAGAATGTCGTGCATTTTTGTGTTTCAAGATTTTTAATGCATTGTTTTCTTAATGAGCTTTTCAGCCTTCTTGAGTTTTAAAAAAGTTACATGTTGTTTGTTTAAAAAGTTAGTTACAATTGCTAAGTTTATTTTTCTTACTATGGTAGCAACTAATAACATTGTATGATAGTAAGCGGTTATGAGCCTTATGAACGAGTAGGGCTTGCGCTGCGTCGTGCGTAACACGCGCGCGGTTTCACTTCGCGTGTTTCGCTCGACGCAGCGCAGGCCCTTAGCATACTGTATTCTTAACGCGTTATCAAGGAAAGTAAGCAGAAGAAGAAAGGAAACGAAATATTTCTATACTGCTATGATTTGATCTACAATATTTAGGAGACATTGATATTTCCAGTTGCGCTGGTCTATTCCAGATACCAGCTAAAATAAAACTTGGCTCTACCATGTTCTTCTTCATCCAAGTGACAATCCTCATTGTATCCAATGCTAGGACTTCTTGAACACTCGCTTATTTCTTGTAAAATGAAAAATCTCATAAATTTTTAGCTTCCACTCGATTTGTAGTAAGTAGTTTTAGTCAGTTTGAGAGTAACCTTTTTTGAGCAAACTACTACAACTGTGAGCTACGTCCAATCCAGAGAATGGATTGGACGTTCAAGACTCAAACTACATTTTGGTTTTTCATAGGGCTGTCAACCGCATATCAAACTTGGACTAGATTTCACAGAAGAAAAAAAGCGTTTTGTGCAGTTTAAATTTGCTCTATTATATATTTTAATTCATGAATGTCGTGAACATGAAAATTCAGTATAGTTAAACGGATTTTCACTAGATAAATTAACGAATAATGGTAATTTGGAGCACACTGTAGAGAACACTCTTTACGAGGAAAAAATTTGGCCAGTTAAGGTTGGAGTGACAGGCATTTTGAATAGGTATAATAAAGCATTAAAAAATAAAACTATGTTTTGAATATTATCAAATCAATCAATAAGCCTATTGCAGTCCACTACTGGACATAGGCCTCTCCCAATGTACGCCATAGCACCCGATCCTCCGCTTTGCGTATCCAGTCTATCCCAGCTACCCTTTTCAGGTCGTCCGTCCATCGTGCTTTTGAATGTTATTATCTTTTATAATTACACCGAATTCAATATTCATAGTTAAGTCAGGAAAATTTCTGTCGGGCCAACTAGACGTGTACAATAAAAATAATATAAACTTGCATATAGGGATGTGACACCCCTGCGTCAAGTGCGTACTCCAGTATGCTAACTTTCACTCTCGAGACGCGAAGTGCAACTTTACAATGTCAGTAGGCACTTAACTATGCACTGAGCCTATGTGCATTTTCAAGGACGAAGGCATGATGTGTAGGTATTTAGTTTAAGTTATGTATCATGATAGCAAGTTTGATACCGACTGTATTATGTATAATAAGTATGTATTTACAAAAAAAAAGTATACAAGTATGTTTATCAGCATTCTAGAACCCATAACACAAGCTAGTTAAACTATGCTTACTTTGGGTCTAGGAGGCGCTGTGTAGAATGTCGTAGAATACTTACTTACTTATTAAATGTACTTACGTTCTTTTCACATAGTATTTATAATAGCAACCTATTAATGTCCCACTGCTGGGCACAGGTCTCCTCTCCTCTAACAAGAGAGCTGAGAGGGTTTAGACCTTAATCCACATACGCTGGTCTAATGCGGGTTGGTGGATCGGACATGTCCTGCGGGGCGTGAAAAAGCATTTGATGAGGCCACCAAGCTGAGGGCGACCATTATAGCACTATCGGTGTTTGTAATGGTGACGCCCATTCCAGTGATTTTACCTTTAGCTTACCATCAGGCGAGGTGAAGTCATATTGACGTGACCGACATAAAAAAAGATATAGTATGCCCATAATCATAACTTAAACAACGTCCGCGTCACATGATATTAATTGCTTAATTAGTCTGAACATTCCGTTACGTCAAACCCTAAAAGCTTATTATTTGCAGTGTCCTCTGCCCGCCATTACCGCGCGGCCATTTTTCAATTATGCCAAATGTGTATGGAGAATAAATCATTGTACGTATGTTAATGTATGGCTATGTGCGGGGGTGGCGGGAGGGGTGGTATGTAAACAGAGCCCCGTTTAATTTGTAAACGGAATCGAAATATAGGATGTATACCGAACACTGCAGGAAAATAATAAAAAAAAAGTGCACGGTAGAAGATTTTTATGCGATCGGATATTTTTATGAGTTTCGACGGTTTATGGATTGAAACGCAATCGGGTAGGTTCTATTGAATTCTGTGGTTTTTATAGCGATCTCGAATGCTTTGGAAATGCTAAATTCATTGTTATAAGTGTCTTTATAGTTTATGTGAAGCTGAAAAATGATTAGGTATTTATTTTAATGAGTCTATGGATTATTTGCGGCAGTAGCTGAAATATTGTTAAGTATGCATGAGATTCGTTTCCCAGGTCGAGTAAAATGTTTTTTTTTTGTTAGGAAACTCTCAGCAGTAGTATGCCCGGTTAACAACATTAGGTGCACTTTGTATTACAAAATGTATACAGAAAATATTTATATTTAATCAGGCGTAAATATTAAATATTACTCGTTTACGTCAATGATGACTGAAATCTAAGCAGATGAAGTCACGGGCAACACCTAGTATTTAGCATACATTGGTATATGTATACAATTTTTCCAATAGGTATCCATATCCTAGACTTACAGAAATTTTCGAAGATTTTTATCAACATCGTCATCTCAACGAAAACATTACCAAACAAAGACAACATTCCTTCCAAAATACTATCATACATTACCTACCTTTAGCTTACCATCATGCAAGGTGAAGTCATGTTGACGTGTCCAATTAAAAAACTACCATTTAAACAAGTTATTTCAAATTAAAAACCAATTTTTAAACAACACAACAATATTGAATTCCAATTTCAAATTACACAACATTTCATAAATTTAAAATTGTATTCTTTGTTATAGGTGGCCAGTTACTGTAGCGCACGTTAATTCCATCGATCATTACTCGGTTGCAATCCACCAATCATGAAAAATAAAAACACAGGCGACCCCACCTGCACTCCCCCCTTTCTGCCACCCCACAGCGCCCCCTCTCGTCTGCGTCCAGGGGATGTGATTTTTTCGAGCGTCACTCTCGATTAGTATGAGGTTTACCTATATGTATTCGGGAAATCAATTGCACTTAGGTATTCTGATTCAGCGTATAGTCTGTATTAGCTTTTTTATTTTGGGTGGCAAAGTTGAAAGGTTTATTTGAAAATGTGAATGTAGTTATAAGATTAAGACCACTGCTGTAACCACCCCACATGTAACTAGTGTTGTGCTTTAAAATTAAGTACCTAAATGCCAGATTTGAATCGGTTTTTAAAATCCAATCATATTCCTTCACTCTATCACTTTAAAAACAAGCTGATTACGAAACCTAGAGTTCTTTTCTCCCATTGCAGTTTTATCTCATTCTAATTTCTAAGTCTGTAACTCTACTACGGGTTTTCAGATTAACATTAGGTTTCTAGAGGTCCTTTTAATATCTCGCAGGCAACATTCGTAGGAAGTATCAATAGCCTGGTGTCGTGGTAACCGCTGACAATCAGTCGGCCGTATACTTATTTGCAGCTTTATTAGAAAAAAATATAACTACAGTGATGACTAAGCATTTAGTTAAGTCGAAAAGGTTTACAAGAATACCTACGATAATGGAATACTAAAAAGGTTATCTACGATTTATAAGACCGAAGCAGAGTCCCGTTCCTATTTTAAAAATATATTATAATCATTGCTATCACGATAAACTGCGTGTCAGTTTCACATCCCTATAAAATTTGGTCAATTAAAAAGAACTAAAAACAGAATCCATCTAGTACGTATGTGTGTGTATGTAAACAGAAGCGTATACGAGGCAATACTCTAGTGTGGGTGCTTGCAGGGCCGAGCTGAGCCCAGCCCGATCGCGAGGCTCCATGCAAAAATGTGCATTACAAGCCAGAAACATTCGACCTCCCACTCCTCTCTGCAAATGAAGAAAACAACGACGCCTAGGGGAGCTTTAGGCAGTTCTATAGCTCTTTTTATACTGGCCAATGTGCTAGGGGTAGTTAGATAACGGCATGCGGGCCCCCTTCGCTGTCATGTATCACGTATCCAGTTTTTAAAATTCGAAGCGCAATTGTTTTGGACGTCTAGTTTGAAATAGGAATTATATGAACCTACTTAAACGAACAATTTGATTAATTAAACTAGAACTTAAAAGAAGCGATTTGAAAGTTATTCAAGTGGTATACATTCCGAAAGATTATTCGGCTAGTTGGGCACTAAAGAGTCTTTATAACATAATTGTTTACATGCCTATTCAGTCACTGGCATATAAAAAAGAGCTTTTAATATCACTTTAAAAAATAGGTATTAGTAACTTAAAATTCGAACCTAGGTATTTATATTAGTTTCATTTGAAATAGCCTTTTTTAGTGTAATATGGCTAGGTAAAAGAGTTTTTACCTATGTACTGTATAAAGCTGGGTTTAACGAAGCCGTAATTATAATTCTCAAAAGAATTCCTCTTTTTTTCTCAAATGAAATAGCTTTCATTAAAGTTTGATGAAAGACCTACGTACACGACTTTTTTGTAATGAATTCCGCAATAACGTATAACGGCAAGAGTTTAAAAGGTTTTAATGACTGTTTTCTTTAAATACCTACTTATTTTAATTAGAAGATAATGTCTAACTGAAAATACAGGAAACGCCGTATTGTTTAGGTAACTTAGGTACTAAGGTACAATCAACCATAGACTTAGGAAAAGTATTAGTACGGGCATAGACTTAGGAAAAGTATGGACGGAGTGCCTAGAGTAACTAGTCTGTGTCGAAAAATAGCGGGCATCAATCATTGTGTGAGTAAATTGTAGGGATGCGACGTTTTACCTAAATTTCCCCATTTTTTATTATTTGAGTTGAGGAATAGGGAGAATTATTTGGTAAATTTTAAAATATATAAATGAACAATCATTAAAGGTGATTCGTGCATTATTATTAAAAATATTATTTTATCATAAATTAATGAAAATAATATTTCAGTTATTTTTTACATTATTTTTTCATTATACCTACATAAAAAAAAACTTACATGGATGGTAACCGTGGGGAATATTCACACGATTAAACTAGGTACCTAATTAACAAAAAAAGTTAAAAAATTCATATTAGTTACAATTTGTATTTTTGCGATTCCTAATCCCATGTATTTATAAAAAAAAAGTTAAATCACTACGGTTATCACTACTAATAAATAGTTTATGCTATTTCATCATAAAGTCACACAATTTACAGATTTCCCCAAAATATGGGGAAATTTGCACACTTTTATGTTGGGATCACTGGTTTTGTACCGAACAATTGAATTTTGTTTTGAAATATTGAATGAACATTTATGTATAATTATTAGATAAACATTAAGTGATTGAAATATTGATTAACCTGTGAAATGTGATCCCTGGATTTATTTTCTTCCTGTCACTACGGTTTTTACACCATTTCACTGCACAAGACATGTTGTATTTGATTTTTTTTTCTTCCCGCTTAAACTGACAGATCGACCGATTCGGCCGACGTTTGCCGCGAAGTGGCTGACTATGATGTGAGAGTGTGCGTGGCGACTGTATACGTATACGAAAGTTGGCTGACTATGCAGCGTCACTTTTTTGTTCCCATGGCTCCGTCCATAGTTATTCCTAGGTCCATGAGTACGGGAGGTAGCGTTAATTCTAACAAGCAATCGATAGCCAGTTGATATTCTCCACGATAATAGAGCTTTATTAATACATAACAGAGTTGGCCGTCAACCGGTCTGGTAGCGGTCGAGTCGAAGGTGACACCATGGTAAAGTTGTCAAAAAAAATTACGCTCCGAGCAATCATTAGCCACGTGAAACTTTATATGGTGATTCCTGAGGTCATTTTCAACTGAGAAATAACCGTCAGATGTGGTGTAGAGTAATGGTTATTGGTCAGTCGCGTATATATTAGACCAGTGCCGATAGTCTTTGAGACAAAATAAATTTATAGTAGGATGAAACCTGTTGGAAAAGGATCAGAATATAACAAAAATGAAAGGAAAAATAAATTACGGGTGATCTGAGGTCGGGAAGTGGGGAGGGGTGTGAGTTTTAAGGGTAAAAACGGTTTATCTCGATTTCCGGCAAAACTATAAGTCCTATGGAAAAAAGTTAAATGACAAAGTTGTAGGTAATAAAGAGACCTACAACTTTTCATTTACACTTTATTCACATAACCTCAAAATGTATGTGAAAAATTCAAATAATCAAGTTTTTGGTTTTTTATTTTTATCTTAAGCAAAACAAATTTGTTTTCCACGAAATTTGGTGAAAACTTAGCTTTTTATGTCCTACAGACACTGTATTTTTTTTTGATTTGAAATACTCTTTTTTTCAGCTTATTTTGACTAAATATCGAAAAACCACCCTAATTTTCAATCGAAAATTCTCACGTCAAAATATCAGCTTTTTAAAAAAAGTCAGAGAGTTTTTTGTTCTCTGAAATCTCTTCTTTCTGATAATGTAAAAATACATATACATTGCTATGGTAAATTTTCTCAGAAAATGCAAAGAAGAAAAACTCGAATTCGAAATTAATATTTTTGTATTTAGTCATTTCCTGAGAAAATTTACCATAGCAATGTATATATATTTTTACATCATCAGAAAGAAGAGATTTCAAAGAACAAAAATTTTTTTGACTTTTTTTAAAAAGCTGATATTTTGACGTGAGAATTTTCGATTGAAAATTAGGGTGGTTTTTCGATATTTAGTCAAAATAAGCTGAAAAAAAGAGTATTTCAAATCAAAAAAAATACAGTGTCTGTAGGACATAAAAAGCTAAGTTTTCACCAAATTTCGTGGAAAACAAATTTGTTTTGCTTAAGATAAAAATAAAAAACCAAAAACTTGATTATTTGAATTTTTCACATACATTTTGAGGTTATGTGAAAAAAGTGTAAATGAAAAGTTGTAGGTCTCTTTATTACCTACAACTTTGTCATTTAACTTTTTTCCATAGGACTTATAGTTTTGCCGGAAATCGAGATAAACCGTTTTTACCCTTAAAACTCACACCCCTCCCCACTTCCCGACCTCAGATCACCCGTAATTTATTTTTCCTTTCATTTTTGTTATATTCTGATCCTTTTCCAACAGGTTTCATCCTACTATAAATTTATTTTGTCTCAAAGACTATCGGCACTGGTCTAATATATACGCGACTGACCAATAACCATTACTCTACACCACATCTGACGGTTATTTCTCAGTTGAAAATGACCTCAGGAATCACCATATAAAGTTTCACGTGGCTAATGATTGCTCGAAGCGTAATTTTTTTTGACAACTTTACCATGGTGTCACCTTCGACTCCTCCGCGGGTGCGGGTTCTGACGGTCAATTCTGGTATGTATCAATAAAGATCTATTATCGTGGAGAATATCAACTCGCTGTCGCTTGCCAAAAAAAATTAACGCTACCTCCCGTAGTATATGGACGGAGTGCCTAGAGCAACTAGTCTGTGTCAAAAAATGGCGGGCATCAATCATTGTGTGAGTAAATTGTAGGGATGCGAGGTTTTACCTAAATTTCCCCATTTTTTAGTATTTTAGTTGAGGAATTAGGGAGAATTATTTGGTAAATTTTAAAATATATAAATGAACAATCATTAAAGGTGATTCGTGCATTATTATTAAAAATATTATTTTATCATAAATTAATGAAAATAATATTTTAGTTATTTTTTACATTATTTTTTTCATTATATCTATATAAAAAAAAATTACATGGATGGTAACCGTGGGGAATATTCACACGATTAAACTAGGTACCTAATTAACAAAAAAAGTTAAAAAATTCATATTAGTTACAATTTGTATTTTTGCGATTCCTAATCCCATGTATTTATAAAAAAGAAGTTAAATCACTACGGTTATCACTACTAATAAATAGTTTATGCTATTTCATCATAAAGTCACACAATTTACAGATTTCCCCAAAATATGGGGAAATTTGCACACTTTTATGTTGGGATCACTGGTTTTGTACCGAACAATTGAATTTTGTTTTGAAATATTGAATGAACATTTATGTATAATTATTAGATAAACATTAAGTGATTGAAATATTGATTAACCTGTGAAATGTGATCCCTGGATTTATTTTCTTCCTGTCACTACGGTTTTTACACCATTTCACTGCACAAGACATGTTGTATTTGATTTTTTTTTCTTCCCGCTTAAACTGACAGATCGACCGATTCGGCCGACGTTTGCCGCGAAGTGGCTGACTATGATGTGAGAGTGTGCGTGGCGACTGTATACGTATACGAAAGTTGACTGACTATGCAGCGTCACTTTTTTGTTCCCATGGCTCCGTCCATAGTTATTCCTAGGTCCATGCAATCAACGAACAAAAGTAGCTCTACAAGTATCTTTATACCTTTAATAAAATAATAAAAAAAAACAAAGTAATATTGTGTCCTCTGGAGGGTATAATGTAAAAAGTTACTAAATATTAAATTTATGGTATATCAACTTCTCGTTGACTGTACATTTAATATTTATCGTTTTTTTAATCGATATAAAATTTTATTTGCCGCCATTTGCCGCGTAAAATATACTAATACCAACCTGATAAAACCAATCAAAACATCGTTTAAACAAAGTTGGTGACAGAAGATCAGCTGTAGAGCAACATTGAAACAAAAGTTTCGAAATTCAAAACAAGCAAAGTTTTCGCAGAAGGAGACTTTTACGGGGTCGCAAAGTTTTTTCTACACACGCCGTCGGGGGGTGAATGGAGGAAAAAAAAAGGAAAAACGCAAGAGAAACTGTGTTATGAGGTAAGAAAGACCGAGGCCACGGGCACGATCGCAATAAAACCACGTCTGCGTAGGTCGGAGACGACGTACCTTTTTTTTTCTCGTTTCCCACCGAAAGAGAAGGAAAAATGTTCTAGTTGCAACTGTTTTAATAAATCGTATTCCAGGATTCCAGCTCGATGGCTGCATGCGATTTTGGATTTAAGACATAATAGTTTTACTAAGCTTATTGAACCAAATCAATCTTTTTTGCATTAAGTATATATCATTTCTGTACCGTGAGAAAGGAACCATGTAAATTAAAAAATAGGTACTTTTTTTTCTGGAAATTAAGGAGCCTGTGTTTCTTAAAAAGGTGAATATGATTTAAGTTTGCGTGTAAGCTTTTAATACCGTGTTGGACACTGTTAGAAGCATAAATATTAACTTTTCACACGTTTACATGCACTGGTTATAAAAAATATACCGCATAAAGCTCAGTGCAAATATAATGGCAATTATTGTCTAGGTATATTTTAAAGTTGTCCATTAACACGTGGTCCATGAGACAGACCGTTGTTTTCACGCCCAAATTATTTTATTTAGTCAAACAAATGAAATAACAGTTTGCTGTCTGCGGTCTGTGACCATAACCGAACTAATGCGCCTATCATAATAAATCAATGGATTTGTTACTATTGTGTCCGTAATAGTTTTACAAACAGGGATGAGGTTTAATATCTGTATAGTCTGTGCTTAGAGAAAAAAAAAACCTACTTTCATTGTCTATGTTTCATGTGTATCAATCTAAATGTCATTAAGGTTACAAATTTCAAACACTAAATTTGAAATTCGACTTTTTTTAGTGTATGGTATCAGGCATCCCATATTCAAATAGTTACGTATTTAATGTGATTTAGATAAATTCGACAGCCCTGCGGGTTAAATTACCCGCAGTAGCCTACTTCAATTGATCGACTTAGTCCAATTTGGTACGTAAGAAAAAAGTAGTCTGGACTTGTTATCTTATGATTAACAGAGCGCTAATTGTAAGCAGGTGAAAGGTGCAGAGAAAGGTGTACGGGTTATTTTTTTACCATCTAACGAAAATAGATTTAGACTGCGTCGTTGACAGTACTTTCGTTCGATGGAAAATGGAGGACGCGTCGTGGTTATTGACTTTTCAAAGTATTGGAGAAATATTGGTGATAGTGTTATGTAATTGGAAATACATATTTTTTATTTCAGCTCTCTGAAATTATAGTCTTGTATCTGCTAGAGTTAAGTAAGAGGAAATGGTTGGTGCATTTATTACGTAAGCTGAACTTTAAATGTTTTTGTAATTCAGCTTACGGATGAAATGTTCATGTTGTTAGTTTTTAACTGTTAGCTATTGATGTACCTACTTACAAACTCCAAGTATGTATTGACTTATGATCGGGGCAAAGCCCTAAAACAAGCATTATCGCCGCGACGCACACAAGTGCAGTGCGGCATCGCGGCACCCCACCACACGGCACACCCGCGATTCGGCGTTTTTATATTTTTGCACGTTCAAAAAAACGCGCGGGGCAGACAAAGATGGAGTGATGACGACCGTCGGGCAACAATGGAGCGTGAGCGGGACAGACGCACCTCTGTCATTGCGAACGCGAAATAAAAATGTGCAAAGCGTTCCTTTTTTAAATGTGATGCTTTTTTTACGTTAGTCTGCGTTAGCAATTAGTGTTGTGCGGTTGTCGCGCAACGAGCGTTAGGAATCTATGCAAATAATATGCCCCCAAATCTCGGGGACTTTTATAAAAGCTTTTGTCGCTCATTCAATGACATAAACGGATAGGTTGTAAATAGAGTACCCGGAAGCAGAGCTATTCATTCATCTACAAGGTTGCGGTTTGGCTCCGTGCCTTAATAGAGTTAAACAAACTCACGATATACCATAAAGTATATAAGGACATCTGTACAAGTTTCTTGCTGAGTCCTCTCCTCATTTTACCTCAATCCTTTTAAGAGCACAAGGCGATTTCTTAAAGGAAATTTGAACAAAAGGTTGATGATAGAATGTTTTAAAATTGTTTTCTGTTGGCGCTTTAACGTCTCGGCTATGTTCAAATGCATTGTTGATGTTCAGTTAACAAATTGTTTTCATTTCAAGAGTAAAAAAGTGTGAGTAGACTCTCTTTTCGCTTTTAATGCAAGACGATACAAAAAGTAGATAGGAATATTGCGTAAGTCTTTCAAATGCAGTCGACTAATCAAAGGTAGGGATGGGACTAAGAGACTCACTGTCGTTGTGAGAAAATTTTAATATAAACGGAAAAAATGTTGGCAACCCAATGCAGCAGGCTTATGTGTGCGTGGTGGCTACACACACAGCCGTGCGCCGTGTCGGTGCATGCTTTACGCGCGGAAAAAAGTGCTGCGTTATTGATTTTTCTGTACAGCCACGAGGGGGGCTAGGGAGAAAAGTGGGGGTGTACGCCCGCGGCCTGAAAAACCGTCTGCTGAAAAAAACCGAGACGAAAAGGCACCCCTCCCTTTTTAATTGGTAACGTAGTGTCAATAGGGCTAATCCTGGGGCGGTAATAGCCTGCTTTTGTCTCCGAATGCATTTTTTCAGTGTTGTCATGCGAAGTTTTGAGTACTTGAGGTGCTTTATGACTCTTGAGTTTACATTCTGAGTTTCGGTATTCATATTAACTTTACGGTTTTTTTTCACGTAGTCCCTATATCAAAATAAAATGGGTCCGTAGACTTAATTCACTATTCACTGTTATAATAATGGAAATATCTGTATCTATAGGTACTAAGTAATATTATAAAGAGGAAATATTTGTTTATTTATAATCGATTAACTTTGAAACGATTTCAAAAATTCTTTCACTATTAGAATGCTACATTATCCTTCAGTAATATAGGCTATTTTTATGCCGATATTCTCACCGGATTACGACTTACGCGGGTGAAACCGCGTGGCGATGCTAGTTATATATACCTAATACTACTTACTTATTTTGTATTAGGGAATCAATGAAAGAAAAAAGTTATTAAATATCAAATTAACTCGTGAATCAGTCAATTAAGTTCATAATTACTGTGCTTCTTTCAAGGTGTGCAGTAATTTCTCTGGTCTATATTATGTAAATGAAAGTGTAGCTAATTACTTTATAATTCAACTAGAACATTGAAAAGTAGTATTCACATATCACCTGAGTGGTATAGCGGTAGAGCGTTCGACTGCTATGTCAAGGATCGCAGGTTTGATTCCTGCTCAGCGTAAATATTTGTTTGAATGAGTATATCTGTTGTATGGTCTGTGCATTAGTAGTCTATATATAAAATGTACCTTTCATACATGAACATGAGCATGATGTATCTAATTATGTTTATCTCCATGCTAGAACTCATATTAAAAGCTTGTTAAGATTATTATTATGTGTACTTTGGGTCTATACTCCGATTTTTAATTCTAGGCAAGAAAATGACATTTGCAGTGTTGCAGGTTTTTTGTATCAAATAAATAGTGATGTGGTTGAATCGAGTTTTCCAATTATAAGTTAGTCGTGAGTCGAGATTATAATTCTTTTATTAAATATATAAATAATTTTTTTATATAAATAAAAATATGTAATTTACGGTAATTAAACAGAAAACATACACAGTAAGTAATTAAATCTATATATTATATAAAATCAATTGCTGTTCGTTAGTCTCGCTAAAACTAGAGAACGGCTGGACCGATTTGGCTGAAAATTGATGGGGAGGTAGCTTAGAACTAGAAGAAGGACATAGGATACTTTTTATCCTGCCACGGGGACAAAGTATGCCACGGGCGAAGCCGCGGGACACAGCTAGTATTCTATAAAAAATATTTCCGTCGTGTAATGTACTAGGCGAGCATAAACTGCAAAGAGGTTCATTCACTGATAAAAATAAAGAGTGACTAAAGTATCTAGTCTATTGATTGCCGAACATCACTATTGTAGCGGGTCACCCTTTTTTGTATCAGTGACAGTTGCAGTTGTCATTTTCTTGCCTATACCTTGTCTAATTTAGGATGATAATTTTGACAGTTCACGTCTATGAAGTATCATATTTTTATCAACGAGATGTTACCTCAAAAATTATCGTAGCACATAGACAGGTACCGCCCACTTGCCATAGTGAAGCGACTTGCAAGAAATCAGCACAATTGACTGTAGACAAATGAATCGAATGAATCGAAATTAAATTAATTTATTAAAATGATTAAGTACTTATCTTCTACATTTTTTTATAATATAATTAACTAAGTTTAATACAAAACATAAGTACTATACTATAAAACTTCTCTTTTGTCATCCTGAAGTAAGATACCTAAAATAATAAAAAAATAAATGCTTTTGTATTTTTGTAAGTATCGATTCCATATTCTATGGGAACGATAATCGAAAATCGAAAGATTCATTTTCTATCTTATACTATATAATTCAAAGTCCTGACAGGCTGATTGACTGATTGACTGACTGATTACAACGCACAGCCTAAACCGCTGGTCGTAGAGACTTGAAATTTGTAGGGAGTGTTTGTTTTGATGCGTAGAGGTGTACTAAGAAGGGATTTTTTTAAATTCGAACCCTAAAGCCCTAAAAAGGGCTAAAAACGTGCTTTTGCTCTGGAGCTCAAGAACGGCTGAACAGATTTTCATGATCTATGATTTTTTGGATTTGTCTCCGCCTCGAATAGCATATAACATAATTAAAAATATATGATTCATTCAGGAAATATAGTAATAAAAAGAAAATTAGATGTTGCAAACGTTTTTATCGCCACCTATAATAGTTGTCATAGCAACAGGAACTAAAATTGACTTTGTCTAAATTTTCACAGAGTAATATCCTTTACTTCTTTTTCCTCAAAAGTAAATAGAATGTATTAATTTTTAGGGTTCTGTACCTGATTAGGAAAAAAACCCTTATCTCTTTGTTATCCGTCTGTCTGTCTGTCAAGACCTCTTTCTTAAGAACACGTAAAGGCATCAAGTTGAATTAGATAAAAGGAATGTTGCGGATAATGCTTGGCATTACACGAAGCGTAATATCCAAACTGTGGTCTCACTATCGACTAATAGGTGGCTTGACCTACCATCTTCAGGCCTGCACTCATGGAGGACGGAGGTCATTAAGTGACCTTCGGCGACGTTAGTGAGTCACCTGCACCGCAATTGGAGAGTTTTAGGAAGCCGTACCTTATTTTACGTCACCATAGAGAGTATGTGGAACGCCACCGCTTTTTTTGCGAGGCAGTAATGCGCGCAGAAGTGGTGGTGGAAAAGCTACGGGAGAGATCTAGCACTCCCCCGTGCCGATGAAGGCGCACCGGGCGGCGTAGTTCGCAGAACCATCTCTGTCCTCCATGAGTGCGGGCCTAGGGTGACGGTCGAGGCTAACCGTCACCCTAGCAGAAGCAGACCCAGGGTGGCAGGGTGTTATATTTCCACTTTTTTATAGAGATGGGGGATTTAGATTCCTAATAACACGCCGAGGTCGCCAGTGCTGATGGCTGGAACCGGTTGGGGTTTCTGGGATTCCTCGATCACACAGGCATTAGGCACAGGTAGGACTCCGACATACCAACCTCTCCGTTGGCTCCGTTGAGGTGAAGCCCGACGGGCTTTTTGCGCACGAAAAAAGGGGTAGGTATTTCCCTTTGGGCTAGAATCCAGATATTTTGCAGAAAGTAAAATCTTATAGCATAAGTACAGGGAAAAGTCTGGAAAGCGTAAATATTACCTACATCACAAAAAAAAAATGTATGTCTGTCAGTCAAGACAAGAAGCACTGCAACAAAGTTAAGTTCGTCCCCTTTTTTGTCGTGCGGAAATCCCCCTCAACCCAATTTTGTACGGAAACCTGCTTGCACGAGCCCAATTCGCACTTGACCGGTATTTATTAGTATATCCTCTTTCTTTACTTTCATGAACTTCTTGAATGTTAAATCAGGTTGTCAAATGTCAATGTCTGTAGCAAGATTTTAATAACAAAAAAACAGATTTTCGGAAATAAATAATGTTCACTCATTTGAAATAGTGCATCGAATGTGAAAGTGCAATGCGACTATGATGTCACACATACTTTGGCCAGAGCAGCTATCCCCATAAAATCTAGACGACAATGAAAAAGGATAATGATGGTAAATAAAAGGGCTTTGGCCGCGATGCATGGCACTGTACTTGATAGAACTTGAGATGAAATGAATACGTTTAGCTGCAACCACTGATTGCGAAGGAATAGACATTGAAAGTTGGTGCGGGCAGTCCCTCAGCTTAAAAAAGACTTGGTGGCGATAGCCAACATTCACGCGGGCGGAGCCGCGCGCGGGTACGCTAGTTATACTATATGGGGTACCCTACTTGGAGCTGTCAAAATTATCATCCTAAATTAGACAAGGTATAGAATTAAAAATCGGAGTATAGCTTTATATAGAGCTGTGTAGCGCGCCCTAGAATATTATTACTCTATGACTGCCGTGATATTATTTTACCATTTCCTTGTCTTAAAAAAAAATTAGCACTGATAACTAAGTCGTACCAACATTCAGACGTAATGCAACGATAACATTATTTTTTTTGTTTTTTCTTTTTTATATATTTGCCCACTAAGTAAAAGTACTTAGAACACATTTTTTGAAAATAGAACTTTAATCAATTTTAAGGCAACAGATTAAAAGAATAAATTTAATATAATATATTAAACACCAACTTTCATTAAAACAAATAATAATTGATATATTGAGTTGCACCCTTCAGGATGTCGCTGTCGCAGACGCATGTAATTAGCGAACGGAAGTGCGTTCGTGACGTCATGTCCGGTGCGACAATTGAACCACTTGCGCGCGCGCAGAGGTCAGGGTTTTGCGCTGTTTAGAAGTGTTGTCTGCCTGCATATGTGTGTAGGTCAATGAATGTTTGAATGTAGGGTTCATTTGTGTTTTTGGATATTGAAGGAGCTTTCGACGCTTGATTACTGAAAATTGTCTATTAAATGGCACAGATTATAATATGAGATTTTTGAGTTGTGACAGTTTCAGATCTTGGTAAACTGTCACAACTTCAAAATATTAAAGTTCTGATTGTTTTCAGGGCAAAAAGGACGCTAAAGAAATCTCGAAAACTATAGTCTGCCTCCTAATGGATACGATGGATACAGGATTGAAGTATTTAGCTTTGCTAACTTTTAAGTACAAGTTGACTCCAAGACAGGACTCGAAACCGTTTAGTTTAAATTCCGATAAAGACCTATGTAGACATATTTAGTTACCCAGATCACAGGTAGGGTATCTCAATTGATAGAGTAGGCAGATAAGTATTCGGTACTCTCCCAAGAAAGATGATTACTTTTATAAGCAAGATAACTTTCATCTATTAAACTAGGAGCAGAGAAAAATAGGCTTTCATGTAGGTAACTTAAACAAAAGGTAGATATTTTATGCAGCCAAACCCTTTTTATCTTTCAATTTTGTGTTAATCCTGTTCATACAAAAGATATCTTCAAACTGGTCATCCAGATTCGTTTGGATAACTTCAGTTTTTAATATAAACGGCTCCAATGTATGAATAACAGCGATTCTGCTTACCGTAGATTTTAATAATTAAATGGAACATTATGACGTATAAGTTTTTTTCCAAAGCGTCTAACTTTATTTCATATTTTTATACTTTGCCTTTGGCTACAGACAACATTAGGTACAATTAATAATAATATATCATAGCTATATTTGTTTAAAAAATAAAAAGCTATTAAGAATTTCAACTTTTTTTAAACTGTCACTTTCCAACAGATATTACTGTATCATTTGTTTTAGTTTTCACGCTTGTAAAATATATATCTGTGTAGGCAGAGTATCATCTATTAAACACAGTTAGTCAAATAAGTATATTATTAGTTTTAAGTTGGAGGTAAACCTATAAATTGTCTGTGGACACTTTTCTTTGAATATTTTTCAGTAGCAAGTCTGAATTTTTTCCTAAGAATCCGTTTTACTACTGTGATTTTCGTTATCATTGGTGTTTTGTATTGATATCAAAAGGTACCTACATGAAAAGTTTTTTAACCTTTTCATGTAGGTACCTATGCTTAATAGAAAATGGGTGCTATGGCACATATTGGGAGAGGCATATATCCAGTAAAAGACTACAATAAACTAATCAATTTACAAATATCTTATTGATTATGACAATTTGTCGGCCCACAACTTTTTCTTTTGATACTTTGATTCACATTAATTGCTGTATTCTGTAATTACACCAAAAATTCCTAACTCTGATGCACAGCTTCTGTATTGTCTTATAAAGTCAATGGTCATTTAGCAACGGGTGCAATAACATTGACCGCAGTTATGTATGCAGGGCCACTTGACACTAATTCACGAAGCAGACAGACGGACGCTCCTAATATATATGCGAGTACAACATGCAGTCCAGTACTCAAGTGGAATTGACTAAATTATAGCGTTAAACTGAACGCTCCTCCATAATATACTTGCCTGTGTCAATAAGTGAGGGGGTGACAACGGTGATGATTTTTGCCGTTAGGTTGCCTAACCTGTAAGAGATGACATTTGCGACATGTTTTATCATGGTCCACTTAATTATTATAGTATACTAATGGGTGAGGAAGTGGTCAAATATGGGTCTATTAATGCTAATAATAAAGCTGAAGAGTTTGTTTGTACCCGCTGATCTCTGAAACTACATGCAATATGAAAAATCTTTTTTGCATTTGGTAGCTCAGTTCTTGTGAAAGGTTATAAGGTGTGAGTAGTATGAAGTAGAATTTTTTTTTCATGGTGTTTACATCCTAATTTTTATTCGAGCATCATAGTGTATCGATATTCATAAGCAATTTTATCTTCAAATCATTATCCCAATAACCGAAGTCGCATACCTATAATAATTTGCCAAAATCACTGGCTAGAGCTAGCAATGAGTCACTTGAGTTAGGTCTAAATACTAGCGCGGACAGATCAATCAATCTGTCTACACCACAGACAGACATAATGTCAATAAAATTCGTCACAAAAACTGAGCGAAACAACTTCAATATAGTTAACGATATCAACTCGTATAGATGGCGGCCCCGAGAACTTTAACACTGTAAAATTTATAGCGTTTGACTCAGTGACAGCGGGCTTTGAAGCGGTAGCGGGAGCGATTTTATAAGTGTGTGATGATAGAAGATTTGTAGTTTTATATCTAATAATTAAAATGAATAGCTTACTAAAAGTAATGGTAATAGAACGATCCTTATTACACTCGATCTCAATTTCAAAATTTTAAATAATACTTAATTGTTTTTTTTATAATAACTTATTTATAAGATTGTTAGCCATTGACTCGATAAAAAAGAGGAAGAATTTATTAACGCATGCAAAAGTACTATCATACAATATAAAGAGTTTGTTATATTAGGTTCATATTGCAACAATTAAGTTTTCAACTAGTATGTAGTACTTAACATGTATTTTATGACAGTAGTAGGTATGTTATGACGTCATACTTGTTACTTCATACAACCCTATTGCAAAATATAATAAGCGTTAAAAATATAAAAGCAACAAAAATACTTCTAAGTGCAAAAGCACTTACTTGTTTTGTCTCCTAAATAAACTAAATGCTCATGAATATTTTAGCAGTAAGTTTAGATGAGTAAAATACTGGGATTTGAGTCCTAAACCACTCTATTGTAACGAAAATATTAAATACCTTTATGTTTAACTGCAACCTGCTTGAAAAGACAACTACTATCTTAGCATTATACATTTGTATAAAAGATAAAATTTATTATTAGTGTCATTGTTATTAGTGTGGTGGATACCATCTGTTTTAATGTTTTTATTAGGTGGACAAAACGCAAATTATTGTATAAATATAATTAATAATTATAATGTTGGGATAAATTGCTCACTATCAGGCCATTAACATGTTTGCTTTTCCATTTAGCCAGTATAAAAAAGTGAGTGTAAACTATAGTATAAGCGAAGTGCTAAAACAAGATCTAATTACAGGTTTTTACGAATAGAGCATTTTCCAGTTTCAATCACTTTTTTATGGAATTCGCTCTTTTACGACTTTAGGAGTTCTTAAATTTTTTCGGCAAGTTTTATTTACTGATAGGTTTCCATTCCCGCTGTTTTCGTGGCGCTTTATCAAAGCACGCGATGTCACGTGCCACTCCACAGATAAATAATAACTTAGAGCCTCTAACCCATCCATACTCCATTTATTACTTCTTCATACATCATTGTTTTATTTCTTGGAGCACGTCAACGGAGTTATATCTTTATGGCGGCAACTTTTAGTTTATAGTAGTGAATTGTCTATGGTTTTGTTGAATGTTTAGGTGAGTTATATTGGCTTGTTCATACTTACAGGAGTGTTAACTAATCATTAAGTGATAGTAACTTGAATTGGACCTTTTGTTTGATGTAAAGACTGAGTATCGTTAGATAATATACTTGTCTAATGCCCGAATACTGAACTGCCACTCAAATATATAAGCGCTACTTATATGTTTGAGTAGCTCTTACATTATAATTTCGTATACAGAAAACGTCAAATTTGAGGGTCTGTTAAATTTAAGTGCAACTTAATTTTTGAGTGGCAGTTCAGTATTCGGGCGTAAATCTGTTAGGCCTTTGATTCTGGATTGTTAATTAATAATAGTCAAATTTGCACGCCTTGAGGTAGATAATTATTTACAAAAGATAAGTCTGCTTATATAAATTTATGTGTAAATTATTATTAAAACTTAAAATCAGCTACTGCATCAGAGGGCATCAAACTCCATACCTGTCATTATCACTATTGTTTGACATTTCAGTTTCATAATCAAATCAGTTTTTTTTTTATACGAAAGTGGTAAGTTTCATGGGAATTTATATGTAATAACAAAATACATCGTCATACTGACTAATTCACTTTTGACTTTAACTAATCGATTTCTAAAAGTGAATAAAAAAGACGTAATTTTTGACAGCTCTATTATGCTAAATTCAATAACTTCAGAAACAAATTACTAATTTTACCTTTAGGAAATCACCCTATCGTTACTAACAGGAAAATTATTGAACTATCCCTAAGTTAACTATCCCTACACCAAACCGTATCATAGTCCAGTCTATTCATAGTTAAGACCACGAAACATCCCAATTACTCACCCAAAGGGCGGCAGATAGGACCCTGACAAGTCAGTCAGTATTAACTCCGTACTGCCTACACATTGGCGCCAAAACAAAGGGACCCTGCTTGTTCGAGTAGGGATGTATTACACCCTCTGGTTAAGCTTAGGGATGTACCTAGTTATCTGATTATTTCCTGTGTCGTTTTTGAGTGTTTTGGAATATGATTTTTTTGCAGTTAGAGGGATAAAGGGATATCATGGAAGTATTCGTTCTAATTTTGTGTATTATTTTTGTAGAATTTGATTGTAAGGCCATTAATGTAAGGTGAGTGTAAAATTTTTTTAACACAAAAAAAAGAACCGACTTTCTTCCTTTTTTAAGTCAGTTAAGTATATTAAAACTTTCTCCAGAATGTAACAAATAGGTACTTTTCTGAAAATCGCATCGAAATAGTTTGAACCAAATGCGAGGCAGTGATCCTCCTTTTGAAGTCGGTTAAAAAATTTTGTGATGGTAATCCTAATGATTAAAACGTAAAATGTATCAGAAAATTTTGAATATCTAAAACGTTTCAGGTAACTCAGTTGGTCAGAGTATTCCCTGTAAGAGACTGGTTGTGGGTTCAAGTCCCGTCCTGGATGTTTTCTTTTTCCAATCTAGATCATTAACTCATTAAATCTCTATTTTAACGTTTGTCTATTTAAGCACCTGATGAAAGTACGAAGCATCCCTAATAATAATGACCATAGCTATTCGTTACGCCAATAGAGGTGCGTGCAAATAGAGGGTTGTCTATGACTAGAGGGGTCTATGCTTTATTGTGGACATATGTTGGCTAGTGTTGTGACTGATGTAGTTACACGCTGTGTTGGGCGTAAATAGAGTTGTGGAACAGATTGGTTTAAATAGTGTGGTGATTATTAGATTACAATCTGGATATTAGATATGTAAAATTACAGCATCCTTTTATAGGGTCATTTTAGAGTAGTCAATGAATTGACATGAAGTTGTATGACATCAAAATCTTCAGGACCCAAGCCAACCGTATCTGTTGGTAGATAAGACTCAGGCTTAGGGTTTCCTCTTGAGGTTAGATGGCATTCACTCTCGTAAAAGTCAACAGAACCAATTCATGTGAATAAAGAATAGCACAGTGGATCCCGTGCTCCAAAGTGCAAAGTTGCTCCAAGATGTAATCAGGATTGCCTCGGATTAAGAGGAAAACCTATACATCTGTTGGCAACTTTGTACATGATATATAAACAAAATACACGAGCATTTTACGATGAGAAAATCTCACATATGCTGTTGAGAATTCTTAGATATTGACAGTTATAAAATTGATAGAACGAAAGCAGTCGGCGACAAACGACTTGTGTCTAGGATAAGTTTTCTAAGAAAAGAAATAAAATCAATATGGCTGTCGTTAGAGCGTGGGCTCCCGTCGTTTCTAACTATTGGTAAATAAGCCATTATAGAGGTCCAATGACTTCTATCCCTATTATACTACCATGTTGGCTGTACGGAACAAGAAAAAGTGTCGCAAAACATCACTACTGAACTATAGAGAATATGCATCTTTTGTATCTGTCATACTAGATGACATTACAGAAAGGCGCGCTAAGCCTATACACATAGGTGTCAAAATTCATTAACTTGTTTATTTAGCTTTTCACGTCCCGTTCTAAATTCGAATTTTAAAAATTCTTTTCCGCCTATCTCAGGAACCATTTTTAAGACATTTTTTAATCAACAGGATCTGTATTAGCACAAAGTCATTAAACCAATAAAAACTGCCCTTAACAGAATAGAAGCTAGTGTCCCCAAACTTTCACATATTGTGACCAAGTACATAAAACAGTGACATAATTTGTTATTCTACGTCACTAACAAAATTAAAAAAAATGTAATCAACATTTTGATCTAATCAAAATCAATGTCAAAATTAAAAAAGGAACTTCCTAACTAAAGGGTCGTGCACACAGCCTGTAGTTAAATAACAACGTCGTTCTGAAGTGACCCGGGCTCAAGGTCGTCAGTTCAAGGGCAGGGGTCGCACCCTTACGCAACTTAACACCCTACAGGTGGATGTCAAGGAAATCTCTATATTTTTGTTTTACGAGTTTCTGAAACTTTTGTATAATATATTTTTTATGACGTTCTATTATAAGACATAAGCACGACGTCTTTGTTGTCCTTGTTCTATATAAAAAACAGTCAAGTGCGATTTGAATTCGCACACGAAGGGTTCCGTACTTTCTTACTTGAATTACATCATATAATTTTGAAATACTTAATCATCGTTTGATTTTTTGACATTTTGTAGTCTTTTGCTATAGTGTTAATCATCAAAATCTCAGCTGCCTAACCTGCTGACAGATGACGCACAGTTAAGTCTTAATAATCAGGTTTCGTTGGTTACCTTCGGGTAAGGATCCCGAAAAGCCACCATTACAGTTAATAAATATATCATTTTTATCGTACAAAATATCGTTATTCATTCAGATTGCATGATAACATCTTGTGACTGCGTAGCAACATGCAACTTAGAAGCATAACCATTCTATCTAAATACTCAAATAAGGCCTAACAAGTAACTAACCTAGACAAAAAGCTACATAAACTTTCATAAAAGATTTTTAATCGAACTACTCAAGCTTAATAGTAAAAACTTAAAGAAAACCGACTTCATTTCTTATCTAAACAGGCGGGAAAAAATCAATGCGAGGTGAATGTAACGGGCTATTCCGTCTATGTTTATAAACAGAGCCGACGGTGCGCGATAACACGCGTTTAGTCGCGATAAGAGTGCAATTAGTCGTTAAATTGGGCACGGGTCGCGGGTGAGGCGTGACACGTGCGTGGTCGCGCCGACGTCTTACGTTCGGTGTGTAATAAGCTTAATTTTTGTCAATGCTTACTTTTTTAAGAATATTTTTGTTTGAATTTGAAAAAAGGTTGTACGTTTCCGTTCTGAAGAATACAACTGACCACACTAGAGTCAGCCCACTTGCTCATAACATACAAGTCGGCACGCACACACTTTCACATTAGTCTTATACAAATATTTGTACTGAGTGCAGTCGATTGCACTAGCGCTACGAGAAGCCTAATTCTTTAAAGAAGCACTTACCAGATATTTAATGTGCCCCAGAATTCATAATATTTTGCTATTCCGCCATTGCACCATGATTTGCAATGAGCGGGATTTGAACCGCACCCCCTATCGTAGCAATCGATTGTATACTAGCGCTACGCCACTGTAGCGTATTCCATTCTTCTTAAAAGTACGAGTTATTTGACATGCCCCCGAATTCATAATAGCTTGCTATTTAGTTATTGCGCCATGATTTGCAATGAGCGGGATTCGAACCGCACCCCCTATCCCAGCAATCGATTGTATACTAGCGCTACGCCACTGTAGCGTATTCCATTCTTCCTAAAAAGTTATTTAACGTGCCCCCGAATTCATAACAGCTTGCTATTCCGCCATTGCACCATGATTTGCAATGAGCGGGATTTGAACCACACCCCCTATAATAGCAGTCGATTGTACTAGCGCTACGCCAAAGAAGCGTATTCCATTCTTCTTAAAAGTACGAGTTATTTAACATGCCCCCCAAATTCATAACAGTTTGCTATGCCGCCATTGCGAAATTATAGTTTGTAAACAAGGCATTGATAAGTAATCACGCGACATCTCGCATGGCCGGACGGATGTGGGCTAATCAGCTGTGTTTGTAAACGTTGGTTGCGTGACCCCGCACGTGAGCCCAGCAGTTTTGTATGCGGAGGTAGCTGATGTTTACACGAATTAGGCAATTAACTTGTGGAACTGTTAGGTAGCGTTCGAACCACGGTAGCCTAGTGGTTTGGGTAATGGACTGCTGAGACGAGGTCTCGGGTTCGATCCCAGGTTCACCATGGCACACACCAATGACTTTTCGATGCTTTTCGAAGTTATGTGTATTTATCGCAGGTATATTAAGGCACGTTAAGCCGTCGGTCCCGGTTGCCATACAAACATCTATGGCAGTCGTTACGGGTAGTTGGAGCCCACAAAAGTCCAACCAGTCTAACTTGGAACTTCGATATCGCCATTGGTCATAATGACCATTGGTTGTGGAGGTCAGATGGCAGTCGCTCCACGGAAAATATCGAAGTTCAGCCGCATCACAGTTAGAATGGAAAGCCGACCCCAACTGAGTTGGGAAAAAGGTTCAGAGAATGATGTTAGGTAGCGTTCGACTGCGATTTCAGAGTTTTTGATTCCTGTTTAGTGTATGGGTATAGGTATATGTTGAACGTGAAATAGATTGAATAGTACACTCGAGAGCAATGAATCCGGGTCACTTAAACGAAGAAACTGGTTCTAACCTACGCAGACCAGGAACGGGCAGAACCAGGTGTACCACAGCACGAGAAGACCGATACTTGGTGAACACCATGCTTCGAAATCGCTTTCTCACAGGAACTGAACTCACCAATCAGTTTCGACGCCTCGGAGGAAGTAACCCAAGTGCATGGACAGTAAGACGTCGGCTTGCTGAATCTAACTTAAAACCCCTTAGACCTGCAAACGGCCCTAAACTGGAGCGTGGGCATCGTATTTCGAGACTAAGATATGCCCTGTTTCCTATTTTTGTTTTAAGGAGAGATCAGCAGTTTTTTTCTTTATGTAATTTTGTGTTAATAAAATGTATGGTGACTCATATTTTTTTTACTTTCATTTAAGGAGTATTACATTGTCTATTAAATACAATTTATTGCATTAACCTATCATTTTTAGTTTCCGAGATTTTTAACATTCTTTAAGTGACCCGGATTCATTGCTCTCGAGTGTATAATGTTGCATTATATATTGCTTGTTCCAGTCCGTTATAACCGCCCCCGCTGGCCGCAGGTGTGGTATCCATGGGGATACCAGTCCCGAACAACACGTACAGGACTTAGGTGTCATCCACATACGGTGCAATTGCCATCATCGCGCACCAAGTGGTTTGGTGATTCCTTACTTTGTCGTATGATGAAGAAATGGAATTCTTTATCTAAACACGTGTTTCTTTTTTTTTACAATCCCGGGTTCTTTAAGCGGGGCGTGAAAAAGCATTTATTGAAGCCGTCTGGGTAGGGGCTACCATTCTAGGGTCAACTCTTGAAAATGGTGGTAATACTTTTTGGATTCTACCCCAGCTTACCATCAGGCGGGGTGTAGTCAATCTGATTCTTATAATCTTCTTACCATACCGGGTTCTTTAAGTGAACGTGAAAAGACATCTGTCTAGACCGTCATGGGACCCCATTTTGGGACGAGTAGTCTCTGGAAAGGCAGCGCAAATCCTTTTGACTTTACCCTAGATTGTTACCATAAAGCGGGGTGAAGTCAATTGACGGGTTGAATATAAAAAATAGACAAAATAAAACTATTGAATCGACAAAACTAACTTAAAACTTGGTTTAGTCAATGAACTTTATGAAAGATTTTTTATACTTATCGGGGTGTCGGTACCAACACTTATCCGCGTACGCCCAATTACTTTTGACGCAAAAAGCGCCGAGTCACCGGCGCGGGCGCATCGAACCACTGCCCGTGACGTCTGCTCCAAGTGAGCGCTTTACTTTCTAAGATTTTTGGTGTGATTAAAATGTATCTTGGTCTTGGATTTTTAAGAAAAATATGAGGTCTTTGATAAGCTATCTTCAACGGAGTCATTATATTGAAGATTTATCTGAATGTGTTTGGAGGGGGGATAAGCCAGCTAAGTTGAATAAGAATTGGTTCATGGTGATATCGTTCGATAGGATTCGAACCCGGCACCTCTTCTTCCGAAGGCTGACTCTTTCACTAACTTGTCGACACTGAGAATTGTTTGCTTTCAGGGGCATAGAATAGAATTAATTTGTTAAAAAAATGTTTTGAAAAAAGTTAATGTTCGTAAATCACTACTCACAATTTGTGATGCGTTCGCCTTTCCTCTAAAATGAATTTGACGACTTCTTCACCTTATTTAAGTGTAAAAATGTAGAACATGTATGTGTAGGTATGTATTTCGGGCAGGAGATACCGTCGTGTCCTACCTCCTTAAAAAGGCTATCCACACCACATGCCTTACGATCTACGTGCTAATATTTCTAAAATCTAACCACTAAATCCTACACTTACATTCCTCTATCAACAAATCAACCCAGCAGCTAAGCCAACCGCACCTATAATCGGTTCAGGGCTACTGTAAACATTATCACCTGATTACCGTACACCGTGAAGCGGAAACGCGCCACATGATAGCCATTGCGGTCTCTCGGCAATTTGTAAAAATTCCAGCCCTTTCTACGAGTGGCCAGAGTCTCGACTGATTACTTAGGTAAATTGAGATTGTTATTTTGGCGTTAGTGGAGTGAACGGTGTGGTTTATTGGCGATTGTGGTTATAGTTTTTTCACCTTAGAGTGAGTTTGCTAATCACGGAGACAGCAGTTTTTTAGACCCAAGTCCGTGGACTTGAGAATGGCAGAGCATTTCAAGTTGAAGCACGCTTGAGACATATCTCAGAGGTAAGTGTCATGTATTAATACGGGCCTTAGTGGAGGAATTAAATGCGATAGAAGGGATGAAGTTATCATTAAAAATATAAGTTTTAAATATAGAGTAGGTCAATATGACTTTACTTTGCTGGAAGAAAGAAAGTGAAAGAAAAAAAAAGAAAACTAAGTATCATAAGAAAAAAAATCTCCGAGAAAAAAGGTGCTGAACTCTGTAGGGTTTTTTTTAGTAAACAATCCATTGTTTACTAAAAAAGTCCTATCTTATAAACACACACAGTTTTTGTATTGAAGAAAAATTTCTAAATAAAATCGATTTCATCTCGTTTTGCTCGTTTTATTTTGTTTAAACATATTTAATAAACTGGTACAAACCGTAGTAATAACTACGGTTTGCACCGGTTTGATTTTACCAATTTTGGACCCAAAACAACAGCTGAATTATTGGCTTTAAAGTCAACATAAAATTTAGATATTTTAGTTTAGTGAAAACGGACAACAGAATCGACACTAATGTTTTCTATGAAAAGACATATTACCATATAAAGTACACTGACGTCCACAAGTGTTACCCATGCGACTAGACGCACAGCGGCCTTGAACTTGGCGACTGGAGATGCATCACATTTGCATTTAAACGCAGCGCGATGCGATTATCGACAAAACTGGTTGTATGAAACTGCGACGGCCGGCAACTGGTTTCGTGTGCGAGTACAGTCTAGCGGTTTGGTGCTTGACTCGTTTATTTTATTTTATTTGTGAGGTATGTAGCATTCTTTTTGTATAATTGCTTCTACAATATAATACTTACTTAAGTTGTACTTTTATAAGATGTTAAATGCACGGGCATTTTCTGTAAGTATGATGCGGGAATTATAAATGATGAAAATTTTCTAATTCCATCGAAAAAGGGGATAATTTTTTTATGAAGTTGCCATGTAAAATTTTAAGGGTTTAGTTAAACTAGCTTCAAACTAAGCTAAGGGTCCTTCTGATTTTCCTCCTAACAATTTTTTAATTTGTGATTGATTGCTGTTATTGACGCTACTTACAGAGAGAGGTCTCCTGTACACTGGTAGTGCAGTTTTCTGCCACTAACCATTGATTATAAGTGAGTCAGTATTACTGCCCATCTTGAGTCTGTCTACGTACTTTATACGTCATTAGCCTATACCCACAGCTCCGCCTGCGTGGCCGTCGGTTTTCGCGTTTATTGACATAATATCTTTTAATCGATTGTGATCAAACATAACCTTAGATTTTAAGTCTAACCAAAAAACCTTTCGAACAAAAAACCGCATCAAAAACTGGGCCTCGATTCTGCTAAAGGCAAACCACTGTAAAACCACTGACACTCTAAAAATGCTATTTAATTTTAGACTTTACTGTTATACAGTTTAAGTCTAAAATCAAATGAAAAGAATTCGTTTAACTTTTTCATTCGCTCTACAAAATATCATTTGACTTTAGACTTTAACCTGATAACAATAAAGTCTACAATTAAATGGCATTTTTAGAGTGTCAGTGGTAAATCAGTGGTTTGTATTTAGCAGAATCGAGGCCCTGTCAGTGGTTCGTAGTTATTGCGTCCATCGCGAATAAATACACAAGAAGTATATAAAAAAAAATTGTGTTTAGAATCTTTCATATAACATGACACAACTACTTCACAATTTAATAGTTTAGACGATGTTTTAATATTTCACAAAATAATCGACTATGGAGTAAAAGAAGGTAACAAAATTTTGTATTCCCATTGGTCGTTTTGTGTAAACTATTGTGACAAATTCAAGCATTTTATACAAGTTAAACGACAAAGCGTGTTCAATTTTTGTTGTGCATAAAAAAATCGATTAACTTTTAAAAAAAGCAGTACATAATTTTGAAGACTGCGCGAGCGCAACCGCAGACAGAAAGCTAATGAGTATGTATGTTTGCAAGATATTATGTTGCAGTAATAAACTTACAAAAAATGCAGTTTTAGAAATTTAGTATAAAATGTTTTAATGTATTATGTAATTTAAACTAATTTGTACTTTTTTGCAGAGATGTCTGTCTGGAAAAGGCGTGATTTGTATGTATGTATATAAGAATGTCTGTCTAGAAATTTGTGAGATCTTATATATGCGTTTTTATAAATATTAAACAGCATGTCTTTACATTAATTGGCTTAGCTTTTTGACGACTTAAGTATTATATTGCTTAAAGCGTTCGATGAGCTACGTCCATTACACCACAGGTCGGGAGTTCATTTCCCGTTCATGGTGAATATTAATTTGTAGGTAGGCATAAATATGTATTATATTTGTAGTAGTCCCAGACCAATGTTTCTATGTAACTATATTCTGTACACATTCTTAAACCTATAGGACAAGCTTTGCACAGTTTGGATCTAGATAGACCTGTCTAAAGAACATGTTGCTATTTAGACTCAAACTATCCAGCTTGTAATATGGGTTTTAGAACGCTGATAAATATTTAGATAATTTTATTACTCTGCTTGTGTAATATTTTGATTGTAACATTTTTTATCGCCAGTTTGATGTAGTACTTTGCCGCGCGACAGTACTCGTTCACTTCGAAAAAGGGCGTGCACCATTTCAAATCACAGCCGTAAATATGCGCAAGCGCATATAATAATAATAATTATATTTAGCCTCGTCTGTTTCCTTCTTAGTTAAATAAAGCACAAAATATTTAAATTTAAAAACTATTTAACATTAGAATTTGAAAACCTCATATTATTCACTATTATATGACATTTGACATAATATTCTTAAATATAGGTACACTTTTTTCTGATAATGATTTATCTAATGACAAGTAATTTGAACACGTTCAACAGTTATTGAGATCAGTTCACGACAATTGACTTCTCAGAACTATCATCATTGACAAGTAATCCATGAAAGTGGTTTATTTTTTGACCATTATAGCTAATTATAAAAACGGTTGATAAAAGTATTTGGATCATAAACTTCCACCTAAATACTATAGTAAGTTGTTAAAATAGGAGGTTACAGATACCCGTGGGGGCCATCTGGAAGCCGTAGATGTTGCGACGGAAATACGTCACGGGCCCATCTTCCCCACTGGCCTGGTGTCTGAAGACCCCAGACGGTTTGCAGTTTTAGTAGGTTCGAGCCCGACATAACTACCCCGATGGCCGAATAGGGGATATCAATGGGGATTTTCGCACGAAAATAAAGGTACCGCCATAAATTTTTCATGTTATACGATGCCAAGCTATCTTTTTAGTTCTTCCCCTACTCTACTTTAGTTTTATAACAACAGACGAAGCACATGCCCTTAATGGGAAGCGGTTACCATGGCCTATGGACGTGTGCAACACTAGGGGCGTCACACTCGCGCTGCCTACCCTGTGAAATCTTTCTAACGTCTTGAAGAACCCTATATTGTAGTCGCTAGGAAAAACCACAGTAGGGAGATCATTCCACAGTCCAACCGGGCTTAAAACTTACCGGTTTCAATAATTTCTGCAGTCTAGTAGGAACTAGATTTTTCGTTGCACATTGAAACTGTTAATGGTATTCATTACAAAAAGTTAATTTAAATAAATATGCGCTTTGTGCATATAGTAATATTAATTTATATTTATTATATTTCTGCATTGAAGGCAGTATAATTACTATGCTAAAATAACTAGCTGAAAAAGATTGCAGTGATAAACGTAGGTTATGCTTAGTGGGATGATGTTGTTCAGAATGTATATAATTAAAATTAATTACACTTAGTAAAACTAACGTTTCCTATATACAAAAATGTGAAAGTGTTTAAGTTTGTTTGTTTGTTATAAAACGCGAAAACGGTTGAACGAATTTAGCTAAAATTTTGCACCTTACACGAAATTTTGTTCTGGTTTGTGATCTTGCGCGGTACACAGCGCCATCTACACTTTTTTAATACTACTTAGGTGGCAGATAAGCACACGGCCCACCTGATGGGAAGCGGTCACCGTGGCCTATCGACGTGTGCAACACCAGGGGCGTCACACTCACGCTGCCGATCCTGTAAAAACCCTTCTAATTAACTAGCTTGGGTTATGAGTTCTATAATACAGAAAAACATACTAAGGTGTACTTTTTTGTAAAATATTCATGGGTACTATACATTGACACCTAGATGAACGTGTACCCAGAAATTCATGCATAAATATTTACACTAAGCAGGAATCGAACCTGCAAACATTATGTTAGCAGTCGAAAGCTCTACCACTACGCTATTAGAAGAAGTCTAAATAAATAACAAGCTGCTTTAAAAAAATCTTTTTATAAACACGCTTTTATTATTTACAATATTGCATTGTCATGGGACTTACATAAGTATGCCAAATTTCAGCTCAATCGGATAACCAGAAGTGGTCGAAAAATGTATTGCAAGATTACAGACAACGGGACAGGTGAAATTAAATAAAGCTTGTAAAAAGGATAGTAATACGTTCCTTCTACTTCTCAAATAAGTCGTGAATAATCCTGGCATTGAGACTACCTACGAGAGGGAACTTATACCTCCGTAACCGGTTTGACCATAGCGTTATAATCCCTTTTGCTTGCAGAGGTCAAACGAAAATACAAGCCGCTGTAAAAATTTATAACACCAACATATAAATCTATGGATGAATCGCGTTGAAGATGAGACTATATCACTAAAATAGCAGTGGCTAAACATACATACATACATACATACATACATACATACACACATACATACATACATACATACATACATACATACATACATACATACAAAACACACGTCTATTTCCCATTGGGGTAGGCAGAGACAACATCTTTCTGCTAAACATGTGTGGGTTGCAATGCGTTACATAAATTCGATTGAATTATGATTCCTGGATATTTTTTCTTGCTTTTACTTTTTTTAGGTGGCTGACAAGCGCACGGTCCACCTGATGGGAAGCGGTCACCATGGGACGTGTGCAACACCAGGGGCGTCACTTTTTTAAACCTGAAATGTGTATTTTTATTTATTTCGCAACTTAAACTGACTTTTCATATTCGGTTCATTGTGGATTTTACGGTAGTGACTGCCATCTGATCCCGAAAACCTGCGCCAGAGCCTCATCTATTTATCAATAAGCGTACTGGCTTGCAGGTGAAGTTGGTTTGAGTTAATACTACTGATACTACCTAAGACCCGAGATCTTCTCTTCTCGTTATCTTATGGGTTCTAGAATGTGGATAAACACACTTATATACTTTTTTACATAAATACGTATTATATTATACACACACAGGCCAATGCAAATATACATATTCATGCATACAAATATTTCCACTGAGCGGGAATCGAACCCACGCCTCTTGTCGTAGCAGTCGAATGCACTACACTCACTACAGCTACGCCACAGAGGTCGCCACTTACACGTAATCTAAATTAGTACCGGTTTCAATATGCAGTATTAAGAATCCTTTGTGGTTCGGAGTGTTCGGACGGAGGTCCTAAGTGTCAAATTTGATATTACCACAAACCGGCTTAAATCTATGATGGAGTTTTCTTTCGTTTTATTTTTAATATTTGTAAAGGTTAGCCTTTGTTATATTTCTAAAAGAATGACATATTTTTAACCAACTTCAAACAGAGGATCGCTGTATGTTTGTATGTGGGTTTGTCCACGTTTATCTCGCATTTTGTTGAACCGATTTTTATGTAGTTTTCAGAAAAAAATGGCATCCTGGAAAAGGTTTTAGTATACTTAACCTTAACCGATGTAAAAAAGGAAGTAAGTCGGTTCTATTTTGCTATTAAGAAAATTCAAATAATTAAATATTAATAATTATCATAATTTCTTTTCTTTTTGAGCTTGTTTAGCTATGCTTACTTTGGGTCTAGTCTCGTAGAACACGACATTATATTATATTATACCTATACCGCATACCTAAAAACAGTTTCCGAAATTATATATCACATTTTTATCTATAAAAGATCTGATGAAAATAATGAGTATTCCTACTGAAGGATGTATTGTACAATTAAAGGTTATTTAATTAATTACAACAAGTTTTATTATTCCTACTCTGATACAATCGCTAAATGTAAATATTAATATTAATATAATGCTACGTCTGGTTTTTTATAAATATAATTTTAATTTGGGACTTCAAAGTATATATTATTGCAGTACCTATATGCTAGATTATACATGTTTGAGAATTGTGATGTTCGCCATATCAAAAAATAGAATAGAGAATTGTTTGCAATTTCATTCAGGAGTAAGTGGTTCTGGCAACACCGTCGACTTTATTAACGTGTTGCCAACTATTGAATAAGCTTTTTAAAACGGGAAAATAAGGCTTAAATCTACCTTAACTTTCAACAAGCTTTTTTTATTATAGAACACGTCAAAATGACTCCATCTCGCCTGATGGTAAGCTAAAGGTAAAGTCTCAGGACCGGGGTCACCACTGCATACACCGATAGTGCTACATTGCGGCCTTCAGCTTGACGGCCTCATCAAATGTTTTTTTATGATATTGCTTGTAATGATATTTTGTAAATTTAATGATTTTTTTATGTACCTACCCCATACCCGCATTATCCACCAGCTGTGCCCGCGGCTTTTTCCCCGTTTTACTCTTTTTGTTACAGGTATCTCATTTATTTGCACTCATATACATTGATTTGAAACCTATTATTTTAATATTACTAATAGGCACTTCAATTTTATTTATATGTATAGATTTCATTGGTTAATTGTAGCATAATCTCCTTTCTGCTTGGCTCTACTCTGATTCAGTAGAGATGTAGCTTAACCACAATATAATTTTTGTTAAAAAATAGTTTTATTTTAAAGAAAGAACCTACACTTATATACCAATACTTAAGTCTTTTGTTTTTTGTAATTTAAATGTAAATCCCAACGATTATAATAGTCATATTTTAATCGAACGATTTCATTTCAATAAAAGATGATTTCCTAACTGTGAAGGGTTAAAGTTTGATTTCCTTAGGAATTTCCTGTTCAGAAAGTGAATGTAAACACCTTCAGTATAGGTGTGCGGTTAAGTTGCGGGCTCCCGCATTTAACGACTGTATAGGGTTAGATTCTTTTGAACCAAGATAAATTTTAAGTACTTAATTTAATATTTGGGTTGCACGATATGAAATCCCGGTAAGGGATACGAGATAAATTTTAACGTAGGCACTTTAAAAAAAACTTAATATATATCTAAGCATCTAATTATACAAGAAAATATCTACTGATGTACCCCGTCGGCAAAAGAATCCTAGTTTTTTCAATTGGATCAGAAACTTACTTGAGTATTTGGTAAGGTTTGTAATGGATTACAGAATGATATAAATACAAATAATTTTATTAGTCACCTACTTCAAACCTTTCATTTTCGTGTGGAAATTCCCCCAGGCTTTACCTTATTGGAGTCAATATCTTAAAATGCCCTATTTACTTAAAGTTATTGATATAATGGATAAATTAGCTAAGATTGCTTCATCATCTACTTGCCCTTGTGCCAATAATTTGGGGTCGGCGCATATAACTCTCCTCAATACATTCCTGTCAGAATGTCTTCTCCTCAGTCAATCCTTTCCTTTCCAGTTAGGAATACTTAATTGTAGATTACTTAAGGAGGACCTGTCATTATATATAAACAAAAAACTTTTAACTGAGGAAGAGATTTTCAGCTTTGCCTAATAAAGTATTGACTAACTTTTTAAACGACACGCGACAGCACAAAACTAGTCTTTTAAATTTTTTTAAGAATAAGAATTTTGAAAAATTCCAAGAATTATGTTCCTTTTTCGTTGCAAAGAAACTTGAATATTTATTACAATTTTAAATGCCACAATTTAAGAACAAATTTTCCTCGAAAAACAATCCTCGTATACAAACAGGTTCTATCTAAATATCAAATTCAACAATGCATACTATAATAAGTTAATAACTTGTATTATTGTTAACTTAATTATTATATTTATTGCTTTTTTATGCCGCATTTAAATGAACCGGATAATCATAATAAATGAAATTACTGAACAGTTTCAGCTAATGTTACATAGGCATAATTTAGTGGTTTAATTTTGGCTTAGTAACTCCGTGAATCACTTTTTTTTTATACTGTAATTTTTTTTGGAACGTGCAATTCAGCGTTCAACATTATTTTTATAAGTAGGTACATGTTTACTTCATAAAAATGAATAAATTAGCAATTAGTAAAAAGTAAATTAGTAAAGTGTAGTTTATGAGTCTCAGGCTTAAATAGTACATCAATTATTATATTTTTATTGTTAGATTAATTTAACAAAACAGACTTTTTTAAGTTAAATAAGACAGGAGTCACCGTTGCGGAGTTAATTAATCTTTATTGGATAAAATTTAATTAATATAATTAGATTTAATTAATATAATTAGATTTCAGTCGAATGTAATTTGGTTTTACCATAATTAAATATTTCATATATTATATTAGACACTATACCTATACGAGTAGGTACAGTTTACCATACGGCGGCGGCGGGTGTTTAATTTTAACAAATCTGAATGTTTATTTTTATCTATAAAATAATGATGTGAAAAAGTTAGTCATTAAATTAATTAACAATGTCAAAGATGTCAGCTATTAATAAATAAATGAATTAATGAAACTCCCTACTTCATAAGATTAAATTTTATGCTATTTCAATTGCACCCACATTTGGTCCAGCAAATAATTTTTGAAAATAAATATAAGCATTTTGAGTTGCCCTTTACCGGACTAGCTTCTGAACTATATTATGCCCGACCCGTGCATAGAACCCGGGACCTTTGATGTAAACATAAGCGCAAATTTTTGCTACGGGTCCAATAAGAGTATTTAATATTTAATGATATTCAATGGCTCTTACCTGTATGACAGTAATCTTCCAAGTAGTGCCTGGCAGCTCGCTGCACTATAGAGTAATACAAGCTGACAGAAGATGCAAGCGCCATCTTCTCTTCTCTTCTCTGCTTCTTCTAAAAACTCCTTCCGTCTGTCGCTATTACTATTTGTTTGCCTATATGTTACAGTTTTAAACTAAACATAACGTACGTAAACTCAAACTGTTTCAACTGCATTAGTTTTGTTTGTGTGTTTGTGTGTGTGTGTGCAAAAAATGAAAAACTTGGAAAATAACCAGTTAAAAAAATCTAGTTTGAACTGCGTAAAGTTGCGGTTTTCAAAAATTTTTTTTAGCCGGAAAAATTGTTTTTGTTAGACGAAAGACGTTTTTGTCACGGTGTTCCATTTTTTTTAAAGTCCAAAGTCACAATTTGTTGCACTACCGCACCGCATACTACCGCTGTCCAAAAGTCTACGCGAAATGAAACACGTAATATAAAATAATAGAAAGGTTTTGGATGCGGGCGGTGCGCTCCGCAGTTACTGCGAGACTGCCATTGCCGGTGTCGTTTTTTTGTTTCCCTTCGCTCGGAGGATGCGCCTCAAATAAGTTCGGATTATCCGATTATTTGATTGTGTTTATGTTTATCTCTAAAACTATTCACGATTCAACGTTCAAAAATCTTATATATGATTTTTTTTTCACAAAACGCAATGTTTAAAAAAAATCATGGAGTTAATTTATAAACTAGCTAATTAAAATCATTCAAAATAATAATAATTTTATTATGCAATGAATTTCAGGGAAAATTTGAAAAAAAATAAAAGAAAATTCGCAAATTCCAATTAGATTCACATTAGCAATAACAAAAACAAATATGGCGTCCGTCGTGAAAACGCGGGAAAATAAGTTTCCCGCCGAGACGATCCACTCGAGACATGCGTACGTAACGCAATGTTTACGTGAGCCTTTTATTTTTTTTACTTCAGAAGAAGCGTTTTACAAACGCCTTAAGTTTTTTTGTATGTTTTTACGACGCACTGGTGTTTGTTTTACGAAGCAGTTGGACTTTACTATTCTAATACAACATCTAGTGTGTACATACCCATACATTGTTAATAAAGTTTCAGCAAAAAACTTCAATTAATTTTATACTTTAATTACTTAATTAAAATTTTATATAAAATGCAATTTATGCTAAATAATTCTTATTTATTATATTAGGTATGCATTATTCAGTCTGAGATGTAGTTGTCTGACTTATGTCATGACTAAGGTGGAACAATTATCAAAAAAGTAGTGTTACTGGTATGTTGCTACGCCAAAAGATAGCCTTATCGGTCGTGTTAACATTATCAGGAGCGGCGACGCAATTATGACGAAACCCTTTTTAAAAACGATTCGCGTAAAAATAAAGAAAAAATGAGAAAAATGTTCATCAACGCGACACGACACCCTCCCGCGCCCCTCCACCACCCCCCATGTCCCCTGCGCCCCGGGCGGCGGGTGGCGAGCGACAAGGAGAGCAACACAATCTCGTATACCTGTTTCAGTCGTTGCATCTCGCGCCACCAAGTTTCATACGAAAACTACCCGCGGTGCGCACCTCTTTCTTCATCAAAAAACGCAGTAAGTCTTTTTTATATCTCTCTGATTTCAACTTTATTCTGATAAGCATAAGATTAAATTTCCAAAATAATTGGTAAAGGATATTTGGTAAAATCGTAAGCAGTTGAAGTTTTGGACTCTTGCAACTGTGAGGCACAACTACATGCAAACTAAGCTAAGTTTAGCCGTTATACGTACACGCTGCACTCACTCACACATGAAAAACTTCCTTATATATTTCCATGTGTGTGTATATCACTCCCGTGTGCGCACAAAAGTTCCTATAGAAGTTTTTGGATGACTTTCTTTGTGTCAGTGATTTTTTTCGCGGTGTTGTGTATGTGTGCGCGGGTCAGTGTGATTTTTTTCGAGTTTTTATTACTCACACAACGGTGAGGCATGTTTGTATGAGCTTGTTTGCTTGTGTGGGGGTGGACGCCCGTTCTTTGTGCCCGGGGATTGTAAAAAATGTCATATTGGATTCTAGAAGCGCTAATGAATGATAGATACGTGTATGTATTCACCCCCTGCACGCTGCATGTCCTTTCTAAAAATCTGATGTGGGATTTGCAAAGTGTAATCCTTTTTTTCGTTATTTGGTGCCGACATTTTTCATCACTGCTTTTTGAATATCTGATAGGTTGTACTAATGAGTTTTGGTCGGTAAATAAAATATTATGAATCTATTTTGTTTCTTTTTTGTTGAAAAGACTTCAACGCGTACCTACTTGTAAGATAATATTTTTGATAGTAGATTTCATTAACCCCTTCAGTTTTGCTAAATTGCTTAAATTTGGAGTGAGTTTATGTCGGTAGTGTAATAGCCGAGGTTTGAACCCGTGCAAGTTTGTAAAACCAGCTACTAGGCTACTGGTGATTTCAATGTAGAGCTGTTTTCTTGCTAGGTTACTCCCCCAATACACCTAAGTCACCCATGAAATTCATTGTTAGCTTTTGTTTTTGTCACTACCAATAAGCTTTTACACTACTGAGGTAGCAAAATATGCACACAGTTGACAAGTGTTTACAAAGGCTTTACTAAATATCAATGCATACAAATATTTGTAATCAGAGGGAATTGAACCCTCGACCTCTGACTTGGCAGTCGAATGCCCTACTGCTACGCCAAGTCGTCGTTCTCCGTCCTCTTAAAGATGTTTTTTTTTATAACACTTAGGTGGCAGAAAGCACGCGACCTACCTAATGGGAAGCAGTCACCGTGGCCTATAGACCTGTGCAACACCAGAGACGTCCAATTAATCCCACCCTCTCCTTTCCTACACGTGCCAGACTGAGGTATCACCCTCACACGGTGGCATCAATTCCATCAAGAACCAAGCGGTTCGGTGCCTCTTTTATTTGCTGCACCATAAAGACTTGGAATTCTTTACCAGCGCATGTGTTTCCTTCCTCCTATAGTCCCGGGGCCTTTAAGCGGTGTGTGAAAAAGCATTTGATGAGTCCGTCAAGCTGAGGGCCGCCACTGTAGCACTACCGGTGTATGTGGTGGTGACCCCAGTCCTGAGACTTTGCCTTTCGCTTACCATCAGGCGAGGTGGAGTCATTTTGACGTGTCCTATATATAAAAAAAAAAACGTTACGTGTAAGATATTATAAACCTGTAATGACACAGTCGACGCATCCGTTTTTCTAATAATAATAATAGCAACCCATTTATCTCCTACTGCTGGGCACGGGTCTCCTCTGCTCTAAGGAGAGAGCTGAGAGGGTTTAGACCTTAATCCACACACGCTGGCCTAATGCGGGTTGGTGGATCGGACATGTCCTTAGAATTTCTTCTAGGACATGTGGGTTTCCTCACGATGTTTTTCTTTCACCGTCTACAGATGGTACAAAAGAAAGCTACAACCTGGGAGTCTTCAAGTCTAGAGTGAATAGGTTTCTTCTAGGCAAGCGTGCTCCACCGTCGACCACATCATCATTTACCAACAGGTGAGATCGTGGTCAAACGCGAGCCTATTACCAATAAAAAAAAAAAAAAAAAAATCTTGTGATTAGCACATATAAATTCCACAAAGTGAAATTCACATTGGTACTGTCCGGCCGGATTCGAACTCGATACCTCTGAGTAGAGGCCGCGTCCTTATCCATTCAGCTACCATCGCAATCGTTTTTTCTAGACTGTGCATAAATAGGTCAGTCTTGGGAGTGAAGTAGCTATTAATGAGAGTAATAAGCCAATTTCCATTGGATCTACGATTTGTCACGATTCAATATCGCTTATGAGCGAGTACTACTGCATTTTCAATTAATATTAGCTATTTGTAGCTGGCGTCAGATGTTTCAAGCTCCCATTTTTTATAGGCGGAAATTCCCTCGTTAACCTATGCCGGCAAGTAGGTGCGGATATGTCGGAATCGAACCGACTAAAACCGTATCCCGACTCGGGACTTCAGATGTAAGGTAGCCATAAGGCATAGGTATCCTTAGCACTTTAGGCGGCAGTGCACTGCCTGTCTGTCTGTCCGTCCATCCGTCCGTCTGTCTCTCCGTCCGTTTGTCACAGCCAAATTTCTCCGAAACTATAAGGCCTATGCCGTTGAAACTTGGTAAGTTGACGTATTCTGTGAAACGCATTAAGAATTTTTTTAAATATAATCGAAAATTGATGCGATTCTTTGCCGATGGATCTAGTTCAGGTTTATGCAAAAAGCCATGTTGTGGCCGCCAACATAGTTATTTTTTTTTCTTTCACAAGACGTTTCTAATGTTATTATGATTTGTGAAAGAATGCAGTGAAAGGTGTTCAAAAGTAATCGGCTCGTACGGAACGCGTATTGAGTCATCATCTTGATGGATGTGCTAAGTGGCGCTTGCGCATACGTTAGTTTAAGCGGTTTTTGGATTTGTGGTGTAGCTTTTCTGCTAATGGACCTGCTAAACTGTTAGCGTACCCTGAACTCCGAAGTGATAGAAGATAGACGAACGAGGTAATGATGATGATGAATCGTCGTCGTCCTACAGGGATCTGGGAGTCTAGAGTAGATCTAGGCCCTCTGTAGCAGAAGGACAGATACGCAAAATCCCGGAATAGCAAAATCCCAGATTAGCAGAAGGACAGATTAGCATAAAGGCAGAAGTACAGATACACACTGAAGTCAAAATAAATTTTAAAAGTTATTTAATTCGTTTTATTAAAGATAAAATAAATTTTAAAAGTTATTTAATTTGTTTTATTAACTTTGGCCAAACGTATCAAACATTCCATTGCAGAATTTTTATTATTCAAAAAGCTCGTGATAGCTTGATCAATTTTTTTATCTTTCATTGTAATAAGAGAAGAACGTTTTTGTGGTATGCTATTGGCGGTCAACTTCAGATCTTGGAAATATGCTTCTTTCTTTAATAGCTGTACAAATAGGAAGAAATACAAATAGATAATAAGGTTAATAATAAGGTTTGGTTTGTATTATAATGTACACGACAGTACATTATCTGCCTTTATGCTAATCCGTCCTTCTGCTAATCTGGGATTTTGCCATTCCGGGATTTTGCGTATCTGTCCTTCTGCTACAGAGGGGATCTAGGAGGTAGGACACGACGTAATCTCCCGTCCGAAATGAGCTGTCCGACTGGGGTAGTACCTCCACCCTACAGAAGACCGCGGTCATAATAACCATCGTGTTTTGTTTCCGCCGGTAAGTAGGGTAGCCAGAGCTCACTGTACCCCTCCACCCCCCAACCCCTTCTTAGCCCTCCCCCCTTCCCTTCAGGGTAGGCAGCGCGTGTGTGACACCCTTAGTGTTGCACACGTCCATAGGCTACGGTGAGCGCTTTCCATCAGGTGAGCCGTGTGCTTGACTCCCACCTACGTGGTATAAAAAAATCAACTGGAATGCGAGGGAAATGCCTTTTAGATAACCTTACACCCTGGTAATCAAGACCCGAGACGGTGGTTTTAGTCGGTTCGGAACATAACTACCGCCAATGGCTGTCGTGGTAACCGTGAGGCAGTAGGGTTGTTGTATCCTGAGCTTACACTTCGCGTCCAATTCTTTCTTATTGATGTGTCGCCTTATCCTGTCTATACTTCAAGCGAATAGGCAAATAGGAGAGCTCACAGCCCCCCACCCCGTTTCCCCAAGCCCCCCAACCCCGCCCAAACTCCTTAATCCTCTCCCCTTCCAAGGTCGGCAGCGCGAGTGTGACACTCCTGATGTTGCACACGTTAATAGGTTAAGGTAACCGCTTCCCACCAGTTGGGCCGTGCGCTTGTCTGCCACCTAAGTAATATTTGGATATCTAACTTCGTTAATACCTAAATATTGAAATACTTACCCCATTTCATTGATTTTTATATGATTCCTTTAAGCCAAAGCGTGCAGCAATGACTCACGACAGTAAGTGGAAATATTGCACTTTCTTGGTGACCGCAAGCTTGCTCAGCATTTTCCTGGAATATTGACGGCCTCTGTGGCGTAGCGGTAGTGCATTCGATTGCTACGATAGGGCGCGGGTTCAATTCCCGCTCAGTGCAAATATTTGTATGCATCAATATGTCTATATCCACTACTAGTGGACCACTAGTATAGGTGTTTCTATGTATTTGCCGATTCATTCATCATGCGTACAGCTAAGGAGTAGAATTCTCTGCCCGAGTCTATAATTCTGGAAAGCTATAACCTGGAAGTCTTCAAGTCACGAGTGAATAGGTTCCTTCTAGGCAAGCGTCATTCATCGTAGACCTCATCGTCACTTACCATCAGGTGAGGTAAAGGTCATACGTAAAAATATCATAAATAAAAAAAAATGCATTATTCATCGGCAATATTGTTTGCTACTTTAGTGTTATATAACTAAAAGCCCTTGTTACATATGTATTTTAGTACATCAGCTTCAGCCACTCAGTGTAATGATATGCATTAGTCGACAGTGTATTAATCTGCCGAAAGCCATGCCATTAGGCGAGAGAGAGACAAAAAATATAAAAAAAAAACTACAAGTAAAAAGAGGTCAGTAACTGGCTAGTACAGTAGCACTCGAATACTAGTACCGGCGCACGCGACGCTGGATCTTGATGATAGCTTTTTTTTCTTTGACTCGTTGTAATTGCTTCTCTTGCCTGATTTGGTGCGATGAATCGCTCATTCTGCGTTGTATCAAAAAAAAAGTTTTTTTTTTTCGCATTGATTTTTAATATTTCATAAGATCAAAATCTTTTAAATATACACTATAATTATATAGATTAGTTTTTTTTGTATAATAAAGTAGAATTGACCTAATTAGGTTTTAATTCCTTCAAGCCCCTTTCATCACCGAACGACCAGGGCCTCGATTCTGCTAAAGGCAAACCACTGTAATACCACTGACACTCTAAAAATGCTATTTAATTGTAGACTTTACCGTTATACAGTTAAAGTCTAAAATCAAATGAAAAGAATTCATTTAACTTTTTCATTCGCTCTACAAAATATCATTTGATTTTAGACTTTAGCTTGATTTTAATAAAGTTTACAATTAAATGGCATTTTTTAGAGTGTCAGTGGTATTACAATGGTTTGCCTTTAGCAGAATCGAGGCCCAGACGTAGCGCCACCGGTACATGGTGGATATCCCACTCATACGCACAAAGCGTTTTGGCAGTACGTTCATCGTGCGTACTGTTAAAGAGTGGAATGCCCTGCCTGAGTCTGTATTTCCGGAAAGCTACAACCTGGGAGTCTTCAAGTCTAGAGTGAATAACTTCTAGGCAAGCGTGCTCCACCGTCGACCACATAATCACTTACCAACAGGTGAGATGTGGTTAAACGCGAACCTATTACCATTATATTCCCCACTGGGGACAGTGTGCCCTGTAGGTGTGCTCATACTCCACATGTGTAAACAGTTCGCGATCAAGACGCGCTGTCGAGTTGCCACGCTAACTTATTGTGGACATTACAAAATATTTAAATTATGAGAAAATATTAAGTATGTACAAATTTAAAAAAAAGTTTAGGTGTCGAAGAATTCCTCCCCATCTATGTCGACTGGTAACGTACCCAAAAGGCTGGCGGCATTGTGGACATTACTTCAACTGGCATTTCACCGATGATGAAAAATGAAGATATAAGAACATGCAGTGCATGCTACTTATTATTAGGGTGTCTATCTTTTATTCTTTCAAAATTTTATTTTACAATATTAATGCGTTTAACTCAATTTTATTGGATAAAACGTGAAAATCAATTAAGTCAAACTATTTTTCACTGGTGAAATCCATCTTCAGGAATTATCAGTTGAAGATTGAAAAGTAAGAAGTTCATCTAAAAAGGAGGTTCTAAAACTATTAGGTAGTTTTAAGTTTCCAGCATTTTAAATTCGAATGTCCATTCCATCGCATTAATTTTTGTACATACATACAACGAAATAAATTGTTTCATTTATTTTATTGTTACATATTTTAAAATAAATGAATTGCAGTTATTTACATAAGATATTAAAGCTGTCTGACGGTCGTGCTTCAGCATTGATTTTATGTGATCGCTTCCGACCCGGAGAAAGGAATTTAATGAATACAAACAGGGTTTGAAAAAAACATTCATTTCTTGCTTTCAGCTAAATATAGGATGTAATCAAATGTTTCGATTTGTTTTTATTGAAGTAGCAAAAAATTGAAAAAATTAACATTTTCATCATTATCATCAAAGCGTGAGACTCATTTACATCAAAAACTTGAACTTGACTTAACGGCCTACTCTGCAAATATTTTTTATATGACTTTTATCAGAGTGACTCCCATCCCGGAGAAGAAAGTTTACGCTGCATTATCACTTAATCAGCAGGTTATCTTGGCAAGTGGGGATCTCCTTATACCCAACACTGCGTTCCATATATTTTGATTTAAAATTAATTACACAGCGTATCCACAAGATTCTTTCGCGCATTGTGTAGTTTGAACATAATTACGTGCCGTCGGCGTCTAAAAAATGCAATTATACACACATCTTCAATTAGCTCTATCCAAAAATTAGAAGATACACCTGACGCGCTCTAACTTTAAGGATACATCGCTACACAGTGGAACCATGATGTAATTGTAAAAAAAAACATTAAGCTGTCGCGGGGCGCCTGGCAGAAAAAGTCGTGGGCTTAAAAAATCTTGATCAAGTCAAGATGAGTTCACCTCGCCTGATGGCAAGCTAAAAGTAAAATAAATAAAATCGCAACATTATTGGTTTCGTCAATATGACTTCACATAGCCTTATGGTAAGCTAAAGGTGAAATTTCAGGAATGGGAGTCACCAAAATATAAAACAATATTCTTACAATGGTGGCCTCTTCAGTTAATATATATGGTGGTAGCGACATTGCTTGTGTTTCGACTGGGTTACGTCGGTAATCTAATGTCAGGGGTTCAAACCCGCGACCGAAAATTGCAAGTCCGGTGACTTACCCATTAGTTCACCGCCGCTTCTTGTTCGCAACATCTATCTATACTATTGTGAAATTTTAATATAGCTGTGTCTGTACGTTGGAGATAATAAAAAAAAACTTGGGTTTCTAAATTAATGATTCTGATAACAGAATTTTTTTTTGGAAATCTTTTCTGTTTGTGTAGTATTTTATTCACGATCGCGATTTTGAGGTTTTTTTTAAACAGAAATTTCGGTTAGATTTAAAATTACATAACATAAACTCACGCCTATATCCCCGAAGGGGTAGGCAGAGGTGCTAGCACCCACATTTCGCCAGTTTATGTTTAGGTCCCAATGTAATAGGTGGCAAGCCTATTGCCATTAACCGGGCACTTATAAACCTGCGATAAATACATACATAGCTTCGAAAAGCATCGAAAAGTCATTGGTGTGTGCCATGGTGAACCTGGGATCGAACCCGAGGCCTCGTCTCAGCAGTCCATTTAAAATTACCGTATTTTTAATTGAAATTGGTTGAGCGGTACCGGAGATATGAGCAAAAGTCGCGATCACCGACATTCACGCGGGCGGAGCCGCGGGTATAGACTAGTGGCGCTATAAAAGCAACAAGTAAACTAATTCTCAAAATCAAGGCACGGAGTTAATTCAGGCGAGGTAATCGTACCTCATACTATTAAGCTAGCCACACAACGATTTCGCTGGCCAGCATCTCATTGAGAGCGCAACAGGTAGGCAACCTTAGTCCGTCCAAGCTGAGGAAAACATCGGCTAATTATCTTATGTACGTGAGCTTCTCTCTGAGTATAATTGCGTAGAAAACTAAAACGATAATTATTACAATTTTACAAGCATTCCTGGAGGCGGATATGGCAGTCAGTCCCATAAAAGCCGAGGTAAACTGATTCGAAAGGTGGAGAAATATGCATCCTTGACAATCAATCCTTCAGAATTTCATCTGAAATAGGCAGTTATTAAGGTACTAGACAGTATCGAAAGGTACGGGAATTACAATAAATATTTTTTTTGGAAGAAAGTGATATCGATAATAGTCTATTAAAATATTTAAAAAATGATTTAGAGAATGAAACCGAATTACCTTTTTTTAAGTCGGTTAAGTATACTAAGACATTGGAATTTTGCCAAATATTTATGACATTAAATCTGACTGGTTTCGCCCTATGGCATAAATAATAGTGAATTTTATGCAGGGTGGTGGGTATTTTTTCGGTACAAATATCCTCATGGATACCCCTTGCAGCCAGCGAACCAGGTTATGTCGGACTCTTACCGTCTAAAACCGCACGCCGTCCAGGGTGTAAGGTGGCCCATAGAGCATTTCCCTCGCATCCCGGCTTGACCCAGGCTATATGTATCTCCGGGGCCGGGATGGCTCCCTCGAGTTTGGTAACCACGGTGTTCTTGTCATGCCCCGGGAAAGGGGAGGGGGGCGCTTTTACGTGTACCGATTCGGGACAGTCAGCAGACCCATAAAAGAAAACTTATATACTCTTTTTTTAAAATCATTGAACCTAATCCATCATCATTGTTCTATATTTAAACTTTGATATTCACAACCAGTACCATCTCACCTACATAGAAAACTTTCAATAGCCGGCCGAATGTAAGGTTCACAAAACAAAGGACTGAAAACTGCTGGTGAATTGGCGTCGGACGTGCCAGACCACGTACGGGCCGCGGCCTGGTGAAACGGAAAGTGGGCCCGGCAAGGACGCCCGCCTCACTCGCTTCCTTGGACTCGAACTTTGCTGTATGGCCCATGTGTAAGCGATGAGTGGGTAATCGTGCGGTGGTGAAAGGGAGAAGATTGAAAAGTGGGAAAATTAGTGAAGAAAGTAAAAAAAAAAGATTAACAAATTCAAAAACCCGACTGCTTTGTTAAAAAACCCGACAAGTTTGATAGCAGGCGGTACCCATTAATATTTTTTCGGTTCTGATTTGTGAATGGGTATCCTGTGTCACTCGGGCGATGAATACCTTTCATTTGAGACCTCATTCATCGAAATCTGTCCAGTCGTTAGGCCTGTAGAGGGGAACAAAGAAAACTACATACATACATAGATACAACACATTATCCTCGCTGGCGCAGTCGGGTAAAAAGATGAAAAAATGACGAATACACAAAGTGGGTAAACGGTAAAGAAAATTAAGGTTGACTAGTAGAAACTGCCTCAGGCGTTAAGTCTGTCATTGTAAGTTTTATTGTTGTGCAGAAAGTTTAAAAAATTTAAATTCTAGGATATTTTTTCTACACAGTGCTATTTTTTTGCACAGGTTGCCTGCAAGATATTGCTTTTGCGATAAGGCCGCCATTTGTACATATTTATTGTGTTTTCCATTTATGTATTTTCTTATTGGTGTATAATAAAGTTTATTTCTATTATATAGTTATATCTAGACCCAAAGTTAATGGAGCTTAACTAGCATATATTACGAGTATTATAGGTTTTGGAAGGCGTGCAAACATATCCATATTTGCTTTTTTTTCAATATTAAATCGAAAATCAGTTTAGCCAATTTTGCGTAATTTAGTAGCAAGTAAATATACAATATTGTCACATGTAGCGGTTATCTGCAGCTTTGGTCGCGCGGAATCCTACGAGTATTATTCCTACAACCCGTAAGAATCTATTTCCAGAAAAAAATTAACATACACCTTATATTTCAGTGCAATCTACTCAATTGTTTCGAAAAAATAACTAATACACTCACTTCTGCATTTTATAATACAAGTTAATTTCACTAGCATATAATCGCTACCCGCTTATGTCTCGCGCCCTGCGGTTTCAGATTAGTGTTGTGTAGGGGAGGTTAGTGTTATCTCAAATATACCTCATTATAGATCTCTACGTGCCCAGGACTCATGAGTTCCTCATATTGAGTTGAATGATAGATGTCTGACACTGAACACATATTGATACCAACTTTAATGGCATTGTAATTATGTTTAGGTTAGAAAGTGGGTCTGAACGTAATGTTGCTTTTTATAACACCAAGCGTTGGTAGCTCAGTGGTTGGCCGTCAGATGGCCTAATGATCTTAAGGTCCCGGATTCGATTGCACTGTCGAAGTGGACCCAGCCCTAGTTAGTCCCAGTCTTAGCTAATGGGTTTAGGGAGTATAATGAGTAATTTTGGTTACTAATAATAAACACCCAAACATCAGGAAACTTCACATTTTTTTTTATAGAACATGTCAACATGACTTCACATCGTCTGATGGTTAGATAAAGGTGAAATCCCAGAAAGCTAGCAATATGTCTCACTGCGTTGGAGCGTTGGGCTGCTACGTTGTAGGTCGCGGGTTCGATTCCCGCTGTGAGAAAATATTTGTATGCATTATTCTACTGATATGTTAATTTGGTCTGGATGCTTTAAACCGTCAGTCCCGGTTGCCATACGACTATAATATACGGCAGTCATTACAGGTAGTTGGAGCAATAAAATATTCGTCTAACTACAGAACTTCGATATCGCCTATAGGTTGTGGAGGTCAGGGGCCTTACTCCGAAAAACGAAAATATTTGTATCCGTTGACGTTTCGACCATTTAGCTACCCCGAAAGTGTTTCGTTTTGGATTTCGGATCCGTCTTCGATCGTTTGACATTGAGGTTGTCGATCGTTATCAGTACACCTCCTACTCCCAAAATACATTTGACGTTTTCGCTGTCATTGTTTGACAAATGGTCCGTTTTCGTTCGATCCGAAAAGTTCATGTTCGATTTTCAGAGTAAGGCCCCAGATGCCAGTCGCTTCACGGGAAATATCGAAGTACGCCGCTTCGTAGTTAGACTGAAAAACCGACCTCAAATGATTTGGGAAATGACTCGGGGGATACGAATAGAGCGTATTGCTTCTTACCCTATGCGCACACTTGGGGACAGGCGACAACGACAGCTCGGTGACTAGACGCGACGACAGACTGCGGCCGACAATTTCATATATTTGTGTTGTTCAAAGCTTCGCACACTTGGCGTCAGAGACGCGGAGTCGTGACGATAACCTAGGGGAGTCGCTGCGTCAGGTGGCGCTATGAAATTATCGGCCGCAGCCTGTAATCGCGTCTAGACGCCGAGCTGTCGCTGTCGCCGCAGCCTGTCGTCGTGTCTAGACGCCGAACTATCACTGTCGCCTGTCGCCAAGTGTGCGCCTAGTGTTAAAGTCGAAATTAAGTGAAAGTGGTATACTTCCCAGGTCAGGCAATCCCATATGTGCTGAGAAATCACAACCGTTATAACTATCTACAGTTTCTAAGAGATAAAAATATACAAAATATTCAAATTTCATACAATAATTTGTTATATTTAATTTAATGCAAACGATTATTGTACAGTTTTAGTTAATTATACCTTTTTTTAAGTCATGGTATGCATTCATTCAGCAGCCAGAAGAACCATCCATCTTCGTCACAGACCAGACTCAGTGCATTAACCAGACGTTTCGAAATATATCGACAGAACTACAACTATCTCGCTCTTTCGTATAGAAAACAAACTATGGTATGTGTTTGCTTGTCTTGTTCATCTAAAGAGTGATTCAGCAGATTTTAAGTTTTCAAAGAATGTATGTTTGGAAGTTGGTAAAGTTGTTTTTAACTTTAAAATTGTTGGGAAAAGGTTGAGTTTTGCATGAGAAGGTTGTGTTGAATTATATTTCCGAAGCAAGTGTTTAATGTTGAGTGCAACAATCTTTTTCTGGATGGTGTTATTCATTTGGTGCCACGCTCCGATAGTCTTATTAAGTGGTTACATCGTGTTTAACACTGTTTCGCTTATTTTTTATGTGTTAAATGTTAACTTTTATGGATGTTTGTCATAATTCTGTTGGCATAGTGGTGTTCGCGGTCCTGTAATCGGTCTGTTTATTCCTGAAGTGTATCTTCGGTTTACCACAATAGTGGCGAGTTTCTTATTATCCACTTACAGATTTTTAGATAAATAAATGAACTCTAGACCCAAAGTAAGCATAGTTTAACTAGCTTGTGTTATGGGTTCTAGAATGCGGATAAACATATCTACTTATTTATATACCTACTTTTTTTGTAAAATATACTTAAACATAGAAACACTCAGACCAATGCAAATAGACATATTCATGCATACAAATATTTGCACTGAGCGGGAATCGAACCCACGCCCCCTGCGTAGCAGTCGCATGCACTACCGCTACGCAATAGAGGTCGTCAAATGATGAGATGTATATATATATATATATAGTAATCACCTGTAAGTCGGTATATACCTACTGTTTGACGGACGAGGTTTTAGCACAGGTTTTTTTTAGGTCAGAGGGCAGTTGCTCCCGTAAAAGTCATGATAAGTCAAACATTGGAAAGTAGGAAATTGTGCTGGATGCGTTTCCCTAGCTCTAAAGTTTGATCTTGGGATGCTACCATGATAACACTGTGTTGATGATAATGGCTTTCAAACTCTGTACTGCTACTAATAATAATACCCAACCTAGGTATCGAATCTGATAGCTCTTGCACAGTAGTCGCAGCCGCAATCACTGCGCTATCGACGCAGAAACTAACAGAGGAAAATAGTGTCTTACTAAAGGGTAACTGGATTGGTTTCACTCAATTAATTTGATAGCAACCCATTTATGTCCCACTGTGGGGCACGGGTCTCCTCTCCTCTAACGAGAGAGCTGAGAGGGTTTAGACCTTGATCCACACACGCTGGCCTAATGCGGGTTGGTGGATCGGACATATCGTTAAAATTTCTTCTAGGATATGTGTATTTCCTCACGATGTTTTTCCTTCACCGTCAGCAGATGGTAAATTATGTAAATTAGCACATACAAATTCCACAAAGTGAAATTCACATTGGTATTGTCCGGCCGGCTTCGAACTCGATACCTCTGAGTAGAGGCCGCGTCCTTATCCATTCAACTACCATCGCCATGTGGTAAACATGCGATTAACATGTGATTAGCACATATATAAATCCCACACAATGTTATAATAATATAGATTAAATCAAAATAAAAAACTAGAAAATATCACCTTACACTCATTACTAAACTCTCATTAGTCAGTCATTACTGCGTCGAATGAGAGCATCAATAGTTATTTTTCAATTTCTACTAAGTACAGGCGATGTGGTATAACTTATAGTACCTAAAGGGTAACAAATGCTTCGCTGTAATCCATCTACTTCACGAACTGATGGCAGAGCGGGGCGGGGAGCGGGCACGGGGCGGGTGGTGCAAGGTATAAGCGGAAGCGAGTATAGAACAATTGGTCGTTTACTCGCTTCTACTAATGCTTACTGCAGAAGAATGGTTTATGTACATATTATTTTGTACCTTTAAGTACATTTGAGAAAAAAAAAACTGTTTTCAACATTTTATTATTTTACACTAATATTTTAGTGTCATTAAAAAAACACAAAATAAATAAATTATAGTCGAATCCATTCAAAAAAATATTTGTGTACATTTAATTTTTGGAATATCAATTACTGATAACCTAGGTATTTAATAATGAAAATGCAACTTTAATAATCGTGAATAATTACACTACAACTACTTACATGTAATTTTAAAATCTGTTTTAAAGGTGTACCTGAATAATAGTCTTTTATTTCCAGTATTGATCGCCTCCATTTCAGCCAGACATATTGTTTTTTCAAAATCCCATGAACCAAAACTCATTAGAGTACTTTTCTCTAAGCCTCACAATATCGGATTTTTGGCTATTCGCACTCATTTCGCTTGATGGTAAGCTAAAAGTATACATCTAATTACCACAGTCCGCTGTATCTTATCACTTGGAGCGGGGTACAAACTGCATGATGCATTAATCCCTGCTCCCCAGGACGGACCCTTAATATATGATGGCGGGTTCAGCCGGTCACGCCACAATCACTTCAAACTTGATCCTGCCTCGATTTATAATACCAATTCTAGTTAACTATAACTAGAATCATAATTTGTGTTTCATAGTTTTAACTTTATATCTATCCATTTTAAAACTATTGAACGATTAATTTTTTTTATGTCGGTCACGTCAATATGACTTCACTTCGACTGATGGTAAGCTGAAGGTAAAGTCTCAGGAAGGGGGACCATATTTATTCAATAACAATTAGGTAGTCGTTTAATTTTATTAATCGACTTGGAGGTTCAGTTTTTGACCTGTACGTATGCATGTATGTATGTAAGTATATTTATCCGTTTATCTCGCGTTTTGTTGGATCGAATTAGATGCGGTTTTCAGAAAATTATTCTTTACATTTTGGAGAAGGTTCTATTTTTTATTGATTATTTTTTTTTACCTTACCTATCTTAAAAACTGTTTTATCCATTTATATGAACATTCGTATTAACATAAGGTTTTGCTTTTAATTTTTTCTGTATAAGTAACCAACATAATCTGAGCGTCAATTCTGATACACCCGAAGCTTTTACTTGACAGCGCGGGGTACGTTGCTTGTTTGTTTAGTTTATCTTGATTTTTATGGGAGCGGCTACCGTCTGACTACAGAGAGGGAAGTCCATGCAAGAGTCTCGTCCACCAATCAGCTGGTGTATCGGTTACTGATGAGGTAGGTTATGGGCCCCAAAGGGTAGGGTCCCATATACCCCGTACAACCACGTCGTAATAATTATGTAGGTATCTTCAATGTTAATTTAACATAAATATCTTCTCGAATATACGATCTTGGTTTGAATTAAAAACATATTATTTTAGAAAACATATCAAGTTGTCTGTGACATTTTATGATAATTTAATCAAAAAAGAAAAATGCAAAGTCGCACAAATTAGACTCATGTAGGGCATGTAGGATTTAAATTAGAATTTTATTAGTTCATTTACATGTTCGCTTTTGGGGTCAAACATGAATAGTGTTGTGGGTCGAATTGGTCACGAATAGTAACATTATAAAGAGAAAATATTTGTTTGTTTGTAATCTATAAAGTCTGAAACTACTGATCCGATCAAAAAATCTTTCATCAACTATCTTTCGTAATATAGCGCTACCATTGCTACTCTGCTGCACTATGCCAACGCCAACCGCCTGAGCGGACCCCACGGATACCACCCCCGTCGACCATCAGGTGTGGTAATGTCGGAATCAAACCGACTAAAACCGCACGCCGTCTCGGATCTCAATTACCGGGGTATAAGGTTACCCAATAGGCATAACTCTCGCACCCCCCAAACCCTGGGCAATCTACGGTTTTAAGATGACTGTCTACGATTTTAAAATGGCCCCTTTATTATTTCATGCGAAAACTCTCACGAATACTATCCCCGCGGTTAGCAGTGGTGGTTATGTTGGAATCGAACCGATTAAAACCGCACGCCGTCTCACGTCTAGGGCCGGGGTGTAAGGTGGCAGAAAGGCACCGAAATGTAAACCTCGAACGCAACCGGCAACAACGCTATGATGTTGGGTGCTCTGCCGAGGAGGTTTTCTTAGTCTCGAACCCACAGTATCACATCCTAATAATATATAGTAAACGATGTAGTCAAATAATTAATTCTCGTAAAGATGATATTATAATAGAAGGACGTTTAAGTCAAGTTGATGCAATCAAATGCAGATGACGTAGACATATTATCTCCAACGCGATCCTAACTGACATTATACAAGCGAAAACGACTTTGTTTCTTCTTTGTTTGTTACTAAGTCATGCTAAAATTACTGAATCAATTAATACAAAGACTACTCATACGGCGCCAAAGAATTAAAGTTACCGACATAGCTCGCAGAATAAGCTAGCTGAAGTGGCAATGGGCTGGCCACATCTGCCGAAGGACTGATGGCAATTGGAGCAAACGATTCCTAGAGTGGAGACCGCGAACCGGCAAACGTAAAGTGGATGGACCCCAGCTAGATGGACGGACGACCTGAAAAGGGTGGCTGGGATAGACTGGATTCGCAGCGCGGAGGATCGGGTGCTATGGCGTACATAGACTTGAGGAATAGGAGACCAGGGCCTCGATTCTGCTAAGATTCTGCTAAAGACAAACCACTGTAATACCACTGACTCTCTAAAAATGCTATTTAATTGTAGACTTTACCGTTATACAGTTTAAGTCTAAAATCAAATGAAAAGAATTAATTTAACTTTTTCATTCGCTCTACAAAATATCATTTGACTTTAGACTTTAACCTGATAACAACAAAGTCTACAATTAAATGACATTTTTTAGAGTGTCAGTGGTATATCAGTGGTTTGTCTTTAGCAGAATCAGGCCCCAGGTCCTAGCCTAGGTTCTAAAGTCCAAGCTTTGGAAACGACCAGGATCAGCGCTCGGATGAACAGAAACCAGTTAATGATGAGAATAAAATACAGTCTGTTATCCGCGGTCAGTTGTCATGACCTATGTTAGAAAGGACGTGCGATGCGCGAGCGCTTCTTATAAACAATTAACTAGTAATTATAAAGTTATAATTAGATTGTTTATTCATTGGAGATATTTTAAAAAAATACTTGAGTTTTAAAGGAACTATTCTGAAGACAATTTATATTTTGGAACTCTTGTCAATTTATGTGTTTTTCGCGATGGACATAAAAATTACAGAACGGATTTGGATGCAATTATCAACCGAATTCAAAAAAGGAGGTGTTTTATTACCTCAGAACTTTTGACTGGGTGAGCCTATTTTAATGAGCCTTTTTTTATTTAATAGCTGGCGCTTCGTGTGATGAATTTTAGTTTGGTCAAATTTAACCATTTGAAATTATTGGTCCGTTGAAGCTGGTTTTAATTATAAGAATTTTTCTATTTGAAAGATCTTAGTCAGATTTAAAAGAGCAGGAGATATGACCAAAAAACGATAACCGATTTCCACATGGACGGAACCGCGGGTATCAGCTAGTTCACTAATAATTCTGTAAAAACTTGACATTCTGTCGTCTCTTCACCTTTGAGATTTAAAGGTTTAACGCTCTCGTCCGGTTCTGAGACCTGTTAGAGAAAAATCATGTCCTCGTTCATCTAGGTACGTTAGGAGAGGACGCCATATCTATATCTATCTCTATCGATATATATAAAAGAAAGTCGTGTTAGTTACACTATTTATAACTCAAGAACGGCTGAACCGATTTGGCTGAAAAGCCCGTAGCTTAGAACTAGGTAGGAGACGGACATAGGATACTTTTTATCCTGCCACGGGCGAAGCCGCAAGGCACATCTAGTATGAAATAAACTCATCATATCTCTTCCGATCCAGAACAACACATGCTGAGGCCGTTAATCAAGGCGATTACTTTAAGACTTTTTAAGGAGTTACATGAATGGTGTCATAACACATAGGTAATAAACTCATGAAGTCAATGGCGTGTTGTTTTCTCTGCCTACCCCAGAGGTGAAATGGTGTGAGTATTTTGGTGGGTTGGACTTTCATTAAAGTATTTTCCACTTCACTTACCACTGCATTCGACATAATTTGTCCTCCATATTGAAATTCCATTAAAATGCCAATTATTTTTAAGTACGTTTATTTGCGTTCGGAAATTGTGAACTGAATTTATTATTATGTCAATTACGCTAGTGTTCGTGAGTGACTTTGTTTGTTTCATTTTTTATTTTTTGAATGGTAAAATCATATCGCCCTCATGGACCTAGGAATAACTATGGACGGAGCCATGGAAACAAAAAAGTGACGCCACATAGTCGGCCCACTTTCGTATACGTATATAGTCGCCACGCACACTGTCACATCATAGTCAGCCACTTCGCGGCTATGTCATCTGAATGATTCTAAATACAAAAATATTAAAATGAAAAAAAAAAATCATTTTTTTTGTATAACTACCTACTTGTTGTTTTTTTTCGCAATGGACGCAAAATGATGGTGGGTTTTTCTGTTAGAAAGGTCTTGCTCAGACTTAAAATCTACTTGTATGTTCGATTGTATGTAATTGGTTGAGCAGAACCAGAGGTATGACCAAAAAATGTCCTCCGGGCATCAGCTCCTTATAATTTTAGTAGGATAAAAAATAATTCCTTCCTCAATCTGATCAGTTATACAAACGTACGGACAAGCACATTGTGTAATTATTATTGTATACGTAACCGGTCCCATTTGCCTGCACCTCTGTTGATTTTCCCGATTAAAGCGCAATGCAGATCGGCTGACTATTTGTCCGAAAGGGATCCTTCGTCAATGAGGAAGGTTATTATATGAAAAATATATTACTTATACAGATACCGGCACGTAAATTGACCCGACGCGTCATATGCGCAAAGGTCGATTTTTAGGCCGCGGGAGACGCGGTTGCGCCGTCGCGGACATATGATTGGTCCGTCACTTGACGTCACTTGACGGACCAATCAAATGTCTCCGAGAGTCGTCTTGTAGCGAATCAACGTTCCGTTCGTGCAAAGGAAATGCCTTATTCGGAACCTTACACCTCGGTAATCGAGACCAAGACGGGTACTCCGTACGGAGACCTGTATGGAGTACCCGTACCATGATACCACCAGATCATGTAAACAAACTGTGTAAACAATTTTACAGGTCGAGTTCCTACATAATTATACTCGTATGTGTAATGTATTTGTATATATCATCATCATTCTCTGAACCTTTTTCCCAACTCAGTTGGGGTCGGCTTTTCAGTCTAACTGTGATGCGGCTAAACTTCGATTTTTTTCGTGGAGCGACTGCCATTTGACCTCCACAACCAATGGTCATTATGACCAATGGCGATATTGAAGTTCCAAGTTAGACTGGTTGGACTTTTGTGGGCTCCATCTACCCGTAACGACTGCCATAGATGTTTGTATGGCAACCGGGACTGACGGCTTAACGTGCTCTCCGAGGGACTAATAAACCTGCAATAAATACACACATAACTTCGAAAAGAATTGAAAAGTACCAAATTACCCAAACCACTAGGCTTCCGCGGTTTCTCATCATCATGTTTGTCTACACTAATATTATAAAGAGGAAAGATTTGTTTTTTTGTTTGTTTGTTTGTAACGAATAGGCTCCGAAACTACTGGACCGATTTCAATAATTCTTTCACCTATAGAAAGCTACAATATCTGGGAGTAACATAGGGAGTAACATTGTTTTCAAAAAATTAAGGAATTCGAAATCCACGCGGGCGGAGCCGCGGGCAACAGCTAGTATATTATATATTTATACAATATTGTATGAATAATAAATAAGTGAATAAAAAAATACCTAAGAAATTCTTAATCAATCGATCCCTAAGGTTAAAAGGGCAAAGTATTGAGTGAAATCTCATGTTTGTCATTGAGATTCGATAAGGCAGCTTTTGAATTTAGTGTCATTTCTTCAAACCGTATAATTTGTTGATGATATGGAAGGTTTTCGACCGATCATTGGCAGATTGTTTTGTTTTTATCCGACTTCAAAAAAGGAGGAGGTTCTCAATTAACTATTAACCTAACCTAACCATTTTTGGTTCTACAACTTTTGCCTTTTGATTGTATAAACTCTACCACTTAATTTGTAAAAAAAAAACAAACCCACCACATCAGCTCGTAGCAAGCTAACGCTCTGCTGCTACGCCCATAGAGATATAGTCCCATGGCTACGAATCACCTTGACCCATATTTTCCTGAATTTTCAATAATGATTATGGTCGAATTTCAGATAATAGAATTACATTCATTTTAATTTAACTCGACTGAACCCTCACATATAAAGATACAACTCTTGGCCATTTTTTTCGGCAATTGATTGGCTCGCGCAAATAAAGCAAATGAAGTGGGATTGAATTTGTGATGAGCTTTCACAATTTGCTCCCTTTTCCCCCTCAGCCTAGCATACGTAAAAAGATGTATGAATTATGACGTTAGAGAAGGTAGCTGATAGGTAGCTACTTAGGATATTTTTAACCGACTTAAAAAGGAGGTTCACAGTTAGATATTATATTGGTTATCCGCGATTGTTTCCATTTTGGCAGAACCGATTTTGATGCAAATTTCAGAAAGTATTTTTTAAATTCTGACAATGGTTTTGATATAGGTAGGTACTTAATCGACTTAAAAAAGGAAACGAGTCGATTCTATTTTTTTATGAAAAAAGAAATATTTCACACATAGGTACAGTCAGCATTACATTTGATTACTTACCAGATTTTAGAGTAAAGAAAAGCAATGAAAAGAATGAAGAATTACTTATATTTACCTAAATCAAATTCATGGTGAGAATCTAAATAGCCGCTGTTTAATTACGCAGCATTTCCATTAAAAAATATAAATTAGTTTGATAAAAAATTCTTTCAAAATCTGTGAATGATCATCTGCTTTTGACGCTAACCATATCTAAGTACCTACTTCAAAGTATTCACAGGAAAATTGCCAATAAAGTTCGTTCCATTTTTTAAAATCCACTAATGAAACAAATGGTGCAGGCATCGGTCGCAAAAGAAAAAACTTAAGTGTTGCCAATGTAAAAAAATTAACGTCGGGAGTTCGCGCGGTGCAGTTTTTGCGTTATAGAACTTAGACCATTCGTCTTCGCGCGATGCATGGGAAAAGTTACTGACAGATCTGTACAGTGCTAACCAAAAAAACTACCTCATGATTTTTTATTGTTATTTTTATACCACTTGTGTGGCAGGCAAGCGCACAGCCTACTTGATGGAAAGTGATCAATGTATTAGTTACTAAATTGTTATTACTATTCATTCTTTTTTCCATTCTGCTCTCAATAACGCACCCTACTGAGATTCTCTCTGCACCACCTTTGGTTGACTGGTAGAGAATGCCTGTGGCATTAAGTCCGCCTATGTACTGGTGCATAAAGTTTGATAAAATATAATAATATTTTCACACGAAAAAAGGTTCCTAGGTTGTTAATTTTCTTGTTTCTTGCTATTGATTCACTCTTTTATATCAAAGAAAGAAAGAAAGAAACAGTTTTTTATTCTGTACATAAATACTGATATAGGTACAAGGTTTCGGACACATCCATACAGAATAACGGCCTCCTCTCAGCTTAAAATGCTGTCCGCGTTTAGTGCCAGGAGGCGGACAGCATATTCAGTTCGCTGGATTGACTGAACTCCGCCTGATGGTAAGCTGAGGTGGAGTCCAAAAAGTAACTATACTATAACTTAGTAAGCAAGGATATTTGATTATCAATAGAAAATAGTAACCAAAAGGAGAGGTCCACAATCGTGTCTTGCAGTGTACACAGCGGGTGCAACGTCACAACGACGACGGGCGCTAATTTATGGAAAACCTCTAAAGTCGCGTGGCTGGGCAAACTTCGCGATGTGTACTTTTGTGGGCTTCAAGTGTAAGCACTTTCATCAAGAACTGTGTCGGTACATGTTTACACTTTAGGCCGTGTGTAGGTACTCGTTGTTGGCGATGTTAAGATGTTCTTTATAAGGAACAATCTTACTTACTATTATTAGAATCTTACTAATATAAGAAATGCGAAAATGTTTAGATGAGGCCGTCAAGCTGAGGGCCACCAAATTAGCACTATCGGTGTATGTATTGGAGACCCCGGTCATGAGACTTAACCTTTAGCTTACCATCAGGCGAGGTGAAGTCATATTGACGAGACCAATATTTTTTTTATAAATACATTCATATCATTTATGTAGAAACACCACCAAATACCTATATAGGTACATATTCATGCACACAAATATTTGTACTGACTGGGAATCGAACTTATCAAATCATTTTTCACGACCCCCTTAAAGGAATCTCAATTATTTTTGTCCGTATTCTAGAAGCCATAGACTGTTGAGACGAGGTCTCGGGTTCGATCCCAGGTTCACTATGGCACACACCAATGACTTTTCGATGTTTTTCGAAGTTATGTGTGTATTTATCGCAGGTTTATTAGTGCCTCGGAGAGCACGTTAAGCCGTCGGTCCCGGTTGCCATACAAACATCTATGGCAGTCGTTACGGGTAGTTGGAGCCCTCAAAAGTCCAACCAGTCTAACTTGGAACTTCGATATCGCCATTGGTTGTGGAGGTCAGATGGCAGTCGCTCCACGTAAAATATCGAAGTTCAGCCACATCACAGTTAGACTGGAAAGCCGACCTCAACTGAGTTGGGAAAAGGTTCAGAGAATGATGATTCTAGAAGCCATAACACAAGCTAGTCAAGTTATACTTTACTTTGTGTGTGCACTATGTAGATGTCATAGAATATTTATTTACTTCACGGAATATACAGCAATTCAAAATCTAGTTACCAACAACTAAATCGCCAAATATAAAACAACTAAAAAATATTCGTAATGAGCCAGTCACCTTGCCCCGACCTACCGCAACAGGCCATTCCAACTGGACACAATCTTTTACTTCTTTTTGCGTATAATGATAATATTAGCAACTATTATAGAACCTGTTTGCTTTGAGATTAGCTGCATAGAAGTATGCGTCTACTTTCATCTAATCTATAATATAACTCTAAAAATCAATTGCTGTTCGTTAGTCTCGCTAAAACTTGAGAACGGCTGAACCGATTTGGCTAATTTTAGTCTTGAAATATTCGTGGAAGTCCAGGAAAATTGTAAGATAAATAAAACTGTGATGAGGTTCTTTAATTGATAAAAAAACTGAAATATCGGGTTCAGCGTTAATAACACTAAATAATTCGCAATAAAATCCGTTAATGATACCTCACATGTCAAAATCCGTCAAGCCGTTTAGGCTGTAGGCCGTGACAAATAAATGGACATACATACATACATACATAATATACATACATACATAGTCTCGAAAAACATTACCCTCTTTTCTTCGGCAGTCGGGTAAAAATAGTTTTATTTTGATCCCATAACACAGTTTTACATATTAAATACTTCTAGGTATAGAGGTGCTTAGATAACACGAATATTTCCAAATGCATTTTGATGTACACAATTATATTAGAAACAGGTTTTGTTGAATTTTTAGTGAACTTGTCCACAAGGTGATCAGGTATTATACAACATTGAATTTGTATTAAGCATTGTTTATTTTGGAGTAGTTATTAATTATATTTGGGTAGATACATGGTATAATAATACTTCGCCAGCTATGGCATTCCATGGCATTATGGCATTAAAAAAGGCGATGGTAGCTGAATGGACAAGGACGCGGCCTCGACTCAGAGGTATCGAGTTCGAATCCGGCTGGACAGCACTAATGTGAATTTCACTTTGTGGAATTTATATGTGCTAATCACATAATTTACCATCTGCTGACGGTGAAGGAAAAACATCTTGAGGAAGCCCGCATGTCCTAGAAGAAATTCTAAGGACATGTCCGATCCACCAACCCGCATTAGGACAGCGTGTGTGGATTAAGGCCTAAAACCCTCTCAGCTCTCTCGTTAGCGGAGAGGAGACCCGTGCCCAGCACTGGGACGTTAATGGGTTACTATTTTATGGCATTCCTGAAATGTATTTGCGAGGAGGTAGGACACGACGGTATCTCCTGTCTGAACTGAGCACTCCACCCTATATAAGACCGCGGCCAAAATAACCATTGTGTTGTGTTCCCACCGGTAAGTAGTGTAGCCAGAGCTCACAACCCCCCCCCCCTTTCTCCCCAATCCTCCCCTCTAACCCTGCCAAAACTCCTCAACCCCTCTCCCCCTCGAAGTTCGGCAGTGCGAGTGTGTCATCTCTAATTTTGCACACGTCAATAGGCCACGGTGACCACTTCCCATCAGGTGGGCCGTGCGCTTGTCTGCCATCTAAGTAGTTAAAAAAAAACAGCGGTCAAGAGGGAGACACAAACGTTTTTTTAAATCGACCACGGGTAGAAGGTAGGTAACACGTTAAGGGTCCGTTCACACAGACCGGCTCGGAGAGCATCGGCGCGCGTTTTTCTTTTCACACTGACAAATGATTTTCATAATAACAAAAGTACTGCAGATGCAAAAATAAACCTTACTACAAATACTAAAAACTCTGTTTTCGACGTGATAAGAATCTGCTCTCCTCTCCGAGCCGGTCTGTGTGAACGGACCCTTAAAGGGAAAGGTGTATACCAGGATTGTATCAAGTGGAAGAACTATGTTTCTGCCTATCTACCTCCGTGATATAGTACATTCAAAGGCAAAAACAAAACGTAGAGACGTAATTATTATACGCAATTATGACTTATTGACTGTAAATTAAAGAGATTGCCGAAGTGTACGCCTTGATATTGAACGACTTCAAGGCTACATTAATAAAAAACAGCACATAACATAAATCTTAAGCTTTCGCATATTGTAAATTAATAATATTTGCAATCGAATTTATATTGAAATTCCATACATATAATGTTAGATTTATTACATTGAAACGCCTTGACTGTGGTATTCAGATAATACTCGAGGCTCCGCGCGCTCCTGGTCAGCTGGGGTGCGTGGTATATGCCTATTATGTAACCTTACACCCCGGTAAATAGCCAGAGCCGGCGTGCGGTTTTAATCGGTTCTATTCCGACAAAACCACCCCCGATAGCCAACGGGGGTGGTTTCCGTGGGGATTTCTGTACGATCATTTATCGTTTTACGATCATATCTCCGGTTCCACTTACTACACACTTCGAAAGCAGAAATTGTTGATGTGTTTATTACTTTTATACTCTGAAATGCTTGGACCTCAATTGAAATAGCTAATATCCGACATAGCTTACCATTTATCTCAAAATAAAACGAATAGCAAGTAAAACCACAGCGCGTAGCTAAGCTACCCAGAAATAAGTCCATGTAACTCTGATACAATTATTAACAAACTTATTAAACATTCACTTGAATAATTGATGACGTGGACACACGTTCACTTGCCGGGAGTCGACGCCTTGATAATGAACGCCTTGAAGGCCGTCAGCTTGCATTGACCTGCGCAAACCACCAGTCCATTCACTGTGGTCAAACCAGGTAGGGTATTTTGAAGTCATGCTCTCGTAAATGACTTATTTATGAAGAGATACTTAGGTGGCAAACAAGCTTAAAGTTTGATGATAAGCGGTCACCATGATCTATGATTGCTTGCAACACTAGAGGTTGTGTCTAAGGATTAAAGACTACTTCGTCAAATCTACTTAGAATGGAGAGAAAGAAAAAGTTAGAGAAAGATGTTTTTTAACTGCCTCTGAGGTGCCGTGAGGTGTTCCAGAAGTATCAACGTAGTTCGGCCTCTTTGAGATAAGTAACTTAAACTTCAAACTGTGTTAATCTTAGGCTCTCCGTGACGTCGTCGCCTGGGGTGCTAGGGAAATACCCTTTTAGGTCACCTTACTTACTACTCTTAGGAATTATAAAAATAGTACCTAATAATAAATCGGAGTTGTTATATTCGGAATTTTGAACCATTCTAAATTATGAAAATCGGTATTTTAAAATTCAATTTGTTACCAACGGATTAAAGTTATTCGTATTTGTAGTGTACCTCTTATCTATAGCCCAATTTTTATTCTTATAACTGATTATGTTCACAGAAGTGACACTTGTATTACACTTTCATCTTCAATCACAACATTACATTCAATAATTTCTTGTTCTTCTCAAAAACTACGACTTTCGTCAAGTTTGCATTCACTTTCGTACGTTTCACATCAATATCCCATTCATGCTGTTCAACATTATAATTAATTTTATTATTTGGCAATTTTTTTGTAATCTCAGCAAACCATAGATTTCGATGATTCTTTTTTATTTGATAGCTGACGCTTCCCGTTCCATTTCAATTTGTAGCTTTTAGCGTTACCAACATAATGCCAACATACAAAAAACTATATGTTTTTTTTTGTTTTCGAAAAATTTGCACACTATTTTGTTACATAGTAAAAAGTTCATTACTGACTCTATTTGATACAGTTTCAAATGAGAATAATTATGCTCAAGACACAAAGCCGCTGGTCCATAGTAGACAGTAAATTCTCAGTATAAATAGCTTCAATCTGATTAACTCTGAATATTATAATATAATGAGGGTATTCTCATCAGTTCCACGTCATTAGGCTACTTCATAAAAAGTGGCCTCTTTTAACCGCAAATGTTAGATGCAAAGTTAGACTGTAAATTTAGAATATCATGTACAGTATAAATTAGTTAACTGGATTAAAAAAACGTCTATGAATAATGCTACAAAAAAAAAAATAAGTCACTGACGTCAATTTTATTTTGTTGTCATTTTGTAAAGGCGCGAAAATTTTTATCGGTTTATTTTATGAAATTAGACCCTAAATTTTGTAAAAGAAGTGTGTAAGTGTACCTATAGGAGATTTGTGTTTTAAACGTATATCTATAATTCAAGTAAGTAATTTATTGTTTAAAAATAATATTAATATGTACCCGAAATTAACTAACTCAAACCTCTCTGGCTAAGCTAAATTGCTTGTCAGTGAGTTCACGTCGCGTGGTAGTAAGATTCGAACCCGGGACCTTTGCTCCGGGATTTTTCACCACTAAGCTACCATCGCTTCAAGCTTTTATATGGTTTTTCTCTTTTTGTTCTTATCTTTCCCCCTTGCACTCTCTAATCTCTAGTAATTCTCTTGATGTCTGAATCCCGACTACCTCAATCCCTGAATTGTGACTGTCTGTCTAACAGTATTTACATATATATATAAAAGTCTTTGACTATGTAGCCTTATGATTTAAATTAACAGTGACATTATAATAAGTGGTCTGCGTTCTAAAAATGGCACGCTAAAATCGTACTAATTACGTATGTCCGCTGTGTCGAGTCTGCTGTGTCCGTCTGTCGCGTGCGTCCGCTGTCCGCTCTGTCAACTGCAGCTTTTTTTTTAATTTGCAGAAAAGTCATGACCCTAAAAAATCCACGGACGGAAAGCGTTGAAATGAGACTGTGTCACAAAAATGGTGGCGGCTAATCATGTTTGAGTGAATTTTGAATTTTTTAGTCGATAGGAGCACAATCTCACCTGATGGTAAGTAACGATGTAGTCGACGATGGAGCACGATTGCCCAGAAGCAACCAATTCACTCTTGTCTTAAAAACCCCCAGGTTATAATTTTTCGGAAACATAGGCTCAGGTTGCAAATGTGATTCTCTTTTTTTCGTTTACGTCAATATGACTTCACCTCGCCTTATGGTAAGCTAAAGGTAAAGTCTCTGGAATGGGAGCCACCATTACAAAGACCGATAGTGCTATAATGTTGGCCCTCAGCTTGACGGCCACATCAAATGCTTTTCCACGCTCCGCTTAAATTTCTGGATATTTTCTGTTATTAAAAAACATTTCACTACACAAGACATGCATGCAGTTGTATTGTTCAACACGCTCTGACCATAAGTTTTTAGATGCAAGCTTATATTTTGTTCTTAATTTGCATCGGTATTGTGAAGTCATCATCGTGTTACTAGGTATATAAAAAAAATTGAAGGGTAAAAGTATGTAGGTACAGAATCAAAATCAATACAAAATTGTACATCACAGCTAATATTAGTCAGCCACGTGACGAAAACCAGCTCCAAATTATGATACATAATCGATCTTAATAAATAATAATCGAAAAAATATGAACATATTATTAGACTATTCGATTCGTTTGGAGCCCAATGCGTCCGGATCGGAGGCGCAGACCGGTCCGACAGCTTTTTGTGGGATTCCACCCTCATCCGACGACCTGACTACCTTTTGAGGTCTTCTTAACACACATTGAAATATCAACCTTATGTTAAAACCATTTTAAGTTTTAATTTGATTGATTGTGCACTCGTTTGACAGTCACGACCTAAGAGCAAGGATAAATGTAAGGATGGATTTTTGTCAATCAATTTTTGACTTTATTGTTAGAGTTTAAAGTTGATTTTTGTTGTAAGAATTTGTGATGAATAGTTCCTTTGATTTTATCGTACGTTTGACCCATCAAGCCTCATGCCCTGGGAATGTTCGGTAGGCGATTAAATACTTATTTGCCGTGATTGTAACGACGCCAGGTGATCTTTCCGTTAATGATTTTAATTGTTTAATTTACACTTGATTAAATGTACAGTCGTAATTTTAGTACTTAATACTATGTTATAATTGGTATTTTTATCTATAGGATCATTGATGGTGGAGCCACCTAGCAATCGTTATAATCGGTATAAGTTATAATGGAAAAGGATGTTGGAAAAAAATGGTGCAATGTTTTTGTATTTTAGGTTAAGGAATCGATTCCAGCATATATTTGTATGAATAAATGTGTATTTGTATTGTTCTGGTGTGTATGTATTAACACACCCAGAATAATCTTACTAATAGGTATTATAAACGCGAAAGTATGTGAGTATTAGATGTGTGGATGTTTGACACTCTTACGCAAAAACAACTAAGCAGATCTGGATGAAATTTGGCACAGAGATAGTTTGGAATAAAACATAGACTTCTTCGTATCCATGGAAAAGGATCCCATAGGAAGCGGAAACAAGAAAAGAATTCTAGGCGGACGAAGCTGAAAACTGGTAAATAACACATTAAAAAATTAACAGCAATAGGATTTATTTACGGGGCAAAAATATAGTTGACGAAATGTGGCCCCTCTGCCTGCCCCTGTTACCTAAAGCTGACAATAATATATAGGTACACTAGAACTTCTCTGCTTGCTCTTTAAAAATAACTCTATGAATATAATATGTATGTTAATCCACATAAAATTGGCCTCACGAGACTACACATGCAGTAAGCCCATATAATTTGACATGATTAATGGGAAAATAATTGCCACACCAACTATTGCCATATGACATGTTGTTTACGGTACTTTTTGGGGACACAGACAAAAAAGCTGGTATCATTGACAGTTTTTAAGTTTTAAAAACTTATGAGGTTGTTAATGGGTAGTGGGTGTCATGTGTGAAATTTGACAGCTGTTTGACAGGTTATGGGTAATTTCTGACATCTGTCAAGATATTTATGCTTTATAATAAATTATTGTTTTTCTGCTACTAATGGTTTCACGGGGGAGGTACCTTTTAACTTCATAATGATATTAAAATCGCAGTAAGCTATATTTTATAGTTTTTTACCAGCTCACGTGTTTCCCTTCTCCTATAGTCCCGGGTTCTTTAACCGGGACGTGAGAAAGCATTTGATAAGGCCGTCAAGTTGAGGGCCACCATTATGGCACTGTCGGTGTATGTAATGGGGGCCCCCTTCCTGAGACGTCACCTTTAGCTTACCATCGAGGTGAAGTCATATTGACGTGACGATATAAAAAAAATAGCTATGCCCGTAACTTCGTCCGCGTGGGTTTATATTTTCAAGATTTTTTTAAGATACTCCGTCTTCTTCAACCTAGCGTTAATTCCAACTGCATCCAAAGCTTTCACCTCGGAGTCTGGAGTCCACTTTACCAGTCTTAACTGAGGATTTGGCTGGACCTCGATATTTGCCGTGAAGCGACTGCCATCAGACCTTCACAACCCAATGGTGACATTAAGCGATATCGAAGCATCGATTAGGTACTACGGAACCCTAATCCGTTTCCTAAAATAAAAGTAGGCTATGTTACGCCTTATAAGAGAAGCCCTTACAATAGCAAGGTTCCGGGTTTGAATCTTGACCATTACCGACCTGAGCCTCGATTCTGCTAAAGGCAAACCACTGTCATGCTACTGGCACTCTAAAACATGCTATTTAATTGTAGACTTTACTGTTGTATAGTTAAAGTCTAAAATCAAATGAAAATCATTAAACTTTTTCATTCGCTCTACAAACTATCATATCTCCAATGTACAGACACAGCTACTTTACAATTTTTATAATAATCATTTATAGATGGGTAGCTTTTAAACTAATTACAAATTATAGATAAACAAAAATATTTACGAATTGAAAATGAATCCTCCTTTTGAAACTCAACCACAAAAACATTCCACACTCCTAATTGTTTCCTATATTTCAAAGCTGCTCACATTATTCCCGATGCATCCATAGTCTCCTGGTGTAATGGCAGCGTGGTCATCCATCACTCTACCCCGCCCCCCGCCCGCGCCTGCCGCGCCCCCGCCCCCGCCCGACGCATCAATCTTGTGCAGCATCGCTTGCATGCGCTTGCTACCCTAGTACTTGATAGTAATTTGTTGGTATTCTTTTGTCAGATTTGGAAAAAGGATAATTGAATCATTTAGTTATTTTTTCAGAGGTCAAACGGCAGTAGCTCTCGCAAAATCCAAAACGCAAGAAGCAGAGTTTGACCAAAAAACTTATGTAACAAAATGTAACTTATATGCAGTTAAAAATGTGAAGTTGATTTCACATCGAAGCTCTTGGTGGGATATAGATCTAGTTGGAGTGCAGGACTTTAGTGCAGGAATTATGCTGAGGTGGCGACCACATTCAGGGACACACTAGGGAATGTTTTTGGAGTTAAGTTATAAGTAAGCTGTTTTTGTCCTTGTGCGTGTCCTTAGAATAAAGTGGTCGCCTGATGGTAAGCTAAAGGTTAAGTCTCAGGATCGGAGGTCACCACTACATACATCGAATCTTTCTTCTTATTTATTTCTATTTATTTCTTTCAGCAATTAGTCCATCTTTGTTCTGAACACATTCCATCAGTAAATCTTGCAAATCTTCATAATATTTACGATAAAAAACGACTATTAAAATATGCAACCTCCCAAAATTCAACAATGGCCGTACAATTTTAACTAAAAGCTCCCAGCCACCAAAGTAACTCAAAATAATTACTTTTCATAATAAAAAAACTGTGTTTCCTTAGTTTTTGCCGAATTCGGAGTTAAAGAAAAGGTCTTTCTCGTTAAGCAGTCGGCATTTGGTATTGTTACAGCAGCGTCACATTGTCTACTGCTCATTACCGTCGGGGTGATAATTACGTGTGCTCCTGCTTTATTTGTTTCCCTTATTTCGCAAGATTTTTGATGAATACTGCACTTTTAGGATTCTGTAAACTCGAATGAAAGATATACAGAAAAATATTTTGTAATATTCCAATTCAGACAGATACAGTTAACATTATTCTTAAAAGCCGGTAGAAGTTTGGGTTGCATCAAATGCTGACTTTCATTTTGCTTAACCATTGCTATATTCACATAATGTAAATTATTATGTATTTTTTGTTTCTTTAACTGTATAAGACAACGGTTTACCCTGCACAAACCTAATCTAGGTTTATAGAGTATACTTAAACTTAATATGATATGTACTTAATGATTATGCAATATTATGAAAATAATAAATAAATAAAAAACTGGCCAGTTGTTCACGTTGTTATGTTTATATGACGCACATATGCGTCATTGGAATGACTGGAATTTTTGGACGTATATATATATTACGGCTAATACCCGAAGTGCGGCTGCACCTAGTTTTAGCAGGTTAGGTTAGATTAGGTTAGGTTAGGGTAAGTGGCTACACCTAATTCTAACCTGCTAAAACTAGGTGCAGACGCACTTCGAGTATACTAGGTTTAACCAAGAGTAAGTGGCTACACCTAGTTCTAACCGGCTAAAACTAGGTGCAGCCGCACTTCGGGTATTAGCCGTAACATATATACAAATTAACTAGCTTTATATTTATATTTACTCAAACCTCAGTGATGAGTCCCAGTTATCGACACCGCTGCTCGGGGTCCACTTTCCGACTTTCACTCCTCCACTTTGCACAGTTCTTCGCTTTTCTGGTCAATTTATGTTACTTATCAAAAAAATTGTCATCTTGGAAGGCTAGCCAGCTTCAACACACACACACACACACACACACACACTTCAGAATAACGGAGACTGAAAGATTTTCCTCAACTTTTTCATTCATCTTTATTCAAAACACCACGTGAAAAAAAAACGGAATGCCTTTAAAACTGTTCGTATTTTTTTCTTGACACACTTTTGAATACATAAGACCATTGACTACCTAATCAAAACTCTCACTTGTAAAATATAGAGTCTAATTTAGCGTATAATGGGTATTTAGTTAGGTCGTATAAAAGTGTTGTGGGAAAGTTTCGAGAGGTGCATGCGGGAGTGAGCCAGCCCGGATATTGTCACCGGAGATTGTTTTAGATAGCACTTGTACTCTTTACCTGGACTTGGATGTTTTATTTCAGAGTGAACCAGCAACGAACGTAGGTTATTTTTCCACAGCTGATTCTTGTCTGCTTCCGGGTCAGGATTTTGTTTGAAAACTTATGTTATAGGAACGATAGAGTATTATGTTCTTAAGGAATTGCGTGCCGGAATCGTATAGAAAATATGTAAGTTGTAATAAAAAGAAATGTCATGGCCATGTTTTGAGATAATAATTATACAAGTCACGCTTCTCTCCCATTGGGATAGCCAGTGATTAGGTACACTAAACAAGAAAGTCAGGACATATTTTGTCATCTGGGTATAAGCTCTACTCTAAACAAATACTTGAAGTCTTGGAGATGTTGTCCAATAATTTATTACATAATCCTTCAGGTAGGTTAGGTCCTTATAATATTAAGATCTACTGAAGATGCACAAACGATCTGCAAGTAAGCAATAAAATACTATGTTCCACAAAAGAAATGGATTGTAAGATCTAAAATGGACAAAATAAACCGAAATATAAAAGATAGATTTCAAATATATCTGCCAAGTATTGCAAAAAATAAGTGAAAATTTAATGAAGTTTTCATTACATTCGTAGATACATTCAGGTCAAGTGTCAAAAAAATTCAAATTGAGAACCGATTCCATTGTTATAGAACGCGTTTAAAAATGAAGATAATATTATTCGTGCAACGAAATACTGATTCATATAAAAAGTCTCTGGAACGCAATCTCGTATCACGTCCGAAAACAGCGCGCGCTAAAAATATAAAAAAAAGTTGAAAAAAAAAGACAATGGACGTCGAACGAAAAAACTTTATCCTGTCAAAAAATAGTAACAGGAATAATTATCGTGAACATTGCATTAATCAAATTCCGCGCACGGCGGTATTGGGAGGGTGGTGGATGGGAGGTGGAGCCCCCTACCGGGGCAAGGGAAAAAACGAATGCTGCGGGCTCACTGCGAAAAAAGCTGAAAATGACGGCTGTGAACGGTCTAGTGATCTAAAGATATATCTTGACAGATGTTGCTGTTGAATTGCATGCTAGTTCTAGATATCTATTATTGTATTCTCCTAGACTAGCTGTTCAGAATAATAATTGTGTCTTTGAGAGTGTACTTATAAGTGAAATGAACGGATAAGTGTAATTAATTTACAAGTACACTTTTATCACTAATTTTGCACAATTTTTTTTATACTAAGGTGGCAGACAAGCACATGGCCCACCTGATGGAAAACGATCACCGTGGCCTATGGACGTGTAAGAATTAACCATACTCATCATTATCCTAGCATTAGGCAAAGATGCATCAGGCGTTTGCTTTTTTACTCATTCTTAATTTTTATGGTAGCGACTGACATCTGGTTTTTAATTTTCTGAGAAGGAAACCTGCGCCAGAGTATCACCGGTTGGCAGGTAGGGTTGATTTGGATACTCGAGGATTTTGGTAGGGCTACATGCAACTATATAGAATTGATTAAATTCTAAGTTTCGTAGAGGCAATCTTTAAAAATGGCATCCTGAGAATCTTGCCAGAGCCTTCTCAGAATTCGGTAGAATAAACATAAGTTACTAACTTCATTTATTTTTACGTTTTCTAAGTACCGTTTAATGGTCTCTACAGTTTTTAACGATTTTGACTTTGACTTTGAAAATCACTCTCGACCAACAATTAATTATTTATCTTTTCCTTGTATGTTTTAAAAAATAAAAATAAATACCAGTACCTACTAAGAACTTCGTATGGTAATGTAAGTATACGATTTTTTTATGTCACTTAGGTGGCAGACAAGCTCACGGCCCACCTGATGGGAAGCGGTCACCGTGGCCTATTGACGTATGCAACTCCAGGGCCGTCTTATTCACATGATCTCGTGTTTAAGTTTTACTGCTTAAACATTTTGAAACACCTGAATAACTGGAACTTGTCATAAATGGAATCGAACTCCAGTACCATAGTATTTTTTTTATACTACGTAGGTGGCAGACAAGTACACGGCCCACCTGATGGTAAGCGGTCACCGTGGGCTATGAACGTGTGCAACACTAACACGGGGAGGGCTGGGAAGGGGCGGGGAGGCTAGGAAGGGGTGGGTAGAGGAGGGGTATAGTGAGCTCTAGCTACCCTACTTACCGGCGGGAACACAACACGATGGTTATTATGGCCGCGGTGTTCTGTAGGGCGGAGGTACTACCCCAGTCGGACTGCTCATCTATGCGTCAACTCGACTTGGGAAACGACAGAAGCAATTGCGTCGTGAGTCGCGTTGTGAACCAGTGGTCAGTTAGTTAATACGAGTAATATCTAGTTATTCAATAGACGTTTTGTAAGCGCCGGTTTAATTGTTGATACACAATAAATGACTGACTCTATAAATGCACATTTTACGAGTTATGTTAATGGCGAGCAGCAAATTTTTTCCTGGGGTATTTCCCAATCCGATACTTCCACTGGGAATTTCCTATAAGGAAGCAGGTACTTTAGAACATTATATATAACGCTATCTAGACGTAAAGTAAGTATAGCTTAACTAGCTTGCATAATGGGTTAAATAATGGTGGGTTAAATAATGGGATTAATAATGATGGAATGTGGATAAATATAGTTTGGAAAAAATTTTGTTTTTCATACAATTTGCGAAGAACTAGTAAATATGCTTTAGGTATTATATTATTTGCGAATAAGATCTGTATTAGTTAAAAGTAATCATAAAATTATCCATAGAAACACCCAAATACTTAGACAGCGAGAACCAGACGTCCGACATTATGTTCTACCGCCATGCCACATGCCACTGCAGCACTGCAGTTATAGTCAATCTATTACTTACCTTACTCAAGAATTAGTATCCCAAACCTCACGATTAAACGCAAAACTAAGCGCCAATCAATTAACAAACGAAATAATTTTCACTTTCCACGGTAGGACTTTACATCTTCGGTGACGGCCTCTGTGGCGTAGCGGTAGTGCATGCGGCTGCTACGTAGGGGCGCGGGTTCGATTCCCGCTCAGTGCAAATTGTATGCATGAATATGTCTATTTGCATTGGTCTGGTTGTTTCTATTTACAAAAAAGTATTTAAGTATGTTTATCCGCATTCTAGAACCCATAACACAAGCTAGTTTAACTAAGCTTACTTTGGGTCTAGGGAGCGCTGTGTAGAATATCGTAGAATATTTATTTATTTATTTTATCTTCGGATAAACCCCTAGCACTTCGCTCACGGTGTTGCCCGGTAGTCCGGCGCAGGCTACCTATATAGTAACAAAAAAAAGTCGGGGCTCCGTCACCCAGGGGGCCACGGGGCCCTTCCCGGCCCTGCTGCATTCATTAATTGCTAATTTGCAGTTCGTACTCCGATGTATGGCGAGAAGTGTTTGTATAATGCGTTTTACAACATAATCAAAGCTTTTTCGATATTTCTTTTTATTATGGTGAGAGAAATTTGATGTGTAGGTATCTGATTGGTTACTGGAACTGTTAGTTTCTGAGTAGAATCCATGAGGGTCAGACGGTCAGTAGCATAAGTTTTTAAACGATTTTAAAGGTTTCTAGAGGATTTACAAAACTACACATGTAAGACTGAGGTATCACCCTCACACAGTGGAATCAATTTCATCAAGAACCAAGCGGTTCGGTGCCTCTTTTCTCTGACGCACCACAAAGAATTGGAACTCTTTACCAGCGCATGTGTTTCCTTCCTCCTACCGTCCCGGGTTCTTTAAGCGGGGCGTGAAAAAGCATTTGAAGAGGCCGTCAAACTTAGGGCCGCCACGCCCGCCACTGCAGCACTCTCGGTGTATGTAGCGTTGAGCCCCGGTCCTGAGACCTTACCTTTAGCTTACCATCAGGCGAGGTAAAGTCATGTTGACGTGTCTAACATATTGTCATAGGCTTTGTATGGATGCGTTATTCTAGACTTATCTCTCCCTGTACAAAATTTCAGCGAGATTCGTTAAGCCGTTTCAGCGTGATTGAAAAAAAAAACACATCCAAACCTATTAATTACCATCCATCCAGTGACTTACGCTTTAGCTTACCATCAGGCGAGGTGAAGTCATATTGAAGTGACCGACAAAATAACTAACTTTTCAAAGCAGGTATTGCCGGCTTGCAGGTGAAGTTGGCTTCGGCCTGAAACGTATTGATGGGACCCCTGAATAATCATAATTATCTGTAGGTAGGTACTAATATACCCTAAGGAGGCTATATAACATTTACAGGTCCTAGTTACGCACAAGTCGACATAATTAATTGATGTAAGTCGTAATCGATCGACTCAGGAATAAATGTAGAGTGCGTCATCGAGCCTCCCTATACGTGCAAGCATTATGACGTCATAGGCCATGTCACGTGCCGTGCCACTTAATTAGAATAACTTGCATTTATAGACTTTGTAGTGACGTTACTGGTCCATGGATAGATATTATGTTTAAATAAAGGGTATTATGATATTAGGGTAGAGCTGCTTCCTCTATAGTCCCGGGTCCTTTAAGCGGGGCGTGAAAAAGCATTTGATGAGGTAGTCAAGTTGAGAGCCATCAATATGGCACTGTCGGTGTATGTAGTGGGGACCCCCTTCCCGAGACTTTACTTTTAGCTTACCAACAGGCGAAGTGAAGTCATATTGACGTGAGCGATAAAAAATATAAAAAAAAGGTGGTGATGTAAAACATAAGTTGGTAAATTTGACGTTTTGTGCCGTTAATCATAGTTCCTACTATAAATGTGAACATTTTTTAATGTTTGTTTTTAATTACGCTTCAATTTGTTGCTGTGGACAACATTTAGTCATAGACTAAAATCCGGTATAAGAAATATATACTCGCATCTGTTATTTATTAGTGACTAGCCGTGCCCCGCGGCTTCGCACGTGGCAGGATATAGAGTAATCTTATGCCGGTCTTCTAGTTCTAAGCTACCTCTCCATCAATTTTCAGCCAAAACAGTCCAGCTGTTCACGTGTGATGCCTTGACCAAGGGAAATAGAGATTCATTTTTATATATATATAGATATATAGATAAGAAATAAATGATAAGTAATATTCATATTAACATAATATTGCGAATAGGTTGCCCAGTTAAATCATTAGGTAATAAATAATTAAATAATTGATTTGCCTGCCGTAAAATATAAAACATAGTGTTGTAGATGCTACCAAGTTTTGTGTTCGAATCAAAAAGACATACCTAGTTACTGATGGTTATCAAAGGGCAAAAACCTTGCATTTTATTAATTTTTGATGCTGGCAATATGCTAATAATGTATAATGAATGGGCAATATGTAGTTAGTGATGTGTGTGTGTGTGAGTGACGGTGGATCGATCGGGCGATCAGCGCGTGTGTGCAACGAAATAAACGAAAACACGCGGGCGGGCGGAAAAAATCGCCACGTCAAAATGGACGCGACTATAGTCACGGTACTGTGGATTGGATACTGAGGATTAATTATTTTTAATATTATCTATGTAACTACTAACTGTGATTGGCGGTTTAGCTAGCGATAATGTTGATTATAGACCAATTCTTAACGAACGGTATTCTTTTTCCAGGATAAAAGGTACTTTTTTTATAGTGCGGAAATACCCATGGATAGGGCTGAAAGTCATGTGTGTATCGGCTTCTATAGGCACCAGTGAAAACGCGTATGCAAAATTTTATAACACTTAATCGGCTTCGCCTGCATGGCGTTCCCGCTGCCCATGAGAATTTATTCCGGTACTAAAAAGTAGCCTAAGTGCTATTCCTGACAATCTATCCATAGGGCAAATATAATTCAGTTCCGTTCGGCCGTTAAAGCGTTATTAAGGAAGAAACATCCGAACGTGTTCGCAAAATTTATTAGGTAAGGATATGATTATTAAAAACACTCAATCAATTTATTAGCCTATTGCAGCCCACTGCTGGACATAGGCCTCTCCTAATATACGCCATAGCACCCGATCCTCCGCCTTGCACATCCAGTCTATCACAGCTACTTCTTTAGGTCGTCCGTCCATCGTGCTGGTGGGCGTCCTACTTTCCGTTTGCCGATTCGCGGTCTCCACTCTAGGACTAGTTTGCTCCATCGGCCATCAGTCCTTCGGCAGATGTGACCAGCCCATTGCCACTTCAGCTTGCTTATTCTGCGTGCTATATCGGTAGCTTTAGTTCTTTGTCGGATGATCTCATTTCGAATTTTATCCATCAAAGACACTCCAAGCATAGCTCGCTCCATAGCCCGCTGCGCGACTTTTAAGTCGTGGTTTAAAACACTACAACGGCCAATTTAAAGTGCCGGTAGTGTACCCCTGCAACCGTCACCAAACCGTCTGGTGGCATGGGGAGTCCCCTTAAAAAAATTGCACCGCTGGGTGGCGGCCGGGGGCTCAACTTTGACGCGCGCCCCCGCCCCTCACCCCTAATTGATGCGATGCTGTGCGATTCGTTTGTGAGTTTGTTTATGCAACGGATTAAGCGGACATTACGGTAATTAATTTATACATATATCGGTTTAAAATTGGGAATTGTGTTTTTATATTTACGTTTAATAGTATTTTATGTGAAGAGATTATGATTTTATACCACTTAGGTGGCTGACAAGCACACGGCCCACCTGATGGGAAGTGGAGATGAAAGTAATGTTGTTAAAAAGGTTCAAAGAGTAAATGTGGAGGGCTTTAAGTGCAGAGGCCTAAGAAAAGATGGATAGAATGGGTAAAAGTGGATATGGCAAGGAATGGAGTGACTGAAAAGATGACATTTGACAGGAATGTAAGAGAATGACATGTTGCGCCGCATGATTGGGCCCCCGGATGAGTGTAGTATGCTAGCCATAGTCCCTTTTTCCTATAGAGAACTTCGTTATGAAAAATATAGTATAATCGGGTTAAATACGATATTTTCAGTTATACAGATATTCAGTTATTCTTGTCACCAAAAGAATACCTTTTATGATATTTGGAAGATCGAGACTAGACTGAGACTGAATAAAATATTTTTTTCCGCGGATTAGCCATTTTATAGCAACGCTGCCGTCTACCGGGACTATTTCTAAATATAAATAAATATATTCTATGACATTCTTATCAAAGCTTTACTTGCTTATTTTAATGCGATTTTTTATAGAGACACTCAGACAAATGCGAATATATATTTGCACTGAGCGGAAATCGAACCCACACTACCGATACGCCACAGAGGTTGTCAAATAAAAACCATCTTAACGTCACCGGCCAGCCTATCGAAGCTCTTTTTCATCACACCTCTATCCTTATGGGGTAGGCAGAGTCAATATAATATATCACAATTTCCTTTCGTCTTACATACTTCACGAGCTTCCTCTACTGTTATTAAACCTTTCATGTAAGCCCGCGGGTTTCGAGCGCTTAAGTACCAGTCAATCGTTTAAGAGTCTAGCAGTTTAGTATAAAAAAGTACGTTATGATAAACATTAACTGAGTTTAGTAATAGTAAACCAATGTTTACTGTGCAATTCACGGCTGAGGGCGTTGTTCGCGTGACATTCACTCGTCTATGGTGACAACGCTTTCGAACAATGTAGGATGAACACGAAATTGTAATTTTTGAGGACTTTCTGGATTTTGATGGTATAATACAAAAAAAAAGGAATGATTATATTTGAATGAGAGAAAGTCTGTAGGAATGGGATCCCTCCAAGACCTATGGGCCCAAGCCAAACTCAACTGCAAGCCGGTATACCAGCTAATTAACGGACGAAACTCTACAGCAGGCTTACTTCATGGAGTTAGTTGGTCTGATGCAGTCAGTCCCATAAAAGCTATATTAAAAGCTGAATCAGACGTAAACAGACTTTAACAAATTCAACTCATTTCGGCCTTACCCAGTAATTGTAACAAAATTTTTTTCTAATTTTTAAATATGGGTGAATTTATGTATGAATGTTTGTTACTCACAAGGAGATAGGGCATGACGGTATGTCCTGTCCACCTTGAGTAGTCCGACTGGGGTAGTACCACCGCTTTAAAGAAAAGCGTGGCCATAATAACCATCGTGTTGTGTTCCCGCCGGTAAGTAGGGTAGCTAGAGCTCTAAACCCCCCACCCTACCCCTGCCTAGCTCCCTTTCCTTCTTCAGGATCGGCAGCGCGTGCGTGATGCCCCTGGTATTGCACACATCCTTATGCCACGGTGACCGTTTTCCATCAGGTGGGCCGTATGCTTGTCTGCCACCTAAGTAGTATAAAAAAACTCTTTCACGCAAAAATAGCTTGAATTTCACTAAAATTTGTTACAGGGATAGATTACCTCGTGAAATCGTGGGTTTCATTGAGTCACAGGAATGGGATTAGATTTCACGCGGTTACAGCCGCATCATTTTCATTTTCTTTATTTTTCAAAATAGTGCAACATAATTACATCTTTTTGACGTCAAAAACTACTTAATACTAAGTTTACCACCGCTTCCTAGGCGCTAGTGGAGAAGAAACGGCGCAACAAACTCCACTGCTGCATTTTCAGACGTCAGCTTATGTCCTTTGATTATCACACTTATATAATCAAAGGCTTATAGGTACATAGATATCTTAAACTAAATATGGACGAATGTACATTTTTGTCTCGTGTTAATATAAATATAGGTAATAAGTAACAAAAGAAGAAGAAGGTAACAGCTGAATACAAGAAAATCCGTTTAGAATTATGAATGGGGGCAGAATTATGAATGGGGGCGTGTTAGAACTGGAGGGAACTCATGGTGACACGAGCCGTCCATAAATTCGTCACTGGCAGGACGCCAGCGCCCGCGCCGCCACGGTTAGCGCCTCCAGTCCAGCAATAAGATATATTATACCGACGCCATATTTGTAACTGCGGTTTCTTTTGATATATAGTTTGTTCACATTTCACATAATAGCTACGACTCCACCCTGCTCATGGTTATATATTGCTGAAAGGGTAGGCAGAGATGTATAAAGATTCATCATTATCTACGCGTTAGTCCCGGTCACATCGAAGGCTTTAAACAAAACGTTTTGGCAGTACGTTCATCGTGCGTACTGCTAAAGAGAGGAATGCCCTGCCTGAGTCTGTATTTCCGGAAAGCTACAACCTGGGAGTCTTCAAGTCTAAAGTGAATAGGTTTCTTCTAGGCAAGCGTGCTCCACCGTCGACAACTTCTTCACTTAACAACAGGTGAGATTGTGGTCAAACGCGAGCCTATTACCAATATTTTTTTTTTTAAGTTCGGGATCCGTATCCAAACTTTTTATATACGGGACTAGTCCCACCCTTATTCCTTCTACACTAACTCCTGTGCACTAGGATCGACAGTTAGTGATCTACGATCACGATTAGGATTTGGGATTGGAATAAAAAAAACGCATCAAAATTAGTGATTTTTGCGTCTATTGCGACAGAGATTTTTTTAAATCTTCAATATTCAAATGCTAAGGTACCTACTTCACAATTTTATGATAGTGATCTGCTCAAATTACATTTTTTTAAATCTGAAAATCATAACCCTACTTTTTTGACGCTGGCAGTAGGTATTTGAGATTAGGTCAAGATTTTTTCTCGAGTTTTTTCATATCCCGTTTTAATTGAAATAGATTCTCTCTTTTTTTTCTCTTTTTTCGGTCCTTTGTAAAACAATTTAGCAATTTCTAGAACTTAAATCAACATCAAAAAATAGCACTCCTTTGAAAGGACCACGGGGAGGGGCGGGTGTTAAGTGCAGCGCGCACTGGCGACGCGCCAGCGACTGACGGATTTATAGTGCGCGCTGTTACTTATACACAACTATTATTATCAAAATTACAATACTAGATATGTGTATAGGTTTTGTTTGTACTTAGAGCTTCTAAGACGGTGTCTGTCAGGGTTTTGTCAATCTGTTGAAGACATTTTACAGGGTTGGTGACGCGTGAGTAGGTGCACTATCATGATGAATATAAGTTTTTTTAAATAAAATATAACAAATACATCTTACATAAACTTTAAACCATTAAGGGTTTGTCTGGTATGCCATAATTTTGCATTGCATAATATAAGCAAAGTAAAGTCAAAGTTCATGTTGCACTTGCTCTCTTGCCCTCTGTGCCCTTCCACCTGCAGTATCGAGGACTTATGTGAAGCATCGGACAACGCTGTGGCCGTAGCCAATTATTGGGCTGGAAAAATCTAACGGGAAGGAAAGACTGATAGCCATTGACTCGAAGAAGAAGAAGCAAAGTATTCTATTAATCATAATTATTTAATAGAAAAAAAAGTAGAAATAAATTATTAAATTAATGGAAATAGGTAATAGAAAAGAAGAAAGTGAGAAGAAAATAAAGAAATTAAAAGAAAAGAAAAGAAGAAGTCTAATTTGATTAAGGTGCGTATATTACATTTTAAATTTGATACTACAGCTTTATATCTTCAACTGGTAGACGTTACATAAATATTGCCTAATTTTACCTAAGTACATAATTAGATAAAATGCATACCAAATAAGATATAAAAATAAGTGCAATTAACAATCGCATCTTGTATCCCTACTCTGTGGCGTACGCACATAAATTCATCAAGCGAACCCTGGCAGCAAGCCAGTAGCTACTGCCAATAAAGGACTTACCGATTTAGCTATGGGAATATAATAGTAACTTTACTTATGTACCTGCTAAACTACGTAGGTACAACAATATTTTTAACTGACTCCAAAAAGACGAGGTTCTCAATTTGACTGTATTTTTTTAATGTTTGTTAACAGGGTCGGCAGCGCGACTGTGATACCCCTAGTGTTGCACGCGTCCGTAGGCCACGGTGACCGCTTCCCATCAGGTGGGCCGTGTGCTTGTCTACCACATAAGTGGTATAAAGAAAACCTTGAAACTTTCGCCTGGGTGAACCGATTTTGATGACTCTTTTTATTTGAAAGCTGGTGCTTTCCATGTATTGTGTTCCCACTACAATTTGGTTAGGTAGTTGAAATCGGTTTTTGGTAATTCTGAAGTAGTATATATGTATGTATTGTATGAATTGGCAAAATTAATCCAGGCGTTGTTAAGATAATTCGCTTACCAACACATTTTGCGATTCATTTTTATATAAGATTACAAACACACAACCAATTTTATTTATTTGTATGGACTATGTAATAGTGATGATCCTCGTTCGAATAGACAAGTTCTCATAAAAGTATCAAACTGGTAATCACCCGTCGTTTCCACACTAAAGTGACCTAGGGTCAAACGATAACTTGCTTTTCCCACCCAATATTTGCCTACCAATTAATTTATTAAGTGGGCAATTAAAAATCTAATGTGTGGCTATCAATCACAAGAGGTTCAGGTCATGTTTAGATTACACTAAACACACGTATACTTCAATTATTTTAGAGGTGGTACCTATAGTAGTGGTGGTAGTGAGTTCGAATCCGATTAAAGAAATTTGAAACGTAAGTCTTCTGAATCACACAGAGGTCGACAGAAGACTAATAACTACGACTTCTTGGAAGAGAGCAACACTCTTCTCTTCTCAAGAAAAACGCGAGGTTTCTTCTGAAAATAAGTCAGAGAAAGCGGTTGTTGGACTATTCCACACTCATCTGCATATCCTTGAAGAAGTAGGCAAAGGTGTAGGTAAGCAATATTATGTTAAACCATCTTAGCTAACTATTTTCGGTTTTATGTAATAAGCTATGAGCCTATTACCGTCAACTGGACACTTTCGTCAAAGTCCGTATTGCTACAAAAAATTGCTGACAGAAAATTCCATTCTAACTTTTTTCTCAAGTATAAGTCTGTTTGAAGCCCATAATATATGTAGCCTGTTACCGTCAAGTGGTCACTTTCGTTAAGCTCTATATTGCTACAACGAAAAAATATTGACAAAAAAATCCATTACAACTTTTTTCTCAAGAACAAGGCTGAAATTCGAAAAAAGAAGACAGAGCTTCGTGTGAAATTAACTGTTTTAAATTGCCTGGCAACATTGTGATGATTTTTTTTAATAAAGCGACGAAAGTGTTTATGGTCGTGATTTAACGAATATTGATCGGCATGTGTCGGTGTTGCTATTTAGAAGAGAAAGTTCGGTTTAATTGGTTTTCACACCAGGTAATTAAGTGTCTAAGTAGGTACAATTAACAATTTCTATTTTTTATAATCACGCTTACATATCATTAAAGGTATATGCAGAGATGAATAACATTCAAATTTCGCGAGCCATATTTCCCGGTTCAACGTTATCTAGGGGCTGATAATGTAGCAGTTTTCCTGGAGGTAACCTGAATCATTGTCATGAGGAATCTGATATGAATGGGGTGCGAGGGAAATGCCTATTGGATGACGTCACACTCCGGCGCTTTAAGACCTAAGACTGCGTGCGGTTTCAGTCGGTTCAAGTCCGACATTACCGCCCCTGCTAACCGATAGGGATTTCTGTACATCACTACAGCAGCAGCGTCTCCCTTACGACTGGGAGGCACTGTATGCCGTCTCGGTTGGTGTACCACATGGATTGTAGCGTAGGCCATAGAAAAATGAGAAACTCGGGTATTCCCCGTCATGCTATGGCTGCATAATCCACCGCTAGGATATTTTAAACAAAAACATATCTAACGTATGTTTCTTATGTACAAAGTTTTGAATCTAAATTATAACAGTGTTCGTTATGTACAAAAGAATTAGCAACTATTTGCTGGCGGAACGAATTATGTAGTCAAATTAGTTCGTTCTGAAATGTTTTATAACGTAACGGTTTATAAAAAAAACTGTTATTTAATAGGACAACAACAAGATTTAACTAAATGATTTTAAATTCGGGTATCTTCGCTTATTCGCGATGGTGTTTTTACACCGTAAGCGGTTTATAATTGTACTTAAATACCGAACTGTTACTGTGATAACTAGGCTTTTGCGAGAGCGACTGCCGTTGAACTCCCAACTTCTAGACGAAAACCTGTGCCAGAACCTCGTCTATCGATCAGCAGGTGCCAACTTGCAGGTGGCTCATAAGGAATTTTTCTCTCGCACCTCGGCCTACCGAGGACAATCTCCGATTTCGAGATGGCCCCCTCAGATTTCAGAACCACGATGTCCTTGTCTTGCCCCCGGAAAAGGGGCCACAACCACGGCCTGCTTCTACTAGGGTGACAGGCGGCTTCACCAGTCACCCCAGAGCATGCAAGTGCACTAGTAACTATATATCTATTTACATTGCTAAACCAACCCTTACAAATAGAAAATAACTTATTATAAAGGATACGTCAAAATGAATTCATCTCGCCTGATGGTAAGCTAAAATCTCAGGACCGGGGTCAGGTACTACTACACACATCGATAGTGCCACGGTTGGGTGTAATACACCCTGATAAGTGTATGTAGATAGACATCATCTATAACAGTCATTACAGGTAGTTGGAGCCCTAAAAAGTCCAACAACAACGGTCTAGCTGCAATGCTTCGATATCGCCTAATGTCACCATTGGGTTGTGAAGGTCAGATAGCAGTCGCTTCACGGAAAATATCGAGGTCCAGCCAAATCCGCAGTTAAGACTGGTAAAGCGGACCCCAGCTCCGAGGTGAAAGCTTTGGATACGACTGGGATTAACGCTAGGTTGAAGAAGAAGAAGTGTATGTAGATAGATGACCGTGAGACTGTTTCCGTAATAAGCGTTTTCTTGCGGAGTCAAGAGGTCAAGGCCGCCTTGCGATCTGTGTTTTCCACCGCGTCCCAATTATATTATCGCTTCCACAATCTATCCGCTTCACGCGCCGCCTCTCTTTGAACAGATACCGGATAAAAGACACAGCAATCAAATCACAGTATGTAACTGTTACGTGTTCAACCCCTGTCCTGACCAATTTCAATTAATCTTCTTTTGCTTTATTTACTTCAGAATATGGCAATGGACTCTTGCTTAATAAGAGGACACGTTTCAATCAAAGTTATCTGTGATGGATCTTAGATCCTCGTAGACAACTTTGATTGGCGGCATCATAAGGCTTCCCAAACTCTGGAGACGCTGCTGCTTGCGGCAAATCCGACCGGGGTGGGAGTGGCCGTCTATAGGGCTGCTCCGAGGATCTCTACGTGTCCCTCTGACTAGCAGAGGGCAGGGGGGAAGCGGGATGATTCACCGCGCGCGGATGGTTGGGTGATAGGACGGCCGTCTGTCTACCTACATACACCCTACCGTCAGCGAGGTGGACGATGCTCGCTCCACCCCCCTTTTGGAGGTCGAGGGGCCATCTTAAAACCGTAGATAACCCGAGGTCACCTGTGTGCGAGAGATATGCCTACTTGGTAACCTTACACCCCGGTAATTAAGACTCTAGACAGCGATGGCGACCCCCGATGGCCGACTGGGGTGTTATCGGTGGGGATTCCCGCACGGAAAACAGGCAGGTGGTGCAGGTTTTCCTTTCAGGGTTGGAAGTTCAGCTAACAATTGCTCCTGAGAAGAGCCAAGTCAGATTTGTATGTATGTATCTATGTAGCTATGTATGAAACAAGATTGTCCAATTTCAAGTACCAGTTATTTCTTAGAATATAACAAGTCAATGTACGACCTAACACTGATGATGTTGACTGGTATTGTAATGACTACCGATTACGAGGGACGTGACGGAGGACAGAGGAGAAGATGAGGTGTGTCAAATTATTACCTCTCGCCTTTTGTGTCGTCAAACACGTGAACGTCGTGATTTAATACTTCAAGTGAAATATTAGATATTAAATTCATGTTCGTTATACCTATGTAGGTACAAGTAAATGGTGTTTCCACATACCAGTTAAGGAATCCGAATTCACCAATATTAGCTTGCCCGCGGTGCCTGGACATCGGTTTTCGCGTTTTTTTGACTAATCTCCGGTTCTACTTAACCGATTGTAATCAAACATACGTAAGTTTTTTTAAGTGTGACCAAGTGACCAAGGCCTTTATAAACAAAAAATACCGCATCAAAATCCCTACAAAACTTTTGCATTCATACATAACATAACATAAACTCACGCCTATATCCCCGAAGGGGTAGGTAGAGGTGCTAGCACGCACATTTTTTTTGAAGAAGTTTCACATTTCTTCGTTTATGTTTAGGTCCCAATTTTGCATTCATGGCGAACAAACAGATAAAAGATCCAAAAATATATACTTATTTTTGTGTACAGAATCGTTCTTAAAACATAACCTAAGTATATTATATTTTCAAATTATCTCCAAGTAAGTAGGTACAATTTTTTAATATGTAGTATAGAAATGCGAATCTTAAGTGCTTAATAAATCCGTGCCATACAGGCATTTCGACCAATCAGCATCAAATGTGCACGCTATTAGCCAATCAGATCGTTCGGCAAAGATCGCAGCACTTTGGGAGTCAGCGCACGAGTAAAAGATGCAAATTAAATGAATCTGCGCGTAGATGCAGATGTTCAGGTTCAAAATGTTCTTTAATTTATTATTTAACTAGCTTTCGCCCGCGGCTTCGTCCGCGTGGAAGTCAGTATCGCCACCAATAAAACGAACTCACTACTCCACTCTTCACTTCCATTCTTCACTCCACTCCACTCTCTACTAAAAAAATTGATAAAAAGTATTCTATGTCCGTCTCCTGGTTTTAAGCTACCTCCCTACCAATTTTCAACAAAATCGGTTCAGCAGTTCTTGAGTACTTTAGGTATAAATAGTATAACTAACACGACTTTCTTAGGCATAAGTTAAGGGCTAGTTAAATTAGCATTTCTTTTGCCTTATAACATCTACCTATCAGAATGGTTATTACACCTTTAGTATCCTAAAATTGATAATTTTATGACTATTTTAAGTTCTATTGATTTTCGACCGGCAATAGACAGAAAATCAACTATCATGAGACGGAGAGGATACATACACCAGAAACAAAGGCTTTAGAGACTAAGGTAACCTTACCTGTAAGTACGTATACCAGCTAATGGACAAACAGGGCTCCGGTACAGGTTTCCTCCCGGGGTTATTAATCGAACGGCAGTCGCTCAAATAAGATCCGTAAAAAGTGAAGCCTGGAATGCAACCAGGAACACTGCTTAGATGATAAATTACTACAGAATCATCGTGTCTAAGTATTGAATAAGAATATAGAAAGAAATTTATTTTAAAAGTCGTTAAATGCTTCAAATTTAGCAGGCTCCATTAAATCCCCACAATGAGGCTGTATTATTACCCTCTGAATACCGTCTAGCCTTATTTAGATCATCGCAAACCGCCGGTCGTATGCTTCAGCTTAGGTCATTTAGTACGTCTTAATAAGACCATGTCGTAAATATGATACAGTAGTCCAGTTTTTCTTGCTTTACCTATTGCCTTGTGAATCTGGCCGTAAATGCAAATGTAGAAGAAATCATTATTAGTTCATAATCTATCTATATTATAAAAAAGTCGTCTTAGTTACACTATTTATAACTCAAGAACGTATTGAACCGATTTGTCTGAAAATTGGTGAGGAGGTAGCTTAGAACAAGGAGACGGACATAGGATACTTTTTATCTTGTCATTGGGACGAAGTATGCCACGGGTGAAGCGGGGCACAGCTAGTATTATAATAAGTGTTATTTTGTGTACGATAAGTTACATAAGAGTGAATTCGCCATGATTTTTTGTTTTGAATAATAATGTCCACCCGGTTAGAAATGGTCTACAAATTTCGATTTGTAGAACATACTTTGCCTTTAGGTTTCCATCAGGTGAGGTGACATCATAGTGGTGTGTTAAATATAAAAAAAAGTTTGTCAAGTTAAGGGGAAATATTGTAGTATTTCGCTCTCTTTAATGATGCCTGAGACTTTACTTTTAGCTTACCATCGGAGGAGGTGAAGTCACGGCTTCATTATTGGCTTCACTATTATAAAAAAATATTAGTTTAGTCAAGGCCAGTTAACTTAATCTTCGGAGCTTGTTAGCAGGTGAGATTGACTTAGCAACCTGCATCTGTACATTGAAAGACGAGGCACCGACATATCCTTTCTATTAGAAACGCAAAAAGGCGCGAAAAGGAAAAGATATGAACTAAGCTTGAACTTATTCAGAAACATCTTGAATTTAACCTACTGTATAACTTGTATAGTGGTCAAAACTCACAAAAAACTCAAGTGTGGTAGTGTTATGCTTTCAGCATGCTCACAGCCATGAAACGTGACATATAACCAAATAACTGTAAGCACAGTCTACACAGACATAATCGTACATTAATGACTTGCTCTAGACACCTAAAAAAATAACCAAATACCTACCGACCACCTAACTTTCTGCGGTTCTGACTTTGATGTAAACCGTCTCTCTCTTATTCGATATGTTAGAAACGTATGCATATAGAGGTGTATTGCATTAATAAAGATTAGTTTAACTTAAATTAATATGATTTATGTGTAAAAATAATACAAGAATCTTGTGAAACTAACGAACGTGAAATTAATTTTAGAATAATTTAGTTTTATAGTTTGTAAAACTAAAACAATAGATGTGGTCTAATTTTATTGCTGCATATGCATGTTAAAATATATTAAAACAGCAGACTGATCCAGAGATTACGATTGCCTTACAGTCATGAAAATAATAAGTTTCTACATTTATTTTTTACTAAATAATATTAAATAATATTCTAAGGCTAGTATGCGTATGTTTAATTTAAATAAAACTAATTTTAACAAATATTATAGCGATTTATGATGTTATGTGAATAAAAATTCTTTACGAAAAAAGAAGAAACCTCATTTAATATTTTTTTTTTGTACATATTATACATAGAAATATTTACACTGCACGGGAATCGAACTCACGACCTCCGAGGTGGAGACCAACATTTCAGGGTCGTCATCGGTCGGCATCTGAGATTGTACCCCGTATCTTCTGGACTTCATCCCCAGCTTCGCCCCATCTAGCGAGGTGCACTCAAATTACGGACTGAATATAAAAAAATACACACCGCTAATTGCACGTTGACTATTTGGACTAGGTACTGCTACTACGCCGTAGAACTGCCAATCTAGGACAAAACACATTGCAACAAAAAATACTACTTAGATAGCATTCATAGGTAGATAATAGATAGAGTATGTACCTACTCAATAAATAAAAAAAAATGTCGGATGTATATAATTAAAACTATTAATAGTACATGTTTTGAATATGTTATAAATCAGTACAACCGATGAGATACCTAATAATTTTGATGTGAACTACACACGATGTTTTGAAAAAAAAATCAAACAACAATTTTTTTTTAAGTTCTTGTTTGTCATAAAAGCACTGAACGGATTTTGATTCGGCATTTTTGTTTGTTTGAAAGGTCTGCCCCCGTAGACAAGTGTCACAGCGTAAATCGCTAAGGAATCGATTAGCTCAACCAATCACATCCAAGCTCATCGCCGGTATACGATGCACGCACCGCGGTGGGATCATGAGTTGGAGTGTGATTGGTCGTCTAATCTATTCTATTCCTTAGCGATTTAGACTTGTGCAACTGCCATCAGATCTCTACGACCCATTGGCGATATCGAAGTTCTATTGTTAGACCAGTTGTTGGACTTTTTAGGACTCCAACTACCCGTAACGATTACCATAGATGTTCGTACGGTAACCGGAATCGACGGCTTAACGTAAGTATTCTCCGAGTAATTCATGTAGTTACGATGCGCAAATGTAGGAGAGTTATTAAGCCTCTAATTGTTTAGTAAACAAAAATTTTATGTCTATATTTTCTACCATACATACCTATTACGTAGTTTGATATCATTACTGGATAATACATATGAATATATAATTAAGAGTCACTGTTGCAAGACTGGGTGTTTCCAGATCTATTCTATACAGATAACATAGTATTTTTAAGATGTTTTTGTATTAGATGAATCATATTGCTTTATTTTAGATGAGTCATGTTGTAAATTAGGTCATTCATCTGTGGTTGATAGCCAACATACCTGTGCGTATTATTCAGGTCCGTCGATATCGTAATAATGTGATTCTGACGGTTCATACATCTGAGGTGAAGTTGCCGCAATTTATTGAAGAATCCGTTGGATTTGTTAAGAATTAATAGTAGAGCTTGATATTCTGATTATATATTATTCCTTTGATGAAATATTTTCTATTTCCTAGACCTTATATTTTAGTTTTGGTAACGAAACCATACCGCGATTCAGAAGATGTTACAGCTCACAACGCCATCTATCGAAATCGTCATATTTTTAGTCCCGGTTGCATCAAAATCTTGCACTTTGGAACCTGGGATCCACTCTCCTATATCTCTCTTGATTTGGCTGTTACTCGGGTCTTCATGTGAGCGACTGCCATTTGACTTTTCAACCCAGAGAGGAAACCCACGCTAGAATCTCGCTCATCAAGCAGTAGGTGTACCTGCTTGAAGATGGCTTATGGCCCCTAGAATCTTGTTGGGACCCCCAAAACCCATAGTAAACGTACATATCATAAAAAAGTATACCTACCTTACAGATGGGCTCGTGTAGTCAAAAATACAACTAGTGAACAGTGGGCGTATCATATGCTTCTGCCTACGCCTCCGGGGATTTAAAGCGCGTATATGTAACATGACTAATAGTTGTACGTTTTTTTGTTCTGTACAATTTATAAATAGCAAAGAGGGCACTAGCCCGCAGCGGTTAGATCAAGGTCATGCTTTATGAGAGCACACTTCACTCAAGTATGGGGGCCTCACCAAGACCTTTGGGGCCAGCTAACCTGACCTGCAAGTCAGTACGCCAGCTGATTGACGGAAGGGACTCTGGGGCAGGCTTTCCTCTTGGGACTCGGTCAGATGATATTTGTTTTCATAAAATCAGAGACTTGATTCGGCAAACCGAAGGCATAACACCCCATGATGAACTTGAGACCGAAAAGTTAGCTAGAATGTACTGAATTCGGAAGGCAAAGGATTGGTTAAGGGGCGCATATTTTGGGTGTTCTAAATCCGCCCTCGCGGAGGTTGGTTGTCGTTTTTTGATCATATCTTCACAACAAACAAATAAACAGACTTTCAAAACAATATGTTTTTACTCAGAATCTTTCATTTAACATAATCCAAGTACTTATTTTTTTATTTACAATGTAAAGATACATCTACTCTACAACTTTATAATAGTAATAGAGTAATAGATAGATAGATACTCTAAATTTATATCTCAAATACCCACCCAAAGTACATTATTGTGTAGTTTACATGTCGTGAACCGAGGTTGAACCGGCGTCCGTGGCCAGCGGAAGTCCTCGCCAGCCCGTTGGCACCGCGCCTCCGCCCCGTGCCAAACCCCATGCTTGCTTGGAGCGAAGATTTATGGTGATTCCTCCTATAACCTCATCCGTTTACCATGGATCCTAAAACTTAATATAACTAGGTACTCTTTAATCTATGCCGATGTATTTTAATATTGAATAGATGCTTTGAAACTAATATAGTATATTCTCAGATATTGCTCATTTTGCTCAAGACTATGAAAATTAATAAACGATCATTTTAATGAAATAAATAATAATAACTGTTTATAATTTATTATTGGAACCTTCAAAGACATTTTTTTAAATATTTTTTGTTAAACTGATGTGGGTGGTTTTTGTTGTACTGGTATTCTGGTTGAGAATTTATTGATAAAAAGTGTAATGTCTCCTAACACACCTTGCCATAAATTTTGGCTTTTATGGGAGCGACTGCAGTTTAACCCCCTAAGAACTTAATTAACTTATTAGCCCCCATACAGCTCATATTAGAAAATGTCTCCCACTTAAGTAATATAAAAATAAAGTGCTGTTTTATTTATATACTCGTAAGATCGTGTCATAACTAATTTAAACACAACAATAGAAAGAGTTTGATATTCGCTTCTCTTGTTATTAACTTTCCAAATGTTATTATGTCCAAATGAAATTTAAAAGCTTTTACTTACGTATATAACAACATATTATCAATACAATACGCTAAGTAGACTTTCCCCAAAGACTTTTCAAAAGGTTTTTTATTTTAACCAATTGACTACCGATCCCGGTTTTGCGATCGCGTGGAAACTACCTGCCAATCTTATAAGTTTTCATGATTGACCACTGTTTGTACAAACAAAATTGAACTTTAGCACACCTGTTAAAGATTCAAAATCCTTTGCGTAATTTCTGAAATGAGAATCGACGGTATGCGTTGAGATATTTACAATGCAATTTGAACTTATTTTTTATAGTTTTAAGATTGGTTTTAGTTTGCTGGGTTATTGGTGTAAGGCTGTTTTAAAAGGTTTTGATTGGAGAATGCTTCCGTTAATAGAATTTTAATGAAGTAATGTCAGTGGCGATGCGGAGGTTGTGCACGTCATGCCCATCTCCTTACGTGCTCTGACGCGCATGCGTCCAGTGGACGGTACCGTTAGCATATAAAATGGAGCAGTGCTTTTATTTTTTTCTTAAAGTTAAGTACTGTGTTGTAATCATTAAGATTTGAAATTAGGTTACTGTTAGTTTAGTTAATGATGATGATAGAATTTGAAAAGAAAATAGTTAGTACAAACCTAAAATTAGTTCAAAAAAAAACTCGCAGCTTCGTTGGACAGTTTCAGAAACCCTCCAAAGAAAAGAGAAATAGATTTTTGATCATGAATTAATATTGATGATTTTATTCGATTTCTATGTTTTATTCATAAAATTTACGGAGAAAACATAGAAATAAACAAAATTTAAAAAATTGTTTGTTTATTTATTATATTTTTTGCATAAATACAGTCACTTTCGAAGATTTTTTTGTACTTGACAAGACAAATATCATTTTTCATTGTTTGTTTATTATTTTATGTGAAGTTATAGAGCAAAGGTGATTGGTACTGTACATAAGTGAACGTAGAGCCACAAGCAATTTGAACTAGCCAATCATTTTCTAGACATGTGAAAAAATAAAACGTTTAAAGATAAAGTTTTCCTTATGAATATGCTGACCCTACAACAGAATGTGAGTGGGCATCTATATTTGCCGAATCTATTCCATCAAGAAGATAATAATTACTGTGGTACAGTTAAAGATCGTAGATATGGAGGCTCTTAAAAATAGAGCAATACTCAGCAAATCATTTTAACAACTCTATACAGGCTTTTGTGATAGCAACGGGCCAACAGGAGGCGCCGGCGGCTAAACTTAGTGTTGTAATATGACTTTACTTAATGCCGTAATGTTGTAAGTAAAATTAAAAATAATATATGGGTCTATATCACCATCATGGCGAACCAAAGTATGTAATTTGGAATTCAAAGTACACTTTTATTGTTTGTAACTGGTATATCAGTTTTCCCAGGAGTGACTGCAGTCTGACTACCAAGTAAGGCTGGTTTGGGTCTCAAAGATATTGATAAGGCCCTATACTTAATAGTGACACCAATATATTATGTGACATAAGATAATGAAAATGAAATTGGGATGATGAAAATGTTGAAGAAATGCATCCACAGATTTTTAACCCTGAATTCAGAGTCTATTCTATGTATTCTATACTCTTTTCCGTTCTTTTCATATCATTTCAGCTGCCATTTGTAAAGGCGCAAAAATTGTTATAGCTGTATTCTATGAAATTTATTAGTATGAAGTACAAGTAAGTGATAATAAAAGTGTGTCCGGAAATATATTGTAGGTACTTACCTATTGGAGATTTGATTTAGGTAGGTAACTTATTTAGATATTTTAAAGTATTTCTCTCTTCGCATATGCACTCCTGAACCTTGTAATTTTTTTTTCTAAACTAGGTAAGTACCTATTTGAATATTTGAATAAAGTCTTCGCATGAGCCTCTCGCGAGATTTCGTTAAAAAAGAAAAAGTTTTGTGACGTCTCGTCCCGTTTGTAGGCCGAAGATTATTGTACAGTAAAATTGAATGTATATTGTTACAATAACTCAAAACCGAAGCAATCAAAAAATATTAATCAAATTAAACTTGCCTCAGTACTTACTGACACAAGTTTTATTCAAATCAAATTAAAAATTAAAATTGCATCTTCATGAAAAATTACATTCCATTTTACGCTAATAATAATTTTTACTATTAACATAAATTAAGCATATTTTTTGTTGCTAATTTTCTAATTTCTTGCCCGCAAAGTGTTTAGTTTGATGTAATTATAAAATCATTATCTGTCAGAATTAACCACATCCTGCACAGATTTCATTCGCCTGCAATTAAACATTAGACAGCAATATGGCCGTCGTAATCTGTCAGAACAAATGACAACATCTACAACATCAATAATATTGACTTATACTCTGTCTAATTTAGGATGATAATAATGACAGTTCATGTCTATGAAGTATCGTATTTTTTTATACAAAATTATACCCCAAAAATTATGGTAATACATAGACAAGCCCCGCCCACTTGTCATAGTGAAGCGTCTTGCAAGAATATAGCTCAATGGACTATACACAAATGAATCGAATGAATCGAATTAAAAATAATTTATTGAAATTATTAAGTACTTATACTACTAAAATTTTTGTGATATAATTAGCTAAATATGATACGAAACATAATTACTATACCATAAAACTTCTCTTTTGTCATCCTGAAGTAAGTTACCTAAAATTATAAAAAATATAAAGTTTTTGTGTTTTTGTAAATATCGATTCCATATTCTACGGGAACGATAATCGAAAATCGAAAGATTCATTTTCGATTATACTATATGGGCTACCCTAATAAGAGCTGTCATTATTATCATCCTACATTAGACAAAGTATAATCTGTCAATTACATGTGTCTCGTGGTCTCGCCTCGAGCTCTCAAGCCCGGAGGTTCCTAAACAGGTGCGGTGGCCTTAATTACCTTTAAAGTTTTGAATCGTAACTGTTCCTCGGCGTTTTCGCACGCGCGACGATTATACCACAGATTAAAGCACCACGAACGGATTACGCGCGCTAAAAAGTGTGACAGTGACAGTTAATTTGGCGGGAATCGGATTAGATGTCTGACAAAGTGTCTGTGTAAAAAAAATACATACTTAGATAAAAAATATCGTGAAAGGGCCGAACCATGGATTTATAAATCGTATGGACGGAATGCGAAAACCGCAGGTCGCGTCGTCACTTCGCCCCGGAACCGTTAATTCCTTATTAGATCATATATTATTATCAGAGTTGAAAATTCTAAACATCATTCCTTTAATGACTGTTTTCATACTTAATAGGCACCATCTTTCTCCAAGCCTTTAACAGTCCAGTTGTTTTTTTTTTCAGTCTAACTACGAAGCAGTCTACTTCGATATTATCTGTCAAGTGCCTACCATTTAACCTCTACAACTTAATCTCAAATCCAACGCAATGTCAAGTTTGTTTTCTCAGCGGTTTAGGTGCTCTGTGTCGATGAATCAGTCAGAATATAGAGCATAGATCAGGGTTTCTCAAAGTGGGGTATGCGAACCCCCAAGGGTTTGCCACTCGTCGGTAGGAGTTCGCGGTAAGATTTACGTAATGGCGGCTTGATGATTGGCGGGCTTTGCGGCAAGAAACAAGCCCCTTTTGACACTGTCTTTGTTATCATTATTGAAATAAACACCTTATTTTCTTCAACAGTCAACTTTATTATTTTCTATACGGCAGGGGAGGAATTTAATTGCTTAGTTAGAGACAACGGGCTAGCTGTCATCTAGAAAAAATTACAGGGGTTTGTGGTGCCAAAAGTCTGAGAAACACCATAGATATAGATAGACGAATTTTCTCGCAGCGATCAATATTATTGACCATGAACTTCTTTCGGCTTGAACAAATTATTGCCCATATCATATCACATTCCATAACCATTATATTTAAAGTCGATTCGATCTAAACGCGAATCGAGATGGTAATCGATTTGATGTTCCGAATCCGTAAACGTAGCGTAGGTATATTACTCGATGTAATCGCAGCGAATGAAGATTATATAAAATGCTCTCTGGTATTTACCGGTAGCTTTAGTTTAAGGTATGTGGCGTAGTGATAGATTTCATATGTCTTTAATCTCATCGATAAAATTCGTTTTGAATGATGATATTGATGTATTTTAGTTTTAGCATATATGAGGAGGTAGGACACAATGGTATCTCCCGTCTGAAATGAGCAGTCCGACTGGGGTAGTATCTCCGCCCTACAGCAGACCGCAGCCATAATAACCATCGTGTTGTGTTCCCGCTGGTAAGTAGGGTAGCCAGAGTTTACTGTCCCTCTCCTCCACACCCCTTCCTAGCCTCCCCACCCCTTCCTATCCCTCCGCCCTTCCCTTTAGGATAGGCAGCGCGTGTGTGACACCCTTAGTATTGCACACGTTCATAGGCCACGGTGACCGCTTCCCATCAGGTGAGCCGTGTGCTTGTCTGCCACCTAAGTGGTATAAAAAGAGCAATAGCATATAATAAGTGGGCAGGCAAGCCGGGGTCGACCTCGCAGAATATACAATGACTAAATTAATGAGTTATTGAAAAAGGGCAGGTCAAAAGCACTCGGAACCGGCGAACTTGTATTTTTATACAATAACCTTTTGGTTTAATGACAGTAGAGACAGTAGAAACAGAAGCAGATGGCGGGCTGTTGTCTCTGCCTACTCCGGAGGGAAAAAGGCGTGGGCATATGTGTATGTATGACGACTTCAAACTATCAAAAATATCTTTCATTGCATTATAATCGCGTATCTGTCAGTACTTCACCCGCTTGTTCAGGTCACGCTTCGTCCGACGGGAGCCCATACCGAAACGTCTAGCTAGTGGCCACAAATGTTAAGTGCCTTCAATCATTACTCAGTAGCGAGAAAAATGATTCGGAACTACCATAAAGACCAATGTTATATTCGTGAAAGTGACACATTATAATTGTATCCATCACTTTTACGGAGTCAAATAAGAAAATCCATCGATTTAGTATGGGTCAAGTAGATAACACAAGCTAGCGTATAAACTTTTCAGTATGCGAGGGGGGGGGGTTGAAACTATACAAGAATACCTCTATGGCGACCCCCCCCCCCCTAATGCGTGCTTGCAGTGTGTTGCGGGTACCGTCCTGCTCTTTAAACCATCAATTAGTCAATTTCGCCTCTTCGCAGGTAGCTAGATTTTTGGGGCCTAGTCTAACCTCATCTGCCAACCAGGGGGTCAGACAGCAAGTAAAACTAGGGACAAGAGTACCCCGGGCTCCAAAGTGAAAGCTTTGGATGCAATAAGATTCGGATAAAAGAAGAGCAGAGTCTTTTTTTTTATATATACCTAGGGCACGTCAACAAGTTCCAGTTGCTGTACTCTTCGGAAGACTAACAGCCTAAATGATAGGAACAGAGACCAATATTAAAATTTAAAAAAAAAATGTTTTTATAAATTGCTAGTAACCAAACTTACTAGATTTCCCATGAAACCCTCCAGGTAAGCTAAATTGCTTATATCAGAAATGGGTGCACAACTGCACATCGGTAGCGTAACGGCCTGAATTCGAACTCGGGACCTCTTAATTCTTCTTAACCTAAACTACATTTCATTGATGAAATCCATTGTAAGACAGCCGTCTCATGTCTTTAAGGGTGATAATCGCGTAAACTTCCGAAACATCCTTATATCGTTTTTGTACGTAACAAAAAGCGTCTGATCCAAAGTGATCTCCGACCACAAGCACTCGTTACGGCCGCTGATCGTAAGCTAATATAAACTGGGAATTCCACAAAAAGGCATTATTTGATATGAAAGCGTAACTACTAGGTTTAACCGTTACTTATCTACACTAACTGTGCCGCTTTGCTTCACCCGTTTCAGATTTAAATCATATGGTTACTTATAGTAGCAGTTTGGCGAGAAAACATGAACAGTATCAACATTATGTATCTTCTTTAACCTAGCGTTAATCCCAGTCGCATCCAAAGCTTTCACTTCGGAGTCTGGGGTCCGCTTTACCAGTCTTAACTGCGGATTTGGCTAGACCTCGGTATTTTCCATGAAGCGACTGCCATCTGACCTTCACAACCCAATAGTGACATTAGGCGATTTCGAAGCCTTGCAGCTAGACCGCTGTTGTTGAACTTTTTAGGGCTCCAACTACCCGTAACGATTGTCATAGATGTATGTATGGCAACCAGTACCGACGATGGCTTTACGTGCGAGGCACGACCAGACCAATGTAAATACCCATATTCATCATTATACATTTGCACTGAGCGGGGATCGAACCCGCGCCACCTACGCATCGGCCGCGTTCACTACCGCTACGCCAAAGAGGCTGTAACAAACAATCAAACAACATTACGTATATTTTTTAGAAAATAAATTTGAAAAAAAAAACCTACAGTTCTTTTGATGGAGCGAGCGGGGTTTCTTTGAAGGATAAATTCGTAATGAGGTCTTCAAACAAGGACTAAAAGTTACCGATATAGCTTCCAGAATAAGCAAGCTGAAGTGGTAATGAGTGGTCACATCTGTCGAGTGAAGACCACGAATCGGCAAACGAAAAGTGGGACCGGTAGATCGACGGATGACCTGAAAAAGCTAGCTGGAATTGACTGAAACTCCTGGCTGGTTAACCAAACATACACACATACACACACGCTGATACAATCAATATACATTGCGATTCAATATCGTGATCCGGTGTAGGGACCGTTGTTTGTACATCAAGAATATCGTGTTTGCACATCAATATTATTGACAGGATCGCGATTAAAATTATCATCAGAAAAATCGAAACGAAAAGTTTATGTTTTCTAAGTTTTATCAGAAAAATGTATATATTTAGGAATGTATGTTAAATGTCGTTTAATAGTGAATAATATGAGGTTTTCGAATGTCTAAATTCTATCACAAAATAAATAATGTTTGTATTGTTTTCAGATTTCATAAAAACTAGTGTTTCAATTTTTCTGATGAGAAGTTAAAATTGATTGTCTTATACGTGCCCATAGCCAATATATTCTGTGCCCATAGACCACGCTACGATTCGCGTACCTATATTCTACGTTTCCACTTGCTACGATCCTTCCTACGTGACTAGACAAGTAAAAAAAAAATAATATAATCGTTTTATTTCAAAATCAAATTGTTATCACCAACAACGAACTTTCACTCGAAAAACGAAAACAGATCAATTATATGATATTTTGTTCTAATTAGACGATTCAACTCAAATCACTTGCCATTCTAAGTGCTTCGACATTAACAGCACCCAATCAATTTATTAATGAATTGATGACTGCCTTTCTAAATCATTGCAAATTGTTCACTCGTCAACCGGCGCCTACTACCATCACCTTAATTTGACATAGATTATCGCTATCGAGTGTAGTTAAATTTTTTATTCATTATTTGTAGCTCAGAAAAAAATAAAAGTTCAAAGCTCAATTGCTTCAAGCTCTGTGGCGTAGCGGTTGGACTGCTACGTCGGAGGTCGCGAGCTCTGGCAAAATTAATAGCTTCCTCAATTTTCTGGGCAACAATTGAAAGTTTGACAAGTTGATATAAAAAACATGTGACATGTAATTAACAGCTAGTTATAAAGCGTTATTAACTAGTATTTAGTAGTTTTGTCGTCTGTTTTGTATAATATAACGTGTAAGTAACCGTTATTAACAGTTAAGTAGTTTGATTTTATCTTGATTAAAAAATTGCCACGTAGACAAATACTTACCAATTATATGGCCTTTTCCCAAGGCATATTTAATTCAAAATAATTATTATATCTTAATATTGTATGTACTGAATACGTTGTATCATAATGCTATCAAAATTGAAAGCTATTTTCAGAATTTCGAACAACTTTCAAAATGGCGGGAATTTTTCACTCAAATAGGGTTGTTGTTGCATTAAGTTTTCAAAGTTGCGCATCTCAAAGGGAAAAAGCCGTTACCGGATCGTAAGATGTTATTAATAAATATTCTAGGACATTCTAAACAAGGCTATTCAAATCCAAAATAAGCATAGCTTAACTAGTTTGTATAAGATCTTCTTTTTTGTAAATACATACCTAGGTACATAATATACATAATTATACATAGAAATACCCAGACCAATGCAAAACACATAATTCTTGCAATTTTTAACATAGGACACCTCAAAATGACTTTTCCTCGCCTGGTGGCCAGCCAAAGACAAAGTCTCAGGACTGAGGTCACCACCACATACACCGGTAGTGTTACAGTGGCGGCCCTCAGCTTGACGGCCTCATCAAATGCTTTTTCACGCCCCGCTTAAAGGCCCCGGGACTATAGGAGGAAGGAAACACATGCGCTGGTAGGGAATTCCAAGTCTTTATTTATGGTGCGGCAAATAAAAGAGGCACCTAACCGCATACACATAATTGTACTAAGCGGGCATCGAACCCGTGACTTCTGACTTAACAGCCGCACGGTTTACCGCTACTCCACACACAATGAGACATTTTAGCTGCTAGTCCCGTCCGAGGGTAGCCTCCAAAAGTCCAGGAAATCAGTTAAAGATCCCTGATCCTTAAAAACGTAATCGGCAGTAGCGCCTCAGGCCGTACACCTGTCGACTTCAAGTTGTTACCGGCACGCGAGCTCCCATCAAGCGAAGCGCACTCCCGGAGCAAATTGACCACGCCGCGATTGAAAAACTGAGAAGCACGGTCAGCAACGTAAATAGGTTAATTAAATAATGAGACTTTAAAATTTAGTTGAATTTAAGTAGCACCGCGGTAGCCTCATGGTTTGGGTAATGGACTGCTGAGTCGAGGTCTCGGGTTCGATCCCAGGTTCACCATGGCACACACCAATGACTTTTCGATCCTTTTCGAAGTTATGTGTGTATTTATCGCAGGTTTATTAGTGCCTCGGAGAGCACGTTAAGCCGTCGGTTCCGGTTGCCATACAAACATCTATGGCAGTCGTTACGGGTAGTTGGAGCCCACAAAAGTCCAACCAGTCTAACTTGGAACTTCGATATCGCCATTGGTCGTAATGACCATTGGTTGTGGAGGTCAGTCAGATGGCAGTCGCTCCACGGAAAATATCAAGTTCAGCAGCATCACAGTTAGACTGGAAAGCCGACCCCAACTGAGTTGGGAAAAAGGTTCAGAGAATGATGGGTTGAATTTATAAATATACGTATAAATCAACATGCACACACACACTAATCGGTCACTACACGGCAAACGTCATTTGATTCAGTCAGTTAAGTAGCGAAAAGCATGTCTTGTGTGTGTTGTTTAAAATTCGTAGTGAAATCAAGAAAAAATTATCCAGGGATCACATTTTAATCAATTTAAGTAACACATTGCAACCCAAAATTCACTCACACATGGTTAGTCGCCGTAATTTTTGTGACACAACCTCGTTCTCAACGCGTTCCGTCCGTATGTTTTATAATGTTTATCGGAGTGACATGTATTATTTGTTACATGTAACCCATATAATTTCCATACATTTTGGACTTTTCCACTGGCGTTATAGCCAATAGAATGTGACTTTGTCCCTCAATTACGAAGTCTGCATTTGTAACAAAATTCACGAAAATTTTATCAATTGAGTTGAAGAGAAAATCTAGATAATAATTTCAGACTAACTTTCTATAAAGTTGTTTTAATTTCATTTTCAGTTAGAATTACCTCGGAAATTTCTGGCTTTCTTCAAATAACTAAATATCGGTAAATCTTTAACTTCTTTTTCTAAATTGGCGTAACGAAAAATTTCATAAAAAACTTAACCTCACTTTTCCAACAAAAAGAGGGCCATAACGGTTGACGATACTCATTTAATTCAACCATTAAAAATCAACGGTCTATATAATATATAGCCAAAAACAAGCCGTCGCACTGGCTATCAACAATAGGTAAGTATAAAAAAAAAGAATTTACCGAAGAGATTGCTTCAAGACAAGCGAGACGCGCGCCAAAAAACGGGCGCCTTCTACAAGAGAGGTAAAAAAGCGGTTGCAATTAAAAAAAAAATGTGAATCGATATCCAATCGAGTGGGCATCGGGATCAGAGGCAGAACGTGCGTGACAGTCCACGCGCGGTGAATCGATCCGCGAGGCGCGAGCCGGCGACACTGCAAAAATCGATTTTAGACTCGATCGATGAAAGTGTAAATTTATATGCAGTAAGCACTGCATATAAATTTCTTTTTAATCTGTGAATAAATAGTTATTGTATACGGTGTTCTTTAAAAGTGAGCACTAGCCGATGTCCAGCGGTTCCGCCAGCGTGAATGTCGGTTATCACAACTTTTCATCAAATCTTCGGTTCTACCAATTGCAAACACACATACAGTAAATTTTAAGTCTGACCAAGACCTTTCTAATTAAAAACCTTATCAAAATACTTTCAGTATTTTTGTATCCATCGCAAACTTACAATTAATAATAAGTACCTGCATAAATAAATAATTAAATATTCTACAACATTCTACTCATCGCTCCCTAGACCCAAAGTAAGCTTAGTTTAACTAGCTTGTGGTATGGGTTCTAGAATGCTGATAAACATACTTACATACTTTTTTTTGTAAATACATACTTATTATAGATCAATGCAAATAGACATATTCATGCATATAAATATTTGCACTGAGCGGGAATCGGGCCGGCGCCCCCTGCGTAGCAGTCGCATGCACTACCGCTAGCTACAGAGGCCGTCAAACAAAAAACAAAAAAAAAACAAACAAACAGAGATGAATTCCAAAAAAAAATATTTTATTTACAATTGTTCATATAAGTATAACATAACACAAGAAAATTTTATAATATCTCTTATGTACACACACAGACACACAGCTCCTTTACAATTTCAAAATAATATAAAAATGTCTATGACGCACATGAATTTTTCCAAGCACCCAGTCTGAATATACAACTAGTTAGACACGGTAATTTTGCTAAAAAGTTTGCTAAAGAGGTTTTTTACTCTATGCGAGTCATTCACAAATAACTGGTCATCTCACAAACGGTGTTCACGGCTCGTTGTACGCCTGTAAGTGCCATCACTATTGCCAAAGTGGATCTCATTACCGATTCTAACTGTACGTGGAAGGTATTGAGTTAGTTGGACGGTATTGGAAACCTCCTGCTGTTTCCCTGGGACCGTGAAAATTATGGATGACATCTACAACTGACAACGGTTTTGTGCTCGTTTTTTTTTGTCGTGATAACTAGTTATCGGTATGAAAAGAGATGTTCTATTGGCAACGTAATGAAAAACCATTTTTTTGGAAACTTGGTAAGGTACTTTTTAACCGACTTCAAAAAAAGAGGAGGTTCTCAATTCCTCCGCAGAGAGTTTGGCACCGTCTTCAAATCTATCAATAGGTATTTTATTAATATTAAAGTTATTTAATACTTTTTAAGTCGGTTTTTTAAACGTAGTTTTTTCTACAGTATGTATGAATGTACTACAAAATAACAATATGAATCAAATCAGCTTACAGTAATGTACCGTGAATGCTTTAAATATGTGGCCGTATCGCTAAAAGTGGTTAAGTACATATACACTCGAGAGCAATGAATCCGGGTCACTTAAAGAATCCTAAAAATCTCGGAAACTAAAAATGCTAGGTTAATGCAATAAATTGTATTTAATAGACAATGTAATACTCCTTAAATGAAGGTATTAAAACTTCTTAGTTATTGTAAAGTTATATCATAAAAAAATCAAATTTGAAAAAGGGCCACTTTCGAAGATGGAACTACGAAATTACAGCATTTGGTTTTGCTTTTGTTTGTAATCTGTCATTTATGTGGGTACATAAACCATGTTGATAGTGCTCTATATTCATTATTCAAGCTGAAATTATGTCGCTTACGCCTGAAGAATGCACCAGAATACTTACAATGCTGGAAACCGGCCGGAGTCAGCGCGATACAGCCAGGACTGTCGGTGTGTCGCTGTCAACAGTACAAAGAGTTCTCCGACGTTACGAAGAAACTGGTTCTAACCTACGCAGACCAGGAACGGGCAGAACCAGGTGTACCACAGCACGAGAAGACCGATACTTGGTGAACACCATGCTTCGAAATCGCTTTCTCACAGGAACTGAACTCACCAATCAGTTTCGACGCCTCGGAGGAAGTAACCCAAGTGCATGGACAGTAAGACGTCGGCTTGCTGAATCTAACTTAAAACCCCTTAGACCTGCAAACGGCCCTAAACTGGAGCGTGGGCATCGTATTTCGAGACTAAGATATGCCCAGAGCCACGTAAATTGGAGTATTGAAGATTGGTCAAAAGTTATGTTCTCCGACGAATCAAAATTTATGCTCTACAAGCACGATGGAAGACACAGAGTGTATCGAAGACCAGGGGAAAGATTCAAGCAAGCATGCATCGAAGAAAAAGTAGCCTACGGTGGTGGGTCTGTACTTGTGTGGGCCGGAATTTCTTCTGAAAGTCGCACAGAGCTGGTGATCATAGAAAACGGCTCTTTAACTAGCGTAAGATATGTGGAAGAAATCCTCAATGATCACGTTGGTCCATTTATGGTCAATTTAGGTGAGGATGCTATATTTATGCATGACAATGCCCGACCTCATACAGGTAGGATTGTGAATGACTACCTTCAAGAGATGAACATTACTCGTATGGAGTGGCCAGCGCGCAGCCCGGATATCAACCCGATCGAGCATGCTTGGGACGAGCTAGGCAGATGCGTAAAACAACGAAACCCTCCCCCAATCACGCTTCGTGAGCTCAAAATTGCTCTCACAGAGGAATGGGAGAATATTCCCCAAAATCGTATAAGGAACTTGGTGTACAGCATGCCAAACCGCGTAAACGCAGTAATGGAAGCACGAGGAGGCAATACGAAGTATTAAAATTCAAGAAAATCGTAATAAAGTTCAAAAATTTCATGTTTCCTATTTTTGTTTTAAGGAGAGATCAGCAGTTTTTTTCTTTATGTAATTTTGTGTTAATAAAATGTATGGTGACTCATATTTTTTTTACTTTCATTTAAGGAGTATTACATTGTCTATTAAATACAATTTATTGCATTAACCTATCATTTTTAGTTTCCGAGATTTTTAACATTCTTTAAGTGACCCGGATTCATTGCTCTCGAGTGTAGTTTGTGGGGGTATGTTGCATTTTGTACGAACTTAGAATATACTGGACCCTTACCTTTCTTTCCAATGTATCCAAGTAAGTAGCACTTTACCCTTTATAATAAATTCATATCAAGTTAACAATACGAAAGTTGAAGAACCGAAAGTTGAACAACTCTTACCACTTGCCAAGATCGTGGCAAGTGGAAAGAGTTACCTCTGCTTATACTCCAATAGGAAAAAAACGTGATTTGTATGTAAGTAGGTATGTGTCGAGCCACGGTAAACGTTTATCTCATTTCTTTACTACCCTATTAATAAAAAAAACAATGCTGCCAACACAGACCCAGTACCAAAAAAAACTATTGAGAAACCAAACCTTATTTGAGCAAAACTACCAAACCTTTTGATAATATGATGTAAAAATTCAATCATAATAATGGTAACACTGTCGGAAAAAAAATTCTGAACATAATTTAATACAAACAGAACAGAAATTACTAACCTAAACTAGAACTCAATTTAAAACCTTTAATGAAATTGGTTAGAAAAAATAGCCAAGTTTTTTGGGCTAGATAAGAACCATAGATATCTAATTCTGGAGATTGCCACTGCCCCTCATTATTTTGTAGTTATGCGTGATTAAATCGAGGTAAAGCCTGAGGTTTGTTTAATCCACCTTTTAATATGATATATGACTTTTCTGAGAGCGACACAGGGAGGAAAGCTTACCCTGAAGGCCTCTATGGGGACCATACACTCTCTAGAGATAGCCCATAATAAAACAATTAACCGACTTTAAAAGCATATCGGTGCAGATACGACGGACATAAAACCGAATAATATACTGCATAGCATATGTCTGCGAATCCATTTAGCACGTAGGTACAGGCGAAATGTTATGTAATCGCACAAACAATATATAATAAATGTACTTACGACGCAACAATCACGGTTAATTTGCTGGCATTTATTGAACAGTTCCGTTGTCTGTCTGAAACCTATTATCAGATCTTTACGAGATTGAAAAGGGACCCTTTCGTAATAAATGTCTAACAAAAAATAAATATGCAAATCCGTCAATATATTAAAGAGTTATGCCCCACCATAATTAAAAAAAAATTAACATCGAATTGAGAACCTCCTTTTTCAAACTCGGTTAAAAATGAGGTCTGTTTAAGCACCGCGTACCAATTCGCCGACTTGTAGTTTTAAGTAGGTTTTTTGACCTTAGAGCCGATTCACTCGGTGTGGTCACAATTGTAGGTCTATATTATATTTATTCTGTGGCTGAACGTTCCCTATGTACGTTCCAGACCAAGATTACTAAGATAATAGGTACATCAAATGAAGCGTCGCGTCACGAGAAAAAAAACACCGGTTAAAATCTCCCTACAGCGTGTTGTTTTAGGCTCTCGCAAAATATTGAGCTCGGTAAGCGAAGAATAACAACGGGTCTTCTTGCGCCACCCCTCCGCCTACATTCTGGGCGACGTGTTGGAAATTGGAGCTGTAATTATGCCTATTTATTACCACAACTGCCCAAAAAGGAGTGTAATGTTCAAAAAAGTTCACTCTTTTTTGAAAAACGGAATAGGAATCCATGATTAGCTTCATCATCATCATTCTCTGAACCCTTTTCGCAACTCAATTGGGGTCGGCTTCCAGTCTAACTGTGATGCGGCTGAACTTCGATATTTTCCGTGAAGCGACTGCCATTTGACCTCCACAACCAATGGTCATATGACCAATGGCGATATCGAAGTTCCAAGTTAGACAGGTTGGTCTTTTGTGGGCTCCAACTACCCACACCGGTCCCGGTTTGTATGGCAACCGGGACCGTGCTCTCCGAGGCACTAATAAACCTGCGATAAATACACACATAACTTCGAAAAACATCGAAAAGTTATTGGTATGTGCCATGGTGAACCTGGGATCGAACCCGAGACCTCGTCTCAGCAGTCCATTACCCAAACCACTAGGCTACCGCGGTCTTACCATGATTAGCTTATTTTTGCTTTTATGAGGGTAACTGCTGTCTGTTCGACAGGAATGCCTGTGCCAGAGCCTCATTTCTGATAGGAAGCGGTCACCGTGGCCTATGGACGTGTGTAACACTAAGGGTGTCACACACGCGCTGCCTACCCTGAAGGGAAGGGTTCGGGGAGGAGGGGTAGAGTGAGCTCTGACTACCCTACTTACCGGCGGTAACACAACACGATGGTTATGGCCGCGGTGTTAGTAGGGCGGAGGTACTACCCCAGTCGGACAGCTCATTTCAGACGGGAGATACCGTCGTGTCCTACCTCCTAATGATAATAATGGCAGTTGATAGCTTCTCTTTTTATTTGTTTGTCTTTATTAAATCCAGTCACCAGAGTCCATCAATTAGCGGTAAGTACCTGCTGCTGTTGCCACTGAGCTGACTGGTGGCCGGTGAGGTTAGATGGCGCCTCTGACATTGAAATATGAATAAATTCAAAACGGAATTATATTCTATGGTTAGTTTTCCTGTATGTGACGTCTTCATAACATAACATAAACTCACGCCTATATCCCCGAAGGGGTAGGCAGAGGTGCTAGCACCCACATTTCGCCAGTTTATGTTTAGGTCCCAATGTAATAGGTGGCGAGCCTATTGCCATTAACCGGGCACTTATAAACCTGCGATAAATACACACATAACTTGGTGAACCTGGCACCATGGGAACATGACGTCATCATACCAATCACATAATCATTTCTGATAGTATTTTTAGGTGCTCAGGGGTCTAGGAGAGCTTATTCTCATTTAGCGGGCGGGTGTCGCTACTGTCTATATAGAACCCTGTACTAAATTTTATAGGGTTGGCACTTCGACTTATACGTTAAAAGTTACCCTTAAAAACAGTCGACTACCACTTCTTGAAATAAGTATATTTTCATTTGTAAAGTGGCATACTTACAGAGTTATTTTTATATCCGTATTTCGCCGAATTGATTTTTGATTACACAATAAGGGAGCAAGTTTAGATATCAAATTACAGAGATATGCCAATCGCACCAATATGTTTAAGTTCCAGTGTAAAATTGTTTTGCACAATTTTCACGACGCGCGCGAATGTTTAAATAAGTGTATCAACAAATGTTGAAGATTTGTATTAATTTGAGGTTTTTGTTATATTTTTTTGTATTTCGTTTATAACTCATTTATATATAAGTAACATTATGGCTCTACTCGCTCAGGTCGTCCCTTTATTAGGCGTAGCTCAACATAGAACCAAAGCGAAAACTAAGATATTAAAAAAAAACAGTATTATAAATATAACGAGTCTACATAGTTAACTATGCCTTTCACAGAAACAAACCAAAAAATTGCGTGGCAACCCTGAGCGGCACTTGGCGGGCGACTGCTGTTTTTTCATTTACGAATATTTTCCTTGGCGCACGATATTTTTTCAGCGTGTTTTCCCAGTTGTAAGATAAACTACACTCCATCAAATGTATATTTTTTACCATTCGCCCTCCGCCTCTCCGTTACCCTGCCTCGCCCTCCACAGCCTATATTGTAAATTTCACGTGTAACCTGTTACCAATTTAGGTTATGTATTAAATAATGTGTTTTATACGATATTATATAAACCTCTTTTGTACTTTGTTCTAAATTCAAAAGTTTTGGCGCTGGATGTTTGCTCATTGCTTCGTAATTTGCACGGATAATCATAATATTATAATTTTTTGATATTGTCAGTAGATTTCCCACGACCGTCTACGCCCACGACTATAGCTGCTGAAAATGGAGTGAAACGTCGGGTAAATTCTAAATCTATACAAGTAAAATATAAAATACTAAAATAACAATTTTTAAAGAACTGCATTTTTACGCTACAATTAACAAAAAAAAAAACAATTTTCAATTCAATTCAATTTCTTTATTTTTCAAAATAGTGTAACGTAATTACATCTTTTTGACGTCAAAAACGACTTAATACTAAGTTTACCACCGCTTCCTAGGCGCTAGTGGAGAAGAAACGGCGCAACAAACTCCACTGCTGCATTTTAAGACGTCAGGTTATACATAGATATCTTAAGACTAAATATGGACGAATGTACATTTTTGTCTCGTGTCAATATAAATAAAGGTATATAAAAAAAAAAAAAATATAATAAATTTTAACCGAAGTTAAACAATAAAATAATTGAAAATGTCAAAAATATACCTATGTCAAAAAAAATAGCAAAAAAGGTCGCGTGCCTACCACAATATCAATATATATTATTGTAGTAGGCAAATGCCACAACTACAGCATTATGTAGTTGTAGCACTTTAGCATTCTAGGAGGGGCCTGCACCATGCTCAAGCCAGACATTTTGGTCTTCAAGGTAATCAACAGTCCTATAGTATGCTTTTTTGCACAAATGTTTTAAATTTATTGTCAGGCATACCAAGGACCGATTCAGGCAATTTATTGTAAAAACGTATACCTTCCCCCCTAAAAGAACCACTAACTTTGCTAAGCCGATAACAAGGAAGGATTAGTTTATTTTTATTGCGCAGATTTCTGACTGTAATGTCACTTACTTTTGTATAATTGGATATATTTTTCCTGAGATACAGTATGTTCTCGAATATATATTGGGAAGCTACAGTTAAAATATTTACCGTTTTAAATCGTTCCCTAAGAGAAGAATATTGTCTGTCTGACTTTCTGCCTGATTGAAAGAGGTAATCTCTGGAACGGCATAGCCGATTTGGACGGGGCATTCACTGGCAGAGGTAATATTATAAGGCGTAACATAGGCTACTTCAGTTTTGAAAATAGAATTAAAGTACCTCCTAATAAGATTAAAACCTTAAAAATCTTTTTCCTTCCTCCTTAAAACTAAAAATAACCAGCTCACGTGTTTCCTTCCTCCTACAGTCCCGGAGCCTATAAGCGGGGCGTGAAAAAACATTTGATGAGGCCGTCAAGTTGAGGGCCACCATTATGGCACTGACGGTGTATGTAATGGGGACCCTTCTTTTCTTGAGACTTCACCTTTAGCGTATCATCAGGCGAGGTGAAGTAATATTGACGTGACCGATATAAAAAGAAATCTAAATCCAGGGTGAAATTGCAGACATACACATATTATAACAAAATAAATCGATTAATGAGGTAACTCGGTTAATTGCTGACTTTTTCCGACAACCATGATTCATTTAAAGGGCTTGTTCGTACCACCTTCATCTCGTACCATATACAGTAGAGGCACGTCGAATGCGCAAGCGCAGTCGCGCATGACGTCACGGCGATGACAGCGTTATCTATGGCGTTAAATAACGGCTCGCTAATAAAGCGTTTAATATTATCAGTTTCTTTCTTCATGCTCATTATGGATTGCGAGAGTAATTAAAAACCGCTTAATTTTTTTATGATTTTCTAGATATTACTTTTTTTATAATCGATAGATTGGCGTTGTTTGATTGCCAAAGTCAGTACAACCCCTACAGGACATTGATTTACAAAAAACCCAAGAGACACAGTCAGAATGTCAAAACCGTCCGCATAATAGGTATGAGTGCTGAAGAAAGAACTCATTTCAAATAGTCTCGCATCGCTCCTGTTTATGTACACTGCTTTGTGAAAAGAGCTTAAAATCATGTGTGTAAGGTCGAATTTGCAAAAAAAAACATAACTACATCTAATTATTGTGATTGAAGATAGATTCGAATGTCATTTTAGTTCGAGACTGTGTATCTATGGTTTTTATATTATATATCAATGCCACAGGAAAAGTAAAATAGTACTCATACAGTCCCGGGTCCTTTAAGCGGGGCGTGAAAAAGCATTTGATGAGGCCGTCAAGCTGAGAGCCACCATTGTGGCACTATCGGTGTTTCCAATGGTGACTCCCATTCTAGAGATTTTGCCTTTAGGTTACCATCAGGCGAGGTGAAGTCATGTTGACGTGTCCGACGTAAAAAAAAAGTATGAATATATTTTGTTAGTACCAACAGATATAACGACCGACATTCTTTATTAACCCTTACACTCATCTGCATCCACGTGAGATTTACACCGCGGGTGTTCAGTTTTGATACTTGGTATTTAAGTTAATATATTTTTTACTTTATTTGTTGTAAAATTTAATGTGTAGACTGTACATTTAGCTTACCGTGAGGCTAAGAGTGAAGTCATGTTCAAAAAAATTGGTTGCCTGTAAAGTCGGTATACGGGCGAAAGTTTTACGTGACAACGACTTTGAGTGGTAAAATAATTTTTATGTCTGTCTCTCTCGCTCTTAGGCGGGCTAACCATGCCCGAGTGGAAGGGACGCGTGCCTCTCACTCGCTCTCATTGTGAGCGCATAACGTGAGCGGAGCGTAACGCAGTTTCTTGAAGTGTCACCCGGCAAACCAATTTATAAGACGTTGTCACGTCAAAAAATTAAGGTGTCATAACTTCATACAACATTACTGAAAGAAATGTATAACGAAAGTATTTTTTGATAACAATTTTATGAAACAACTTCTCATAAGTTAAACTTACTTAAATCCTAACAATAGATACCTTTACCGTAATGTGTTGTATTAATATAAGTTCCAGGACCCTAACAAACAGAGCATACATAATTCTCAAAGTCAAAGTCAAAGTCAAAGTCAAAAATCATTTATTCTGTATAGACCATTTTAAGCGGCACTTACAAAACGTCAAATTATAAATATTTAAAACTAGAAGTAAATGGACCACCGGTTCGAAACGCGGCCCAGACCTGAGAAGACTCCGGCAAGAGCTCACACCTTAGTCACCTAAGGGGAAGGCATCATGAACATGAACACTCAAATTTTTTGCCTTTTCCTAAACAAGGAAGAAAATTAGATTAAAAGCCTTTAAGTTGATATTGAGTTAATTTAAATTCCTAGTTCAACCAATGCCGTCTTCAACTGGTTCAAATTTAAATACGACACGGTAAGCATCAGCGTTAAAAAAAAAAACATCAAAATCGACTCACCCATTTGAAACCTCTGAGGTAACAATCATAAGAAAAACAGTCGAATTGAGAACCTCCTCCTTTTTTGAAGTTGGTTAAAAAGTATGACAACCACTAACTTCTGATCTATAAGTATTCTTATTCAAGTTGTAAAGTATCAAGACTTCGCGCTCCATTACGTCCGGTCATCAAGATGTACGCTCGTAGATAGAGCACCTGTTTGCTGCAGGCGATCGGTTGTACTCGGCAATCTTCGGACAACTTCGTCTCCTCCCTTGCATTTCACTATCAAACTGAATAGAACTTTATTACTAGGAGTACAAGGTATATATTTGAACATGTTTATATAATTATTATTGTGACGCATAGGGTAGATACGTGGGAAATTATAAGATCATAATTATTTTCTACCTTTTGATGTAGGTGTTTTTATAAGATAAAGAGAGCTATACTTATGTGCCCTAGAAGTTTATTCTATGAAGTGAAGCAATTTTAATGCGGTCAAAATTCAACCCTTTCGTGGTCAATGACGCACATATGCGTCATTTGAACGAAGGTTTTTTGATGAAAAACGTTTCTCGCTTGCTCGTTCAATGTTTTTACTTGTCATTATCAATCCTAATTTGCCTATTCCCTTGTAGGTACAACGGTACAGTCGAATACTTGTAATCAGCAGCAGTAGTTAAAAAAATGTGAAGTGGTTATTTGTTTATAGTTTAGTGCCAAATTTCAGCTAGATCGGTTCAGCTGTTTATGCGTGAAAAAGTAACAAATATTCTTACATTCATATTTATTTACAAACTTTTGCGTGTTACTATGAATAGAATCGGTAATAAACATGTTTTCCCCATCCCAACATTATCTGATTTAATGATCATATTACTTCCGGATTATTGTCGAAATCTTAAGGTCGTTCAGTACTAAACGACAATATGGCGATTATTTACGTGGGAATTGCATTACGTAGGGCATTACAATCACTTTACTGTCATTTGAGTACTCGAACATTGAACTTTTTGTACAAAGGTGTAACAACTACTTGTGGTCTCTGGCCACCGGCTGCACTTACCGTCGGGAACACAACACGATGGTTATTACGGCCGGGGTATTCTGTAAGGTGGAGGTACTACCCCAGTCGGACAGCTCATTTCGGACGGGAGATACCGTCGTGTCCTCCCTCCATCAGATCTTGTATGCAATAGAAATTGACACTCGGTGTGTCTACTACGTCAGAGGTCGTGGGTTCATACCTGCTCAGTGCAAATATTTGTGTGCATATGTCTATTTGCATTGGTGTCGGTGTTTCCATGTGTATATTTGCAAATGAAAATGTGTCTAAGTATTTACGTGTAAGCTAAACTATGCTTACTTTGGGTCTAGAAAGTACCGTGTGGTTTGTTGTAGAATATTACGAAAATAAAAATAAATGAATTTCCAATTTATTTCACATTAGGTTATACTAGGTGATACCCGCGTCTCCGCCCACTGGGAAGTAGTTTACCGTTTTATGGCTATATCTTCGGTTCTACTTAACCAATTGCATTCAAATATAAGACAGATTTTAAGACCTTCAAACACATCAAAATTCGTTTAGTAGTCTTTGTGTGAATCGTGAACCAAACATTCGAAAAATCTAGAAATAATTTTTGTGCTCATAGTTATTTTAACATAAACCAAGTTTTTCAAGATCTTCAATGTACCGAATTTGGCCTGCTACAGATTTATTATTAAGTACCTATAGATAGATTTAAAAATAAATGAACTTTCAAGTAGACTTTATTTTTTTTTATTTTTTTTTTATTGGCAATAGACTTGCGTTTGACCACAATCTTATCTTATTTAAGTATTTCTCATTGTGTATAAATATTATAAACGTCAAAAGTGGCGCGTCCACTATGTAATTACTAAATTAAATCACACTGTCCACACACTGGATGTTTTTTGCCTTTTATTGTACGGAATGTGGGGCGAGATCGAAAGTCTATAGACTTACAAGCCTATTTATAGCCAACGAGACTCCGCGCCATATTTCTTTTTCTTTTTATACCTTTTTTATTGTATCTTTATAGTGATTTTATTTGTGTTTCCTGATTACTGGTCATTGGCATTACTGTGAAGTGATTGTATCGGCAAATAAAACTTGATCGAGTAAGGAACGTGGTGTAATTTAGGAGGTATTGTCGGGTTAATCTTTTTTTTTAATTTAACTATGTAGATAGATGAGTTTGTATGAATTTCGCTTTCGAAACTAAATCAATTTTGAGCACTGAAATTGAAAAACCATATGTGATACAATTATTTTTTTTTTGGTTGCTTTTTAATTGCACTTGATAATTTGTTATCGCTAAAGAGCACTTGGGTTTGACAATCCTCATACTCAATCAATAAAACTAATCTTGTCTATAGTTTGTTTTATCGACTATTGTTTGTGTTCTTTTTTCAGAAAGTGTCCTATGATTTGTATAAATAGTACAAAAAAATTAGCTCATGATAAATTGAGGGAAATCTCCGGTTATTCATGATGATTTTAGTATTTTAGGTTACAAGCTGAAGATGACCACAGATTGCCATCGAAACTACTCTACCGCTTATTAAGTAAGTAACCACCAAACAATACACGGATCTGGCGCCTAACTAGTGGAATTGAATTCCACTGATGAATATTAAAAGTTTACAAAACGTGAAAATTCAGTTTATTAGAACGGATTTTAACGGATCGTAAGTATGACAAAGATAAATTTGATAATCTACGCGAAATTCTAGACCTCAAAACCAGTGACGTCATACAAAAGAATAATTAAAAAATGCAATTTTAAATTAATTTACATCTAATTGTTGTCTCAAATCGTTGAGAAACAGGTTACGCTACAATCACAACTCCGTGTTGAAGAAACAGGTTTTAACGCAACGAGTTTTTAAACAATTGGAATTTAAGTTTTTTATAAATTTGACAGACGCATAGCGCAGAGGTAGCGAGTACGGCTGGTGTGTTCGAAGTTCGATTGAAGTTCGAGCTTATTTTATTCTTACGATTGCTCAAAAAGAGTGTAATGCTTTCAGTATTCATGATATGATTTTACCCATCGCCTTACCAGAGGCAAGTCCGAGACGATTGAACTGATCGATTATGGAGTCAAGTCAAGATATGGATAGTGGTCCATTTTTTTTCTACAGATATAAAAGGAAGGAAAAGAAAAATATAAAAGAGAATGGAAGTAAGGAAAGAATAAAGTATAAAGCTAGTCTCCATCCTACCTATATGAAGAAATGGATTGATGGTAATAAGTTCGCCTCGTTCTATTTGTTGAAACTTACCCCATCCTAGCCCTCCTCCCTTCCCTTCAGGATAGGTAGCACGTGTGGGACACCCTTAAAGTTGCACACATCCATAGGCCACGGTGACAGCTTCCCATCAGGTGGGCCGTGTGCTTGTCTGCCACCTACGTAGTATAAAAAAAACGAAAAACATAGTTGGCGAAATGTAGATGTCATTACCTACATCTATACCGGCCGGGCGTATGTAAATAAAATGACTCAATAAAAAAACAAAGCGTTGCAATTTATTATTTACATCCAACATATTGCTGTCAGTGAGATTATCGAGAATGTCATAAATACAGATAAAAAACTGACCGCGCAACAATGGAATCAACCTGTAGCATAACCCTTTCTTTACAAACTTGTTTTTTTTTTTCAACTTTTTAAAGATCGAACCTTTTTTTTCTTTTTTTTTGGCCATTAGCTTTTTTGTTCGTATCTTCGTTTTTTTGTGGCGATCCCAAATTAATACAAAGTTTTTTTATGGGGCGCGATGCTATCGGAACGGGTTAGTGGACGAATCTTTGTGGGAAAGCTTTAATGAAAGTGTTTCTTAGATGCATAATAGTTTAGATACTCTCATTTTCGTTGGACGTACGTTGTATTTCCATAACCTGTTCGTTTGTAGAATGTTGATGTAGGATCTTGAATTTTTCATTTAGCATGTATTACTTTAGATACTATTAACTTTTAGTCTATATTTAGCTATCCGGTTTTTTGAATTCGTATTTCTTATGTATGACTTGTTAATCACGTGGCCTAAGTCTATGTTTCTATGCGATGGGATCTTCAGTTTGATTCCTGAGCCGAGCATTTTGTTGATTACTGTCGTTCAAACGCCAATCCCGTTTGCATCCAGCTTTAGGGGGCCGCTCTCCCACTCATCCTTTATCATGACTTTTAGGGTAATGACTGGCGTCTGACCCACCAATGTCGACAAGAAAGCCTGCGCCAGAGCGTCGTTCATCAATCAGCACCAAGCATTATGTTACATATATTATGATTCAGAAAAATGTTGCTGGCAAATAGTACGGAGTCTAAAACAGTACTCGGTAGAAGAGAATCGGCTTGCCCATTACTAATCGCATTATTAGTTTCAGTCTAACTTCCAAACGGTAGAACTTAAACATTTTTTAAAAATTGAATGACATCAAATTCCGCAACCCACTGGCAATTTCTGATTTCTGTAGTAAGACCAAGTTGTCGGACTTTTTAGGGCCCAACTACCTAGAACAACTGCTTTGTCTGCCATAGATGTTCGTATAGCAAACAGGATCGATGGCTTAACGTGCTCTAGGTGGCACGAAGGGCTCTGTGTTTGGTCGCCCATCATAAAACTAACCTGGCTAATATTACTTAACCTTGCAATATACTAACTTGCTCGGTGACCACTTAGCCATAAACTACTTAGAATGATTTATTAAACCAAACCTTTCCTTTTTTCACACTGGCCACTGAAAAAAAAAACTAACCCTCAAATAACACGACCTAAACGATTACAGTCATTTTGGGTAACTTTGAACATTTTTAACGGATTATTAATGTATACTCTCTGATTATATTTATTACATCTTTATTTTATAGAATAAATAGTGTTCTTTTGAGTTGTTTTATGTTTCTAAACCCACAAATTTATGGAAAAAACACAAAGACTGCCCAAAATTTGCCCCAAAACTCACATTCAAAGTTAGCACGAGTTTTGGGTAACTTTGAATATATATTTTTTTGGATTTTAAAACCTTTATTATCCAAACATTTTAAGTTTTGGATAAAATTGAATGATGTATTCTTGTAAAAAAAAGTCTAATCTATGAAAATCATGACTAACTTGACGTACCTACCTGTGAAAAATAGCGAGGTCTTGCCATATGAAACAAGGCGGACCAATTTGGTGGAAAAAAAAACATTGTTATTTTTATATTTTCTAATAAAGTAAGATAAGTAGGAACATAGTGCACAACATAATAAATTATATGTTTATTTGGTTATCAGATGAGATCAAAATCGTAATGACTGCTAATAATTTTTCTGGACATTTTATTTTTTAAAGAAAACTAATCACCCCTTTCCATGAACAAAATGTCATCGTCAATACGAATTGTTCCACCTTTTTAGGGCCAAATGGCAAAAAACAGAACCCATATTAGATTCGTCATGTCTGTCTGTCTGTCTGTCCGTCCGTCCGGCCATCCGTCCGTCCGTCTGTCCGTCCGTATGTTACACACCCACTTTTCTCCGAAACTATAAGGCCTATGCGGTTGAAACTTGGTAAGTAGACGTATTCTGTGAACCACATTAAGAATTTCACACAAAAATAGAAAAAAGCAATCAATTTTAGGGGTCCTCATACTTAGAACTGAAACTTTTTATAAGACACGAATAACTTTGAACCATTCAATGTTACCCAAATCACTTCGATTTTGATCGTCGTTACAACTTTATCAGTTTTAGACAATTTATGTAACACCATGTACGGACAGCGATTTATAAATAATATTTTTTTTAGTAGATTTTAAAGATAAACACCAAACATAGCTGTTTACAGCAAGTTTTGTACAAATAATTCCGATATTAAATTCAACTAACAAACACTGCTAAAAACTTCACTCGAAAAAGGCGGTTAAATTACAAAATTATGACTTTGAAAGCTTAATGTTTTACGTTACGTTTGTTAAAAAACATTATGGCGATCCGTTTAGGCAGTTATAATATTGAAACAATAAAACATTTGCATCAAATAAATTTTTGAATCTTTTTCCCAACTTTATTCAAAGTTACACTGCGATTCAATGTTACCCAAAATGACCGTAGTTATAACAAACAACTTTTTTTGTCTTTTTTTATTTTTCGTTTTAAAAATCGAAGTCTTTAAGGAGTCCACATCTGTTCATAGTGATTGTTGATAATTAAGGATGCGTAGGACAGACAGACAGGTTCCACGGCATGTAGACTGACAGGTCTCGCCTCCTCGTTTTTCTTTGGTGCATCCATTTCTGCGTAAATTATTATAAACCGTACACTTACGGTTATGAATTTACAAAGAATTCTTGGAATAAAATATGAGTTGTTTAACAAAGACACTTGTCTTTAAGTAGACAAGTAGTTTAGAAAAAAAAATATGCCACAGTTTAGAAGTGTAGTAAAAGATAGTGAAAGAATAGCCACATTGGTCACTCCCGGTCATGATAATAAAATAGATAAACAGAAAAACATTATGGTAGATATTCACTAGAAAATTGCTTAGTCTTCCAATAAGAATGCTTTGAAAACATTAACATTATATGAATAAACATTTTAGTTAAGTATATTAGTTTATTCCCTCCCCTTTTTTTATGGTGATAATATTTTGTTATTTAGTGTGGCTGTTCAATTTTTTTTTTACTTTTTTTACGTAAAAAAGGAAAATAAGAAAAATATTTCGATTTTTTTTTATTTTGCCCACAATAAATTTGATATTATGATAATGTTTTTTTTTTAAATTGGACACGTCAACATGACTTCACCGCTTCTGATGGTAAGCTAAAGGTAGAGTCTCAGGACTACGGGTCGCCATTACACACACCGATAGTGATATTGTTGGTATAAAGTCATAATACCTTATTATTTCATTCGCAGAAATCTCGTTTGAGGTTTAATAAAAATAAACAGATTTTACTTGACAATACTATCCTATTATACAGTTACTTTGTAATTTGCAAATGAGAAAACATTTAAAAAATTCTTGAATAATTTATAAAGATCACTAGTTATTTTGTTGTCTCGTTCTCATCATTTGCATATGCATTTAATTTGCATAATACAGTTAAATATTAAACACTAAAAAACTCGACTGCGATACCTGCGTACCTACTTTTTTAAAAGATATCTAGATTTGGCGCCGAAATCCACCATTTTGATAAAAATACATTGCCCAGTGACACTCGTGCAGAAAAAACTGAATCTGAGGACATAGGTAGCGTGTATCAATCGATAATTACAGAGACTTTACCTGTAGCTTACCATCAGACGAGGTGAAGTCGTATTGGCATGACCGATATAAAAAAATCGATTCCCCATTTAATAGTCACAAGGAAACATAAGAATGGCCAAAAACAGAACATGAAATAAATATCTGTAAAACACATAACCGTCCTTCTCTGTATTTGCCGCAGACGGGTAAAAAATAAGCCCGTTCTTCAAAGACAATTCCCAATCCCTATCTCCAACAATATAGGTAACGAATAACCATTCACCATCCAGTGAATGCCGTATGACTTCTTTGCTGCCGAAGTAATATTAAAAAAATATCAAAATCTTTAAAAGACATTAAAATAAATATATACTTCTACGAACTATAAAAATATAATTTTGCAGAATTGCCTTCCGTCTTTTTATTTTATATCCTTTAACTAAAAAATGACGGCTACCAGGCTACCAACAACATTTAAATCTCATCTTAAATCAAAACAGAAAATAATAAAACTCTTTCCTAAAACTGTTAATGATCACATTTTTACAAAACAAGCAAAAAAAGAAAAGTTGTCAATATACCAAGGAGGTGATACTTCACAAACTGTCTGCTGTTACCCATTGTGACTCCCAAATTTCGCAATCGGATACCGAATCTCGGCTTTTTTCACTTGAAACGATCCTTTATCCGTTGATCTCGCCAATACGCCAGACGTTACGCATAAATCCTTATTTAAATATACCCCGTTTTAGTAATAGAAACCTCTAAGCTTATAATACCTGGACTTATTAAACGATAACTTATCTTATTGTCATATGAACACATGCTATAATCCATTAGATCTGGATAAAACTACTATAGGTACAGAATATCGTATGATTATCTATTTACAGTCTAAATTAAGCTTTAAAGTACTTCAGTTAAAGTTTTAAGTAGTGTGCAGGAGAGTCAAAGGGTTTTTATAGCAATAAATAAAGGAATATCGAAGTTGGCTGTGTCAACAACGCGTTGCATTCTTGTGCAGCGTGTACGACACACGCACACGCGAGAGGTGACGTCGTATGTGTGTGTGTACACAAATACTTATTGGTAAATGTTGACTTTTGAACAGAGGTGTACAAAGATGCTGTTACTACTGGAAAATTTAAAAATATTCTTTACAATTTGCAAAATTTTTATCGAAAATCTGCTCAAAGTTCTTTTAATCATATTTAACTGTCAATATCTGTAATTTCTTGTTGTTTAACATGTAACACACGTTTCTCTACTTATGTACGCTCTTCTTAATATGAGCACAAATATCGTAATAATATTTACATATTGTTATAATAAAGGATACGGTACCTATAATAATTCTACAAACCTACCATCGACAAAAGTGTGATTTCGTGACCAATGTGCAGTCATTTCTATAAACTATAGACTAATACAGATGACTCCTCAGCCCTCCAAATTGTTCTCGGTAGGAAAACAGAAAGTAGAATTACTTCAAAAAAATATAGAAAGATCTCTTTGGAATACTTACTATGGCAAAGGCAGCAAAACACCGCCAAATGAATTTGTAAAAATCTTGTACTGGCTTCAGGTGTCGTATAGCATAATGTGAAAACATCTAGTACCTATGTACTGCACAGAGCCATCTCAAATATACAAACATTTATCATACTCTGAGTGCTCCGCGTCTTTATCCGTCACGATCTGGTATCTGGGAATAACGTCTAAAGGGCTTTCCTAGGCACCGTCAGTGAAATCAATATGACGTGCCTAGCTTACAAAAAGTATAAGTACACCTTATAATTTTTTATTACTTGGTTATCATCACAAACAATTATAACTTATCCTTTACGGCCTTTTTTTATCTAAGCCTAAGTCGTCTCCACTGCACCTCTGTCCATCTTCACTGACCTTGAGCTGAGTTGACCCGTTCCCGCGAATCAGCCGGCCGCGTAGCCCTCAGTGCAAGAATCGGAGGTGGGAGGGAACGAGGGAGGGATTCCGAGTAAAGTTTACAAGTTGCCTGTACCACGTGAAGTTTCACTGCAGTAATTAAGTCAGGTGACTTTCAATGAAAGTAATGTAAACAAATGAAATTAGATTTGATTGATTCTACTGTTTATTTACACTCCTTATTTGAATATTCAAAATTATTTTTTTCGTTCTTTTTTTTCTTTTTTCAGAAGAAGGAAGCCAGCATTGGGTGATTGAACGAACTGACTAATTTTTATTTTATTGCAGCAAAGATTTTTTGTTTTTTTTTTGTTTCGTATGTGTCTCTACTTTCCCCTGAAAGAAAAATAGCAATGAATTGTCTTTTGTTTATTTATCCTCCTGTATGAACTTTCGCTATATTGTTTTTCTTTCACGTAATGGAAGACATCCCTATTACTGTCTACTTGACTTGACATGTATCTAATATTGTGGTGCAGGTGCAAATGTTAAAAGAAATTTCCTTATAACTTTGTCCATCCTGGGATTAGAACCGAAGACATTCGCTCGCATAAACATTCCATTGGACTAAAAAAGCAGATTGGGCATGTATTATAATGTTTGTTAAAGTGCATTCACTCTTTCTCCCGTTAGTCAACTGCAGTGACTTTTTTCTCTTACTCTACATTCACTACATTACTTATTTACTCTACATTAACTCAGTATTTCTGTGTAACTCTTTTTGTGGATCATTTTACCTGAATCTGAGACAGTCTCATAATTTCGTTTAAATTACCTCTGATTTAACTGACTGGAGACAGGAGGTAAGACTGAACGCAGAAGGATTAGAAAATAAGGTCATTGGGAAAGGCCTTGTGGACTGGAATGATTTGATTCGTTGACTGATACATTATAATCATCATCGTCACAGCGTTAGTCCCTATTGCATCAACAGCATATACTTTGGAACCCAGGATACCATCAGGTGAGGTGAAGGCATGTTGACGTGTCCGACATAAAAAAGGATTGGCTCTCTTGATCTAGATTTTTACAAGAGCAACTGCCATCGGACCGCCTCAAATGCCCGAGAGATATGACACGATTTTTCTAACTTTTCTTTTTAACTTTACTTAGATACTATTAAAATTTATCATGAAACATTGTCATAATCTTTTATTTGCATCTTCCGTTAATAAGTATTATGACCTATTATCATAATCTTTTATTATTTAGCTTATATATAACTAGCGACCCGGGACCCGGCTTCGCCCGGGTGTAAATTCCAGTTTTTCCAAGGATCCCTAATTTTTTTCAAAATGAAATGTAGCCTATGTCAAATTGGAAGAATGTAGCATTCTATTGGTGAAATTTTTTTTTAAATCGGCCCAGTACTTTTTGAGCCTATTCATTACAAACATACAAACATACAAAAATAGGTACAAATCTTTCCTCTTTATAATATTAGTATAGATATTATTTCATTATAATCTCTACCAAAATAGTGAACTTCGCATCAAAATCTACAGTAAGTCAAATTTAGAAAACATTTTTAAAAAAACGGCGGTAACTTTTTATACTTAGTTTTAATTTTTGGAGGTGAATTCGGCAGCTGTGTTTACAGATTAAACACAAACTCCTTGGTGTAATTAGTTAGTACCTAATAATAACTGTTATGACTGCTTTCATGGATTCTAAATGCTTTGGTAAACAAAATTAGGAATAGATTCTTGTTGACTGGAAGAATCAGTCCAAACTTTAAGTCAATAACCAGCATAGAGATACAACATGATCTGTCACGAACTTGAAGTAAAAACATCTTCATTTTGTTGAACAATTTTCTCAATTATTATGTAAATATTAAGTAAAACAACGTATTAGTGAAATTAATGTCAAAAAGAAGTTGTACCAATTTTAAAAATATAATTTTCAGTTCTAAAATTAAAACTAAATAAAAAAATGTAATAAAAGAACGTTTAACTTCATCATTATTTTGTGTTAATATTTATTTGTACGAATTTTTTTAAACTATAGGTACCTAGTTGTCAAAAATCATTATACTCCCTACCCATAAACAACGATATTGCGAATCAAATAAAAAAAAGTAAAAGTGTTACCATAGAAAAAAGTCCTAAAAATATTTTATCAGTTCACGCATCGGGTGTAACTTTATACTCCTATATCTATTACTACCATAGCTAATCTCTTCTATTCTACATTCATTTTACTCCATAAAAATCTTAAATCAATACATAACCATAAATAAAACCACCTATATCTTAACACAGCTTCAGCATGGACCACGGTCGCGAGCCCTTCAAAATTAACCGGTTCCTTTCTACCGTCCTTATCGTACACACAGCTCATGACTATACCTTTCTCGTTTCGCCCTTCGGACATTTTTTTATCTCACTCTCACCACCGGTGTAACTACCACTTTCCCTTTTCAAAGGACGAAGACACTAACATTTTGCATCCTTGTCTGGCTTATGTGGTTCGATATGTTTGTCTCTGTCGTCAGGAGTCAGGATTTGGCCTTGAGACTGAGATGCTGAGTCTGGTCAAAGTTATTTTTACTTTTTACTTGGAACGATGACTAAATGCGTTAAGAAGCTAGTGGCAAGTCCTCTGCTTGTTTTATGGTATGTGTTTTGTGTAGGTGTGTGTATCCGAACGCGTATTATTTATCTGTAGTTTTATTGACCGTTGGTAGCCATTTTCGATTTTTATGTCAATAAATTTTATTTTATTTTTGTATCACGAAATCTATTTAAGTAATGTAATAATAAGTTAGTAAAATATTTATTTATTGAGACAAATCAAATAAGTACATAGGTACCTAGGTAGGTACCTACTTAAATTGATTTTATTTTTATTACTCACAATTTTTTTTCTTAGATACTGTGCAGTCTTTTTAGCCCCTTTCTTAAAACACATAGGTGGCAGACAAGCACACAACCCTCCTGATGGAAAGCAGTCACCCAGGGGCGACATGCTCGCGAACCCTGTCTGTTTGTCTGTCTGTCACTGCTGTCACTTCGTTAACGGCCACTGTGTTGAAGGTGTGAATGTTGTAAAGATTCACATTACCTATGTTAAAAAAAAACAATTTCAAATATCTTGTCTATTACCTTAAGATAGAGCGAAAAAGGCAAGTAAGTACCTACTTCGGCTCTTTGGCGAATATAATTTAATGGCAAAAGACAAGTACCTACTATTAACTATCCTGTGCTATTAACAATTTTATGATTCAACTAGCTGTTGCCCGCGGCTCCGCCCGCGTGGATTTCGAATTCCGTTTCAAATTCCTTTTTTCGTGCGGAAGTTCCTACGGATACAACCCCGTCAGCCATCAGGAGTTGTTAAGTTCAGACTCAACTACTCCTGATGGCTGACAGCGTGCGCGCCGTCTCAAGTCTTCAGTTGTAAGATTGCTTAGAGCATATCCCGCGCTCCCCAGTTGACCCTGGGCCATCTACGGTTTTAAGATGGCCCCCTTGACGCCCGAGCATCTCACCACTTCACCGACGCGACCCAACCACCTGTCACCCAACCATCGGCACGTGGACGATCAACTTGCTCCCCGCTTGCTCCCCACTATACCCTCTGCTAGTCAGAGGGACACATAGGGAGCCTCGGAGCAGCCCTCTAGAGGGCCACTCCCACCCCGGCCAGATTGGCCGCAGGCAGCAGCGTCTAGTGAACTCAACTGCGGGTGACGTAACCTACGACAAACTTATTATTTGCGGTTAGTACAGTAATCGGGTCTAGGAATCGAACCGCAAAATTAAGTTTGTTTTTTATTGTATGTACTTTTCCGGGATAAAAAGTACCCAGTGTGCTGCCCAGGATATTGAAGAATAATTATACTAAGTTTCATCGTAATCGAACCGGTAGTTTTTGCGTGATGCCTGAACAAACAGACAGACAGACAGACAGACAGACAGACAGACAGACAGACAGACAAAAATTTTTTTAATCACATATTTGGGATCGGTGTCGGTCTAGTAACACCCCCTGCTACTTATTTTTTTTAATATTTTCAATGTACAGAAATTTCACTTCTACAGATTTATTATAAGTATAGAAGACAAATATTATATACCTACACAGAATCATTGTAGGTAGGTAGGTCCTACTAAAATGTTCGATTAATGTCCAAGTCCACCAGTAAGTAGGTACACCGTGGACATTTATACCCTAAGACGGTCGTATATCCTGAAAGTGGTAGGTAGAGGTGTATATTAGTTTTTAAATGTGTATTTTACACCAGTGTTTTATTATTTTTACATGTTTTACAGTCCAGCCGAAGCCCGCGCGTGAATGTCAGCAGCTGTCGCAACTTTGGTCATAAGTAACAGTATCAGTTCTTCTCAACCAATTGCAATCAAACATACCAACAACAAATTTCAAAAATTTTCTGATAAAAAAGAACCGTATAAAAACTAAGTTCATGATGGATGTAAAAACTACTGAACAAATTTTAATTTTAATCATTTATTTTCAAATGTTGGGCTACAAAATTACCTATCTGTAATAACAAAATAAATTATTTACATTAAGAGAAAGGAGTATGTACAAATAAAATATTAGGTGTCGAAAAATTTGACCCCTCAAATTTTGATTTGGATTTTACTTAGATTTTTTTAAATTTAATCCGCCAAAGGACTTTACCCCGCTGGATGGTAAGAAGCTTAGGGTAGGTAAATGCCAGAGGATCCGAGCCGCCATTCCAGACAACATTCGCCCCAAAATGGCGGTCCATACCTTGACGGCCTTGACAGAAGTATTTTCACGCCCCGATTAAAGAACCCGGGATTGTCAAAAGATTGTAGAGTTGTACTTTTTCCAGAACGAGTGATATAAAAAATCAGGGAAGTCGAAGGGTGGTCCTTTTACTAAATAGCCCAATAAAGAACCTAACATTTAAGCCCCGGGTACACTTTCCAACTCCTACTTCCAAAATTTTATTTCATGTTAGTTTCTACGGGAGCAACTGTCATCTCACCCAAGCCTCCCTAACTCCATAACGGAAGCCTGAGCAAGAGTTTCGTCTGTCAATCAGCACATGTACTGACTTGTAGGTAAGGTTAGTATAGCCCTAAAGATCTTAGAAGGGCACCCACAACAACCTGTATTACAGTGTTACCAATTAAAAAATACATTACAGATCATAGTCGACAAAGCTATTGTGGGCTTAAACATAATGTTGAAGCCAACGCCAGCCCAAATTCCTAACCCATCCGTAAAAATCTGACAACAATAATTACCATTATGTAAAATGATCAAACATCGACCTTAAGCAACGTTTTTCTCTCCATCGATCGCTAAATTCACATACGTTTTATACTACCGATGAATCAGCAAGCAATGTATAACTAACTGGCATTTAATATGGCTCGTAAAAAGCTACACAAACCGATTTGAAGATATAAATGATGGATACCACGGATACGGCACGTAATTTTGCTCAGACACTTATGATTGATTGATTAAATTTAAAAATGAATGGACCGATAAACTGTAAAGGACCTTTTACATTAGGTAGGTACATAACTACGTCAAAAAGTATAATAGGTAAGTTTTTATCCTACCAAATGCACTTGATCTCCCTCCACCCCTGCCCCCCCCCCCCCTCATTTCCAGGGAAAGGAACAATCAGCAGATACCTACAGTTACTTAGGGCACTAAAAGATCATCATATAAGTATTATGAGTTACCCTTTACATCTAAGAATATGAAGCGTAGACTTAACATTAGCCAACTTACGTATGCATAGTTTAACTAGCTTCTAATATGGGTTCTGAAATGTGATAAGTAGGTACAATTTGATACATTTAACGTCTAAAGCCCCAGACGGTATGTGGTTTTACTAGGTTCGAGAGTTATGTCAAACTTCAACCGGCCGTATCCATGGGGATTTCCACACGATTAAAAAGGCTTCAAAAGGAAGTCAACGTATACACATACATGGGTACATCACGCCTAATTCCCTCTGGGTTAGGCAGGGACAACGGTCCGCCATCTGCTTCTGTCCGCTCTCTTTTTTCACCGCGAATAATGGCTGTTTCCCTAAGTACCTTCACCTACAGATTGACTGACGTAGTCGTTCCTGTAGAAGCCAACCTGCTTCTGCTTGCAGGAGAGGTTGAAGGCCTCTTATATCTTAGTGGAGCCCTCAAAACGACTCGTGTCGGTATAGTAAGTAAATGCTACAAAATTAATTCCTGTAAATTTTAACCAGTTGGTATTTTAATTGCTTCAAGATTTCGCTCCGCCATGTTTTTTTAAATATTAATTTTTATTTTCTATCTAGACCGGTAGTAAAGATTTTAGTTGTTGATATTGTTAAAGTTTTCTAATTTTTATTATCTTATCGGAGACATATTCTGAAATTATACTCTAAAACGTTAGAAATTTTATATTGTTGCGTTTACTTTAATTTAGATTTTTATTTAGCAAAAATATTATGGAGTAGAAATGTTAATATCTTCATACTGTTAGGTTTTCAAGTACCTAACGAGTACAGTCATCCTAAAAAGTCGTTAAACACTAACAAATTCACAAAGCGGTCTTCATTTTTTTTTGTTTAAAAGATCTTGGTCAGACTTAAAATCTGCCGCATCTTTGGTCACAATCGGTTAAGTAGAACACACAACCAAAGATATAGTTAATTTTAAAAAAAACTCGAAAACCGAAGCCCACGCGCGCGGAACCGGGTGTATAAGCTAATAAATAATATAATGCCTGAGTCTGTATTTCCTGGGAGTCTTCAAATCTAGATTGAACAGGTTACTTCTAGGCAAGCGTGCTCCACCGTCGACCACATCATCACTTACCAACAGGTGAGATAGTGGTCAAACGCGAGCCTATTACCAAAAAATAAAAAAAATAATAATAATGTGTACGGCTCTTAATACGATTTCAATATAGAGCTAGGGGTGTACGCTCAAACCAGTATGATTTCCGTTCTGTTTACATACAAGCTTGTAACGCACCTGTGCCTGACGGTACACCTGTCGAATATTATAGTGTAGCTACAGGAGATTTCGCAGTTACTGCAACTTACTGACTGACTGAATTATGCAATGAGTATACTATACGACTTTTGAGAAAAATAAACTCAGATGATATCCTGTCCTACTTAATATTATAAATGTTTTTATATATGTTTGGATATTTGGACGTTTGTCATTCAATCTCGCTCTAACCGCTAAGCGGATCTAGCTGAAATTTGGTACAGGGATAGACTATAGTCTAGATTCTAGAATAACATATAGCTACTTTAGAGGCGGGAATAAGTTCCCACGGGTAACCGAACAGGCACTCTCACTCACCGTTATTAGGCATAGAGTCAATTATATTGTTTAGTAACATTACAGCAACATTATACTTACCACTGCAAATTCCACTTAGATGTCTAAAACCTTATGATCGCAAATCCTGCGCTTTAGCCGTTCCGCAACCAGTGCTACAATATCTAGAAGAATTTGATTCTGTTTAAGGTTTAAATGTTTAATCTACATACTTAATACAATACTATTCTGACAGTTGGAAGATCCTATGTTTGGTGAAAATATTACGCATTTGGCAAAGTATCAATTGGTACAATAAAATGCAAGGCAGTCAAGAAATGTTGTCTACGAAAATTATGACAATTGGAAGATCCAATTGTCATCACCAAGTTGAAGTTAACTAGGGACATTCCCTAACAAAACACAGCGTAGGTATGACATCATACAATATCAGTTAGAAGTGATAAGAGTAACAAAAATTTGTAAGTTCAATTCGCGGTCAACGTACTGCAGCAATTACCACGGCGCGCCTCACAAAACAAGCAAACGTTTCGACCTTGCGCGGAAAACCAAAAAAAATCCTCCGCGCACCGTCCTGACCTACATACACAGCCACACGCGATAAAAACGTATAAAATAACATAATAATAAGACTAAATAATAATAAAAAGGAAGCGAGAATCAAAAATAAAAATAATAATAACAAGATTACGGTTACGCGGCGCGTAGTGGACGCTTTTTCATTCACGCTCGGATGGAATAGTTCTCTTTTTAAAAAGGGGACGGTACGTGCCGCGGACTTGTCTTTTCTTTTATTTTCCGATCTTTCTTTTTTTAATCATTTCACGAATATGGAGCGTTTTTATTTTCCTCGCTGGACTGTTCCCATTCATGCGATGAGGTCGTGTGGCCGTGTAGCCATGCTGCCTTTGCGTCTTCTTACGTTGGAGTTTTTGTTGCTTTGAAACAATTACGACTTACAACCGGTTGTAATATTTGTTGGCCGGTTGTCGGTCGTATACTGTTTATATTTTTTGTTTGTTGCGTAATTGAGCTAAGTTGCGTTCTGATGTGGTTGATGAGATTGCTTTATTAACTGTTTGGTTTGTGCGACATGTCTGCCAATTGTTTCTTTAAACTGTCGTGTCGTTAAATTTAAAATGTCGCAGCGCTCAGATGTTTCGAATACAGTTAACCTTGAAAGAAATGTAAAAGTAACCAGACCAATTATAGATAGAAATAATTTCCTTGTTTTCCGGAGAGTATCATGGCTACTCCGTTCTCCCCACTAGGTGGACCTGTGTAAGTCAGCTAGTAGCCATTCTCATTAAACTGGAATTTACTGCGTTTCCTCCTGGAGAGTATACCTATTGACTAACTCCTTTACAGCGTATTCATATTCAAATTTCCTATATTTCCTTAATTCACTATCATCCTCATAGCTATTTTCTAGTTGCCTGCAAAGCTTACACTTAGGAGCCAGGGATCCGTTTATTTTTTTTGGTGTATCTGCTTTCCCAGGAGCGACTGCTCTCTGACCTCCCGACCTCAAAAATGCCTGCCCGATTCACAGGTGCGGTTGACTTGGCCTTCAAAGGTGTTAATAGGGCAGCGCCTCCCACTCGCCACAGGAGACGCTGCTGTCTGCCACGGCCAATCCGGCCGGGGTGGGAGTAGCCCTCTCGAAGGCTGCTCCGAGACTCTCCACGTGTCCCTCTGACTAGCAAAGGGCACAGTGGGGAGCGAGCGGGGGGCGAGCTGATTGTCCGCGCGGCGACGGTTGGGTGACAGGACGGACGCCTACACCCTACGGTCGGCGAAGTATTTGATGAGGCCGTCAAGCTGAGAGCCACCATTGTGGCACTATCGGGGTTTGCAATGGTGACTCCCATTCCAGAGATTTTGCCTTTAGCTTACCATCAGGCGAGGTGAAGTCATGTTGACGTGTCCGACATAAAAAAAAAGTGGCGCGATGCTCAACCCCGATTTCGGGGGCCATCTGAAAACTGTAGTTGGCCTGGGGTCAGCTGGGGTGCGAGGGATATGCCTATTGCTCCAGACCAGCATCTAGCCATTCAGTATTACGGTAATGTCAGTCGCGGTCTATTAGAAAGTGTCTCAACCTAGGCTACGATATAGACGTTGTTTTTCCGTCGGCTCCGCTAGCGTTTTATACTTTTTACCTTCTCGTTTCGTTCAAGCTCCAATTTAACACTTGTCGTGTTCGCGTGGCGCCCCCTGTTATCGGGGAGAAGTGAATTGGCTGTTAGTTATAACCTTATCTAGCTACGTGTACATTTTGTGATGTTATTTTAAAAATAAGTTCATTGCTTACATGCAATCTTATTATCGTTTTCTTTTTCTTTTTTTATATTTAGTTCGTCAATTAACTGCACCCCGCTAGGTAGTGTGAAGCTAGAGTCAATTCCAGAAGATACGGGCTACCATTCCAGATGCTGACGATCCTAAAATGGTAGTTCACCTTAACAGCTTCAAAAGATGGTTTTTCACGCTTTCTTGAAGAGCCCAGGGTTGTAAGAAGGCAACTAGAAGAAAATAGTGATTGTCATCTTATATTCCAACCCCGAAGAATACCCTGCGTCAGTCTCGTCTGTCGATCAGCAATTAGGTGTACTGGCATGTAGATGACGTGAGCTAGGCCGCAAAGGTCTTGATGGGACCCCTTACATCCTGGTGGAGTCCTGTAAATAATACAAATTGACTAAATAAATACATAGGTAAATGTTTTTTCTACGGTGTAGAAAGAAATAACATCCCACCATTAGATTAACACATTAAAATATAAACTGCCATAAATAAACAACATCACGAACAGATAAAATACAATGGCCACTCCTCTTCGGCTCTACTACAGTGCGGTCAAATCAAAACTTTTTGCTTTCAAGAATGCCCGTAAAAAAAAGTAGCCCGTGTAATGACAATCTGATTTGTGGAAGACCGTTATAGCTCCGATCGCGCCCGATCTGCCACCTATTGTCCACAGTTCGACTCCCGGCTGAGTAAAAAGATCGCGATAAGTTAGTACGTGAGGTGTTATAATAGATGACGGTTTTAGATGGAAAATGTCGTTTTGGGTTAATGATCAAACGTGATCTTTGTACCTAGGTATACCTACGGAATAAAGAAGCTGTTAGTTGACGTTTAAATGACCGTGGTATGACTGGCATGCAATCTAAGTGCATTGAGCTCATCAAGACTCCTGCGCAAACTGGTTATGGAAGTAATTTCACCCTTGATGTGTGGGGTGGGGAAACCATGAACGTAAGGTAACCCATAGGACATTTTCAGCTACTCTGGAGTGGGTTAGAGTTTAAAGTACCCTTTAGCAGGGATAGCGCTACACTGTCCGAAGTATAAATTGTTTTCAGCATCTATTAAATGTTATTATTTAAAGTATTATATATATTAAAGTCAAAACAATTAAGAGAATTTAGATTTATCTATTCTGTGCAATTAGCCCCGTTTTGTTGAGAATAATATTGCATTTTAGAAATTTAAATAAAAAATATTGTGTTGTAATATACCTAATTAAAAATTTTGCGATATTCTAATTTTAATTTAGAGAAAATATCTTTTTTTTGAGATAAGATAAGATGGGACAGTGCATCCATGACAGTTCAATGACTGGACTTGTACGGTTAGCAACGAAAGTCGCTCAACAATTTACAGAAGGCTTTAGTTGTAGATTTACAGAAGGTTTCTGTGAAGGATAACATTCGTAATAAGATCACCAGGCAAAGAACTTAAGTTAACGACATAGCTCGCAGAATAACCAAGCTGAAGTGCCAATGGACTGGCCAAGTTTGAAATATTTTATGATATTCATCATTCAATGAACCGGTGTATGTAGTGGTGACCCCAGTCTAAGACTTTACCTTCAGCTTACTATCAGGCGAGGTGAAGTCACTTTGACCTGTCCTATATATATAAAAAAATGAAATTTTGGAGAAATTAAATCATTATTCATCGTTGTTACTTGAGAATACTTGAGATGTTCAATCATACGTAAATAGAATATTGATTAATTTTAATATAATCATATTTTTAATATGATTTTTTTTCTGTCAGTTTTTAAGACTCTCGTGCCGAATTTTATCTAATCTTATCTTTAATGCACGAAGTAAAAATTCTTCGCAATTTTCGTCAGTTTCTATTTATTTCGCGCGTATTTAAAACGCAACCCAGTGAGATTGATTCTATTTTTAGTGTACAAATGTGACGTGCCTTTGTCCTGGGCCTGCTCCTGCTATGATGTCGGCATCCCAGACTTTTTTTTATACCACTTAGGTGGCAGACAAGCACACGGCCCACCTGATGGGAAGCGGTCACCGTGGCCCATGGATGCGTGCCGACCCTGAAGGGAAAGGGCGGGGGTAGGAAAGGGTGAGGAGGCTAGGAATAGGCGGGGAGGAGGAGGAGTAGGTACAGTGAGCTCTGGCTACCCTAAAGAAGGGGCGGGGAGGAGGAGGGGTACAGTGACAGACCTTCACGGAGATCATTTTTGGTTTATCACAGCACTATGCATCTTCTGTGGTACGAGAGAGTGCTAGACTGCTCCTGATTCTTTCCTGCCAACTCTATAGCATGCATCACAACCACATCAATCACGGCTTTCGAAAATTTGACGGCTTCTGTGGCGTAGCGGTAGTGCATTCGTCTGCTACGACAGGAGGCGCGGGTTCGAGTCCCGCTCAGTGCAAATATTTGTATGCATGAATATGTCATTTACATTTTTTGTCATGGTGGTTTTATGTATATTTAAGCATGTATTTACCAAAAAAAATATTTAAGTATTTTCATCCGCATTCTAGAACCCATAAAACAAGCTAGTTAAGCTATGCTTTGGGTCTAACGAGCGCTGTGTAGAATGTCGTAAAATATTTATTTATTTGTTTTTTTATATTTAAAAAAACATGTACTTTACTTTTTAATTTCTGTGTGGGTAGGTGGAGATTTATACTATCTTTTTGATTGTTGTCTAAGTACATAGATATATCTGAGCTACTGCTAATTGTCAGGCATAGCGCAGGTATAAACCTTCGTGGTTTTTTATGTTGCTACCACTAATAATGTATTGTTTTGCTTTTAATAATAATAATAAAAAATAGGTGGCAACGAACTTTTGCTGATGTCTATTGAGGGATAATTATACTTCCAAGTTGATCTAACCCGCACTTTCGCTATTCTGGCTGAAGAACCTACCATATCAAAATCCATATACTGTACATTACACACGTCTATCAAATCTGTTATCACCGATATTTGAATAGTACCTAATATAAATAACAAATGATTATAATAATCAGATCGTCTATTCAAACTGTGTCCCTATTACTATTATTTATATTTAATAATTGGCTTATTATGCGTACGTATAGTAACTAGCCTGTTGTTACATGAATACTCATTGTCTGAGTTTCTAATTAAACAAATTATATCTCTCAAACGCGATGATTAATGGCAACTGGTTTCGTTATTCATATGTTATTAAGTAGTTATAGTTATACATAATTTGCCACGTATAGTGTAGGTATTTGTACGTAAAGAATAAAAAAGCTATTTTATACTTTGTAGTTACGACATATAACCATTATATTTTTGAAATCTCCTTTTAATTTCCTTCATTTTGATACCCTACACGAAATATTTTTTGACAACATACCTACACCATATTAGCATTTGAAATCAAAACTATGATTATTGTTCACATTTCATATTTCATGGTATCCTATGATACTTGGGTGATGCATAGGTACCTTTCATTTGAGACCTCATTCATCGAAATCCATCCAACCGACTGCTTTTCAACAGCAGTCGGTTTATTTTTTATTTTTTACTATTTATTTTTTCAAATAAGCGCTACGGCTTGCACCTTAAGAAGTCTAGCAGTGCAGAGTCTATATCAAAATCGAACTGACCAAAACCACACGGTATTCCCTCATGTGTTGCACCAGCTACTAGATGCAAGGAGAACCCGTGCATACCCTAAGAAAGGAATTCCAGTTCTATTTTCACGCCCGTCAATACGATACTAATTCACTGACCAAAGACTGAACAGTAGCATGTTACAAGAGAAATTATCATGCCGAACTCTTGAGTGAATAAATGACTGATGGAATGCTTCTCCAAACACGATAATTTTCTATACGCAAGAAAAAAAAATCAATTACAGACGCGAGTGCCCTACAATTTGGGACTACTTACAGCAACAGTTGAACAGCCATCTGTCTTAATGCGCTCTTTGCGTGTATACTCGGACGAGATGCGAGAAATGCACTCAGTTATCTTGCTGTTAGGATGATTTAGAAATGTTTTCTTGCATTCTAAGTTTGAAATTAAATAGCTTAGATACCTTTTTTTTCCGTGTGGAAATCTTCACCGATACTTCTAGGCCAGCGGGGGTGGTTATGTCGGACTCGACCTACCAAACTACTTGAGGTATCTAACTTAAATGACCCGAGGGGGCCATCTGGAATCCGGAGATGGATATTGGTTAAACTCAAACTTATCGACAATAAAGAAATACTGAATGAATGTTTGTTACTCAATCACGACAAAACTGATCTGAACGAAATTTTGCACACAGATAGAGTATGGGAATATAATATTTTTTAAGAGCTTCAGTAAGTAAAGTATTCCCGTTATTTCTTCCGACTAAGCTAAGTTTCTCAAGTTAGGAGTGGGTTCACGGTAGTCTAATGGCCAGGATTCAAACCCGAGTCCTCGCGATCGTTACACCGACTTGGCAACTTAGCTACATACCTCCCATCGGACGAAATCCTATTACCGCACAAAGACTATAAACTATAAATATTAATATAATAATAATACTTTATTTAATTAAAAGAGTGACAAAATTACTACAACTTAGTATTTCATAATAATATATGGTTCAGCGGCTGAGACAATATCCCGTGCTAGGCGTGAGCCTGTATTACGGGTAGGTAAGTAGTTGATAGACGGTCCCCGCCACGCATATGCTGCATGCGCTTTGACGCATATGCTTGTAGTAACAGAAACTGATATAAGTAATTTGATTGCCAACCTAACAACCTAATGAACTTTCATAAAAAAGGCAATATCTAGGCTAAAATCTAAAAAGATAATTAAACAATCAACAAAACGGTTACTAATTGACCATTTGAAATGATTTGAAGATCTCTTTACGGCTGTTAATTTTTATTACGATCCGAAGAATTATGTCTATTGATTTCTATATGGTAGGTATGCCTGACAATAAATTTAAAACATTTGTTAATGCCACCTTATGTAAAAAAGCATACTATAGGACAGTCGATTACCTTAAAGACAAAAATGTCTGACTTGATCATGGTGCAGGCCCCTCCTAGAATGCTAAAATGCTACAACTACAGCATAATATTGTAGTAGGCACGCGTCCTTATTTTTACTATATTTTAATTTTTTCAATTATTTTATCGTTTAACTTGAGTTAAATTTTTATTATAACGTTTTTTTATACCTTTATTTATATTGACACGAGACAAAAATGTACATTCGTCCATATTTAGTCTTAAGATAAATATATCTATGTATAAACTGACTGACGTTTGAAAATGCAACAGTGGAGTTTGTTGTGCCGTTTCTTCTCCACTAGCGCCTAGGAAGCGGTGGTAAACTTAGTATTAAGTAGTTTTGACGTCAAAAAGATGTAATTATGTTGCACTATTTTGAAAATAAAGAAAATGAATAAATAAATAAATATACATATACAGTGGAACTACATAGGTTGTTCGAATGTAGTACATACAAACATACATACAAATCACGCCTTTTTCCCATTGGGATAGGCAGAGACAACATCTTTCCACTTGCTACGATATTGGCTACTGTGGTAGAGTCTGATGTATTTGATGCGGCCATCAAGCTGACAGCCACCAGCGTAGCTATCAGTGTATGTTGTGGTGACTGTACCTTTAGCTTACCATCAGGCGAGGTGAAGTCATGTTGAAGTGTCCAATATAAATAAAAATTGACGACCTGAAAAAGGTAGGTGGGACAGGCCTCTGTCCAGCAGAGGACTGAAATCTGAATTTTGTCTGATAATAAGGAATCTGTTTGATGGATTTCTGTTCCTTATTATTACACAAAATTGGTGTAAAGTCTGGAATTAGGTTAAGGGCTGGTATTCAGATCTTTCACCCTACAAGCCAAGCCAGCCAGACCTGGAATTCTTTACCAGCCCACGGGTTACCTTCCTTCTACAGTCCCGGGTCCTTTAAGCGGGGCGTGAAAAAGCATTTGAGAGGGCGTCAAGTTGAGGGCTACCATTATGGTTCTGTCGGTGTATGTAATGGGGACCCCCTTCCTGAGATCTTACTATCAGGCGAGGTGAAGTCAGACATGAAAAAAAAGCAAAACAAAAGAGATCAATGGCGTTATCTCGGGCAGACATTTTAAAGTTTCCAAAGGACTGCAATGATGTAGTCGTTAATATTTATATAGCAAATTAAACAGTGCCTTGCAAAACTCGCCTGACCCGTTCTTGGAACGTCTGTAGGACGAATGTTTGGCATTATTTCTAGAAGCCCATAAAAACTGTAGAGGTCACCATGGTACTAAAGTTTTAGTTATAAGTGTAGAAAATAGGTGTAGACTATATAAAGGTACGAAAATACATTCATATTCGCGGAGATCGAATTCGTACAAGTCCGACTAATTTTCGAGTAACTTGGTATAAATTCGTGTTGGAAAATTTATAGGTCTGTTACTACTCTTTCATGATTGTATACTTTTAAGCATAAACGCATAATGCTTTCTGTTGATGTGTATATTCATATGTTACTAGCGACCCGGGACCCGGCTTCGCCCGGGTGTAAATTCCAGTTTTCCAATAAAATATATAATAGCCTATGACACTCAAGAATGACGGAGCTTTCTTTTGGTGAAAGAATTTTTAAAATCAGTTCATTAGATCCCGAGATTACCCCTTACAATTTAACAAACACTCAAACTTTACCTCTTTATAATATTAGTATAGATAGTTCACGGCACCTAACTTGGCAAGATTTTGGAGTAGTGTGGGCCCCACTACTCCAAAACTTTGCCAAGTTAAATGCTGTACACTATACTTGTTTATATGCGACGCATTTTGCCACAAATAAGTATAGTGTACAGCATTTAACTTGGCAAGGTTTTAGAGTAGTGGGGCCCACACTACTCAAAAATCTGGCCAAGTTAGATGCCGTGAACTGTACCTACTAACTGATGCCCGCGGCTTCACCCGCGCGGATGTCGATTATTGTTTTTTTTTATCATAATTATCTCCAGTAATACTTTACCAATTGCAACCAAACATACGGGTTTTAAGTATGATCCTTTCTAATATCATTACACAGTTTTTGCATCTATCACGATTATCACGAACAAACAGACATAAGAATCACAAAAAACACTTTTGAATTCAAAATCGTTCATAATTATAAGTAGGTACTTAAATGAACGAACAAAGTACTATTAATTAAAATTAAATCAACATTTATATACTTACCTATTTGAAACACCTCGCAATATTGTAAACTTTAAACACCTCGGCTGCAGAATTTAAATAAGTTGTACTTGACTACTAAGTACATAGGTGTCTACGGAAAAAACTAAACTTACTTTTGTTTATTATGTACTAGCTGTTGCCCGCGGCTCCGCCCGCGTGGATGTCGATTATCGCGACCAAACATAGCCTATGTTCATTCTCGAGGTCTAATCTACTCCTATACCAAATTTCATCAAAATCGGTTCAGCGGTTCAGGCGTGAAAGCGTAACAGACAGACAGACAGACAGACAGAGTTACTTTCGCATTTATAATATTAGTATGAATAGGTAGGATATAACGTTTATTTTTTTGACAATTTGATTGCTCTTCAGAAGCCATGGTGATAGGAAATTTCTATATCTCTGACTCTTATTACAGTTAACAGGTACCTACCTACCTAATATTCGCGTAAACTGCTACAAGCCTACCATATTTTTTGCTGAGCTAGTTAAAGTTTCAGAACGAACACGTTTCCAGACTCAAAAAATCATATCTATATTATCATTCGATCGGCAAATGGTTATACTTATCGCACACAACGTTATGCTTTCTAAAATTCCAATTTTCTTTACATTGTCGTGTTGAAGAGGACTGGCTCGCTCCGCATTTAATTCCTTATCAATGGTGCCACTGGTCGTCCCGTTATCTAATTTCTGAACGAATGGAGACGGCCATTTCGCCGCCAACCGTGACCAATGCTACACTTTGGTGTCCGACATTTTTTTAAAGCTGAAAGTACAGTCGTCTACAGCAATTATGTTACTAGCTTCCACCCGTGGCTTCGCCAGCGTGGAAGTCGGAATTGCCACCAAGTCTATTTTAATAAAATGACTGCACTCGAATCTTACCTCAACTCCCCATTCGACTCTCCATACGATTCTCCACTCCACTCTCCACTTTATTCTACAATTTAAATGATAAGCACTAAGGAGTATACGAAAACTTCTTCTTCTACCATGAGGGATTTAGTTTTCAGTATGTTTTCATAGGAAATTCGCTATTTTAAATAAAATATTTAGCTGCTGTTTAAATAAAACCTTTTTAAAAACAAGCTTTTATTATGTATGTACAATATTGCATTGTCATGGGACCTCCAAAATGGGTTCCTCCTCATCCTCCTTTGCCATTTTCCACATCAGATTATAGCTTAACCACAGAATAAAATCTCTAATATAAAATATATATCTACAAAATAATAGGTTTTTTGGCGAGAATTTCCATTCAACTGAATTGATATATAGAAGATTGAATAGAAGAAGATAGAAGTTGTCTACAACTATTGATTTATTTTTCTTGGCTTCCTCCAAGATCATAGAGATACACAGCATCTGATACGTTAAGTATACCTGCTGATTGTCAGACGAAACTCTGGTTTTGAACATATAGGAGACGTTCCATCACGTCGGTATATTAGGTACCTCCATTGCGCAGTCTAAGGCGCAAACATTATTTGTCAGTATGTGGAATATTTACTGTCGGCGAGTGTACTTGGAGTATCATGTGTAATAAGTAAACAGAATTAGTACTGGTTGCTATTGTCCAATCCGGTCGACCAATGCAGTTTGGAATTGAGCAACAGCGAATGATAGTTCCCGAACATACCTGCCTCCAAGTATTTAGTGGAGATAATTGAATTTTTAATTATAATTACAACGTTAGTACCGGTCCAACTTACGTATCAGCATCTATACTAAAACTTGCACTTTCCGCTCACTTCCTCTTTTTTTGTAATTTGGCTTGTCTTGGCTTTTTTATGTTTAGTCAGCCGGATTGAGCGCATCCCACCTCAGGGTAAGCTGAATGGAGTCCAAAAAGTAGTTATCACCATTCCCAAGGGATGCCCTTAGAATGGTGACCTCTACAGACGGCCTTGACAGATGCTTTCACGCCCGGATTGTTTAAAGCGAGGGTAAAGCGTTCACTCCATATCGTAGGTACGACAAGGAAAGGAATCACCAAACCGCTTGGTTCGCGATGGTATGGGCTGCACTGTACTCGTCCTAACCTAAGTCCTGCGCGTGTTGTTCGAGGCAAAAAGGGAGAGGGTTTGCAGGAGCGGCTGTCATGAGTCTCCTAAAGCCGAGAGGAAAGCAATTCATTCAATTTTTTGAACACATTTAGTTTAGTAGAACTTCGTAAAATATCTTTGCGCTATCTAAGCGACATGCAACGCCATCTACCGAAATCTTGAAGAACTAAAATATATTAGTTTAATTTTAGCCGTTACAAATAAATAAAATTGGAGTGTCTATTTGTAATATTAAAATAACCACTTTTTACTAAGTGCAGTTGGATGTATACACGATACATTATACCAAAACAACACGTGTATTTTCAAAATCTGTCGGTCTGTCTGTTTGTTCTGGTTAATCTCGGCAATCGTGGGATCGATTTTGACGGGACTTTCACTAGTAGATAGCTGATGTGGCAAAGAGTAACTTAGGCTACATGATTTTGAAAAAAAAATTGGATTCCTTGTAAAAATAGGGTTTAAGCCATAGACGGGTTAGTCTATTAGTTGGTGGATCGTGGAACTCGTGGACTTTTGCGTCTGTTGTTGTTTGTTGGTAATCATTTATTTGTTTTTTTTTTTAATTTGTTAATAAAAACCTAATGTGCGTTGTGTTCATGAATAAAGACAGTTTTCTTTCTTTCGATTCTTTCTAAAAAATAATACCGTAAAATTCACACAGCTAGTTTGAAATACAACAAAACCTACTGAAAAAATCTTTATAGCAAAACTTATTCTCTTCAAAATGAAATTGCTAAGTCTTTTCCATTAGGCGCAGTTTGCTATTCTAACATTTTAACAATTTTCTATCCAATCTACACCCGTTTTTAAATATTTACAACTTAGTTATGTAGATATACAAAATTTTGGTGCATGGCGATGGCGGATGGTGCGGCAGTAACCATGGTAACGACGTCGTTGTTTTGCCGATCGCGCTTTGTCTATTTTTTTTTTCATTTTGCTACTTTTTATACGAAAATCATGAACCTAAAATACTTACGGGCAGAAAGCATTGAAAACTAGGTTGTGTCACAAAAATGGCGGCGGCTAACCATGTGTGAATGAAAATTAAATGATGATTGATTCCTCGATAGTTTTTCTAGACATACTGTATTTATATTTTATTCGCTACTTAAACTAACTGAATCGAATGACTTGTGCCGTGTAGTGGCTAACTAGTGTGTGAGTGTGTGCGTGCCGGTTTTGGGCGTATGTAGGTATGTATACGAAAGTGAGCCGACTCTATTGTCGATAGTTGTATTGATCAACGCATTCCGTCCGTAGGATTTTTAGGTACATGACGAAAATATAGGCACAGGCAACCAGACAATGCTTTTAAAGGCTGACGTTTTGAATATGTACAAAAAACTTAGGTACCTACATTATTTATTTCAGTGTATTATACCTACTCATACCTGTTTTTATGAAAGCTGATGTTTTACGCAGTGCTTACATGATTGGCTTTTATGCATTAGAACACGGGTTCATCGCACAGGTCGATTTTTTTTTATAGTCGATAGGCTCGCGTTCGACCACAATCTCACCTGATGGTAAGTAATGATGTGGTCGACCATGTGACCATAAGTGATTTATATGAGCAATAGAATACTGATGCTTGCCTCAGTAGCGTAGAGTTAACAAGCGCTAAGGTGCGAGTCCCAGGCCAGGCAAATTGTTGACAAATTCTCATTCCACATGATTCGTAAAAAGAGCTCAAAGGGCTATATCCTGCGAGTTCTACCTCAGTTTACCCTTTCGTAGCATACCTACCCTTTTTAATCACAGACTATCTAGTAAGTTAGTATAAAAAAAATATACCTACAACACCAAACATGCAAAATGTTCCTTTTGAAAATTGATATACCTAGTATACAGTTTAGTAATAACAATAAACCTAAATTGAGCTAACCAATTCGTGCTGACTAAAGTATAGTTTAACCTACCACTTAGCATTTGTTAAGTAGGTGCTTAAGTTATGCTAAGTCCTACATAGTGATAATTCTTTATAATATCTGGTAGGTATAAGCGTAGTACCTACTTTGTATCTTTGTACTCCACCTACAACAACTAGGTTACCTATGTGAAGTTAGCAACACAATATGTCTTAATATTTAGGATTTTTGAAATTTATTACAATAATCTTGATTAATCTAATAAAATATGATAAGTAGCCGATTTCAGAACGAATTGATTGATTTAGGTCATGATTTAGGTTCATTCAGTTCGGAAACAGCCTGTCATTGACTCGAATGAAGTTGTGCTCAAGTGTTGGCGGACAGTGTTTCGCAATATTATTTATTTTGTATTAAAAGAATTATTAGTGCAAGTATCATGTTATCCAGCCTCAGAACTGGTGTCAGGGGCTTGGTAGGTCACCACAATAAATAATAATATCCTACCATTACTATAAACAATTAGTATTATATAATAACGTTTTGACATTTTGTTTGATTTAGGTGTACATAGTGATTTAATTTTATATTTTCAGTGGCAGATACCAGCTAGAAGTCTTCAAACTAGCTCAATTCTTAAGCATGACAGTCTCTTCGTCCACCGTGATACACCTGAAGACAATGCTAACACACCCTTCGAATTTTCAGAAGCTAACAAAAAGGTATAGTAATCAATAACACTGTCATTTCAGTCATCTGTTATTGTAAAATTAAAAAAACTTTCTTCTTTTTTTATTATTCTAAATTCAAATAATATTTGGCTTCAGCTTGATTATTGCTTTAAAATTATACTTACTACGTTTATGTTGATTTTGCGAATGTTATTTCTACATTTGCGTTTATTTGAGGTTAACTATAGTTTTTTAACTGTACAGAAACAATTATCTTTCTAAACATGAATTCAATGTGTTAATACATTAAATAATTTACATGTATGTGAACATTATTGACACAAGTTAAAATCTAGAAATGGGTTAATTTTCAAAGAATTAACTTGGCATTGAAATGCTAATTTTGATATTAATTTGAGTTTGGTAATGTCATTTACTAAATAAATTATGGAATTATACGTTTCAGAGAATTGATGCTCTTCTAGCCATTTACCCAGAAGGCCACAAGCGTGCTGCTATGATACCCCTACTCGACCTAGCCCAGCGCCAGAACGGAGGCTGGCTGCCCATATCTGCCATGCACAGAGTAGCCGAACTTCTTGACCTACCTCGCATGAGGGTGTATGAGGTAGCTACCTTCTACACCATGTTCATTAGGTGAGATTGAATATAGAATTTTTACTAAATTTACTAAAGGAAATTGAGGAAAACAATATCTATACTAGAGAGGCACTAATGACTCATTTGCAGTTAAACAGGCTAGATGTGGGGTGGGTTCAGGCTGTACTGTCCGAACCAACCTCAGATGTGGCAAAGAGGTTGTGTTGTTTGGTTTCACAGCCAATAGTCTGGAAAACACTGACGGGAGTTAGCTTGTTAGATCTTAAGTTAGTTGTTAAGGAATATTGTTAAAAGGCATGATGGGGTTGACATGTCTTTATTGATAAAAAAATATTATATACTAGCTGTTGCCCGCGGCTCCGCCCGCGTGGATGTCGAAATCCGTTTCAAAAACTATCCTATCTCTCAAGTTGGATCGAACTGCACATGGTGTGCGAATTTTATTATAATCGATTAAGTGGTTTAGGAGTCCATTGAGGACAAACATTGTGACACGAGATTTATATACAGGGTGAATTTTTCAAAAGGGATTGGATGGCCAAATCTGAAACTATAAGGAATAGCGAAAAATGGTCAAAGGAGTCACGAGCCCGATTTTGATGAAACTTAAAACCTCATCATTAGATTTTTGAAAAATCAATAAACCTAGCTGAGAATCGAACCCATTGATTTTGAAAAAAAAACACACCCTTTATTATTACACCATACGATAGTGTCGCTGTTAAGGATCAAATTCTGCGAAGTAATGATATACGGCAAATTTAAGGAAATTATGGAATTTAATAAAATTCATATTTCATCTACCTATTTGTTTCGTTCGAAATCCCAGAAAAGATCGTAACTATTCCGTGTTTTAAATTATACTCAGAATGATTATGATGATTGATGTTTTTTTAAATAAGATGGAGCACCAGCCCATAATAGCTAATAAAAGGGATTTGGATTCAGCAGTTTGACGACAATTTTACTGCAAGGCATGGTCCTGTGCCTTGATCTTACTCCCTTAGATCACTTTCTCTGGGGGTATGTCAAAAACTAAATTTATAAAGACACATTTGATGACTTGAAACGTTCTTTGGAGAATATTCTAAACGGAATCAATAAAAGGGATTTGGATTCAGCAGTTTGACGACAATTTTACTGCAAGGCATGGTCCTGTGCCTTGATCTTACTCTCTTAGATCACTTTCTCTGGGGGTATGTAAAAACTAAATTTATAAAGACACATTTGATGACTTGAAACGTTCTTTGGAGAATATTCTAAACGGAATCAATAACATTGTAATATTGAATGCAGTACGATCCTTGAAGTCTCAAATCTAGCTATGTATTGAAAACAATGGTATACATTTTGAACAATTAATCAGTTAATGTGAGAAAAATAAAATGTATTTTGTTAAAGATGAGCTCTTTCCTTTAGTTTGCGGTATGTCATTACTTCCCAGAATATGATCCTTAATAGCAACACTATCGTATGGTGTAATAATATAGGGTGTGTTTTTTTTTTCAAAATCAACAGGTTCGATTCCTAGCTAGGATTATTGGTTTTTCAAAAATCTAATGATGAGGTTTTAAGTTTCATCAAAATCGGGCTCGTGACTCCTTTGAGCATTTTTCGCTATTCCTTATAGTTTCGGATTTGGCCATCCAATCCCTTTTGAAAAATTCAAAAAATATCTATACTATTACAAAATTGTTAATTAGTTGTATCTGCACATTGAAGATATTAAAAAATAAATACTCAGGTTATGTTGACTGGATATTTATAAAACCAAATTTTATTTCTAATATCCTTGATAAACAATTGCGAAAATTGGTTATTAATAATGCCTCTGTAATGATTATTTTCAGACGTCCAATTGGTAAATATCACCTCCAAATATGTACCACCACACCCTGTTGGCTTCGTGGATCCGACGCTGTATTGAAAGCGATTGTCGATGGTACCCAGTGTCAAGTCGGTGGCAACAGCCCTTGTGGCAAGTTCTCCGTTTCAGAGGTTAGTATTATTTGTAACTATTATGAATTAATAAATAGCAACTATAGAAATATTTTTTTAATAAGATGCAAAACAATGATGAAGGCCAGAAATATCAGTCTTTATGCTTCCTGAAGTAGGTTAGCACATTTTAAGGTTACGCTATATAAGCCAGGGTCAGTCTTAGAATTGCTGTCCTTTTCTAACACTAAGACCCCTCCATATCTCGGAGAGTACTTTAAGCTGTCTGTCAGTCTCGGTAGCCTTACGAATCTGTGGCATTTTTACGGGAGAATGATCATTGTCTCATGAAAATGATTTCTAATAACTTTTTCTTTGCAGGTTGAATGTCTAGGCGCCTGTGTCAATGCTCCTATGCTACAGGTCAATGATGATTATTATGTAAGTAACAATTTATAAATGGTATCTATTGTCTTTAGTGGCCTAATTGACAATAACAAATTTTTTGTACAACCTAATTAGCTGAATACAATGCACAGTAAATACATACATACATACAAATCACGCCTCTTTTCCATTGGGGTAGGCAGAGACAACATCTTTCCACTTGCTACAATCTTGGCATATTCCTTTCGCTTCTTCAACTTTCATAATTGTTTTCATACACGCACAGTTATAGTAATGTGAATTCTTTATAAAAAATATTAGGCCGTCAGCTGTGTTAAGCGTGCACGCACCGTGAACGCACAGCACGTATACCCGCCTTATGTGCATGGCACGGTCCACGGTTGCCCGTTAAGGGCGCTCTATAGTCCTGAGATTATTTATTTTAACCAAAACAATCTCTTCAGCTTTATAATATTAGTACAGATTAATAAATATATGGTTTATTTATTTATCTTGAATCATTATGTATTCCAGGAGGATCTGACAGTTGAAGACACAAATGAAATTATTGCCAAGTTAAAGAAGGACGAGAAACCCATACCTGGCCCAAGGTATACAATTTTAATACTCAATATTTCTTTTTTTACTAATAATAAACTTGCAAACCGCGGTAGCCTAGTGGTTTGGGTAATGGACTGCTGAGACGAGGTCTCGGATTCGATCCCGGGTTCACCATGGCACACACCAATGACTATTCGATGCTTTTCGAAGTTATGCGTGTATTTATCGCAGGTTTATTAGTGCCTTGGAGAGCACGTTAAACCGTCGGTCCCGGTTGCCATACAAACATCTATGGCAGTCGTTACGGGTAGTTGGAGCCCACTAAAGTGCAACCAGTCTAACTTGGAACTTCGATATCGCCATTGGTCGTAATGAACATGGTTGACCAGTAGAATGTCGTAGAATATTTATTATTATTAAAAATGTAGAAATTGAGGTGGTCATTATAAAAATATTAATAAGGTAATCTTTTATTCTGTCTCCAGGAGCGGTAGGTACGCGTCCGAACCGCTAGGTGGGCTGACATCCTTAACCGAAGAACCAACAGGGCCCGGCTACGGCGTACAGGACTGCCTCAAGGCGTAGAACGAATGTTTTGTAAATTTTATTTATAGGCAATATTAAAATAAATCATGTTAGATCATTTTTGTTTTCATATTCATCATTAACCAAATTTACTGTACACTAAAAGCGATGGTAGCTGAATGGATAAGGACGCGGCCTCTACTAAGAGGTATCGATTTCGAATCCGGCCAGACAGTACTAATGTGAATTTCACTTTGTGGAATTTATAACTAATCACAACATGATTTACCATCTGCTGACGGTGAAGGAAAACATCGTGAGGAAACCCACATGTCCTAGAAGAAATTCTAAGGACATGTCCGATCCACTAACCCGCATTAGGCCAGTGTGTGTGGATAAAGGCCTAAAACCCTCTCAGCTCTCTCATAGTTATGATATATTGATATACATATATGATATATAGATAGATAGTTAGAGGAGAGGAGACCCGTGCCCAGTAGTGGGACATAAAAGGGTTGCTATTAAAACTGTACACTAACAAAGGTAATAAGGAGGATGTAGTTCGCCTTCTCGTAGATACCTATGCTCGGGCCCTCTCCGGAGGTAGCGGCATTGCCGTGAAAGTTGAACGCATTAGATAGGTACTACCTACACACATCGACACGAGAGAATAATAACAAATAACTTTACAACTTTACTTGTACACAGATATATTATTTCAATAAATGAAATTAATGTTTGTGGGATTTTTCAATACTCGGAGGACTGTTTTAATTTACATACATACAAATCACGTCTTTTTACTATTGGGGTAGGCAGAGACAACATCTTTCCACTTGCTACAATCTTGACATTATTTCTTTTCTTGTTTTGATTATTTTTTCATTAAAAACTTAAGAACTATATAAGGTTATCTGTCAAGTGCAATGTTAGTACATACAGCCACTTTCGTAGCCGATTGTACATTTTATTGGAAACACATGCGTGGGTGGATATGCCCATAGCACTACGATTTGAAATCACGTAAGCAAAGCACGTAAGTACATTTTTTTCTGCATCACAAATATAGAAACGAATTGACTACTAAAAATAGAGTAAATAAATATCAGGGTTTTCAAGAAGGGCATTAGAAGGTATTTACAGGGTCGGCAGCGCGCGAGTGACGCCCCCATCAGGTGGGCCGTGCGCTTGTCTGCCACCTAAGTGGTATAAAAAAGAAATCCCGTTCGCCTCAACGCTTTTTACTGTGCTGCAGAGAGAAGCTAGATGAATCGACGGGAAGAACAAGAAAGTGACAAAACAGCGTCAGTCTAGATGTGACCCCCCTCACTCACATTCCATAAGCAATCCAGCCCCCTCAGCATGGCGTCCGTATAGACACGTGCATTTTTTTCTCTCGACCAATGAAATGACAGAAAAGTTGTCACGTGTCCAAAACGTCACAAAACGAAACCCTCACCTCTACTTTTTCTGCGATTTCATTAGTCGAGAAAAGTCGAGAGATATTTATTTTTTTATGGAACACTTTTTACACACAGGTGTAAGGTATTTTCTCGTACCTCAGCTGATCTTAGGAACGGGGGAGGGAGAAACTTTGAAAGTTTAGAAATACATACTAACCTTTTTACGATTTAGACGACTAGCGTGGGGTGCCGGTGCGTCAGAGTTCGCAGGTTCGATTTCCGCTCAATGCTAAAAGGTGTAAATTTACTTTATGTACCTACCTACCTATCTTATTATATTATTTCACATTCTAAAACTCTTATCACGAGTTAAAATAGCTAGATACTTATAGATAGGTAAGTATTTTACGTTAAGAGATTAACTTTCAGAACGAAAATTAAATGCATACCGAATTTTAATTATGAATTATTATCATCATCACACCATCTAAATCTGCCTACGTAGGTACTTGCCTACTTATTTTATCGTCGGAACCGCTGATAAGGCTATACGTATTGCGACATCTACCAAATCAACGTTAGTTTAGCTACAACCGCGTTATTATCCTGTTAGTATGACATAGTAGCATTCAAATTAAGTTAGGTGAGTAAATAATGATGAATACCTAGTAGGTATCTCTTCATCAAAGTAGGTATTTTTAGTTATCGTGTACATACCAACCTACTTTATGTATATGGGGGGCTATAGAAACTTTTTACGTGAAAATAAAAAAGTGTCAAAATGGTGTTATTTTACAGATGTTTCGTAGAAATCAAAAAAATGATGCTTATAAGGAATACACAAAGGTGCAAGTGTGGGATGACGAGTCTCGGGACTTGGAAAATGTGAGTATTTTCATAAAATAAGCCAATAGAAAGTAGTGATTCGCAGTCGCAGATAGGGTTGCCAGATGTGTAAGAAAAAAAAACCGGACAAATTTTTTTTATTAGGTATCAAAACCGGCCAAGTGCGAGTCGGACTCACGCGAGGGTTCCGTACAAACCCGTAGTAAGTACCTACCTATATAAGTAAGAAATTATTAAAAATATTTTTATTATTGATTTAAGTACCTAGGTACCTACTTGCCCACTTAAAAAAAAATTATGGTTCTCGCAATTTTTCTTTTATCTGTGTTAAAGACGTTGCTTCGTACTAGATTTCAAAGTTCTGAGTTCACGGGAAGCACCCTGTAGGTTTTGATTCCCTTGCAAGTGTGAAATTTGCGGCATAAACGGCTGTACCTATCTTTTAATTGCATTGGCTTAGAAGATTGATTTTCCTACAGGTTTAAGGAGCAGTAAACCTGAGTGTTTGATACAAATTTCAGCATAATACCTCCAGGCGTTCCTGAGGGTCTTGACAGACAAACAGACAGACGGTCGGACAACAAAGTGATTCTATAAGGGTTCTGTTTGTTCCTTCCGAGGTAAGGAACCCTAAAAATAACATCGAACTACTCGAAATACATAATATTAATGTTTTACATATTAAGCAATTGATAGCACTGCTTTTAATAAAGCTTTATTATCAGAGACGGCATCTTAAATTCGGTACAACTTAAACCTATGTTAAAATGCAAATGCATAAATATTTCACGTTTTATAGTATTTACTGCTAGGCAATTTCTTTCGTCTGTCCCCATGACGCTAAAAAATCGTTCCACAAAATCATTTGATATAGGCAGGCTGGAGACATACCTACTGTAGGATTTGCAATAAAGTTGGTGCTATTTCATTGGTAAAAAAATTGCAACTCAATGTATTTCCTTCAAGTGCAAAGAAACTACTTTGAAGAGCAGCCAATTCCTCGTAAATAATATATTATCAGAGGGACCTCATAAATATATAGCACATTGTACGTAGGTGAAGTTTCACTTGCAATTTCGTCCCCCTGATCTGATAAGATAGCCCGTAGAGCCCTAGGGCAGGAGAACAGGACCCAGGTCTAAAAGTACCTTTTTAACGATACCCATGAGAAAAGTATTATGTCAAGAGCTTCAAATAAACTGAGCCATGTTGTAGGCACGTTTCGTATAACTTCTCTGTATTCACATTCAAAAATTAAAGCACGGAGCGGTTCAAGTGTAATTTTTAGTAATTAAACTCGCATTTTTTAGTGAAAACCGGACAGTGTTTTGTCCGGTTTACGTAGATTTTCTTAACTGGACAAGTGTATAAAAAACCGGACTGTCCGGTCCATAACCGGACATCTGGCAACCCTAGTCGCAGACCACAGGACGTTTTTGCTGTTTTTAACTTGGCTAGGTACCTACAGATTAAATAAAAGAAAAATAATAATATTATCTCCAAAATATACCCACAATTAGGCCTATTCTACGGGTTAATATAAAATATACGTTATTGATTTATAAAATATTGTTATAATTAGTCAAGAGTCAAGTCAAATTTATAATCTTTATTACAACATAACCTATAATCCCACTTATTTTTTTTATTCATTCATGTCACAATGTCACTTTTATTCTTTCGTTTAGAAATTTGATCGAACCGCTACATACGGTAGTGGTAGACTCACATTATTATTTTTTATGTTCGATTTCAAATTAACAATGCGTTTTTAATACAAAAAAATGAAATAATGTCTAATTAAGACAAATAGGATCACGAAACAAAACAAAATTAATTTTTCCGCTTCATTCACAATCTTTAAGTCAGGCAATCTTATATTGAATGTCAAACAAAGTGGTGTCAATGTGTCAGTTCTTATGTCAAAACTGTCAGTCTAGCGAACTGCCTGCATTTTCTGTCAGTGGTTTTTTAATCGTTGATTGTTCGTGTCGTTTTCTTGGGTGTGAAAATGTCTTTCGAGGCCTAAGCTGAAAGGCATCTTGTGAACAATGAAAAGTAGCCCTACGCGCAAATATGAAAATTTCACCAACGACCACCAAGGGAAAGAAACGGACAAGTATTCTTTAGACAGCCAAGATACCGCCAGTGTGGTTAGTTTCTTGTTGAAATTATTGATTTTGTTTGTGTACTGTGTAAGATGTTATTGATTCGTCGTGTATTAATGTTTAGATTAGTCATAGCATATGTTCTATACCTACATGGCTATTATTAGTGGAGAGAGTATGTAAGAAAGCGCTGTTTGTTTGACCATTTAGCTAGAAATGTTCCTTGTAAATGTGTGCGCGCCATACGACCTAGATCAATCAAATTCGAATGCAGACTTGCCAAATCATAAAATGCATTGTCAGTGCTTGTTTTTAATGCAAAATAAGTCTACAACTATTTATTTTCGATATGTATAATTATTGCGATAGGTATTTCAGGTCTCGTTACGTTCTTTTTATAGATTCTCACTCACCTTTACTTTCTCTAAACCGACGTGTTAAACGTGTTACCTTTATATTTCGACGTATTTATTTTTAAATATGCGAAATCAGTACAAGATAGTACACCTACTTGCATAAATGCACAAAAATTTAAGGTCTTAAAATATTAGTAGGGTACAATAATATTGGTAATAAAATTTATTTAGAACATTGTATAGCCATTCTATTCTTGATAACTAATATTTTGAATGCAGCCAATGAGGTATAGTTGCAGTGTATTTTAATTATACTAATTATAATTGTATTATTATTGTATTATTCTAACATTGAAACATTCAAATATTGAGTTGCAAAGCAAGTATAGTAGTAAAAAAAAAATTGAAGTCTCATACGTATGCAAATCTAAATGATAAAATCTATAATTAGCTACTATGAATATCAAAGAAATCTATTTACGAAGAAATAAAAAAATAAAAATAATAAACTTGGAACTTGGAAAATAATAAGCTTTGCCCCGGTGCAATTATAGCACCATACCTGGGACTTTTCAAAACATTTCTTTTCTTACCTTCGTACAAACCTTGTTTTTACAATAACAAACACACAATAAAAAAAAGAATTATAATCCAATTTGGTGCATACCTGTATATTTCAATGATTTAGTTTTATTTAGAAAGCATATTATTAATCAGAGATTTCGTAGGATTAATTTTGGTAGCACCAGCCCTGTAATCTTATAAGTGGTATACTCGTAAAATACCAATGATCCAGATCTTTCATATTGTTGTCAGTTTCCTAATTGGAAATAATAATAATAATACACATGCTTTACTTTTCTTTTCTTGGCTAGATTGTTATTATGACATGTCACAAATGCGACGAAACGGTCACTATCACCTACCATTGACAACCAAGTCCTGTTTCGTATGCACGCTTTCTCGGATTTGAATTTATGAAAAAAAAAAACAATTTAAAAGTGTTCCCTTTGATTAGTAGGGTCTCGTCTTATTTCATGTAGAAAAGTACTTGGTTAGGTGTATGAAATAGTTTTAGTCTATTTTAATTTATTAAAAAATATTGCAAGTACTTAAGACACTAATCACTTAACAAAAATCTTAGGATAAGTTTATGAAAGATTCTAAACATGAAAATATTTCTTTTGGAATTTTTCATGATGGACGCAAAAACTACTGAACAGATTTTAATGCGATTTTTTCTTTGACTTAAAATCGCATGTTTTATTACTACCTAACCTATCAGTTGATTAGAACCGGAGATGATGAGAGTAAAACAACGCGAGATCCGACGTCCACGCGGGCGGAGCAGCGGGCATAGGCTAGTGTCTAATACAATATTAATATTTGGCGTTACTATTTCTTCAGCTAAGGCCATGACTCACGAGCACACGTATTTTCCTTATTAGTCAGCCTGCTATACCTATAATGTTATTTTTGAGACTTGATTCTGAAATGTAGTTTAGGATTTATTCTCAAATATTCTGAACCTTTTGTTCCTGTAATTTTTATGCGGACTTTGTAACTCGAAAGTCACGATGTTTCTTAAAAAAAAACGAGTGTCATGTTTCACCGGGATGCGAGGGAAATACCGGACTCCTTAAACCCCGGCGTTTGAAAGCCCGATACGTTTAGTCGGTTCAAGTCCGTTGAGGGTCGGCAGCGCGAGTGTGACGCCCCTGGTGAGGCACCACGTGCATAGGCCACGGTGACCGCTCCCCATCAGGTGGGCCGTGCGCTTGTCTGCCACCTAAGTGTTATAAAAATAAGTCCGATTTTCCCGCATACGCTAACTGCGGGGGTGGTATGGGCTTTCCTCATGATGAATAAGGAATGTATCTTGTGTCAAATACCTACGACGGTTTAGGCAGAGCCAATATTCTATCATCTGCTTATGTCCTTACAAACTTCACGAACCGGAAGCTACTGTCGATAAATCGCCGCGGTTTCAAGTACTTTTGACGTCTTTTTTATTAAACGGTTTTATTTAACTCGACCTGTTTGTTTGTTAATCTAGTAATTGAAATTTGACCCTCTTTCAGTTGTCTGATTGGTCTGATATTTGGCAGAAGTCTTTAGTTCGGATGACAATACAATTTAAAACCGTTTAACTTGAAAAAGATTTTTCATAATTTATATTTATATCAACACATTGCCAATTTGATCAGTGTATGTCAAAAGTGTATTATTATTTTGATTCTTGCTGTTGGTAATGGCTGCCACTCATTCCTTTTTATGGTGCGTAAGACCTTACATAGTAATTTTACGATGGATAACAGCTTGGCGTGTGTATTTATTGCCTGCCTGTTTAGCTTGACCTGTTGCATTTCAAATGCACATTTAAATTTCAACCATCGTGTCATGTTGTGACCTACCTGATCAAATAATTTCTTTCCACATTTCCTTATAGGCAAGAAGCTAAATGCATAATATCTTGTGCCTACTCATATACAAAAACTAAAAAGACCTAGGCGTACATATAATGTTATGTCGTTTAGATCAAGTACATACAACGACAAATATTGGTAAACAAATTCTAATTTATTGATCACTTTAGCTTTAAAAATATAATAAACAAATCATGTGAATGAATGAGTCATGTATGCCATTGTAAAAATTTATAAATATTTTAGTGTTAAGTAATCAATTTCGCTGACTGTACATTCGAAAACTAGGCCCAAAATACCCACCCGCGAACGACTAGCATGTATGAAATCAATTAGGAAAGTACTTTAAGCGAAAGGTTTAGGTTGTAGGTGTGCCATATTCATAGCAAGTGAAGACATGTGGTAACTGTACCTATAGGTATTATTATTTATGTCCTACGTAGAAAAGTACCTTTCACTATTGAGGTTTCATTTCCACAAGACGGGTTTCTCATCGGAGCCAGGCGCGGCAAACCGTGTCCGGTCGTCTGTCTCATATAGCACATTACGGGACAATTTATGGCGAACCGTGTGGAAAGTCTCGTGAAATACGGTACAATGGAAGCATCTGCAAACTAAAATGGCAAAGTAATTCGCCTTTAGCGATCGACAATACGACGAACAATATAGGATTCTTCAAAAAGGGCATTAGAAAGTTTTTACGGGCCTAGCAGCGTGAGCGCGACACCCCTGGTGTTGCAGACGTAAATAGGTCAAAGTAACCGCTTCCCATCAGGTAGACCGTAGGCTTAACTGCCACCTAAGTGGTATAAAAAAACCTTGCTACAGGACTATAGGTTAATACCCGCCCGCCAAGGTTGAGGTTTCGGTCTCCTCTCGTAGCTGGACTGATCTTACTATGGGCTGGAAACGTAAGAACTGTCTCCATAAACAAGAAGAGTCCGACATAATATGTCGTCAATTAGAGCCATGTGTCCCAGATTTGAAGGGAAGTTCCAATGGCAGTGTGGATTCGTAACTTCCGGGTTCAGAAAACAAGGAAATCCATTTCCACATTTGAAAGGAACTGAACAATTGATATGAGCGGTACAATCAGTCAATGAATCTTTATAGTATCAGTCATGTTTTTAATCTCAAGGTACTAAAGCCCGAACTGTCAAATGATAGCCCATTGATTGAGGAAGGATGTTAACAAATCGAGCAAATTTCTATAAATAATTGACAATTAAAATATTACGGGCATGTATGGGATAAAAATTAATGAGTTATTGCAAAAAGGGCAGGTCAGAAGCACTCGAACCTTGAGCTTGCATGAAGTAGAGGAAGCGCGTGAAGTAATGTATTGTATGTATGTATGGAATAAATGGGTGCGAAAGCTAGGCGCTATAGCTAGTTGTTAAATAGACGTTTTTTATACTACTTAGGTGGTAGACAAGCACACGGAGACGTCACGGATAGTCAAAGTCAAAAATCATTTTTTATTCTGTATAGACCATTAAACGGAACTTACTAAACGTCAAAATTAACAAAATTAAGACTAGATAAGCAAATTGACAGCCGGTTTGAAATAGGGCGGGACCCAGACCTGAGAAGACTCCGGCAAGAAACTCAGCGGGCTGTTTTTTTGGTCTATTTACAATCATTTTCTTAATCTAAATACAGTTATTGGTTTGAGTAACATAGTTACTATGATTTTCTGATCGGAAAAAATGATCATCCAGGACGGGAATTGTCATTTTTTCCGATTAGAAAATCATTGGAAATAGTTAGCATGCAATTGCTTAAAAATTTCATTCAACATAGTTACTACTTATATAGGTAGTCGTATTAATTGAGCGTGTTAAATATTTAAAATCGATATGAAAACAGTTCACAGTTGTTCAAATTCAATTTCCAAGATATGAATGACTACATAGTGTAACACATGTCAATAAACAGACACGTTTATGGATTCTGTCTGGTGTTTACTATCTGAGATTACGTACATTGTGACCGAGTGTAATACGGCAATCTGTTGAACGATTAAAATGTTTTATTACGCGGGTAATCTTTGATAGCGATTTGTAAACTCTAATCGTGGCGGATAGCTTTTATTAATTATTCATTGAAGCTGATTCATTAGTCTCCTTCCTACTTTCCGTCTTTATGTATGCGCTTCATAGTCATATTACCTAAGTGCAAAGCCACAGATAAGATAACATATGTAAAACCCCTTTATCCTCATCGTGCCACCAACTCCCATGTTGCTAAACAGCCGACTTTATCATCAAAAGAAGTCGCAATCAAAAATCAAAAAATCTTCAAATCTTATTGATTACCTAAGTGATTATAAGGCTCTTTTCTGATTGGGTTTCCACAGTTGTCTCTCGAAGTTTCAATGAGAAATACTTGTTTTTGTGTATCTCGCGGGTGTGACGCCCCTGCAGCCCTGGTGTTGCACACGTGCATAGGCCACGGTAACCGTTTTCCATCAGGCGGGCCGTGTGGTTGTCTGCCACCTACGTGGTATAAAAAAAATCGGTAATTCTTAAAACTTACTGCGACATAAGTTGATAATGTCGTAAAGAAAATGGGTCTTACAACTTCAGGTAGCTACTTTGCTGTGGATCGATGAATGTCGATGCCTTCTGCGTATTTCAATGTTTTGAAGCGATTAGTATGGTATCTATTCGTAATGATTTTAGATCGAAAAATTGGACATCCAGGAATGTAGGTCCTACTTCTTGATTTAAAACTTCTCATAGTTAGGTTACATATGAATCATTAGACCGACAAGCACGTGTAAGTTTGCCTCATACACCCAATCTTTTGCTAAAGTAATGTATAGAAAAATCATATCGACTTAGCCGCATGGCTGAACTACAAGATATCGGGTATCTAATGTATTAACACCTACATTCTCCTGGGAAATTCCACCAATATCACAAAATGTGAAAGGAAAGCTAGGTAGTTTGTTCATCTGTTACTCACGACCAGTTTCTGAAAGACTGATTATCTTCCACCAATGAGCGAACAGTAAAACAGTAAATTACGATTTGACATCTAATTTAGTTAATTAGATGTCAAATCGTAATTTACTGTTCGCTCATTGGTGGAAGATGATCAGTGATTAATTAGGCACCCTTGAGTGCCAAGCCCATCCCCCTTCCCTTCAGGGTAGGCAGCGCGTGTGTGATACCCTTAGTGTTGCACACGTCCATAGGCCACGGTGACCGCTTCCCATCAGGTGGGCCGTGTGCTTGTCTGCCACCTACGTAGTATAAAAAAAAACTGTCGGATCTAAACAGAAGACTGCGACAATATATAACAAATTTACATTCGTGTTTACAAAAAAAAATTGTAAGTGAGTACCACCTGTTTGTATTATTTGCGTAACGAATCGGGCTGTAAATGTTGGCGTATAGCGTAAATTACCAACCATTATGATTTATGACACCATTAATGGAAAATAAAATTCAAAGAAATACTAATTGTCATATTTTCCATTGTCGATTATCGATACGCACAATACGGACATAATAAGTCTGCAGTTACGTCTTTTTCTCTTGAGGTTAAAGTCAAATTCAAAGTCAAAGTGGGAATTGTACCCATGAGCTCACGATTACTACACATGAAAATTCATTGAATAAAATTTGAGGATGCACGCAATTTAGTTCGACTTGGCCTCGATTTTTTACTCAAACCAGACACAAACCAATTTAGTTGAAAGAATTTTCACTGATGAAAGCCGACTTTAGTCAGTATGGCTACCGTGGTATTCCACTGGGTATCATGAAAATTAATTTTAGTGTTGCTAGCTCTAATTTTAATAATGAAAATGTTTACCGTCGTTGTAGCGGTAAACCGTAAACTTTGTAATAACATTAATTACTTATCCTTACTGTTTATCATTAATTTGTAAAATAACTTTGTAAGCTTTGTAGATTTTATTATAAAATTGTTTGTATATTACTCTTTGTTAGTAATACTCGTCGTACCAAAGTTTTAATTTCACGGAATTACTTGCTGTAAATGTTATTTATAAACCCGGTGCCTGACAAAAAATTCATTTGACAATTTTTTTTGACGTAGGTAGGTATTGTGTCGTTTTTGCATTTGTTCAACTCTTCTTTCGTTTTTGCATTTTGAGTGAGTTACTTTGCTGATAATGCAGGAGGCTCTAGTCTCCCCACTGACAGTACAAAAAATTTCCAGTGAGGTCTGGCTACCCTACTTACCGCCGGGAACAACACGATGGTTATTATGGCCGCCGTCTTCTGTAGGGCGGAGGTAGGTAGGTACTACCCCATTCGGACTGCTAAATTCGCACAGGAGATACCGTCGCGTCGTGTCCTACCTACAGATGCTAAATAATCGTAATTCGTAACTGCATTTAACCAACTTTGTCGTTCAGTTAGCCAAAATGCCGTATCGATAATAATTAATAGGCAGGGAGTTTCAATTATTTGAACACTTGTGAGGTTTGAGGTTTGTTGGCCATACGGTGTCGGCTTTTCCTAATTATTTGAACTGACACTCATTATGTGGTTACCGTCGCCCGTGAAAACTCACACGAGAGTTGTCATGTGTGTTATCGACTCCATTTATAATGTGTGTGTTTGTGTGTGCAATGATGTTAGAACGTAATAAAGATGAGTGAACTGCAACGGAAGTAATTTTACACTGAAGTGCACACACGTTTACGTCAACCACTCGACCAGTACGGAAAAAATATTATTTACCAATTAGTTTTGTATGAAAATTTGCACAGACTGAATATAAGTGCTTAAAACCTATAAATTTAGAGATTGATTTTATGCGTTATAATAAAATCGTAGCGGTGAAAGGCACATGAATACTTTTGTTACGAAAAAAGGCCAGGGCTCCTAAGAATACGCCAATCAAAGCGATTCAACTTAAAAATTGACCTTAAACTATTCTACTCAAAAATTTTAATCCGAACGGTATTCAGTACAATTTCTTACGTTTTATATACTTCTAAGGTAGCAATGAAGCACACGGTCCACAGGACACAGGACAGCATCAAAGTGCACTGCGTATTTAAGTGATTTTTTAATATTCTGTCATTGACGGCACCCCGCTTAACCGCAAATCTAAATTGTAATCTAAGTACTTTTATTTGAATTTTTACAGATTTTATGTAAAAGCGATGTTAGCTGAATGGATAAGGACGCGGCCTCTTCTTAGAGGTATAGATTTCTAATCTGGCCAGACGTATCAAAGTGAATTTCACTTTGTGAAATTTATATTGTGCTAATCACATGATTTACAATCTGCTGAAACATTGTGAGGAAACCCACATGTCCTAGAAGAATTTCTAAGGACATGTCCGATCCACCAACCCGCATTAGGCCAGCGTGTGTCGATTAAAGTCTAAACCCTCTCAGTTCTCTCGTTATAGGAGAGGAGACCCGTGCCCAGCAGTGGGACATAATGGCGATTTTATGTAAAAGTATAAATAAAAGAAAATACCTACTATACGCCTTCCGGTAGGTTTGCACTTACAAAAAGTAACCTAAGTTATAAAATTGGTAAAAGTAATCATTCATTTTCACTCTCCTAGTTTATTTTTGGCGTAAAAAGTACATAAAAGCCTTCATGAAGTATCACTTCAGCGTGCCGAATTTCTAGGTGATCGGTCAAATTATAATATGAAACCCATTTCTGTATTATCGGTCATACCACCGAAAAGTGACGTAACTACTTTACGAGTTTATAGGAGACTAGTCTATGCTCGCGGCTCCGCCTGCGTGGACGTCGGTTTTCGCGTTTTTTTTTTACTATATCTCCGGTTCTACTCAAACGATTGTGATCAAACATGCGTAAGATTTCAAGTCTTGCCAAGACCTTTTAATCAAGAAAATATTTTTTTTTTTATTAATTAAATAATTAAACACCAACAATCAGATTATCAACCCCCCTCTCGCCGTATCCGACGCAAGGGTGGCCATTACGCTTGCCGCATTGCCCAGTTGAATGGCGATGGCCAACCTCTACACCAGATACGATCCAGAGCGGGAGTCACTTGTTTTATCCCTCAACCTACGCCCCAGTTCGCTCGATAGGCACCCCAACTACCCATCATCTCAACTGCAAATTCATTCATTCTCTGAACCTTTTTCCCAACTCAGTTGGGGTCGGCTTTCCAGTCTAACTGTGATGCGGCTGAACTTCGATATTTTACGTGGAGCGACTGCCATCTGACCTCCACAACCAATGGCGATATCGAAGTTCCAAGTTAGACTGGTTGGACTTTTGAGGGCTCCAACTACCCGTAACGACTGCCATAGATGTTTGTATGGCAACCGGGACCGACGGCTTAACGTGCTCTCCGAGGCACTAATAAACCTGCGATAAATACACACATAACTTCGAAAAGCATCGAAAAGGCCACATATAACTTATTATAAAATAATTTATAGTTCAGTATTTTTAAATAGGCATTGCCTTAACCTATTCATTGATACCTTCAATTTAACAACGTACTGTTTATCACAGCATATTGTTCAAATGTGTTGGTTAAATATGGCTTTAACTATGACATGTTAAGTTAATAGGTATTATTACTAACTTGAATAATTCCTTCGCACTTAGGTGATGAAGCAATAATACTGTGACTAAATTTACATCTTTATTTAATTTTTATAGTTACTGCTAGGCGATAAACTCATGGTCATCTTTTTCAATTAAGTACTAATATATTACGAAATTTATATTGGTAATTATCGCTAATTAAAGTGTTGAAACTCATTAAAGTACAAAACCTGGTACAAAAGCTAGAGCTAGTCCCTTTTACCTCCAAAACTACTGTGGTTTTCCCTAGCGTCTACAATATGAGGTTCTTCCATAAAAGTATTAGAAGGTTCTTACCAGGTCATTAGCTCGACTATGAAGTCTCTGGTGTTGCACTCCTCCCTACAGTCCCGGATCCTTTGAGCGAGGCGTGAAAAAGCATTTGATGAGGCCGTCAAGCTAAGGGCCACCACTGCAGCACTATCGATGTATGTAGTAGTGGTGACCCCCGGTCCTGAGACTTTACCTAGCTTACCATCAGGCGAGGTAAAGTCATGTAGACGTGTCTTAGACTACGTTTTGGCGGTGGCAGACAAGCGCACAGCCCACCTAATGAGTTAGGCTTGTCTGCCACCTAAGTGATATAAGAAAAATCGAGAAGTCCTAATTTATTGTAGTGTCGGAATTGTATTGAGAAGTTTACTCTACCGGAGAACGGATTAGGTTACCTAGTATCGCCAAGAATAACTACCTTATGTAGCCTACACTACTAATACACTCAAATCGTATTACGAGTATACCTATCGTTAAACGCTTAATCCTTAGAGATTATATCTCATGGTTGGTTATCCCTAGATTAAAATACCGCGTAACATATCCTTGTTGGGCTAGAAGGGACAGTTCATTACATAAAGGTAATACTTTTAATCCTCAGATTCTAGCCGGTAGAATGTTTGATTATGTTATAAGCAAAACTCATATTGGGTCTAAGAATCTAATATAAACAACCTAAAGGCCTATAATGACTTCGGGACACACGGACGAAAGAGCTGTTCCACTAGTTACTATCAGCTGTCCCTTTCAGTGGGAATTTGAATGCGTATCATGAAGTTACTTAGGATTTCTTTCGGTGGTTTAAGGCCGCATCTATACTGGTGAGGCCGTTCGCATGCCGTCTTCAGGCCCGATGCCGGGATTAATTATTAATTTCATGGTGTCAATGCCAAATAACTTGACAAAAATGGCTCCCGCATGTGCACTAACTAATCAATCAAAAAGCAATAAGTGGACTTCTTCAACCAATGAAACGAGCCTTTGTGGGTGTTATACGTCTATGATTGGTTGATTAGTCAATATCAAAATTGTCAAGTTGTTTGGCTCTACCTGTACTTTTCATAGCAAGTCTTCAAGTCAATAAATATTGATTATGCCGTACAGTTTTGGGTTGCCAATTAAAAATGAAATAAAAACCACAATAGCATAACAATCAGTTTCTAATCAATCAGACATGGTTTACATAAGATTTATAAATTAGTGACTAAGCCTTCCTAAGCCTTTTTTTTCCTTTATTTTTATGTTTTAAATAAAATGATGATTATATTATTTTATTTTTATTTTCCTTTATTATACGAAAACATACAGCTTTTTACAAATCTCATTTACGCTATAACATTATAACATTCTGCCTACCCCAGAGGGAAAAAGGCGTATGGTATGCATAATATATTATGTATATTAGATTTTATTACATCATTGTTCAATAAATAAATGCTGTTTGGGTTCTCGTAGGGTTTTTAAACTTGTTGAGGCAGTGTATGTCTGCGGCTTTGTCCCCACTCTGGGACAGTCCTGGTACTGTCCACGTTCGTGACGAAAGTTCATCCCTTTGTAGTTGGCGGTTTAGTTCTAAACTGCTAAAGTTTTGGATTTAGAACAAGGTTTGTTCGAAACTCAAAATTGTAGATATCTGGTAAAATTTTTGTTATTGTGTTATAGTTAGTTACCGGCAAAAATCTTGAATAATCCATCCAATCATAATCCAAGCACTGATTAACCAATAACGCGAGGCCTTGCGAGCACGTGATTAGTTAAATATAATTCATCATTTGTTAAGGGGAGGAAGGGGGAGTTTCGAACCTTCTCGAAAAGCGATACATAGGTATGTCGATGTCGGGCCCTCTCCGTAAGTAGCGGCCGCGACATTGCCGTGAAACCATTATTACTCACCACGATGGCAACATCGATGCGAGAGATGATGAATTGGTTGATTTGTGTTGGTGCGCCTCCGTCCGCAGTCGTACCCTGCACTTACCACCAAAGGGATCTAAAAAATGCATTTTGCGCATCTACAGTAGCTGTAGATACATGTCAAGATTTTTGTCTAACTACCTATACTAGTTTCAGATTTTTTCTTGTTAAATTCGTTATTAAGAATGTTTGGTCACGGTTCGTGTTCATCATTAGCGTCTCTGCACATTAAATTTGTAGACAGATAATGATGCTCTATATAAAAAAAAAACATAGACATATAAAAAAGGTAGTTTGAACCGTCGCAAAACAATGAAAAATTATGTTTTGCACATATTTTTTGTTAGTCTGTATGTTCTGTAACAAGGGGCGATAAAATTGATTGTTGTTTTTAATTAATCTCTCAAGGTTAAGCCCAGAACCGCTTTGCATAAAGTAAGTAGTAAGTAAGTAGATCGACTGTCATTTTTGCGTCGCAAGTGATAGCAATGGCCAAGGCCCAAGAACTTGATCATTAAGTGCTCACCTAGCCCTACCACATACCCAGGAACTACTATTCTTCTGCAACTTCCACATGAGTAGAGATTTAGAAAGCATGCAGTTTCGGCCTGTTTCGGCACACCTCTGCCCACCCTTTCGAAGTTTGGTTTATGTGCGTCAGAATATCTCCCTCGAGGAGGCTCCGTTCTTGTTCGTAACGTGACCATGTTACCGATAGCGTCCATCTTATCCAATTAGTTCCATTAGGTAATTCCAAAAATTCCAGAGATGGCAAATCAGCCCGTTTTTTTGACTTTTCTCTGTTAGATTAGAGGAATAGCTGGCAAAATGATTCCCTATATGTGGGACTGCGTCATACATAATATAATCACGCTTTTCTTCCTCCTGTGTAGGCAGACAACAGCCTGTCATCTGCTTCTGTGCTTCCACATGCTTCAGTAGCATATTACAGGCAGTAAATTCTTACCAAAAATGAGACGCGTGGCAATTACCTCGGTATAAATTAGATTTACTACGAAGAGAATTTCTCAGCCTAGCACCCTATAGTTCCAGCTGCTGTATCATCTATTGGTAACAGCAACTGCAGGCTCATTGACATAGTTCATAACCTCAACCCGTAGCGTTATCCATGACCTCAGTTTACGCACAATAAACATTAAACAGTACCTACATAAATGCTTTCCAAAATTAATATGCGTGGCAACTTCCTCGAGGAATCCTGCGTGCACCAACAGGTTTCCTTTTCTCAGCCTAGCATCCCATAGTTTAGCTACTGTCTCCTGTATTAGCAACAGCAACCGTCCTTAACCTTAGTTCAAGAAAAGGAAAACATACTTCCTTACCTAGTACTACGTTAACTTGCTATTTATAGTCACGAGTTGTTTTAGGCGCTGCGCAAACGTAGACACTTTTGTTTCTTGTGTCAGATACAAGCTACCGATGAATATTTGAATTCTATAGACCAAGTATGAAATCATTCAACTCCCTGCACATACGTGATTCATCGTAGACCACATCGTCACTTACCATCAGGTGAGATTGAGGTCAAACGTAAGCCTATCATGAATAAAAAAAAAACGTGAGTCAAGTTGCTTCCACTTAACACTATATTCAGGACGATCAAAAAGTGTTCGGTGTCGGTAACTGGAAACTAAAAGTCGTCAGTGGAAGACACAAGCAACATTCACAAACGTCCATCATGAGACTACGGAAAACAAGCAGATACAGCAACTACAGCTACAGTTTCTTGTGGTGTGCCGTGTCGGTGACAGGGAACCGGCAACTGTGTCCGATTGTCGATACGGGACACAACAACTACGGTTTCCTGTGGCGGTGTGCCGTGTCGGCAACAAAAGTGTCTACGTTTGCGCAGCGCCTTAAAGCAACTGATTATTTCGCATCTTGTGTATAAACGGCGCCTCGTCCATTAAGCATTAATTGTTTACGTTCAGTGTCTCGACGCAAGTCGGTGTGTACAAACGTGTTTTTTAACATTACCTCGATATAAAAAGTCATACGTTTTTCTCGTGTTGTGTGACCACATACTTGAGACCGTCTTTGCGCGACAGGTAATTTTTTTCTGATGTTTTCGAAGGTTGTACGGTGAAAGACATGAATTACCCTTTTGTTTTTGACCTTGAGTGCTTTTATTATGTGTGTAATTTGATAGATTCGTGACAGTGTTAACAGAGCGGTGGTAATACTCGTTTATGTTATAAAAATTAATGACTCTTAAACAGTTTTATTATGACCGTATAAGGTGTCACCCAAAGGGTGTAAAAATTGCTAGTGTTGTAGCTAAATCGTGTGTTTTGTGAGGCCCAGGATAAATATGGTGTCCAGTTTTTTAATCAATCAAGTAGCCTATTCCAGTCACAGCTGGATATAGGCGTCTTCTAATGTATATTACAGCACCCACACCTTCGTTTTTTTTTCTTGAATCTATACTGGACATATTGGGTTAATAGGTACCTATTTAAAAAAATGGTGTATTTGTCTCTTCCTCTAGTTGTTCCTCCTCCTCCAGATGATTTAGACCCCGCTTAGCCTTCAGGGGTCCAACCAAACTCACCAGATTGACGAACGATGCTCTGGTGCACGTTTTTCTCTTGGAGTTCCGGGTTCAGACGGTGGTCGCTCCTGTAAGACCTTAGATAAATAGGGAAAACAGAAACATTATCGTTTACCTACAATACAATATAAGTATGTAGGTATATTGTATTTTAGGCAAACCATTTCATAATAAGTAGATTATTATGCCTAATGATACGTAAATACGTTAATGGGTCGTTTTATCACTGATAGCAGTCGCTACCACAAAGAATTACAATAGTTTTATAGTTGGCCTCAGGAAGTGGTTGTTGTGGTTTACTACGAACAGAAAACAATTAACAATAAGTTATATTATATGGATACGAATAGTGATATATAGTTATGCATATAACTATGTTATCAATTCGTGTATGTGCATGCAAAAGCGCTAATAATGCAAAAAACGTCATCGGTAGCTTAGTGGTTGAGGATTCGGTCTTACGGTCAAGAGTCCTGGCATTCCTGGCCATTACTCTACCCATGTGAACTCACTCCTAACCCAAGCAATTTACCTTAGCTGGAGGGAGGGGGGGAGGAATTAGGTGGATTCCTAGTAATTTCACTTCCCAACCTTGAAAGAAAACTTGCACTAGAGTTTTATCCGTTGTTTAGCAGGTGCACCGACTAGTAGATGAGGTTGGTTTGGGCTTTTGGGCTTCAAAACAGTCGGTGGGTACAGCCCTGTACTTACTCCCTGTAATATTTTGAGGTTGGCTTGGACTTTTGGACTTCAAATCTGTTCTCCCTGTACTCCCTGTGAAACGACGTTTTGAAAACTAAGGCTGCTGTTTCATTGATGCGGAGAAGAGAAATATTAACCAATAGCATTGCATAAAACTCCGCTCCTGCAGCTGAGCGGAGCTTTCAATGCAATCCTATTGGTTAATCTTTCTCCGCTCCGCGTCAATGGAACAGCAGCCTAAATCGTGTAGTAAAATGTACATGGAATGTGAAAAGTTATCTAAATTCATAGAAACGCGATCACAATTAGTATGTTAATGTAATTAGTACATTCTTTATTAAATGTAAATTACCTATCGATGCGTGACTTACAGACAAACACACTAACTTCTTACACGCGTGAGTATGTTTCGTCATTTTACAACTATACTTATGAGTTATTGCCTAAGTAATAGGAGGTAGGACACGAACTGAGCAGTCCGACTGGGGTAGTACTTCCACCCTACAGAAGACCGCGGCCTTAATAACCATCGTATTGTGTTTCCGCCGGTAAGTAGGGTAACCAGAGCTCACTCCCTCCCATCTCCCTAATCCTCCCCTCCAAACCCCGCCCAAACTCCTCAACACCCCTCCCCCTTGATTGTGACATTTCTGATGTTGCACACGTCAATAGGGCACGGTGACCATTTCCCATCAGGTGGGCCGTACGCTAGTCTGCCACCTAAGTAGTATAAAAAAATGACGCTGAAGATACACTGTGTATAGCGCCATCTCTCTTTATGATCTGAACTGTATTTCTTTTGAATTGGTATATAAGAGCGTCATGTTAAGGCCTCCGGCACTTCGTTTTGATTTTGTATTCCTTGATTTAACGCCAAGTACTTATTAAAATATTTAGCAAGTAAAACGTATCACAAGTATTAATAGCTAAGTGAAGTACCGCTATCGGATGTAGGTGAATGTCAAGGTTCATTGACGCATGGTTCGTGGCCAGTTGATCAGTGACGTAGTGATAATAAATCTGTATAATATACTTAATTACTATCATTATTTTTTATGTGTTTCCTTCCTCCTATAGTCCCGGGGCCTATAAGCGAGGCGTGAAAAAGCATTTAATGAGGCCGTCAAGCTGAGGGCCGCCACTGTAGCACTACCGGTGTATGTAGTGGTGACCCCAGTCCTGAGGCTTTACGTTTAGCTTATCATCAGGCGAGGTGAAGTCATTTTGACGTAAAGTGAAAATATTCAGATACATTTTCTTACACATACAAATATTAGCACTCGCGCGAATCGAACCCGCGATCTCCTGCTACAGAACACTCCATCACCACACCATCCACTCACTCGCAGCTATAACGTCATTGATCATACGAGCGTGGTTGATGTAATTTGTCATAAAATCTGGTTTTCCAATTAAACCGGTTTAAACTTAGCCATTGCCAAGGTCATTTTGTATTGAATAGGGCATTACGATTTTATTGCCGAAGATAGTTGACGTATTAGTAATAAATGTTATAATTACTCATTACATGGGTGGACAGCCTCTGTGGCGTAGCGGTAGTGAACACGGCCGCTACGCAGGAGGCGCGGGTTCGATCCCTGTTGTTGATGTACCTACTCTTGTTGACCGTATCAGGACAGCAGTGGGAATGAGGGTGGGATTAGTCCCGTTAAAAAAAAAGATTCCCATCCTTCAATCGCAGGGGACCCACTTGCAGGTAAGGTTGACTTGGTCGTGGCATGGTCCCATATACCTACCCAACGGGTTAAGAAATAATATCAATATGAAGTATATTGATATTATTTCTTAACCGACTTTAATTAACAAGATGATCAATTCGACAAGTTATCGTAATTTATTGTAACATAAACTCAGTACAAAAGATATCGCAACAATCCTCTCTCATTAGATCTAAAAATGCTTATCGTTAATCGCGTTGAAACAATGCTCGAAGCAAAAAATAAAATGCTCATAATAATGTAATATAGTCATTATGAATTAATTTGAAATTTTTAACATGTTTGACGTCGTTTCCCACGATAATTTTTATTATGAACAAGGTTATATTTAATTTAAGTACATATTTTTAAAAATAGTAGAAAATAATCGTCTGATACATTATGGATGAAATACCAGTTTTTATATACAAAACCAGCTGTGCCCGCGACTTTTTAAGGTTTTAATTTTTTTACGCGGAAACCTTTTTTTTTACGGCCTCCGCCGGGCTTGGGGGTAGACCCAAATAGTACCTACTAACTAGACGTCGTAGACGCTGACATGCAGCAACTATTGTTCTTACTACCATGGATGCCTAAGACCATGCGAAGTGGACGGAAATCAGACTCAGTTGCGAACTTCGGATGCGACTGGAACTAAATGTTAGGATGATACATATTAAGCCTTTCGTAGGTTTTTGTGTATGCTTTGAGCAAAAATTTTTATGCTCACTATCGTCCCGCAAGGTTGAGCGTAGATCGAGCGTAGATCAAAGTCATAGTCGTAGCGCGGAAACGCGTGGAAATCCTTCTAGCACCAGTTTGGCGTCACGCTGTGAAAACAAAATTATTTTACTTTGACTGCTTTGTAGTTTGTGGTGTGTAGGTTATTACTGTGGTAATTAAATTCTTCATAGGCAAGAATTAGTTGAAGGCATATTTTTTGTAGTGTTTTCCTGTTATTGTTGTTCATTAAACATTTTTCAAGAGTTTTGTTATGTTTTAGCTTCGTAATACATAGTTTTAGGTACCTACTCATATATATGTATAACTAACATATATCTAAGATATTACATTTAGCAAATTTATCAAACATTATGTAGCAGCGCGTGAAAAAGCATACCATTGTAGCATTATCGGTGTATTGAATGAAATTTTAAGCAATTGCATGCTAACTATTTCCAATGATTTTCTGATCGGAAAAAATGATCATCCAGGACGGGACTTGAACCCGTGACCAGTCCCTTACAGGGGGAATCCTCTGACCAACTGAGCTACCTGGACCCATCCTAGATGCTCGAAATTTTCCGATATATTCTACGGCTAATAAATAAAAAAATTATCGGTGTATGTAAAGGTGACCCGCCAATCCTGAGACTTTACCTTTAGCTTACCATCAAGCGAGGTGAAGTCATATTGACGTGTCCAATATAAGAAAAAACTTTTACAGTGAAATAGGAGCCTACTTTGGAGAGTGAAAGAAAATACCAGTGCAGTTCAGAAACACGAGGGCACGACCGCGGCCGGACTTGACTAAATTATCGACCAAATTGAGACACATCAATTAAATTTGTAAGAAAAATTAAAGCCTTTTTTATCAATGGAATATTAATCAGTCATGTCTTGCTATTAACAAAATTGGGGCCAATTTTTGTGTTTAATGTGTAATGTATTTATAAGAAAATCTAAGTATGTTCATCAGCATGTTACATCCCATATTACAGGCTATACAAGAATATTTACTTATCCCACCAAAAACATACCTGTTAAAAAGGAGGCCAAGTTCCTATCGGCTAAAGGTTCGCCTAAAAAAGGATTGAAATCCAATCCAATGCCAAGTTTAGATGCACTTTAAAATCGATTATAATCATCTAAATTTCTTCTAAATTTTAACTTGGCAGGTTTTCGTGCTACACAAAACTAAACACTAAACAGCTTCATCTTAGTATACCTATATAAATCTCGTGTCACAATGTTTGTCCTCAATGGACTCCTAAACCACTTAACCGATTATAATAAAATTCGCACACCATGTGCAGTTCGATCCAACTTGAGAGATAGGATAGTTTTTGAAACGGATTTCGACATCCACGCGGGCGGAGCCGCGGGCAACAGCTAGTAGTACTATAATACATGATCGCATATTACGCAAGAAAACCAAATTTGATCCAGATGTGACGTCAGGAAGTGGTTTTAATTAGGCTACCAAGATTTATTCCAGACTAACAAACTAATATACTAACAAACAAAGCAAGTTTTAAATAATATAACGACTTCCGACCGCTTCCCATCAGGGCCTCGATTCTGCTAAAGGCAAACCACTGTAATACCACTGACACTTTAAAAATGCTATTTAATTGTAGACTTTACTGTAATACAGTTAAAGTCTAAAATCAAATGAAAAGAATTCATTAAACTTTTTCATTCGCTCTACAAAATATCATTTGACTTTAGACTTTAGCCTGATAAAATTAAATGGCATTTTTTAGAGTGTCAGTGGTATGTCAGTGGTTTGTCTTTAGCAGAATCGAGGCCCTGGTGGGCCGTGCGCTTGTCTGCCACCTAAGTAGTATATAAAATAAACGATAAAGCAAAATAACTCCTAACCTGCAGTAGGTACCTACATAAAGTCTAATATAAGTTAGAAGGTGAAACTTTGAGTCGAGCCGTCCTATTTATGCCGGTGAAAGAAATCCACTATTTTAGAACCTAAATCCTTGTCCTATTTTTTTATATTGGATACGTCAGAATTACTTTACCTCGCCTGATGGTAAGCTAAAAGCAAAGTCTCAGGACTGGGGTCACCACTACATACACCGGTAGTGCTACAGTGGCGTGCCTCAGCTTGACGGCCTCATCAAATGCTTTTTCACGCCCCGCTTAAAGGCCCCGGGACTATAGGTTTTTTATTTAGGTATATAGGAGATTTATATATTTATAGTAACCTTTTTAATTTGTTTCAGCATTCCAGCGGGGAGGGTGGAGGGGGGCGGCGCGGGTTGACAGATGTGACCGCTGGCGCCGGCGATATGTGGATCAGCGCCGTGGAGAGCTCCATACTCACCTGGGAGGAGGTAAGTCTACCTTATAGGTAACTATCACTACATAGTATAAAACAAAGTCGCCTTTTCTGTCCCTATATCCCTACGTGCGCTTAAATCTTTAAAACTACGCAACGGATTTTGATGCGGTTTTTTCCAATAGATAGAGTGATTCAAGAGGAAGGTTTATATGTATAATACATGCATCATATACTAAGGCTAATTTAGTATCAGCATTGCACCCGTGCGAAGCCGGGGCGGGTCGCTAGTATAACTATAATAGGAATTAGGAAGGAGGTAGGACACGACGGTATCTCCCGTCCGAAATGAGCTGTCCGACTGGGGTAGTACCTCCGCTCTGCAGAAGACCGCAGTCATAATAACCATCGTGTTTTGTTCCCGCCGGTTCACTGTACCCCTCCTCCCCCCACCCTATCCTAGCCCTCCCCCTTCCCTTCAGGGTAGGCAGCGCGTGTACCTGTGACCTTTGGTATTGCACTCGTCCACAGGCCATGGTGACCGCTTCCCATCAGATGGGTCGTGTGCTTATCTGCCACCTACGTAGTATAAAAAAAAAACAACATCTCCCTCCATCGACATCCACATGACTGTCTCCAGTCTCTCGTTACGAATACGATACGCTACTGTTGGAAAGAAATTTCGTGCTCGCCCTACTGCGCCCATGGAGAATGGAGGTGAAGACTAGTCTTTCTCGGATCCGCTTTGTCATTCGTTCATTCGTTTTCATTTTCTACTTTTACATTATTTCTCTGTAGACTACAGCGTTTGTAGGCCACGGTGACCGCTTATCATTCGGCTTGGTTGCTACTAAAAAAGAAGCCAGCATAGGCAAATACAAACAGCTGTCTGGTTAATTGTATTTACTCTGTTTATCATACATTATACCGTTGTTGAACGATATAATTATGTTAATGACTGTAGATAAGTTTTTAGACACAATAAAAACAATACACTAACAATATTCGATAACACGTCACAACACTATAATAGTGCTGTCTCTGTTCACCTGTTACTGTTATAGATAGGTGCGAGTAGGAGAGAAGGTTGCAATTGGAGACAGATAGATAACTTCTATAACATTACTTTTTTTCCTTGTAGTAATTTTCGTTGAGGCGTCGGAATCATATTAAAAGTATACTCATAACATAACCTTATATCTAAAATGAAATTCTAAAGAGCGCTGTGTAGATTATCATAAAATATTTATTTATTTCCTTGTATTCAAAAGGTAACTTAGCTGTAGAACAAATGCAAGGACGCAAGGTCGTTTTCCATCATGCCTGATGATCCAAAAAGGCGTTTCGTTCACATCCTGGCTGATCCAGGGGCAATCACCGGAGGAGCCTTCAATATGCCCCCTCCGGATACCAAAGTATCCCCATTTTGACATACCCCCTGTGCTCTGAGAACCAGCCCGCCCCTTGCCTGCTCTCCGCTGTGCCCTGTGTTCGTCAGAGGAATACACGGAGACCCACAGGGCCACTCCCGTCTCGGCCGTAATTAACCGCAGGCGGCAACGTTTCATTCCCCCTCAGTATTAAATAGTATTGATAGATCCTGATGCGCCGAGGCGGGCGACAGAACAAATCTATTTTTGATGATATTACGTGAATACACAATATAGAAAAGCAAATCGCATTTAATGAATCGCAAGTTTAACGTGTTCATGTTGATAAGAAATATCAGGTGGTTAAGGAAAAGAGGCGATCAATGTCTTCCTTATTTTATAAAAATGTATGATATTAGTATCGATTTTGTTGTAAATTTTCATTCAATTTTACTAAAATCTCTAAGGCGATAAGCAGACGGAGGCGCGAGGCGGTCTAAATGTCCGTGACGCTCTCTTATTATTACTGTCATTAGATCGCATTTAGCCCGCGTATGTCTGACAAGCGGTCATTTTGACCGCCCCGCCCCACCATCTGTTTATCACCTTAATGTTACGTTTATTTTATAACATTTAGGTGGCGGACAAGCACACGGTCCACGTTCACCGTGGCCTATGTACGAGTATAATGTGTAACACCTTGGGTATCATTCTCGCGCTGTCGACCCTGTGTTGATTTTAAAGTCAATTTAGCTATTTTAAGTTGTTTTGTTTCAAAAATTGGCAAAAACAATCAGTTGCTAACCGCGGTAATATATTATGGTTAAAAAAGTTTTGAAACAAGCAAAACGAGATAAAATCGAAATAATATATTTAATAATAATAAATCTTTATCGATATATATAAAAATGAATCCCTATTTCCCTTGGTCACGGCATCACGCGTGAACGGCTGGACCGATTTGACTGAAATTTGATGGGGAGGTAGCTTAGAACTAGGAGACGGACATAGGATACTTTTTATCCTGCCACAGGTACGATGTATAGGCACCACGGGCCAAGCCGCGGGGCCCCGCTAGTAAATAATAAATATATGAAAAAAAAAATTAGTTACGCTTACTAAAAAATTATTTACGTCAGAATTTTGACGTCAATGTGTTGTTTGCGAGAAAATATATATAATTGATTTATTTTTTAATAAGCTAACATATATTATATTATATTATGTACACAAGCGGACTTAATATTGTTCATATCCTCTATAGTATCTATACTCAATACAAATAACATCGAAGTTTCTGTTTGTAATATTAACATAATAGATTTTAAATCAATGCATATGAGTGTATGTACAATACATATAACAAAAACGCAGCTAGTATCCTATAGAAATACATGTATTGTATTGTTTGCGATACAATATATTTTATTTATTATTAAAACTTCTATCATATATTATAAATGTATTGTATAGAGGTGAACATAATGCCATATTCGCTTCCCTATTCGACGGAGTTAGGACAGGACGGTGTCTCCCGTCCGATTGGGGTATCGTACTACTGCCCTACTACAGTACACCGCGGCCGTAATAACCATCGTGTTGTGTTCCCGCCTGTAAGTAGGGTAGCCAGAACCCAAACCCTGTCCATGTCCTCAATCCCACCTCCAACCCTCTCCAAACTCCTCAACCCTCCAGCGTCCAGTCGTCAGCGGGAGTGTGACACCCCTGATGTTGCACACGTCAATAGGCCACGGTGACCGCTTCCCATCAGGTGGGCCGTGTGTTTGTCTACCACCTTTATAGTATAAAAAATATTCCCTACCATTTAATTTGCAATGTGTTACTTACTCAGTTATACTAGCTTTCACCCGCGGTTTAGCTCGCTTGGAATTTTGATCCCATTCCCGCTTCCCATGGGAACTCTAAAGCTCCAAAGCCTGTTTTTAGCCCATGTTTTATGCAAGACTATACTCTATCCTTGTACTAAATTTCAGTCAGATCTGTCCAGCCGTTGTGATTGAGTAACTAATGTCCAAACATCCTAAACTCTTTCTTAGTTCAATGCTCTTTATATTTTGTGTGTCAATTCATCAAGTCGGTACAGTTTGCATCATAAACGTGAATCAATATTTGTACAGGGTTTATTTTGAAGTAATTTTAAAGTAATTAACTTAAGAAAAGTGTTCGTCTGTTATCTTAAAGTTTTTGTTGTGACGTGTGGTGCTAAAAGTATTATATTATGTTTGTTAGGTTTATTTGTTGTTCCAAAAAAGAAGTACGCTTCTTACTATAAACTAGTTGTTGCCCGCGGCTCTGCCTGGCCTATGTAACACATTATAGACTATAATCTGTCCCTGTGCCAATTTTCAGTCAGATCCGTTCAGCTGTTAGAGCGTGATTGAGTAACAAACATCCAAACAACTTCACAAACTTTCACATTTATAATGTTAATAGGATGTGATTGTTTGTGAAGATGTTTGTTTATCAATCACGCTTTAACGCCTGAACATATCATTCTTAAATTTGTTCTTATCCTTGGAATAGGGTGCGGAAACGGGAACTGAATTCCACGGAAAAGTCGCGGGCAACAGTTACTACGTTATAAAATTGACACCAGAAAAGCTGTACAGATTTGAATGAAATTGGGCTGGAGATAGATTCATCATTATCAGAAATCATTGCACTTCAAGTCATATTCCTGTTAGAAGCATATCAATACCAAAAACCTAATTACTGAAGATATATAATATACCTACTTCATAACATTTTTCATAATAATTATGCACGACTATGTCCAATTATTGGACATAGTCGTTTAAAGGATTTTAACCACTCATAGAAGCACTTACATTCTTTTAAGACTATACACTCGTCAGTGGGCCTATTATATCAAATTGCAAAGACGTCAATTGTCATAAAGACGTCTTTTCCTTGCAATCAAAATGTCGCTTAAGTCAATTAAACTCCAAGCAGTAGATGTTCCTAACTACGTAGTCCCGAGATTCTATCAAGCCAAGAGCTATTCAGCGTAGCTATCTACCTAGACACAAGGCCTATTTGCATACAGTGACCCAGAAACCCTAGTCATAACTATATGATCCAAAGCTTAACGAGGTTCCTTTGGCTAATGGGTCCATCTTAATTGTGTTTGTATTCAGATGAGGACATTTAGTGATGGTACAATAGAGAAGTGGTTACTATGTTGTTTTTCGGTCTCTTGAGTATTTCACTGTTTTTTAACCGACTTCAAAAAAGGAGGAGGTTCTCAATTCGACTATTTTTTAAATGTTCGTTACCTTAGAACTTTCGACTGGTTGAACCGAATTCGATGAATCCTTTTTTTATTTGATAGCTGGCGCTTACCGTGTGGTCCCATTTCAATTTGATCCTGTTTAACTCGGTTTTTTTTTGTAAGAATTACAATAAAAATTTAAACAAAATTAGAAGGAAAGACCAATTCATTGCACGATTTTAAGATCGATAGTGTCCGGAATGGTGGTCTCTATCTTCTTTTTTATTCAAGCTTGTGCTATCCAAGCAAGTGTGAAGTCAATTGACGGGTGAAATGTTAAAAAAAACCACGACGTCTTAATTCTGCAAGTGTTGTGGAGGTCACTGCCTTATAGTTTGCACAGATAACATAATTGCAACAGGAATCGACTTATGTTAATAGGCTATTCTCTTCCTTGAATGACATTATAACCAAGGCCATAATATTTATATTATTTCTTTAGTTTCATGACTCACAGACTATTTATATAGATTTAGACAAATGTCATCAACATCTGAGCGCCAATTTCAGTTCCATTTAGAACCTGGAATCCGTTCTCCTACTCCTAAAGCGCTCACCTCCACCGTTAGTAGTATTCCCCCTCTACCTATCCAGATTTGGTACGATCCTATCAATGCCGTTTTAGATACGTATTTGATTTAATTTTTTAATCTATTCCGCAATTCTAAAAAAAAATAATTATATCGTTATCAAAGCGACTCTTATTTTCCAACGGCATTAGACAAGGTCAAAGAACCTCCTTTTAAATAGGTTGTATTGCGTGTTTTATCTACGTTATAGCCTACTTGCCCGTCACACTTCATTGATGAGAACCGGCTGCTTCGTAAATAATAGTAGCACGAATAGTAATAATTTTTTCATCTATAATAGTTTTGGCCACGTGTAAATATTATTCGACTCGGCAACACGTGAATTTCGTGTCAGTTCGAAATAAGATTTAATTTATTGTGTAACATGGTTTATGAAAGAAAAAATATTGATAGGAATTGCTTTTGCTAACACTAAATCGCAATGGTTGCTATAGGTATGATTCTAATTGTTGCTAAGAGGGGAAATTCAGGTAGGTACCTATACCATCAGATCCCACCTTACTATTTGCCTATCTATGTATCATAAATATATGTCTATGTCTATAGATAATAGATTTAGGGCGTTTGCAAAAGAGCTTTAAAATTTTAATAAAATTTGGGATATTATAATCTGTCGGGAATCGTGGACGGTACACGGCTCCAAAAAATACTGAAGACATGAGAGCGTAAAATAAAACTCTGCCTATCCTATACTTTGCACAACGATACACACAAATTAACACACTCTTGCAAGGTTGCCAATTTATTAATAGTATCAGTTTGATAACAACATCTGCCATTGATTAAAAAAACACGATCTGTTTATAAAACATCTGGCCAGATACAATGGCAGACGTTCAAAGAGTTCGGGGTTATTGTTATAGAAAGTTCCGGTTCCTCCTTCAGTGATGAAAACTGCCTGACGCATCATGACACCTTTGACATCTGACACGTTGTGGACAATCATTCAGTCTTATGAATGAATGACTGCTCAAAGATGTGTATTTACAAATACAGATGGATTGCTGAATGAAATGCAAAAACACGTATCATTATGTTATACATCGTTAGTTGAAAAAACTTATAAAAGAGATATTGCTGCTAATTCTGTTGTTACATCTCTAAACTTAAAATTCTCTAGAATTTTCTAATTGCATCTGTTTCTTTCATTATCAGATAGAAAAGGAATTATGATTTTATTTAAGTTAAGACCTGTCAAATTAAGACAGCGCCTTGTTGGTGCGCCGTAAGTTAAGTCGCATGTTCGTAGATTTCGACTAAAATTGAAGGGTACCGTCAAGGCGCCGACTTAATTTGACAGGTGTTCACTAACATAAATCATCTGTCCTTTTTCTATCTGATAATGAATGAAACAGTTGCAATTAGAAAATTTTAGAGAATTTTAAATTTAGAGATGTAACAACAGAATTGGCAGCATTGTTTCACAGTTAGACGTTTGTTGTTTTTGATTAGTATTTTGGTTTTTCCGGGAGCAAATGCCGTCTGACCTCCTAACTCCCAAATCTAAGAGACAAACCTCTGCCAGAGCCTCGTACCGTCGTTTTTAGCAGACACACTGACTTACAGGTGAGGTTGACTAATCCTTCCCCTTCTTCACCTCAGGTGGCCGAACGTCTGAATGTAGACGTTCGTCGCGGCCTCTCATGGCGCGAGGCAAACGACCGGTTGAACTTCGTGGGGGCCAACGAGTTCCAAGTAAAAGAGCAGGAACCGCTATGGAAGAAGTACATCGAGCAATTCCAGAATCCGCTCATCCTACTGCTGCTTGGTGAGTAATGCTATCATTATTTTAGTAATCCTGCAAATGAACAATTCCTTTTTATATAAGGCGACTATCTGCATTGGAACATAAGATTTTTTGTAGGTATTACTTGAGTAGAAACATAGGGAACATTGCCCATGTATGATGATAAAAAGTTACCATTGCCTATGGTGGGTTCAGCACCATGGAGAAAGTTTGCCGATAATTGCCCCCGAGATGTGTATCTTGTGATGTAGTTAGTATCTCTATCGTTTTTAAACTTACTTCTAACTTTTTTTGAAGGTGTAATAAGCTTAGATACAGATGTAACTGTATTGAAAAGATCATTAACAAACATGACAAAGTTATAAAAAAAATATAAAACGTTGCCAAGCAGCAATCAATTAATTATGTAAGTAGGCAAACCATTCTCAACAAAAAGTATGGAACAAAAAGCAATGAACCTTAATGGACGAACAGACATCAATAATACATCAACTAACTAAGCTAAATTATTATCAATCAACATCTATTAATCATTTCCCATCGCCTGACACTATTAATTCACTGTTGCCGTGTACGTGTCTAGATTATGTGGGGCTACTTAGAAACTTAACAAATAACCCAATTACATTTTACTCGACCTGGGACCAATTTATAATAGGACTCCACCCTCTCCTTACCTACACAGAACTACACGTACCAGACTGAGGTATCACCCTCACACGGTGGAATCAATTCCATCAAGAACCAAGCGGTTCGGTGCCTCTTTTATTTGCCGCACCATCAAGATCTGGAATTCTTTACCAGCGCATGTGTTTCCTTCCTCCTATAGTTTCGGGGCCTTCAAGTGGGGCGTGAAAAAGCATTTTATGAGGCCGTCAAGCTAAGGGTCACTGTAGCATTACCGGTGTATGTGGTGGTGACCCCAGTCCTGAGACTTTGCCTTTAGCTTACCATCAGGCGAGGTAAAGTCATTTTGACGTGTCTTATATAAAAAAAGGACTAAACATACACCCAATAAAACCAGAATAATCTGACACACTAGTTAACGCTACTGCAATATTTTGTCGAAGGGCTGCTTAAGATCTGTTAAATGAAAAGTCTCAATTTGCACCGATTTCTCATTCAGTGTTTCTTGGTAAGACTCTTATTGTCACAAAGCGAGAAAAAGTTGTAGTAACCGCCCGCCATCTACGCCTGCATGGTACATAATACTTTGACTTTCTTAATCACGTTACGGGTAGTTGGAGCCCTAAAAAGTCCAACAACAACTGTCTAATGGCAATGCTTCGATATCGCCTAATATCACCATTGGGTTGTGAAGGTCAGATGGCAGTCGCTTCACGGAAGATATCGAGGTTCAGTCAAATCTGCAGTTAAGACTGGTAAAGCGGACCCCAGACTCCGAGGTGAAAGCTTTGAATACTACTGGGATTAACGCTAGGTTGAAGAGAAGAATCAATACCTTAGTAACACTTCAGAGTATTTCAATTAATCCTCTTCATTAAACAAATAACTGCTCTTAAAACAATGATTGAATAAACAAACTTAATCCATTCACATAACAAACAAATTAGCTTAGCACAACGTATTCGATCAAGGCACTTAAGCTTTTATGAGTAGCGCTGGCCCTCAATTTAAACCTGGCTTTTAGCCTGACGTAAATTTATACAGAGCACCTGTGACTTGGCTTACTTTAATATTGTGCCTGAAAATTGTTACACCTGCTATCTTTGATAAGTTAGGGTTCCCACTTGAAGACAAAATTACAGTAAAAGTTCTGTTGGTGTTGGATAACAAATTATGGCTTCCGATGTCAGCTGTTTCTTTACTTCAAAGGTCAAGGTTGTCAACTAATGCGAATATCTTTAATGTATTTTCAGTTACAATGCTGTATGATTTCCATGATTTTTTAAATTGGGTAATGTAATAAACACTTATAATTTATGAGCTGTTGCTGTTATTTCCAAAACAGGGGCCTTATTCAATAAAATTACGTTATGTTAATAAACTGGTGATTAAGTTAATTTTCATAATTATTATTAGACATAAAAGTTGTATTCTTGATATTTCCTGAATCGTCGATTTAATAAAATGCTTGCCAACATATCTATATATATATATAAATTAATTCCTATTTCCTTTGGTCACGGCATCACGCGTGAACGGCTGGACCAATTTGGCTGAAAACTGATGGGGAGGTAGCCTAGAACTAAGAGACGGACATATGATACTTTTTATCCTACCACGGGTACGAAGTATGCCACGTGCGAAGCCGCGGGGCACAGCTAGTAATATATAGTGGCGTCTGAAGACAAGACGGTCGTGATATTAAGACAACTTACAGACAACTTATATGGGATAAGAGCTAATCTTGGAAGTTTGTTTCCACTCTATATTGAGGGTCGAGTGATACTTCTCACTGCTTTCACTACAAGGCTATTAGTTCACGGGGTGAAGAACTTATCCAACTGCTTTTCTTGCTTTAAGCGTAATTGAGTTTTAAAATAGTCATTCTTTCGTTCTTACGTTATATCAAGTCTGGAATACCTAAGCTAAGTAATTGAGAAGTCGGAATTAAGGTAATAACAGAATTGCGTCGTATTTCGTCCATTTGGCATCTGGTTCTGGTCCACTTCGTCCAAATTAGCTTTTGATTCATCTGTTATTTGATTGAGTTTACTTATAAGTCAAAAAAGTGTTACTCTATAAATAAAGAAGTCGACTATAACGCGAAATACCATGTCTTTATCGAGTGGAAAAATGCGAAATGGACGAAAACGTATGGGAGAAAATATTCTACTGTTAAGTAGACCATCCAAAGTTACCAATTTTACAAAAATGTGTCGTACAGTTATAATTTCTTCACCTTATGTACCTATATTTCTTTGATCGCTTGCTAAGGGTGCTACATACTTCCTTGTTCTAGCTGTCATGAACCGAAAACCAGATTTTTGTTTACAAAGAATACCTATATATTTGTTTCATTTTCTTCAACTTCATCGCCAACCCTACTCGTAATATCATCTCAAGGTTATTCTTTACGAACATGGTGCGTATGACAGGAGTGACATTTACCACAGTTTATTTGAGAGTGGTGACGTCATCAACTTGACTGAAAGATGTAAATGGCATAGGCACTCTTGAGCACATAAAACTATTTCATATTCAAATATTCCTTTCCGTAGACAGACAACTGAATTTTCCAGTGACTTACGGGTTTCTCTGAATAGTCACGTCAATATGACTTTACCTCGCCTGATGGTAAGCTTAAGGTAAAGTCTCAGGAATGGGGTCCTCATTACATACACCGACAGTGACGTAATGGTGGCCCACAACTTGACGGCCTCATGTCAGTCGCAGCACTGCGTGACAAAGCCCGTGGTTTATCTTTTATATATTGCCTGTCGATATGTTTGCTATATTAATGAAATATTGTTTGATTGTAAGCATATATATTCACGCTTGTTTATATCCGAGGGTGAAGGTAGAGGTGTAGGTAACACCCACAAAACTCACCATAGTCTATAAATGCTTACAATGCTAGTCTCGAGCGTGTTAACTGTGTGTTTTGAGAGGAAAGGAAAAACAAATCCTATACTTTACAGCCTAAGAAAATGTCTAAAATTTGATTTTAATATATCGTAGCTTCGAGAATAAATTAATGATATGCCTCTCGCTGAGCATTTCAACAGAAACGTTCCTACCTATTTATGTTCTTTTTATGGACATCAGATATTTTTAACCCGCACCGCACCGAATCTCTGAATCCAATATTTTCGTCCCAGAATGTTTCAGACGTATGCGGTCGACAGAATAAACAAATCGCCACGTCTACTGTTTGTTTAGGAAGGGTTGACGGTTGATGGGCCTGTCTTGGTTATAAAAGTACAGCCAGCGTCAAAAGTAGATGATGTTTGCAAAGATTTAAAATTATTGAGTATATTATTATTATAATGATAAAAATATTTCGATTACAACTTTATTCACTCACAAAAGTCAAGAACCCAGGCTTTCAAAGTGTAACAAGCTGATGGATGCATCCAGTACTAACGCTATGATGATACTTTTGTATTATACATTTTTATAATAAATCTGTAGAAGTGAAAATTCTGTACATTGAAAATATCAAAAAAATAAATAGCAGGGGGTGTTACTAGACCGACACCGAACCCAAATATGTGATTAAAAAAATTTTTGTCTGTCTGTCTGTCTGTCTGTCTGTCTGTCTGTCTGTTTGTTCAGGCATCACGCAAAAACTACCGGTTCGATTACGATGAAACTTGATATAATTATTCTTCAATATCCTGGGCAGCACACTGGATACTTTTTATCCCGGAAAAGTATATACAATAAAAGACAAATTTAATTTTGCGGTTCAATTTCTAGACCCGATTACTGTACCAACCGCAAATAATAAGTTTGTCGTAGGTTACGTCACCCACAGTTCAAAATTCAAAATTCATTTAAAGGTCACAGGTACCTACATAGAAAATGTTGTCAATTACATAAAAGTATCACCGTAGCATGTCTGATAAGACGTACAAATAGTATAATCATAATGAACCACATCACACTAGGTACAAATTAAAGTGATGAAGTGAAACCCTTCATTTTCTTTACTAATTAACATTGTGTGTGCATAAATATTAAATCCATATCCATATACATATAATAAATCTGTAACTGATCGGTGTCTCTACATGGAAGATATATGAGAAAAAAAATTATTAGGGGACTTTATGAATGTAATAGATGCCAAAACAATGATTTTTAGAATTTTTGTCTGTTTGTCTGTTTGTCTTTTTGTTTGTTTCTCTGTTTGTCTGTTTGTCGGTTTGTCTGTTTGTCTGTTTGTACGCAAATCTTTGTGCGCGCTAAAATCAAAAACTACGGGAGGGATTTTGATCAAACTTGGTACGATTGTAGTTCATAGTGCTGGGCAACATATAGGCTACTTTTTATACTAGCTGATACCCGCGGCTTCGCCCGCGCTTCGTTTTTAGGTCGTTTTTGGTCATATCTCCGGTCCTACTTAACCAATTACAACCAAACATACGGTAAATTTTTAGTCTAGAAAGTCGTAAAAAGTACCGAACGGGGTTTGATGCGGTTTTTTTTATTAGAAAGGTCTTGGTTAGACTCAAAATCTTACGCATATTTGATCACAATCGGCTTATTAGAACATGCGATATAGTAAAAAAACGCGAAAATCGACGTCCACGCGGGCGGAGCCGCGGGCAACAGCTAGTTTAAAATATAGTATAATCAAACATTTATTTAACTAAATAAATAAATTGTGAAAAAATCTTTTTCAAGTTAAACGGTTTTAAATTGTATTGTCATCAAAACTAAAGACTTTTGCCAAATATCAGACCAATCAGATAACTGAAAGGGAGTCAAATTTCAATTACTAGATTTGAGCCAAACAAACAGGTCAAGTTAAATAAAACCGTTTAAAAACCGTTTAAAAACACCTAACTCAAAAATTCCAATTTTAAGTAAACTTAACCCAAAAAAGAGCCAACTCAAAGTTTTACCTAACTAAATTAATGCATAAAACTATAGAAATAATCAAATACTTAGCCATGTTTTCTATACATAATTAATATTATGTATGCATCTATTTATTTTGCGGTACCGTAGGTCATTACCACGGCTAGTACACTTGATCTTTGAAACTGGTTCTTGTGCAATTTTTTGTGATGCTGGTTACGGTTCGTCAGTTTAGCTAGACAAGGGTTAATGACCTCTGTCGCACTCATAAATTGTTTAATGATTATGTCTTTTTCTAAGTATTCGCCAACTGTATTACATCTATAGATACTAATAGTACAGTCAACGGCATCTAACTTGGCAAGATTTTGGAGCAGTGTGGGTCCCACTACTTCAAAACCTTGCCAAATTAGATGCCGTACACTATACTTGTTTCTAGGCGACGCATTTTGCCACAAACAAGTATAGTGTACGACATCTAACTTTGCAAGGTTTTGGATTAGTGGGGCCCACACTACTCCAAAATCTTGGCAAGCTAGATGCCGTGCACTGTAGCAATAGCTATACTTATCTGCTTTTCCACACTCCACACCTCACGAGCTTCCTCTGATAAATAGTTTGTATAGTAGTGAGAAAGGGATGTTTAGATAGTTGGACTTTGCCTACCCTAATGGGAAAAAGGGGTGATATGTATGTATGTAGGTATGTATTCTGGCTTAAAAATAGAAATAAGGTTTCTTTTCACAAGTTAAACAAAAATGTTATACTTACCTATTATGTCGAACTAAGATAGACGGTTCTTAAATCTCTGCAATACCTATTCTGGGATAAGAAGTTTTGGGTGCGGTCGACGTCCGTAATTTCCGTAGTGTATACCTACGCTATCAGAATAAGGCGGGGAAAGGTTTATCTAAAAATTGAATACTTTTTCGCTTCCAATTTTAGTTTTGCGTACACGTGTTACCTACCCTCTTTACCTAATCTCAGGATCTTCAAGCCGAGCAACGAAAAGGGATATAATATATCGCTATTAGATTAGAAGAAAGTAAACGTCATGGTATTAATCAATTCATATTCATGGACGTATAAATGATCGGATAGAACCCGCCGAAGACGAAATCTTTTCACAATAATTGTGGCGGCTACCAAGTTTGTAACGGAGGTAGAACACGACGGTATCTCCCGTCCGAAATGAGCAGTCCGACTGGAGTAGTACCTCCGCCCTACAGAAGACCGCGGCCATAATAACCGTCGTGTTGTGTTCCCGCCGGTAAGTAGGGTAGCCAGAGCTCACTGTACCGCTCCTCCCTCCACCCCTTCCTAGCCCTCCCCCCAGGGTAGGCAGCGCGTGTGTGAACCCTTAGTGTTGGTCACCTCCATAGGCCACGGTGACCGCTGCCGGTCGGTGGTGGCCGTATGCTTGTCTGCCACCTACATAGTATAAAAAAGTAACTAAATTTTTAGTTTCAACGTAGATACTACCAAAATTTTATGGAAATGTGATTTCTGGATTCAAGATAAATATGCTTTTGCATGTTCCTCTAACTATATAATAATAACATTGTTTTAACCTGCGAGCATTCACAATGCGCATAAACGATTCAGTTTTGGACTGCAGTTCAGAGGAAAAGAGATAGAGCTATACAAGGGTGTGTAGTTCCATCTCTCTCCATCTGAACTGCTGCTGATATAAAACTAATATTTACGTATTTGATACACTTTCATTGAATAAGTAAAAACATTTAATTTTCTTCACGGAACAGTAGCTCGCGTGTTTCATGCCGTGTTGGGTATGAAAGAAAATGTTGTTTCATTGCGGTTGCGTATATTGTGTGTCATAAATATAGCAAACCATAAAGGCTTGGAATACTTTGCTAGCACACAGTCATTTTCATATTTTTGAAAAAAAAAAAAATAGGTAGCTGAATGGATTTGGAGGACGCGGTCTCTACTCAGAGGTATCGAGTTCGAATCCGGCCAGACAGTACCAAAAAATGTGAATTTCACTTTGTGGAATTTATACGCGGCCTGCGTCCTTATCCATCCAGCTATAGTTCACGGCATCTCACTTGGCAAGATTTTGGAGTAGCCACACAAACAAGTATAGTGTACCTACAGCATTTAACTTGGCAAGGTATTGGAGTAGTGGGGCCCACACTACTCCAAAATCTTGCCAAGTTAGATGCCGTGAACTATACCATCGCTTTTTACATCGCGGGTATAGGCTAGTTTGAATATAATCAAATAGGACTGTGTCAACCATATCTGTTTTAAAGGTCTAGTCTAGTATACCTAGACTAGGGCTACTGATATGACAATTAATTGCTCTTCTAATGACTGTAATTAATATTCACATGGGTTTGTATAAGGGGGAATTTCGTAAAAACGTCGATAAAAATGTTAAAATTCGCTACACGTACACTGTACTTGTTTCTATGCGACGCATTTTGCCACAAACAAGTATAGTGTACAGCATTTAACTTGGCAAGGTTTTGGAGTAGTGGGGCCCACACTATTCCAAAATCTTGCCAAGTTAGATGCCGTGAACTATACCATCGCTTTTCGCATTGCGGCTGTAGACTAGTTTGAATATAATCAAAGTTTGATATCTTAAATCTAACATAATGATTGTACAGAAGGGTTCGACGGTAGATCAAATCTTCAAAAAAATGTCATCATGACAGTTTCGTAACTCTGCTACTAAACTTAACATTTATCTTATCAAACGGGCACATCTTGTCTAACAATAAGTACTTTATGCATTGATAGACGGATATGATTCACGATTTGAAAATTATCTATTTTAAGAAGAAAAACAGATTTGACGAAGTTAAGTTATCACTAATAGAATAATTTAGTTTGATACCCGTGGCTTAGCATACGTGGATGTCTTTTTTTTTTTTTGCGTTTTTTTGACTATATCACCGGTTCTACTCAACCGATTGTGATCAAACATGCGTAAGATTTTAATTCTAACCAAGACTATTCAAACAAAAAAACCACATCAAAATACGTTCAGTAGTTTTGCGTCCATCGCGAACAAAATAGACAAACAAGAATTCAAAACAATTTTTTTTTCGATAACTCCCAGTGTACAGACACAGGTACTTTACATTTTAATAAAAGTATAGATTTTATCATTCTTTATAGACATAGGCAAATATTATAATTACATTATGTATATTTCCCAATTTTTTTAACGTCCCACAAAAAAACGATCGGCCACTGTGTCAACCATATCTGTTTTCAAGTTCTAGTCTCGTATACCTAGTCTAGAGCTACTGATATGACAATTACATGTCCTTCTAATGACTGTAATTAATATTCAAATGGGTAAAATCATCGATAAAAATGTTAAAATTCGCTTCGCACAAAATTGCTGGTAAATTTCGTAAAAATGTAGTAGATACCTAACATTACAAACTACAAAAAGTAATATAAGAAGAATCAGCGATTACTAAGATTTTCACTAGTGAAAATCTATTCAACTGAACTAGGTTTTACCAAAGACGATAGATAGTTATCTATCGTCTCTGGTTTTACTCATTAAAATGAAGCGGTTTAATTTGAATTGAACGCAGTTACTAGCATCGAAATTGGTTACGTACACGGCCGTACTAACATCCTTGACGTCGAAGCCAATCTCTTTTCCTTCCAATGCATGTGAGGTGACAGACAAGCATACGCCCCACCTGATGGGAAGCGGTCACCGTGGCCTATGGTCGTGTGTAACACCAGGGGCGTCACACTTGCGCTGCCGACCCTGGAGAGGGGTTGGAGGGGAAATGAGAGAGTTGGTTTGGAAGGTAGTTGTGAGAGTTCCTGTACTGACAACGCAGGAGACTGGTCTCCCCGTCGACAGCACAGAATCCCTCCAGTGAGCTCTGCTCTGGCTACCCTACTTACCGCCGGGAACACAACACGATGGTTAATATAATGAACAGAAATTTGTTTTTAATTACATACATACATACCTACATACGCTCACGCCTTTTTCCCTCCGGGGCAGGCAGAGACAACAGACCGCCATCTGCCTCTGTCCTCACATACTTCACGCGCTTCCTCTATACTGTCATTAAACCTTTCATGCAAGCGTGTTGAGAGGTAGGAAAAACAAATCCTATACTTTACAGCCTAAGAATATGTCTAAAATTTTATATGCCTCTCGCTGAGCATTTCAGCGGAAACGTTCCTACCTATATGTTCTTTTTATGGACATCAGATGCAAATTCCAAAAGAAAATCTTCAGCAACGTCTTCAAATTTATACCCTCTTACGTCACGTCTCTCGGCCTAAAAGTGGCCTAAGTAAGATTAACTGGCTTCTTTTCACGTAAGCTTTCGCTGTCGTTGAAGAATAGCATTAAGGGCTGTTGAGTTTGTATTGTAGCATAACCTAATTAAAACTTCAAACGATGAGACGTAAAGGGCAAAGGCGACATTGTATTGATTCCCTGTCGTTTTGTACGATCGCCTTCTGGTTGGCGCTTTACAATGCTTATTACGGTCACAGGCTAACATTTTATATAGGTAAATGTTAGGTGTTGTTAGAGTTTCAATAGAATTTTTTATGAAGACTCCACGGAGGTAGGACACGACGGTATCTCCCATCCGTATTGAGCTGTCCGACTGGGGTAGTACCTCCGCCCTACAGAAGACCGCGGCCATAGTAACGGTAAGTAGCCAGAGCTCCAATCCCCCCCCATCCCTCCATCTCCCCAATCCTACCTCCAACCCTCTCCAAACTCCTCAAGCCCCAGCGTGTTGCACACATCAATAGGCCACGGTGACCGCTTCCCATTAGGTGGGCCGTGTGCTTTTCTGCCACCTAAGTAGTATAAAAAAAAAACACTGCAACTTTCTGTGCCTCCACTATACACTGCTCTACCTAGCTATTTAATTATGAACCAGAAATCCAACTCCTACTAATCCTACTAATATTATAAAGTTTGTAAGTATCCAAAGAATGTTTGTTACTTTTTCACGCAAAAACGGATAGATAGGATAGATTGTAGCCTGAAATAACGCAAATGTTATTGTTATCCTGGAAAAAGGTTTCTGTGGGTGGCGGAAACGGGATCAAAATTTCACACGGATAAAGCAATAGAAGCATTTTGAATTTGGAAGTTTTTGATGATGTTTGGGTATTAGGATGTTTGTTACTCGATCTCGCTCAAACGAGTGAACGAATCAGGATAACATTTAGTACAGAGATAGACTATAGTCTTAAATAACTCATAGGCTTCCCTGCAATAAGTTATTCCACTTATAGGCACGAAACGCTTTGCGGATACGTTCATCATGCGTACAGCTAAGGAGTGGAATTCCCTGCCCAAGTCTGTGTTTCTGGCAAGCTATAACCTGGGCACATTTAAGTCACGAGTGAATAGGATCCTTCTAGGCAAGCGTGATTCATCGTAGACCGCATCGTCACTTACCATCAGGTGAGATACTGGTCAAACGTAAGCCTATCTTGAATTTAAAAAAAAGTTTCGATAAGTTGCGATGGCAATGGGAATTCCGCGTAGACTAAGCCACGCTATTACCACTAGTAATATAATTCATAACTTCACGACATAAATTCAAACTATTCATCATACCTAGTTGCCACGGTAGCACCCTATCGACTGCTCAGTTGGGGGTAAAACGCCCACTCATTCCACTACCGACCCAGTTTGTACCCCGCCCTCGCTCCACGATAGGTCAACGAGTTATATTATCGACAGTATTCTAGAATACGTTCAAAGTCGGTAATGGACGTATAGGTTATTGATTTTACGATTAAGCCGTCAGGCAGTTAAGATGGGTTACTTGTTGATCGACTGGGTAATAGAAACGTTTCATTACTAGCGTCTTACGCCGGCGCGTTGTGGTCTATATGACAGAAAATGTGATGGTAACAAAATTATACAATTTGGTGTATAGGTTCTACCAAGACCTACGGGGCAAAGCCAATCTCATTTGTAAGCTGGCACATCAAATCTACTGATTGACGAACGTTTTGGTCTAAACAGCTTATCTTTTTTTATATATCGGTCACGTCAATTTAACTTTTTTTTAATATAAGACACGTCAATTTGACTTCGCTTCGCCTGATAGTAAGCTGAAGGTAAAGTCTCAGGAAAGATGGTCACTAGTACATACACCTACCATTTTAACAATGGTATGGTAAGCTGAAAGTAAAGTCTCAGGAAACAGGGTCACCAGTACATACACTTACCATGTTAACAATGGTTAATCAAAAGAGGATTGTTGTCACAGCAACGCGTGACTCCCACTAGTGCTGCGACCACAATCCCCCCTGACCGGCTAAGCACTTGCTGACCCCTGAACGCAATCTAACCGAGATTGGATTACTATGGAGGGTTTTTCGCAATCGTGCATGTTGGTGCCTACCCGGCCGAATTTTGTGACAAATTTGTGCCATCAAATTTCTGTCAACAGTACCTACAGACACAACTAATTTACAATTTTATAGTAGGTACAGAAGTCAACGCTCTCTAGCTGCATGAATTCCAGCTCATGCGTGATGTCATTTCATTATACAAAATGTGTAATTACAGAATCGCAAAGGACGTCTCTATTCCGTGCCGTCTGTAATTTTGAAATTATGCAATCTTCTAACCTTTTTCTTTGGGAAAAACAACATCTGCCTATCAAAACGTCCACTAATAACTGTTATAGACTGCAATACTGGATTTCGAAGTTTAAAATAGCGATTACGGAGGTAGGACACGACGGTATCCCCTGTCCGAACTGAGCAGTCCGTCTGGAGTAGTACTAATCTATATCTATACTAATATTATAAAGAAGTAAAGTTTTTGTTTGTATATTTGTTAAATTGTAAGGGGTAATCTCGGGATCTGCTGAACTGATTTTAAAAATTCTTTCACCAATAGAAAGCCACGTCATTCGTGAGTGTCATAGGCTATATATTTTATTGGAAAACTGGAATTTACACCCGGGCGAAGCTGGGTCCCGGGTCGCTGGTGATGTATAATTTAGTAGATCAAGTCATACATAGGCGCCTGATTGATTGAGTAAAAGCGTGTGTCTGATCAATATAATATGTCTACGGCCACCATTCTGGGACGGCTGACAGTGGCGCCATTTATTTTTGTCCTGACGATACTTTTTATTCATAATTATGTACAAAGATTCCCTGCGAAGTAATAGGAACAACCGTTATCCCGATTCTTCCCGGAGGTGTAGTGCAATGTGACTAACAACGTTCTTTCGAAGGCTGTTTAAATAAACTTAACTCAAAAAGTTTTTCATCATAGTACCCATACAGCCGTTAGCAGCTAAGTCGTCTGGTATTAAACGTGCTCACGACACGCATTCAACTACTACGCGTTCGATTACCGCTGAGTGCAAATATTTCTGTCTATTTGCATTGGTCTGGATGTTTCGAAGCCTCGGAGAGCACATTAAGCTGTCAGTTCCGGTTGCCATATAAACGTCTATGGCAGTCGTTGAAAAACCCTAAAAAGTTTGCCATATCACCAATGAGTTGTGGAGGTCAGAATGATGGCAGTCGGTTCACGGAAAAATCAAAATATACCGCTCCGACCCCAACTGAGTTGGGAAAACGTTCAGTGGATGAGTAGTAAATGTCGATCCAATGACTAAATATTCTTTCTTCCACAGGTTCAGCAGTAGTGAGCGTGTGTATGCGGCAGTTCGACGATGCAATATCTATAACTGTAGCCATCATGATCGTGGTGACGGTCGCCTTTGTGCAGGAGTACCGTTCGGAGAAGTCGTTAGAAGAACTCAACAAGCTAGTACCGCCATCATGCAATTGGTATGTAACCTCTTTTGATAGAATCTTTTTAAACAATCGTTATTACATTTTGAAAAACGAATTGAGCATCTTTGTGTTAACCCTAGGCGCACACAGGCACACTTGGCGTCAGGCGACAGCGATAGCTCGGCGTCTAGACGCGATGACAAGCTGCAGCCGACAATTTCATAGCGCCACGAGACGCGGCGACTTCCATAGCTTGTCGTTGCGACTCGGCGTTTCTGACGCCAAGTGTGCGGAGCTTAGAACAAAATATATGAAATTTTCGGTCGCATGATGTTTTCAAGTGTAATATATATGTATATATTTCTTATACTACTTATGTGGCAGACAAGCACACGGCCCACCTAATGGGAAGCGGTCACCGTGGCCTATGAACGTGTGCAACACTAAGGGTGTCACACATGCGCTGCCTACGGGAGGGGGAGGGCTGGGAAGGGGCGGGGAGGCTAGGAAAGGATGAGAGGAGGAGGGGTACAGTGAGCTCTGGCTACTCTACTTACCGGCGGGAACACGACACGATGGTTATTATGGCCGCGGTGTTCTGTAGGGCGGAGATACTACCCCAGAGGACAGCTCATTTCGGACGGGAGATACCGTCGTGTCCTACCTCTTAGTATATGAGACTCGTTAATACCAATTGAATATACGTCATTGAGTTAATGATTTCGTCGTTTTGCGGATCCTAGTCCTCATTACGGCGTGCAAGCATGCATAAATCCTGCACGTAACACCTGATGTAGCTATGTAAGTTCATAAAAAGTTCATGGACAAACTGGCTCGGTGGATTTGTGTTGCATAGAACAATGATAATTATTTTGTGCTATGTTCGACTCAAAAAGTTTTTAGAAAAATCTGCGTAAATATGGTTGTTTTTGGGATTACTCTAGTCAAGTCTATGCGGCACTTACAAAACGTCAAAAGGTCTGGGTCAAGACTACTTGGCTTGCACCTACTGATTGAAGAATGAGGCTCTAGCGCAGCCTTGCCTCAGGATTGGTAGTTCAGATAGCAGTCCCTCCCATAAAAGCAGTATAAGCTTAACTTAAAGGAGAAGAAGTAAGTGGATTCTGGGTTCCGAGGTGGAAAGCCTTGGATGATTTCTTTTAATTTTTTAGTAGCTGCGTACTTTGGCTTCACCCCGGTACAACTACAGCACCATGCCCATGGACTTTATCCAAAAAGATTTTTTTTTCATACAAACCTTGTTCTGACAATAACAAACTCACCAAAAAAAGAATTATCCAATTTGGTACAGTCGTTCAAAAGTTATGCGCGTAAGAACGTTTCGGTCATTCATTTTTATTTATATAGATTTTTACCCGACTGTCCCTTCCCTAGACCTTCAAAAGTGAAGCTGGTGGAAATGTGTCATGTAAACCCTTCACTACTAGGCGTGATGTATGCGGGGTGGGAGTCCTCACACTGCCGGTGTTGCTCACAGCGATGGTGCAGAGTGCGGACGCGAGGTCGGCAGCCGCCTCCTTCTGCGAGCATTTGATGCTCGAGAAGGAAGCGGGGGAAGTTTGTAACTAATTCGGCTTCTTCTTCCACAGTCTCCGAGAAGGCAGCATCGAGCATTTTCTGGCTAGGAACCTAGTCCCCGGCGATATCGTCCACCTGAACGTTGGCGACCGTGTGCCAGCAGACCTTAGACTCTACGACTCCGTAGACCTGGCGATAGATGAGTCCTCGTTTACTGGGGAGACGGAACCGGCTTGCAAGAGTGTCCTGCCTAATAAAGCGGCTGCTGGAAGGGTTAATAAGGATAATATCGCGTTTATGGGAACGTTGGTCAGGTGTGGCAATGCTAAGGTAAGTTTTTTTTTTACAAACTTGCTCTGCTGTTTGTGTGTATGTTAGTTCTCAGTCCATGCCAAATTTGCCCTCTTGCCCACTGTGGCTTTCCAACTGTATTACCGAAAACCTGTGTGGGGCAACGGAAAACGCTAAACTGAGCTTGCTGCTTGTCTGCCATCCAAGTTGTATATAAAAAAAATGGCCAAGTTTTGGATCAATAAAATTTAATAAGTCATATCTTGGAAATCCAATCAGAACTCAGAACCATTTCCTGACGTCAGATTAAGATCAAAGTTGGTATACTTGACATCTTCTATGACAATAGCATATGCTATGAAGCTGATCTGACACCTTACAGGGGGAATGCTCTGACCAACTGAGCTACCTGGACTCATCTTAGATGCTCGAAATTTTCCGATATATTCTACGGCTTAGGGCGCCGGTGGAGCCATCTACCGTAATTCGTTCGAACTACGGGAAAAATTAACAATATTGCAATTGTTTTTAAACATTATTTTAAGATATAGAAATAGCATGCAATTGCTTAAAAATTTCATTCAATGTTAATTTTCATCAAATTTTTGACACTAATGTTAGAATTAAGTTCAAAATTCTTTTTATTTTGCAATAAAAATCCGATTTCGTTATTACCACTAAAGTGTTTACGATCTCATTACTTACCAATAAATGTAAATCAACCCTTAGCCGTTCAATTCAATTGGGACCACCCTCTCGCTGTAGCCTATTCAATGCTAAATCATTAAAATTCACTTAAAAAACGCCGTGGCCGTATTTATTGGACAACTGTCTGAAGATGGTTGAAAAGTTTTGTAAGGGATATTCGTTATGGATAAGAATGTAAAGACAAATGATTATAGTTTTCCGAAAAAGCCCGAATAGTTTGAATTGGGTAAAAAGCCCGAATGGTTCCGAACGGGGAGTGCAACTAAGTCCTGGGCCCAAGTTAGCTTTACTTGCTAAATACGGGGAGAACCTCTGGCGCAAATCTTTTATTGGGGTCCCAACCCAAGGTCAGACGGCAATCACTTTTAAAAGCCTTAAAGTACCCTTTTCGTGCGGAAATCCTCACGGATACCATCCCTGTTGGGTTTTGGCCACTTTCATAACTGTTTTTTCTTAACTGGTTAAGAAAAAACACTTTTTCGTATGTTTTCTTAACTGGTTAAGAAAAAACACCTTTCTGTATGTTTTCTTAACTGGTTAAGAAAAAAAAATACTCCCTTGTATGATTTCATAACCGGTTAAGAAGAAAAATTATACGCGCTTTTTCAAAACCAAGTATCAATCAAAAATAATTTCATAAAGGCGCGCACACGCCCTAGGAAAAGTCACCGCGCTATACGAGTCGAGCGTCGGATTGTTAGGTTAGGTTAGGTTAGGCATTTCCCTCGTATCCCAGCTGAACCGAACCATATCCGATTCCGAGATGGCCGGAACCACAGTGTACATGCTAGCCCCCGCAAAAAGACGGGAATAAATGTACCCTAGACTCCAAAGTGTAAACTTTGAATGGACACGGGACTCGAAATCTTCCTTATCTGCTAAATCCAAAGTCGGGTACTATACCTCTACCTACCACTTCAATATAATAGACTTCATAGGTGTATCTAAAAAACACGTGATTTTAATTCTAGGGCATTGTTGTAAGCACCGGAGAACGCTCCGAATTTGGTGACATCTTCCGTATGATGCAAGCTGAGGAAGCTCCCAAGACTCCCCTACAGAAGTCTATGGATACCCTGGGCGCTCAACTGTCTATGTACTCCTTCTGTATCATCGGCTTCATCATGGTGACCGGCTGGCTGCAGGGGAAGGCGCTTCAGGACATGTTCACTATTAGCGTCAGTCTTGCAGTCGCAGCCATTCCTGAAGGTAAGTGAGAGATAGTAGAAGTAGCCAACTAACTCTCTAACTTGGTAACCACTTAGCCACGAGCCCTTCTAAAAAGCCCTAAAATCCTAACCCTATCTAAATGTTAAACCTTCGTTGACAGGTCTCCCTATAGTGGTGACAGTGACCCTCGCTCTGGGCGTGATGCGTATGGCTAAGAGGAACGCCATTGTGAAGAAACTGCCCACCGTCGAGACGCTGGGCTGCGTCAACGTCATTTGCAGTGATAAAACTGGTACTTAAATATTAAATTAATTATGTCAATTTATTTATTTCAGCTTTTAATCCTATTAAAATTATGAATGTTATGTGAAAGTTAGGAAAAGGGGTGGGGGGAGGAAAGGTACAGTGAGCTCTGGCTACCCTACTTACCACCGGGAACACAAAACGATGGTTATAACGGCTGTGGTCATCTGTAATGCGGAGGTACTACCCCAGTTGGACTACTCAATTCGGACGGGAGATACCGTCGTGTCCTACCTCCAGAAAAAAAAACCTAACATTTTCTATTATATCAAATGCCCTTATTCCCAGGAACATTAACAAAGAACGAAATGACTGTGACCACGATATCTACGTCTGGCGGACACATCGCCGAGGTGACGGGAACTGGGTACAACGCGATGGGTGATATCCAGTTACGCGCGTATAAAGGACGAGATCTAGATGTCGCCAGGATGGCGGTTAACACTATGTTGGAGGTATGTTTGTGTTATTTTCTGTGTTGTATTCTGTTGGCCGCATATCAATAGAAACTGTTGTACCGGTTTTAGACATATTTTAGTTGTGATTGGACTTTTATTGTGTATTTTATCTTGTTACGGTGATGAGAGCTGGAGATTTAACCTGTTACAAATTATAGGAGGGGTCTAGTGGAGGCTATTACTCATATACATCTCCCCTAACCTTTTATACTTACACCATGGTATATCTCGAGTCATAAATCTGGGAAAATATCAAAAAATTCGCGATGTGCCAAAAAAACCAGTGAAAGAACTGATTTTTGGCCTCAGCTGATGGGACTCGCGCTTACCACCAAATACTCAAACTCGTAACTGCCCATATGGAGTACATAGTCAAGATTTTTGCCTCCTATCTATATGTTTTTTTTATTGTGCAGGCGGGTGTACTGTGTAACAACGCGATGATCCGTGACGCGACGTTGTATGGGCAGCCGACAGAGGGCGCTCTGCTCGCGTGCGCGCTGAAGCACGGTATGCCTGACCTGCGGGACTCCTACACGCGCCTGCATGAGATACCCTTCAGGTAAGCACCGTGAGTTTCTTAATTACCGAGTTTCAGATGTGTCCAGCGCCATCTAGCGAAATTTTCTTGAACTACAACGAAATGACAATCCTGCATCGCGAAAGAAACGTTAGAAAAGAGTTGAAATGCAGAAGCAGACATCCTGTTGGTGGCTCTCTCTGAGTTTATTATGTATATTATGCTATTTTTATGTATTCAGCGCCATCTAGTGAAATGAGGTTAAACCACTACAAAACTACGAATCGTCCAACGTTTGGTTATCCACAAAACTAATAAAATCGTATGTAAAATGGAATCAGTGGCTTATTCTTTTAAATAATTAAATCCATAATATTTTTTAAGAGCTCAAAACCCTCCCCCTCCCCGAAACTCTACAAAAACCCCTATCTCCCCTCCAGGGTCAGCAGTGCGAGTGTGACGCCCTTGATGTAGCACATGTCTATAGGCCACGGTGACCGCTTCCCATCAGGCGGATCGCGTGCCTGTCTGCCACCTAAGTAGTATAAAAAAAGATTATTATTTTTTTTTAGTTCCGAAACGAAAATGATGGTTGTAAAATGCGCGCCAAAATTTTCTGATGGCAAACTGAAAGAGGAGGTGTTCGTCAAAGGTGCCATAGAGAAAGTTCTACCTTTGTGTACTCAGTACATAGACAGCGGCGGGAACTACGCGCCCATGACTAAGGAGAAACAGAATGACTTCATCGCTGAAGCTTATAATATAGCAAGAATGGGTAAGCAGTTTTGTAGATTTATTATGTCAGTGTTACAAATTAGCCGACGACGCGAAGTCGGTAATAGTTTTTTTGATGATATCTCCAGTTCTCTCTAACCAATTGTAATCAAACATACGGTAGGTTTTAAAGTTAAGCAAGATCTTTCTAGTAAAAAAAACAGCATCAAAATCTGTTTAATAGTTTCTGCGTTTAATGCTAACAAAAATATAACAATACCAAAAAAAAATTGTATTCAAAATCGTTCATATAACATAACTATTTTTTTAAATATCTCCAATGTGTATTACAATTTTATAATAGTATAGTTTATATTATTCTTATCTTTTTTGTTGGCTCTTTATAGCTAATAAAGCGAGTTTTAGTAAAGTATTTTTTATGGACTTACTGCTGGTTTACGTATATCTATTTTTAGTGTGCTGCCCAGCCCCCTTAGACAAGTGGTACAAGCGTAAATTGCAAACAAAAGGAGTAGAATTGGTCGACTAAACACACCCACACATAATGGGAATCCCAATAGTTCGTTCCAGTTTTCCCGGATTAAAGTAACAATAGTATGTGTGGTGTACCAGGTCTGAGGATCATAGCGCTGTGCCGGGGCAGCCGGCTGGAGGCGCTCACGTACACGGGGGTGTGCGGCGTGTGCGACCCGCCGCGAGAGGGCGTGCGCGACGCTGTTGCTACCCTGGCGCGGGCCTCCGTCGACGTCAAGATGGTCACCGGAGACGCCCGTCCTACTGCACTCGCCGTCGGTATGTACTTATAGTGTACGGCATCTAGCTTGGCAAGGTTTGGTAGTAGTGGGACCCTACACTACTCCAAAATCTTGCCAAGTTAGATGCCGTACACTATACTACCTGTTTTTGCCCTTCTTTTCTAGATTTTATCGATTGTCATCATTCTCTGAACTCGTATTCCCCCCCCCCCATACAAGGTGCCATATACCCAATCCAAATGGTAACAAACTATTAACATCATCTATTTAACCATGACTTGTATTATATTTCAGCACAAATGGTCGGCCTGGACGTGTTACACTCACAATCCTTATCGGGTGAGCAATTGGAATCTATGCCAGATGACGAACTGGACAGAATCATTGATACAGTAAGTTTATTGATATCCTCCACTAGTGTGCGTAGACATTACGGTAGATGGCTCCACCGGCGCCCTAAGCCGTAGATATATCGGAAAATTTCGAGCATCTAGAATGGGTCCAGGTTGCTCAGTTGGTCAGAGCATTCCCCCTGTAAGGGACAGGTCACGGGTTCAAGTCCCGTCCATATCTGCTTTTATCTTGACCAATGAAATCGCAGGAAATAATCAAGATGTGGGGTTTAGGTGACGTTTCGGTCACGTGACAACGTTTTTTGCTATTTCATTGGTCGAGATAAAAGAAGACATAATAAATATATGTCTATGGACACCATGCTGAGGGGTCTGGTAGTTCAATTAGTCGCGGGTTCAAATCCCGTCCAGAATGTTGAGGTTTCCGATCTAAAACTTTAGCATTTTTTGATGTTTTCATTGTTAAAATTCGTATTCTTTTTTATAGGTGAGCGTATTCTACAGGGTGACACCAAAACATAAGTTAGCCATCGTGAAATCATTACAAAGGGTTGGCAACATTGTAGGCATGACCGGTTAGTATACAATACACATCTTCGAATTGGTATTCAAACCCTAGACTCGATCGCAAGCAAGCACTGTCGATCGTTTCGTTGCTACACCATAAGGAAATACTTATTTTATTAATTCTATATTACCATAAATTATTATATTGCATAGATATTTTTTTCAAATACCTGTCTAGCAGATAATCATCCGTATTGCTATAGAATGCAAAAAATACTAATATTAATAAATAACGATAAAATAGGTCTCGTGTTCAGTTTTATTTATTGCTAACATTGCACAGTATTAATCAGTGTGAGAATTTTGATTGCGCGATTCAGGAATCCTATTACCTTAGAAGTTCAGCTTGAATTCGCTAGATGGCGGTAAATACAACAAATAAAGTATACAAATGTAATTGTTCGGTGTACAGGTGACGGTGTGAATGACGGCGTGGCCCTGAAGCGGGCGGATATCGGCATAGCGATGGGGCGGAACGGAACTGACGTGTGCAAGGAAGCTGCGGACATGATACTCGTTGACGATGATTTCGCTACCATTATGTATGTATTTTATTTTAATTACCCTAGCAATTAAATATAGGGTGATTGGGACCCTATTTAGGTCTTCGGGGGCTAAGCCAAATGCAAAATAGAATTAGAAATAAACTTTTTCGGCTGCCAATCAAAATACGCATATTTTGTTGGAATATCGGCCGATCGACGGACGATGCTCTGGCGCAGGTTTTCTACCGGGGTTTTTCAGATTGCAGTCGCCAGCAGAGGTTTAGGTGAACCCAAACCACGGAGCACAATAACCAGTGGAGAGAGCGTGCGGGGCTGCCGCAGTCGCTAAACATACGCTAAATGAAGCGTATGCTGCGAAATTTTGATCAGTCGCAGAAATTGTAGGTTGACGTACGAACGTCACACGCTCCCGTTTTAAAAGGAAATAAAAATAAAAGCAATGCCTAGTTGTGTAATTAAATGATGTGGAAAGTCTACTACAACGTCAAGTTACATGAAAGATGGGATAACATTTCACAGGTAAGTGTTTTTTACTCCATTTAATAAAACAACAATTTCAACAACGAAAAATAAAATCAAATATTTGCTCTCTTTCTAGCACATTGAATTGCATATAGCAGTTGTCCCTTTTTTTCTCGATAGTTCTGTTCGCAGCATCGCGACATTTTATATCGATAGAATTTAAAATAGGTTTATTTATTCAATGTTCTTCCTATAGTTTCCTTATTTTTTTTTTGTATCATTATTGCTTTATTTTAAGACTTACTTATGCAGGTCTTCCTCGCAAAAGTGTAGGAATACTGGTAAAAAACTTGTACATAACAGTAAAAAATGTATAGTGCGCGGCATCTAACGTGGCCTGATTTTGGAGTAGTGTGGGCCCCACTACTACAAAACCGTGCCAAGTTAGATGCTGTACACTATACTTGTTTGTGGCAAAATGCGTGGCAAAATAAATGAAATCTCTACCTGACTTAAAAAAAAATAGATTTGCTCGCCTCCGTTGCCCGGGTGCACCACGTGGAGGGTCCGGCCCGCACCCTCCAGGCGACGTCCTGCCACTAAATGACGAAGCAATTCTAATCTTTCCCGTTATCATTACCTATTGAATTTCATGGAACGCGACAGTTTAAAGGTTAGGGGTTCATTATATTGGGTGCGGGCCGGAACCTCCACGTGTTGCACCTGGGAAACGGAGGCAAGCAGTGCCTCCCACTCGCCACAGGAGACGCTACTGCCTGTGGCCAATCCGGCCGGGGTGGGAGTGGCCCTCTAGAGGGCTGCTCCGAGGCTCTCCACGTGTCCCTCTGACTAGCAGATGGCACAGTGGGGAGCGAGCAAGAGGTGAGCTGATTGTCTGCGCGCCGACGGTTGGGTGACAGGACGGCCGCCTGTCACCCTACACCCCACCTTCGTCGGGGGGTCTTAAAACCGTAGATGGCCCCGGGGTCAGCTGGGTGCGAGGGATATGCCCATTGGGTAACCTTACACCCCGGTAACTAAGGCCCGAGACGGCGTGCGGTTTTAGTCTGTTCGATCCCGACATAACCACCCCCGACGGCCGAAGGGGGTGGTATCCATGGGGATTTCCGCACGATAAAAAAAGGGGTTTCATTATATTGGAAAAACATGTATTTTGTATTAAATTTTGTAGATTTTCTAATAATGACATCGAGAAGAAAGAAATTGGGATTAAAGGTACACATAGAAACAATTTTTTACCAACAAAGTGCAGTGTCGTATGTTGAGCTATTTCACGTAAAAGTACCAGAAAAAAATATTTTGTAAATAAAGTCTTCCTAATTTAATAACCTTTTCTTTTATTTTATAAAGAATATTAGCAACTGAAATTATTACTAATATTCCCTCTAAACCCAAGGCTAACAGGTTAACAGCTAAGTTCAAGGGCTTGTGTTAGGAGTGGGTTCACGTCGGTAGTGTAATGACCTGGATTCGAACCCGGGGCCTCTCGATCGTAAGGCGGACTTCTTAACCACTAAGCTGCCGCTTTTTCTCCTGTTTTAAACAATTCTGTATCGCAAACAAATCCTTATAAATAATATTATAGATTACGAATGAGTCAACAATTTTATCGATATCGATACTTTTTTAATTACTTGTTTGGAATCCCTAGCTATTGAGTTGTCATTTTTTTGACAATTCGTCACCCAATCACAGAGGGCGAAACGCATTCTCTCCCCGCCGCGAATTGGTGACTTTGATTTAGAACAAAAACATGCCCATACTCTCTCCACTGGTTATGTGCTCCGTGACCCAAACACTACGAATGAAACTAAAATAACTTATAATTATTTGGCGCTAGCTGTGTCCGCGTGTTCGTCCGCGTGTATTCAGATATTTAAGGTTTTAATTTTTGCGTTAAATTCCCCTCCCACCCCGTGGTCTACCTCATTAGTTCACCTGGGTGGACCACGGGCATTATTCTCTACCGTTGGTTCACCCAGGTGGACTATAGACAAATTTATTTACCCTTGGTTCACCTTTTTCTAAACTCACAGTAGTTGAATATTAGTGAAGTCCAGTCTAGACTCAAACTTGTCGTTTCCGCCATTTAATACTATCATTCAACATACCGTTGGTTCACCCAGGTGGACTACAGGCAAATTTATTTACCCTTGGTCCACCTTTTTCTAAACTCACAGTATTTGAATATTAATGAAGCCTAGTCTAGACTCAAACTTATCGTTTCCGCCATTTAATACTTTTATTATTTTCCAGTTCGGCTATAGAAGAGGGCAAGTGCATATTCTACAACATCCGCAACTTCGTGCGGTTCCAACTGTCCACGTCCATCGCCGCGCTGTCGCTTATCGCCCTCGCTACTCTTATGGGCATACCCAACCCGCTCAACGCTATGCAGATTCTATGGATCAATATTATTATGGACGGTAAGTTGGCCTATCACATCAAAATACTTAGCCGGGATTCGATCTCATTTGATAATAAAACACTATTCCTCGTATTATAGCATTTGATAGTGACGCTCGTGAGGAACAAATTCTGAAATTGCAAAATACGGTTGATTAAGGGAAAAAGTGCTTTTTTTATACCACGTAGTTGGCAGACAAGCACATGGCCCACCTGATGGGAAGCGGTCACCGTGGCCATATGGACGTGTGCAACACTAAGGGTGTCACCCACGCGCTGGAAGGGGGGAAGGCTCGGATGGGGTCCTCCCCACCCCTTCCTAGCTTTCCCCCCTTCCCTAAGGCCTAGTTGAGTTTTACAGTTTACAGAAGCTCAGGCGTCCTCTTTGTATGAATGTATGTATCACACATAAATGCGTGTTCCCCGGTTGGCACGCCTCCTCTCTATGTTTGCTTTCCCTGAAGTACCAGTTCTCGGCCGACCCGCCTCCACTGAGTTTGCTCTCCTCAAAGTGCCTGTTTCGGCTGGCCCGCCTTTTCTCTGTATTTGCTTTCTGAAGTGCCTGTTCCTGGCTGGCCCGCTTTCTCTCTGAAGTGTGTGTTCTCCAGCAGGCCCTCTTCTCTGTGTTTGCTCCACCAGAAGTGCGTGTTCCTCGCCCGGTCCGCCCCCTCTCCGTGTTCGGTCTCCCTGTGGTACGTGTTCCCCGGCCAGCCAATCTCTGTATCTGCTGTCCCTGACGTGAGTCCCCCCCCAGGTCCCCCGGCGCAGTCCCTGGGCGTGGAGCCGGTGGACCACTCGGTGCTGCGGCGGCGGCCGCGCGACACGACGCGGCGGATCATCTCGCGCGCGCTGCTGCTCAACGTGCTGCTCTCCGCCGCCATCATCATCGCCGGCACCCTCTGGGTCTTCAACAGGGAGGTACGTACACACAGCCTCCTTTTTTTCTTTGTACAGAATTTTTTTATACTACGTAGGTGGCAGACAAGCACACGGCCCACCTGTTGGGAAGCGGTCACCGTGGCATTTGAACGTATGCAACACCAGGGGTGTCACACACTGCTGACCGTGGAGGAGGGGGGTGGGAGGGGTTGGGGAGTATGGAGAGGGTATTGGGGCGATGGGGGAGGGGGTTGCAAGCTCTGTTGTGCAAGCGCCAGGGTGTAAGCGGACCATTTTTTATCGTGCCTAAATCCCTAAAATAATTATTATACAAAATATTAATAAAAAAATAACCGATCCCAAAAAATAGCACTCAAAATGTTATTTATTTTCAGTATCATTTTTTAGAGGGTTTCCCTAACGCTATACCAATACCTAGTTAGTCACACAACAGGAAAATTTTCAAAAACAATGATAAAAGTTAGGCGTTTATAACCGCGATATGACGTAACGAATCGCTTTGTTCGTTCTATATTTATTCCCCTTTGTTATTTTGCCTGCCTGTGTCGACAACACAAGTACAAAATATAGTTAATAAATTAAAAATATATAATATTTCAAGTGTTTTCTAAACCAAAAATGGAGGACGAAAATGTAGAAATGGCTTCCTACAACCAGCTAACCCAAGCCAAGGCCCAAGTGGACGAAGTAGTCGATATTATGAAAGCGAACGTAGCCAAAGTTTTGGAACGAGAAAATAAACTATCGGATCTAGATAATCGTGCGGAATCATTGGAGAACAGTGCGTTGCAGTTTGAAAATCAAGCGATAAAATTAAAAAAGAAGTATTGGTGGAAGAATTTGAAAATGAAACTGTTTTTAGTTGGTCTTGGAGTGGTTTTACTGACGTTAATCATTTTCTGGATAAAAGGGGACTTTAACACATCTCCAACTGTTGCAGTAACTGAAACTCCGCACGCCAAACCTAAAACTGTGTAAATCTTGTGACTGGTTGAATACTTACATGTAATTTGTGTTTTTAAACGGAATATATTTCAACGAAAATGTGTGAAAACAGTTTTTTTTATACCTACTAGTGGTGCCAGCAAATTTGGTTGTGCCCTTTTTTCGTTCAAAAATCCCCGTGGTGTCCACCCCCGTCGGCCATCTGTGTTTATGTAGGATTCGAAGCGGCTAAAACCGTACATCGTCTCGGACCGGGGTGTAAGGTTACTAAAAAGCGTTTCCCTCGCACCCCAGCTGATTCCGGGCCATCTACGGTTTTAAAATGGCCCCTTCGACCCCCCAGAAAGGGGGTGGAGCAAGCATCGTGCCGACGCGCTGACGGTGGGGTGTAGGGTAACAGTAGAGTCTGCCCTCTACTAGTCAGAGGGACATATAGAAAGCCTCTGGGTCGCCCTATCGAGGGCGACTCCCGCCGCGGCCGATATTTGCCGCAAGCGGCAGTGTCTCCCCTGTGAGAGGTGTTACCGTCTCCGTTGCCTGGGTGCACCGCGGGGAGGCTCCGGCCCCTACCCAGCTTACCGTGGTTACCGAGGGCCGATTTTAACACCATTTGATAGTGTAAACTCTGATTCGTTTACTAATATACCATTCGATATTTAAACAACAAACTTTCTCGAAATTATAAACCATATGCACAAACTCATGTCCGTCAAGCTGCAGACTGACCGCTTGGCAAATTAAGTCTAATTGGCTACAATTAGATTTCATTTTCGTAGCGGTCAATGATTATAGTTTGGTATTTATAAACGCAACATGACGTAACGTCGCATTGTTTATTCTGTCACTCACCTCGCTTCACTCTCGTTGGTTAACCCTCCAGTGCTACACGCATCGATAATAGTAAAAATAAATTACAAATTATTAAAAAAACTGTGTATCAAAACTGAGCTGTACAAAAAACTGTGTATCAAAATTGAGCTGTAAAAAAAACTGTGTATCAAAATTGAGCTGTAAAAAAATCTGTGTATCAAAATGGGAGATCCTATTAGCCCCGTAGTTACGTATAGTCGTTTGGCGCAAACTAAAGCCGAAGTAGAAGAAGTAGTGGATATAATGACAGCTAACGTCGAGAAAGTATTGGAGAGAGAACAAAAATTGTCTGATCTAGACAATCGTGCGGATGCATTGGTGAATCATGCAAGCGAGTTTGAACATAGAGCTGCGACTCTCAGACAGAAGTACTATTGGAAGAATTTACAATTGAAGCTAATTATTGGTGGTTTTGCTTTGATTTTAATTATAATTGTTATTGTGTGGTCTACTAGCGGTTCTAATGAGACTAGTGTATCTACATTTGACAATAAAACTGGTGGAAAATAACTCGACCTTTGAATAATTTGAAATGGATTGTTATTGTTTCTGAACTACAAGTGTTTTATAGGTTTTTGAACGAAATAGTGCGTGATATCAGTGCCAATCAAATATAGTAATAAAAAAGTAAATAATATGGTACTATTTTTTATGTTAGACCAGCTGTTGCCCGCGGTTTAGTTCGCGTTATATAGTGATTCCGTCCCCGCACAATAATGAAAAAATGCCGTATTTCGTATTCGCGGTTGTATTCTGTGTACAATCATTGTCAAAAGTCCTATGATCATTTTAAAAATTGTTAATGGGGAAAGTAATTTATATTATCATAATGAAAATACTGTTCAACTACTTATAGGCCTCTAATAAAATATTGATTTAAATATAATTAATAGATTGATAACTTTATTTTACAATATTTTTTTTTACAGTAAATACATAAATAGTAGTTGATAGTTGGATAGATACGAGTTTTATCTAAATGTTTTACTTTTATTTTTTTTAATGTTAAGTCCAGTTGAATTTACCCCGCTGAATGGTAAGAAGCTAGGGTAAAGTCCAGAGGGTACGGGCCGCCATTCTAGATATCCTTCGTCCTAAAGCGGTCTCTACCTTCGGCCTAGACAGATGCCTTTTCACGCCCCGCTTAAAGAATTGATTGTAAAAAGAAGGAAATACGTGTGCGGGTAGAGCAATTATCATTTACTTTTGACACTGAATCTCTCCGCCAAATAAATAAAGCCGTTTTTGTGTGAAAAAAGAATATGTACCAACACATTATTTTAGCATTTAGTTACAACATAGAAATAAGCAGATTTTATAGATATTATATTGTGTGTAATCACCGACTGTGACGACAGTGGAGCCATTATTATATATTAACTTTTCCTTATTGTTTGTAATAGTTATATAATCATTATTATAATAGTACTACCTATGTCCGCCGCTTCGTCTGCGTGAATTTTTTTTCTTTATGTCGGTCACGTCAACATGACTTCACCTCGCCTGATGGTAAGCTGAGGCAAAGTCTCTAGAATGGGAGTCACCATTGCAAACACCGATAGTGCCAAAAATGATTTAGATTTTATAAAGGTTTTAATATTTTTTCAGGGAACGCTTATTCTTTTTTTAAAATCAAAGTAGGTTGTGTTATACCTTATAATATTGCCTATCTGCCAGCGAAAGTCCTTTCGATTACCTCTTTTAAATAGACAGGAAGACAGAAAAAAAAAATAATGTTTTTTTGTTGTTGTAGGTATCGTACACATGCATTTATTTAAAACTTGTTATTATTTAAATATTACAAATAGACACATTAATTTTTTTATTGTATTGTTCAAGTGTTAAGTAACTTTTGTGGTTGATTGTACAAACGTTCTTACATTATGTTTTATTTTGTAAATACATGACAACAATGAAACCTAAACGTAAGTAAAAAAACATTACCCTCGCCGGCGCAGTAGGGTAAAAAATTAAAATGTAAGCGATATCATATCAGAAATGAATGTTCAACACGCCAAACTCTGTTCTTATTAATAATTATTATAATAATGTGCTAAACAAACTATTAAACATAATAAGGAAAAGTTTTGATTATTACCTACCTATTTATTGTTTTGATACCTAATATAACTGTTTAAACAAAAGTGTTATATTTTCAAGGTATTTATAATAACTGTTATACTTTGAAGGTGATATTGTGTCTATAAAATTTTGCAGAGTATACACTGACCAAATTAATGGTTTATTGCAAAAAGGGCAGGTAAAAAGCACTCGAAACCGGTGAGCTTGCATTAAATGTTTAATGTCAGTAGAGGAAGCGCGTGATGTATGTGAGGACAGAGGCAGATGGCGGTCTGTTGTCCCTGCCTACCCCGCAGGGAAAAAGGTGTGACTTTGTTGATCATACCTTACCTGCAAGCCAATGAACGAGGCTCTATTACAAGTTTTGTGCTGAAGGTCAAGTGGCACCAACTAGGAGAAAGAGTAAGCGGAACCCTACGGGGTCGGTTATATCGGCCTTGAACCTACTAAAACGTGTGTAAAGTGACCCAAAGGGCATTTCTCTTGAAATATTTTTAATTTTCACGTTTTGTTAGTGCCACCTAGTGATCTATACAGAATAAATGATTTTTGAATTTGACTTCGACCAGGCACCGGAATAGACTGCTAAGTAAGAGTTCGCGGGTTCGATTCCCGCTCAGTGCAAATATTTGTGTGCATGAATATGAATATTTGTATTGGTCTGGGTGTTTTTATGTATAATATATATATATTTACAAAAAAATATTTATGTTTATCCGCGTTCTAAAACCCATAACACAAGTTAGTTAAGCTATTTTTACTTTAGATTTAGATAGCTCTATGTAGAGTATTGTAGAATATTCATTTCCTGATGTTTCATTCGCTTCTTAATAGCCATGGCTAGAATTCACTTTGATTTAAATTATATGTGCAAAATGCATAAACTTTCGACTATATCAAATACTTAGGTATTCTTAATAAAATTCAAGGTTGTTTTATTATATTAATAAGATTAGTAGGTCAATGTTGTAATATATACGAGTATATATATTCAAGTATAATTTTAATTATTAAGATTATAATTACGATTTCAGTTTGTTTTAATTACCTTCCTTAAAAAAATTCAGTGCATGAGTATTAAGCCGCGGTAGCTTAGTGGTCTGGGTAATGGACTGCTGAGATGAGGTCTCGGGTTCGATCCCAGGTTCACCATGGCACACACCAATGACTTTTCGATGCTTTTCGAAGTTATGTGTGTATTTATCGCAGGTTTATAAGTGCCCGGTTAATAGCAATAGGCTCGCCACCTATTACATTGGGACCTAAACATAAACTGGCGAAATGTGGGTGCTAGCACCTCTGCCTACCCCTTCGGGGATATAGGCGTGAGTTTATTTTATGTTCATCATCATCATCATCTCAGCCGAAGGACGTCCACTGCTGGACAAAGGCCTCCCCCAATGATCTCCACGACGACCGGTTCTGCGCTTTTCGCATCCAGCGGTTTCCCGCGACCTTTACCAGGTCGTCGGTCCACCTTGTCGGAGGCCTGCCCACACCACGTCTTCCGGTTCGTGGTCGCCACTCGAGAACCTTTTTGCCCCATCGGCCGTCGGCTCTACGAGCAATATTATTTTATGTTATGTCATGAGTATTTTTATTTATACTCGAAAAGCCCGCGTTTGACCACTATCGCACCTGATGGTAAGTGATGATGTGGTCAACAATGGAGCACGCTTGCCTAGAAGCAACCTATTCATTCTTAACTTGAAGACTACCAGGCTATCAATCAATAAATCAATTAGCATGTCGACGTCCACTGCTGGACATAGGCCTCTCCCAAAGTACGCCATACCACCCGATTCTCCGCCTTCCACATTCAGTCCATCCCAGCTACCTTTTTCAGGTCGTCGGTCCATCTGGCTGGGGCGCGTCCTACCTTCCGTTAGCGCCAGGTTATAGCTTTCCGCCGCCTATTCCGTAAAGGGGGCATGACGGGAACCACGCGGTTCCCAAACCCGAGGGGGCCATCTCGAATCCGGAGATGGCCCGGGTCAAGCTGGGGTGCGAGGGAAATGCTCTTTGGGCCACCTTACACCCTGGCGTGAGAAGACCCTAGACGGCGTGCGGTTTTAGTCGGTAAGAGTCCGACATAACCTGCCCCGCTGGCTAGTCTTATTGTAAAACAGTTCGTGCGTATGAGCGGAATATCCAACATAATATCAATGGCGCATCACCGTATACGTCTGGTCGTTCGGTGCTGGAAAGGCTTGGACAAAACAGGTTATGCAACCACAGCGCACATTCCCCGGAGTGCAACCGATTGCGCTATTTCAAATTCCGTATACATAAAATTTATAAAATTCGGTGCGTCTTTTCGTTGCTGCACCATAAAGACTTGGAATTTTTTACCCGGGTGTGTTTCCTCCCTCCTATAGTCCCGTGTCCTTTAAGCGGGGCGTGAAAAAGCATTTGATGAGGTAGTCAAGCTGAGAGTATTTATTGGTGATTCCTATTCCTGAGAGACCATCGAGGTGAAATCATATTTTTAATTATCAATATTTAAATAATGGTGTTCATTACGCTATCAGCTGATGATAAGTATTAATTAATATAGGTATTATTGGAACCGATAATGAATCACTTATCAAAATAACTAATTAAAAATGTTATTGGTATGTGTGTATATTTATAATGCTATTAGTAACTAATGGTGAAAGTACTTAGGGTTACCACCAAAACTTAGCACAAAACCTGCGTATTGCATCTGATGGATTATTCTGACGACGATCCTGGATTGCCTTATCCAGGGTTGCCACCACTTAAGAAAATGATTCCGGACAAAATCTACGTTTCACTTTTGACAGATGGGTATAGCGACTATTTGAAGGCCTCTGCCTACCCCTTCGGGGATATAAGTGTGAGTTTATGTTATGTTGTGTTATGTTCCTATGTCCACCCCTGTTGAACATCGTCAGCATTTTAATGTTGCTCTGTCCACCACTGGGGAACAATGGGCCATAATTTCATAATTTGCCTCTCTGTCCACCAGTGGTGGATGAATTGGACACCAGGAATATATCCATTACAGTGGTTTGTCTTTAACAGAATCGAGGCTCTAGCATGAAAAAAAAAAAACAAAATCAAAATTTATTTTTCTGTGTTTCAGATGTCAGACTCGAAGATAACGCCACGTGACACTACAATGACCTTCACCTGCTTCGTACTCTTCGACATGTTCAACGCGTTGAGCTGCCGCTCGCAAACCAAGTCGGTGTTCGAAATCGGACTGTTCTCCAACAAGATGTTCCTGATTGCGGTGACCCTGAGTCTGGTGGGGCAGATGCTGGTGATATACTTCCCACCACTGCAGAAGGTGTTCTTGACTGAGGCACTGACTGGACATGGTGAGAGTCTTTTTATAGTATTTTATAGTAGTAGTATCGACGCATTGCAGCTAGACCGTTGTTGTTGGACTTTTTAGGGCTCCAACTACCCTTAACCCGTAACATATAGAAATATCTAATCTACTAAAATTATTTTCAGACATATTATTCCTGGTACTCCTGACGTCAAGCGTGTTCATCGTGAGCGAAGTGAAGAAGTTGATCGAGCGCACCCTCAAGAAGCGGGCCCTTGGCAAGTTCTCGGGGAAATCCCGGGACGCCATGGAGTTCGTATGACACAAGCCGGAGGGGAAGGCGCAGTAAGCGTCGACACCCGGACGGTCTCCCGACAAGCTCCAAGTTCGTATCAAGTTCGTGAGTTAAACAGTGAGTTGCCTGTCGGTAGTGGGGGGAATCCCCCCTTTACTATATACGACGTCAAACTTAACCTACCCGCTTAGAAATCGAGGTAATCAGTATTTTCGTGTTGTCTTGTCCTATGTCTATTTATTACAATTTAATTTTAATTAATTTAAGTAAGTGAATTTATATTTTTTACTTTTTACTAGAGCGCGATGAAAGTCGGTTTATGTTTTTAAATTAATTTTTTAATGTTTTTTTTTTATCATCAATTTGTGACAATGTTTGTAGTAGGTATATGTTAGAATTAGTGTATGTTAGTTCTAAGATTGCAGAGTTTTGTATGTATAGGTCGAATGTTGATACAATTGTATCAAATCTCACTCTAGTTTAATTTTCTTGTCGAACTTTGCAATCTTTGAATGTGGAGATGTGATACAAGATACAATATCATTCGAACGCATTTATTTATAATGACATTTTTTATTGGCGCTATAGAATTATGAGAATAGACTAATTTATCCAATGAAATTGATATTATTTTGATATATTGACTACTCTAACAAAAATATAAGTGTATCTTTTGCTATTAAACAAAAAAATACTCACCAAACATCTTTATGATACACATTTTCATCGTATGTGTATCATAAGTCATAATTTGCTAACTAAATTTGTATCGACGTAGTTTGTATCATACATGTATGTATCATACATCTGTGTATCATTGGTATATAATGTCGTAGTGACGTATGATACTTCAAAATTATGTAGATGATAATTTTTTCATTATGAAGTACAAATTCTCACTTACTTTGACTAATGTGTCGAGCTAGATTCTTGCATTTGAAGCAGGTTACACTTTGTTTAGTAACGGTTTAGCTTACATAAATATATAATTGTATAATATACAATGATTCTTACACAAAAAACATAAATAAATATATAACTAATACTTCTCTTACACGTGCGGAAAAGTTGTATAGCACTATCGAAAATAAATTACTAAAATTGTGTGTAGTTTCTCGATAAAACTATTAAAATACATTCAAGCTAGAGTATAAGTCTGCACAGTTAGCACATTCAAAATGATGGCCACATATTATGGAGTTTTTTTACTTAGTGTGTTTTTTGACATTGCTTATATTTTATGATCAAATAAAAAAAAAAATGAAATATGTGTCAGGGTGTATCTTGATTTCTATGCAAGTCAATTTTTTTTTGAAAATTGTTTTTTTTCCCTTACTGAAACTTTTGCAGTCGTTTTGCAAAAATGCTTAAATTAATTACAAACAAATATATAACAACTAACTATAACGAATGTATGTAGTTTTTTCTTATTTCCTAAGGAAATATATATCAATAACATTCTGAACGCATTCACCAGATATATTCTTAGCTTCATTAGGAATAAGACAAAAAAAACTAAGTAATGTCCATAAGTCATGACGACAAAATTTCCGTGTGAAATATTATGATATTTTAGTATTAGATACTCCCTATTATATGGGACCGAAAAATGTATCTCGCGATCGTAATCGAATAAGACACCTCTGCCTACCCCTTAAGGGATGTACAGGCATGTTTTCTATATCATTCATATTTATTTATCTAGTGTTTAAAATTTGAACACTGTTTCTAGATATTTTGTAAAATAAAACAATTTATGCAACAATCTAAAGATTAAAACTTATAAATTCGCCTAATTCTACTAAAATCTAAGTAGTTTTTGTTAGAGGCTATGTTATTTAGTGGCAGTAGGTAGTACTAATAAAGTGTTGTACTTCAAGTACAACCAAGTACATCAAGTACTTTGTTATACTTGAAGTACTTGGTCCCGTGACACAATTATCATGAGGTCTCAGGTTCAATGCCTACCACTATAACCGCAATATTGTATAAATGGCGTTAGATCTAAAAGTTCATCATTAATTTAAACTACAAAATTAGAATTTCAATGAATTTAATCATTATAAATTTATCTTTCATGAAACCGAGTGTAGACATAAAAAAAAATAGAAACACATAATATAACTTATATCAAATTATATATCTAGCTGGGTAAATAGCTTAATCACCAGTTATTAACAATGATTATTGTTATCGAGCAGGCTGTATCAGACTCTCATTAAATACATGTATTAGACATTATATATAAATATGACACTAATAAATTATATATTTTATTAAGTATATATAAATGACCTACATACTCATCAATCTGTTCTTTTATAAACATAATATGTGTCTTATAATAAGTGCACTAACCTAAATTTTAACTTATATTTATGACGTGTATCAGACATGTAATTATATATATCAAGAATATAATATTATATTTATATATTTAATTATGTCACCTATTAGTTTTATAATAATATTATGATGTGTTTTAAACTATCGACGAGCATGTGTAAACGCGATTTTTTCGATATAATATGCTACTTTATATTTTAAAATTTTATCGACTAAAAAGTGCGCAATATATATATTTTATCGACTAAGTAAGTCTATGCGTCTGCGCCACATCTTCGTTTTGGGATCATAAAATAAGTAGTAGAAAAATAGATATTACCTTCCATATCTTACTTCTAAAATATATATTATCTGTAACTTAATATATAGCATTTAAACCATTGATTTCTGTAATAGTTTTGAGAATGACTGACTGTGATAAAGAATTGTTGGCCCCGATGGAAAATACAAGGTTCTTAGTGTATTATTGTAACACGTTGTGGATTTAAAGCAGTATTCAGTTTAATTTAGAACGTATGCTAATAAACTTACGGTATACTTTCGCTTGTATTTCTGGATTCATAATAGCTTCACGGCTTTGTGAGATGCAGCCTAATTTCAATCGGTTATCATTAATTAAACATACACAAAGTTTTTAAACCTCTAATACGTGACACTTTGGCCTAGATCCTTCTAGAAATCCAAAGTCATTTCATGGTGCCTTCTTTTTTTTTCATGCGGAAATCCCCACAGATATCCTCTCGCTGGCCTACGGAGGTTGTTATGTCAGACTTGAACCGACTAAATCCGCACACCGTCTCGGGTCTACATGGGTATAAGATGTCCATAAAGCATTTCGGTCGCACTCCGATTGACCCTGGGCCATATACGGATCCCAGATGGCCCCCTTTCATGGTACCTACATGGCTAAACGCTACATAATCCGTGCGGTACTGAAAATTCGAAAGTTTTATAGTAAACCCTTTGACTTTGCGATAATTTGCGACCATCCCATTTATATTAATTGTCTAGATTGCTAGATGTTTGTTAAGTCAAAAGAATATTATTATCAACTGATATTTTAATGTATAGATTTTAGAAGTTTTCTTACTACTTTTGTTACGTTATGACTATGGTATACCTCGACTGTATGGTCTAAGAAGGTGCTTAATGAGTGTGTGGTCGTTGAAAGTAATATTCTTGATTGTAATATTACTCTGGTTTGATGGAAGTAAATGAAAATAAGTTGAAAGTTTAACAACTTTTAGGAAGTTAGGAAATGTTCTGAAACATCAGTTTTGAAATGAAAGAGGAAATTTCGTCCGAAAATTGTTTATGGTTGATGTTGAATGATGTTGAATGATGTTTTTGGTTAGTATTGTTTATTAATGATATGTCAAACTCCATCGTACCTTATACGAGAATTTTATTGGTGATTTTTGTGCAAAAGTGTGATAACTATAAAACAGCATTTAGGTTTTCAATCTCAAAAAACAACATAAATATGTTTTAAATATTTAAGAAATAACACCTACATTATTCTATAGATTGGCCCATCGATTAAAAAGTGAATTGATGATTTGACATTGTAGACAATGGGCTTCGTAAAAATGTCTTACGAAACTTGATAAACATATTTATTGCATTATATTTCTAGAGTACCTATATTTTCTAAATCTAAATGGTATCTTTAATCCAAGTTTTGGCACTTCACTTGCACGCTTGCTATGCGCACGCGATACTAACCTTAAGCCGTTCAGTGCCTTGTGCGACTGCTTTGTGGTGTTCTCAACGTGACACGCATGAGTCAACGGACGGCCTAAAAGTGCAAATACGCACCTACGTCGATCGTACGTTAATTTACCTTCTCGTGTTGTCATAATATTTGTTAGTCAATGTAATATGATTTTATTATTAGATAAATTATGAATTCTTCTTATAAATAATGTGCTTTTAGGTATTTATGACTTAAACTCGATTTTTGAATGACTATTACTTTATGAGAAACTAACTACTGCCCGCGTCTCTACCTAAGTGGAAAAAGTGCCGACATAAGAAATAAAGAAATTATTATTTTCTAATATAGGTTAAATGAAAAGTCTTGAGAGATTTCATAATATATTGAATGGTTAGTATATGCAATCTCACTAGACCGACATTACCCCAAATTAAAAAAATACTTATTGAAATTATCAACCATCATATAAATCCAACAGCTAATTTTTTGAAGTAACAAACTGTTAACTAAGTTGTACAGTAAGCTTCAGAGAAAAGGAACCCCCATTTGACGATAAAATTCTAATAAAATTAACGATTGACCATTGATTGGCCAATCGCTTTATGGAGAATATCGAAATAAATTGTTTCGTTTCTAGACTAAAAGATCCTTACGAAGTTGGGAAGAGTTGAGTAAGATGATAAGTCATTCAAAAATCGAAGAGTTTATCAGATAGATGTAATAGTATATAATGTTTCTATGTGATCCCAAGTCATATCTATAAGGGTCTGCGACCGATATATTATCTTTTAGCTGTTGTTTGACATGCGCACGCGTCTAGCAAACTGTCGCGTTTCAATTTTAAGTATTTACCGCACAAAATCTACCATTTTGGTAGTTTTCTAGCCATACGCAGATAATAAATTCGTCTATATGGATTTTTTTTAATTGTTTTATAATCGATATAAGACAAATAGGCATGTATGGGAAGAGTACTATAATTCAGACACCAGTCAATATCAAGATAACTCAATACAGATTAAGAGTTAACTCATACTAGTACGTTTAAACCTGCCCAAAAATAGACCATTACCGTACCTACGAGTATATCCTCTGACTCTGCTACAAACATTGTAAAGAGATACAATTTTTCCACTTATGACCCTTTCATACAGATAACTCAGTATGAATATGTTGTGTGAAGCAAAGTATAAGTAGATGGGCCATGTGTTTGTCTGCCACCAAGAGTTTGACTCATAAAGGGCTTCACTATGTAAGTCCACGGCTATAGGTATGAGTTGACCCTTGAGAACATGTCCATTCACTCTATATACTATCGTAACCCTTCCAACAAACCTAAAAAAAATTAAGGTCATTTGCCACAGTTGACAATTTGCTAGGTGCGTGATGTCTTTCTAGTTATAAGATATTTGGTGTTTTAAATATTTAATCCAATATGTAAATGTATGAGTAGGGATTGACTCTCTGTAGTAATAAGGCACTTAGGCATTTCTATGAGAATGTAGAAAATTACTGAAATTTTAATGTATTTGAAGTTTTACATAATAATATAATAATAAATAATTGATCAAAATATTTGTAGTCTTTTATAAGGTTGTTTGAGAATATGATCGTTACGATTATAACAGTGAAAAATACGATTCAAGTTATGATCGAGATTTGTCAACGATTGTATTCTCAATCAATATTTTGTATTCTAAATACATCTCTTAACTGTTTTCACCTCTTTGTAAAATAGTGAAATTTTGGATTGAACCAGTTAACTAATGTATAGTTTCCATTCTGTTGACGTTTGCACTGTCTCGGTTTGTCAGGGTGATAAGAAAATTGTTGTCATTTCAGTATCAGGCTATTGGAAACAAAACCTTTCATACAAAGACCTTTATTATTGTTTAACACACTAGATATAATGAAGAAAAAGTGTATTAACGTATTTTGAGGGTAGTTACAGATATAAAGAGCTAACCTCTCTACATTATCTTCGACTACCGTCAAAATTCGGCGATTTTGGGTGTCCAGTGGCTATGCAATCACTAATAAAATTGTCTAATATAGTGACTTGATCTTCTTAGTGACGCGAATTATTTGTTTGTAAATGGCATATACGCACGTTTTTACTCAGTCGCCGTGTTTGGCCATAGATTCTGTCTATTAGACTTGATTTGTTTGTCTACTATTAATTCATATTCTACATAATATAAAGGTGCGTCCACGCTAGGCGAGCCGAGCACGAGCGGAGCACGAGCCGAACACAATTCGTCTAGTGTGGACCGACTTACAAGACTCGAACGAGCGCGCTGCGAGCATTTTGTTCGTGCTCGGCTGTGTTCCTGTGGTTTTGTGACGAAAACAAAGGATTTCGAGGACAGTGATCGTTGTAGATTCGTTGTACGTCCACACTTGACACGCGAACGACGAAGCCGAGAACGGCTCCGCTCGTGCTCAGCTCGCCTAGCATGGACGCACCTTTATATTATGTAGAATATGAATTAATAGTAGACAAACAAATCAAGTCATTTGTCAAGATCGTCACATATTGCTCACATGGTCTGAGGTCTGGTTTTTCCAAAAGTCTTGATACTTGTAATAAAGTAACGAGATTTGTTAGTTAAGGCAGTGTCAAACGCTCCCTGTTAGTCAAACATAGCAGCAGTCTAAAGTATGCAATGGCATAACTATGTACAAATTGTACACCCTGCAAATAAAAATAGTTCCAATGTGTTTCGGTTTTTATTTATTTTATACCTGTTTTAACCGTACAACTACTGATGGTGCAACGGCAAATATTTTTTTACCCGACAAAGAAAAGAGGGTAATGTTTTTTGTTATAGTAAGTACCTCCAATTGTATATTGAAGAACATGTTACCACTGATGGTACTATGGCAAATATTTTTGACGGAGTACCATCTAGTACTTAGACATTTTATCTTCGTTGATACCTCAGCAAATACTTTCCTTCCTTTACCACGGTACTTGTTAGCCACCTTAACATAGATGAGAGTGGAGTGGACCTACCAAATAAATAGTAATTTGTTAGTAATATTTTATTTTACGTACCTACTTACTAAAAATAAAGCGTATTTAATCACAACACTTAATTGACTAGGAATTTAGAGTTATTACGGTCGACGAGGATATTTATTCTCTTAGTTAGATACTGCTTGATGGTTTATTTTTACAAAACTTTTTTACAGAAATAGTACTTACCCCTGTTTTTTTACATTCATAAGAGTCGGGGGTACATTTTATGTGTTTTAGTGATGTCAAATTAGTTCAGTAAAGTTTTGAACCTCAATTTGTACCACTGATGGATTTATGCCCTGCCACTTTGGGCATAAATCAGGCATTTGTAAATCATAAATGCCTTATTTATAAATCTATATTGTAAATGAAATGTTGTATTCCTATAAATGCATTGATTGTCTGACTATCGCGATATCATTACTTGACAACGGTAATTTATAACATAGGTACTAAGTGTTACTAAAAATCTAGATCGCAATGAAGCCTTTAAATACAGTAAAGTAGCATGCTAGGTAAGGTTCTCAGTGCGAGCTGCTCATGATACCGTGATACCATGAAAAAATTGTCACGTGAACAAAACTTCACTTTAACCTCATCTCTCCACTTTTTTTGCGATTTCATTTGTCAAGAGAAAAGAAGACAATTGAATGAAATTTTAAGCAATTGCATGCTAACTATTTCCAATGATTTTCTGATCAGAAAAAATGATCATCCAGGACGGGACTTGAACCCGTGACCAGTCCCTTACAGGGGGAATGCTCTCTACGGCTTAGGCGTCCTAAGCCGTAGAATATATCGGAAAATTTCGAACATCTAGGATGGGTCCAGGTAGCTCAGTTGGTCAGAGCATTCCCCCTGTAAGGGACTGGGCCTCGATTCTGCTAAAGGCAAACCACTGTAAAACCACTGACACTCTTAAAATGCTATTTAATTTTAGACTTTACCGTTATACAGTTTAAGTCTAAAATCAAATGAAAAGAATTCGTTTAACTTTTTCATTCGCTCTACAAAATATCATTTGACTTTAGACTTTAACCTGATAACAATAAAGTCTACAATTAAATGGCATTTTTTAGAGTGTCAGTGGTAAATCAGTGGTTTGTCTTTAGCAGAATCAAGGCCCTGGTCACGGGTTCAAGTCCCGTCCTGGATGATCATTTTTTCCGATCAGAAAATCAAAAGAAGACAAGTTTTACAGATGCCATGCGGTCATAGAATTACAAGGCGACCACTTTAACATAATCGACGACCATTTGTGGTTGGTTCCATGTGGAGAACCACGCGTCCATATCTTCCCAGAAGTGTAGCATCCCTTTACTGCTGGGGTTGGTCCAGGGTTTGGGTCGCCCTCCCGATGTCTGCACGCCGTCTGGGAATTCTGTGATGCTACCTGCAGCTACCCCCAGAGTCAGGTAAAACTGAAAATATAGAAGCGAAATCATGCATTAGGGAGATCCGATTCTCAGCTTTCCATGGATTCAACGTACGGGCTGGGTCCATGGCGTGGTATAGAGAGGAACCCCGTGACGGTGCCTAGGACTTGCGACCCAGAAGTAGGTTTAGGGTGGCCACCTTGCGACGCGTCAGCGCTCACCCACCGTCAGTAGTGTTTTCCCCCCTCTACCTATCCAGATTTGGTACGATCCTATCAATGCCGTTTTGGATATCCGATTTAATAAAGAGTTTACTGAAGCTCTTGGTAATCAGAGGTCTTTAAACAACTTAAGGCTATAGTAAGAAAGAGAGAAAATAAAAGTTTCTTTTTTATATTTAGTCCACCGGATTGCCTTGAACCTGATGGTAATCTTAGATGGAGTCCGAAAATTAGTGGTCACCATTTCCAGGGATTGCCCCTGGAATGGTATATCTCTACCCAAACAGCCTTCTTCACATCCCGCTTAAAGAATAATTTATTTAGTGCATAGTGGTCACAATCTAACTTGGTAAGCTTTTGGAGTAGTGTGGGTCCCACTACTCCAAAACCTTGCCAAGTTAAATGCTGTACACTAATACTTGTTTAAATGCGACACATTTTGCCACAAACAAGTATAGTGTACGGCAACTAACTTGGCAAGGTTTTGGAATAGTGGAGCCTATATAGTACTCCAAAATTTTGCCATGTTAGATGCCGTGAACTATAGGTACCTACGTAAGAAGCACTTACATGATCATCGAAAGGTGCCATCTTGGTGCCAGCAGCGAGCAGAGTCCGAGGCAACTGGCCACAAGTTTGAGGAATGCGGCCAGACAGACCACTGGCAGTCGGGTCCACACGCGCCCACTCAACCCCGTCCACTGACAGAGTTATACGTTCTGTAAAGGAAATAAAACAATCATGTCAAGCGGTTGTCCGTGTCGATAATAAATTTACACCTTCAAGAAGTAACCAACGAATTTTCATTTAGACGTCGTCGGCTTCTAATGGTACGAACCACACTTCTCTATTCGCTATTCGCCTTTATTCACGTGTATTGTAGTGCCTTGGTCACTATTCTAAGACGAATTATGGAGGATTTAGGTAGTCATCTATAAGAATTTCCTCGAATACAATATAGGCGAATAGCGAAGTGTGATTGATTCCAGTAATTAGAGTAACTACCGACCGAACTTCAATATTTTACGTGAAGTGAATGCCAGTTAACCACAACCCATTGGTTTCTTTTTATAACACCGAGATGGCAGAAAAGCGCACGGCTAACCTGATGGGAAGCGATCACCGTGGCCTATGGACTTGTGCAACACCACTCACGCTGTCGACCCTGTAAATACCTTTTAAAACCTTCCTGAGGATCCTGCGAGTGGGAGGCGCTACCATCTCTGTTGTCCCAGTGCACTGCGTGGAGATTCCGGCCCACGATGTAGTCTTTCAAAACTGTCGATAGGTACATAATTATATAGTTTATGTTTACCTGGTGCCCATCTCACAGCGTACTCGTGGAAGTCATCGCCCCACTGGCGACCATTACTCAAAACGTTGTTGCTTAGCAGAGAGTTGTAACATTGGAAGTCCATGACTGGTCCACCAAATAGCACCTGTAATGAAATTAAATGCCCATCATTAACAACTGGCATGTCGCTTAAATATAAAGTAGTTCTGACTGTCTCATGAAATGTCCCGTTCAACTATTTAGGTAGGTACCTACTTTATTGGAATACTCTGTGGCACCACTGCGCAGTTCCCTGTTCCCTCGCGCTGATGCTATCTTTATAACTCCAGAACTGTAATGCGTGTTCCCGTATTTCTTCAAGAAAGGCTCTAGCAAGATTTCTGGAATAAATAAGTACATCATGAACAGTAGCTCATAACCAAACTAGATTATCTTAGCAGGCATTAAGCAATGGTTCGGTTTACTCTGTTGGTTGAGGAAGGTGGCCCTGACCCAGGCTTTCCTCTCAGGTTTGTGGATCCGACAGAAGTTGCTCCCAGATAAACGAAAATAAAGAAAGGAAAAGCAAGGTTCTCCAAAGTGCCATTTTTGCATGTACCGAGACTACAGTGTGGCACTCGGCGGTTATGGGGCCCGCGGGCCAAATATTCACTTTATAAATAAGGACTTCTAGGAGTTTTTTATTCAGTCTAGAGTATATTGAGAAATCTTCATACATAATATCCATGGCATGTGTCGAAATATCTCTTCACTTTTTTATGAGAGACATCTCGCGCTATCTATTAAACTGTTCCGGGACAATTAAATATACCTACCCATGCACATTTTAAAAAGTGGACATTTGGCCAATGGGTCAGTTTTTACGTGCACTCGGGTACTTGTAGTAGAGATGTGTTATGGAAAAATATTTCTTACTAACCTGGATATATCCAATCTCCTTGTGGCAATTTGGCTCTCACATATACAGTGCCGTATGTGAAAGCGAAGCTCTTCGACGTGATTTTGCCGCTGACTATCGGCGGCAGAATGTTGGCACCCCATGCATCCTTCATACAAGCTGCTGCAGAAGCCGTGCATCTGAGGATAGAAATTTTATTCTTGAAACTGGTTTAGTCATGTTTGGTCCAATCCACCTAATTCGCAGTTAGTCCAATTCGCGGTTAGTTCAATTCGCGGTTAGTCCAATTTGCGATTAGTCCAATTCGCGATTAGTCCAATACGCGATTGATCCAATTAAGCGATTGGTAAAATTTTTAGTTTTTACTTTTTTTTTTTAAATCAGGTCCACTATTAGGGCAGCCCACCTCATGGGAAGCGGTTACCGTGGCCTATGGACGTGGCCTACTTACCCACTAAACAGATTGAGGGATCCAGTGAAGATGGACGCATCAGTAAACCCTGGCTGTCTCTGCTGCAGTTTAGGTGTGATGCGAAGGTTCCCTCCATTCACCGATACAGTCGGGTCTTCGGGCAACCGTTGGTACGACACGAACGGGAACTCCTGGGATGTTAAATTTATTACATGAATATATAATTTTCTACTCGTTTAAGCGGGGTGTGAAAATTGATGAGGCCGTTAAACTAAGGGCCACCACTGTAGCACTATCGGTGTAATAGTGGTGACCCCGGACCTAAGACATTACCTTTAGCTTACCATCAGGTGAGGTGAAGTCATGTTGACATGTCCTATATAAAAAAGCTGTTGCCCGTGGCTTCACATAAGTGGATTTCTGTTCCCGTAAACGCTTCCCATGTTTACCTCTATGTGTTATTCCAACCCATAATCCATCTCCGTAACAAACTTAGCCTTAGTTTTAGCTCGGCAAAAGTGAACTTAAGGATGGGATTTGAATCCGCGACCAGTTTCTTACAGGAGCCATCGCTGACTAACTGAGCTACTTGGAAGTACTCCGGTATACCTATTATACGTCTTGGGTTAATTATATTATATTCTTTTTTCAGTACAATAAATAGTAGTGGGTAGTAGGTACGAACGGAATACTGAAAAGGTCATTGTTCCGTCTTAAGTATGTAGTGAAATTCCGGTATTCCCCTGATCATCATACAACCAACGGTAAACGTAAATTTTTTAATTGACGCATTCGCTAAAAGTCCCCTGAACCAGCTTAGTCATGAACTCGTTTACTTAATCGTGTTCTGCAGTTTGATTCAAACTTTTATTAGAAAGCAAAATAATTTGATTATTTCTATCAATCATCATTCTCTGAACCTTTTCCCAACTCAGTTGGGGTCGGCTTTCCAGTCCAACTGTGATGCGGCTGAACTTCGATATTTTACGTGGAGCGACTGCCATCTGACCTCCACAACCAATGGCGATATCGAAGTTCCAAGTTAGACTGGTTGGACTTTTGAGGGCTCCAACTACCCGTAACGACTGCCATAGATGTTTGTATGGCAACCGGGACCGACGGCTTAACGTGCTCTCCGAGGCACTAATAAACCTGCGATAAATACACACATAACTTCGAAAAGCATCGAAAAGTCATTGGTGTGTGCCATAGTGAACCTGGGATCGAACCCGAGACCTCGTCTCAACAGTCCATTACCCAAACCACTAGGCTACCGCGGTGATTATTTCTATCAATATAAAATTATAAATTAGCTGTGTCTGTAAATTTCAATTCTTGTTTGTTCGCGATGGACGCAAAAACTATTGAACGGATTCCCATAGAGTTTTTCTATTGAGGTCATGGTTAGACTTAAAATCTCCTGTATATTTGATTGCGATTTGGTTACCTAAGTAGAGCCGGAGATATGACTAAAACGAAACATACATACATACACACAAATCACGCCTTTTTCCCATTGGGGTAGGTAGAGACAACATCTTTCCACTTGCTACGATCTTGGCATACTTCTTTCGCTTCTTCAACTTTCATAATTGTTTTCATATATGCACGCCGGTTCCGGGTACTCTTGACGATACTACTAAAACGGTAACTGACATCAATGCGGGCAGAGCCACGTGAATCAGCAAGTGATAATTTATAATTATGTACATACTAATTAACATAAGACGCGAAAATCTAGATCTCATAAGTGTATACTACTTACCTACATTATTTTATGAGTTTAATAACCTTTAACAAATTCTAATTACTAAAATTGCCTCAGTGACGCAGTGGCAATAAATACGACAGCTTTGATGATCATTATGGGTTCACATACACTACCCTTAGTGTTGCCCACGTTCATAGGCCAAGGTGACCGCTTTCCATCAGGTGGGCCGTGTTCTTATCTGCCACCTAAGTAGTATAAAAAAGAGAGATCTTTGAAATATGATACAACTATTCCTAAAAACTTTTTGGCAGGTAGAATCACTAACCGCTGAATAAACTGGAATGTATTGTTCTATCTGCCAGACATCATCTCGAAATGTCTCGAAGTTATCTTCGAAGATCGTCTGGCCTGCGCACGCGGTGATTCCACTGCGGAGTTTAGTTGCTGTCGGTCCACAAACCGTGCTTGTAGGTATTGTGGGGTTCACTGTTGGGATTGTCCCAGGGTTCGATCGGTCGTCTAAAGCTGGAGAAATAAGAATATTTTAGTTAAACAGTGTAATAGGCGACTGTAAAGGTGCATAAAGTCTCCGGTAGAACTTTTTATGGAGTTGGTTTCCTTCCTTCTACAGCCCCGGGCCCTTTAATCGGGGCGTGGATAAGCTTCTGATGAGGCCGTCAAGCTGGGGGCCACCACTGTAGCGCTAACGGTGTATGTAATGACCCCATTTCTGAGACGTTACCTTTAGCTTGACCATCAGGCGGGGTGAAGTCATATTGACGTAAGTATAAAAAAGTGAGAAGAAACTTCCTTTCATAATTTTTAGTTTCATATATATTACACAAAGAATTTATAGACACACTCTATATAGTTTTGTACTTATGTGTTGTAGTGTGTAATGGGTGCACCTACTCATAGATGGAGAAGGCTCTGGCGCAGGCGTTCCTCTAGGGTTGAGAGTTCAGACGTCAGTCACTCTCGTAAAGGCCTGGTTAAGCCAAATCACTAGATAGTGTTCATTCCGTACACGCTGAGGCTTTGGAGTGATCTCCCTGCTGTGGTTTTTCTTTGCGTCTACAAAAAGGGGTTCTTCAAGAAGGGCGCAAGCGTGACGTCCCTAGTATTGCACACGCCCTTGATGTCCCTATCAGGCGGACTGTGTGCTTCTTGGCCACTTAAATGGTTTAAAAAAACTCACCTGAAACCGTAAAACTCAAGTTGTCCTTTATATATCCAGCTCTGTTAGCCACCACTACAACATAATAATTGATGACGTCACCAACTTTCAGATCCACATTTGGATCCTCGAAGGTCCACCTTCCATCTTTGGCTCTCACAACTTCACCAGAAATGGTTCCTATGTCTGATTGCCTTATCGCGCGATTTATGTTCCCTTGGAAGACGAACAGGCTTATTCTATTGTCATCTAGAAATTGTAAGAAGAAATGGCGAATTAAATGGTTTTCATCCCACCCTCTCCTTTCCTATAAGTACAGAACTACACGTGCCAGGCTGAGGTATCACCCTCACACAGTGCAATCAATTTCATCAAGAACCAAGCGGTTCGGTGCCTCTTTTATTTGCCGCTCCATAAAGACTTGGAATTCTTTACCAGCGCATATATATCCTTCCTCCTATTAGTCTGGGGTTCTTTAAGCGGGGCGTGAAAAAGCATTTGATGAGGCCGTCAAGCTAAGGGCCGCCACTGTAGCACTAGCGAACGGTATTATGTAGTAGTGACCCCGGTCCTGAGACTTTACCTTTAGCTTACCATCTCAGGCCAGGTTAAGTCATATTGGCGTGTCCTTAAAAACCCTATCAATATTTTCGGGACCAAAGTCAATTTCAGCTGCAACCCATTACACAAGCTAGTTTAGCTATGCTTACTTTGGGTCTAGATATTGAATGTCAATTTATATAAAAAATACCCTTTTCAGGGTAATTGAATTATCATTTACATAAAAATTAATGGTTGACACTTGGCACTTTATAGTAATGACCTCACTTACATACGTCAAATAAAAATACATAAAACTATTTCTCGGAATCACATTATTTTTCTTAATACTGATTACGGAATATCTTGATAAAAACAAATCATTGTAAGTATTTGTAACTCTATATAATTATAAGTTTGTTGGGTATATAAATTTAATTAGTAATAAACTAACAATAGGTGATATTCAACAATAAATTGTTATCCTGTGAGGTCAAAGTATTCATTAAAAATGTCGAAGTAGGTAGGTATGTTATATTTTTGTACTCTAGCCCCTTCTTATTTTTAAGTTTTATTATTGTGTTGGTAGCTGTTAAACTTATAACAGTACAATATATACATATCGTGAGTTATACCTATCGCATTTCATTTGGTATTTATCTATACACCACCACAAGTACTTCATATTGTAGGTATTTCATTGAAGGACTAAGAATCTTGAGAAAAATGAATGAAACAATGTCTTAACTGACCTGGTATCGAGGCTCTAAATCCATTAGGTTTCAATGCTTGCACAGTCACTGCAGGAACTTGATATTGACCGTGTATTAATTGTGTAAACACTAAAATTAGCGCGGAAACGCGTGCGATCTTCGCGGCAGACATCTTGAAACTGATGAACTCATGAGTCTTTGTACTGAAGTAGGTATTGTATTGACATCAAGAATTAATTGCACTTATATTATGTTGCTCCGTGAGTCATATCTCGATAATTATTAATAAAGATTGTATGTTGGTAATCATTGCATGTCAAAAGGTTAAGTTTCTCAGAACAATATCCATTATGTTAAGTTTTAGTTAGCTGTTTAAGTGTATTTACATACATACATACCTACATACAAATCACGCCTTTATCCCATTGTGGTAGGCTAGGCAGAGACAACACATCACCAATATCTTAGTCTGCATCCGAGGCTATTACAACGGAGTTCAAGGTTCGCTTACTCATTCTCTAGCTTTTGATTTGGTTTATACGGCTTTTATGGGAGCGACCGCTATCTAACCTCCACATTCTAGGTTCCTACACCAAGAAAAGAACAGATACTTAGTTGTCGTCTATTTTCTATAACACTTATTATAAATTTGAAAGTTGTTGGTGACTATCGAATAAATAAAATACTTGGGTTATTTAATGAAGGATTCTGAATATTGTTTTTTTTTAAATATATTTGTTCGTGATGGACGCAAAAACACTGAACACTGATTTTGTTGCGGGTTTTGTCTAAAAAGTCTTAGTCAGACTTAAAATGTTAGGTATGTCTAATCACAATCGGTTGAGTAGAACCGGAGATACAGTCAAATACGGGAAATCTGACGTCTATGTGGGCGGAGCCGCGGGTCTAAGCTAGTAAATAATACACCTCTACAGGTATAAACAAGGGTACCATAAGTAGTTATGTGTTAATAATAAGAATGCAGATATAAAAAGAAGAAATATATCCGATTTTCTGTTTCGTGTTTGTAAATCAAAACCAGTTGTGAGTATGTAGGTACGCACAGGGCACTGACTCCAATAGTTGCAAGATGATAATTTGACTCATTAATATCCCCGAATAGTTTATTAATTTTAATGTTACCATCGTTGGCATCGTTTTTTTAACACGTAAATCCCCAAGGATACCGACCCCGTCCGCCATCGAGGGTGGTTATGTTGGAATCAAACTTACTAAAACCGCACACCATCTCGGGCCTTAATTACCGGGATGTAAGGTTACCCAATATAGGCATATCCCTCACACCCCAGCTGACCCCGGGCCATCTACAGTTTGAAGATGGCCGCCTTGACCTCCGAGAGGGGTGTGGAGGAGGGGGACATGCCTTCTTATAAAAATTCGTATGATTAAAAAAGATAACCAAAAATCCCCTGTGCCTTGAGAGCTACTTTGTTTACATTTATATAATCTTTGCCAGAACATTGACATTTAGACAGAACTTGTCTTTAGATAACAATGAGACATTATCTATATTTACAATTTTTTTTTGTTTGGCGTACCTTAAAGTATTACCTATTATACATATAGACGGTCTCTGTAGCGTAGCGGTAGTGCATGCGACTGCTACGCAGGGGGCGCGGGTTCGATTCCCGCTCAGTGCAAATATTTGTATGCATGAATAGAATATGTCTATTTGCATTGGTCTGGGTGTTTCTATGTATAATATGTATGTATTTACAAAAAAAAAGTATAATACATATTTATCAGCATTCTAGAACCCATAACACAAGCTAGTTTCACTAAGCTTAGTTTGGGTCTGGGGAGCGTTGTGTATATTTATTTTTTGTCGTAGAATACTTATTCCTATCCACATTATCTATCATCATTGAAAGGTTTCATTTTACACTTGGGAGTCCGGGATCCATTCTCCTATCCTTGATGGATTGAATCTTGGATTTTATGGGATCGACTACCGTCTGACCCCAACCCCGAGAGCAAAGAGTGCGCCAGAGCCTCTTCCGCCAATCAGCAGGAGTACCAGCTTGCAAGTGTGATTGACTTGGGGTCTGAAAATCTTGGTGAGTTCTCCAAGTAAATCAAAATTCAAATAGGTCTTAAGCTTTCGAAACCGGTGAGCTTGTATGAAAGGTTTAAGACAGTAGAGAAAGCTCGGGAAGTATGTAGGGACAGAAGCAGATGTCGGGCTGTTGTCTCTGCCTACCCCGGAGGGTAAAGGCGTGAGTAATGTATGTACGTAAAACAAAACTTTTTTTTCATACTACGTGGGTGGCAGACAAGCACACGGCCCACCTGATGGGAAGCGGTTACCGTGGCTTATGGACGTGTGCAACATTAAGGGTATACACACGCGCTGCCTCCCTGAAGGGAATTTAAGGGGGGAGGGCTTGGAAGGGATGGGGGGAGGAGGGGTACAGTGAGCTCTGGCTACCCCACTTACCGGCGAGAACACAACACGATGGTTATTATGGCCGCGGTCTTCTTTAGGGCGGAGGTACTACCCCAGTCGGACAGCTCATTTCGGACGGGAGATACCGTCGTATCCTACCTCCTAAACTATCTTTAAACTTAAAAAACTAACTTTAAAACACCATTAAATAAATTAATTAAATTAATTATCATTAGTTAATCAGTACTACGAGTATTTACAACGCTTGTTTACTATTTCAATACGTTTAAATATCTCTATTTCTGTCCGTCTCGCATATTGTGCGGTTAAGTCCCGATATCAAGTCACGATTCCGCAGAAAAAGCGTTGAATAATATTTTATTACGTGACGTATTATATTTGCGGACTGGCGATCGCTGTGCGGGCGGGACATCCCCACAACGAACGGACGATCTGGTTACCAAGATTTATACTGTATATGAACTGTTCACTCAACTATGTTACTTAAACGAATACTGTATCTAGACTAAGGCAATTGTTGTAAATAGACCAAAAAAAAACAGCCCGCTGAGTTTCTTGCCGGAGTCTTCTCAGGTCTAGGCCGCGTTTCGAACCGGTGCGCGGTGGTCCATTTGCTTCCAGTTTTATATAATTTTGATTTTAACGTTTTGTAAGTGTCGTTTAAAATGGTCTATACAAAATAAATGACTTTTGACTTTTGATAGAAAGGAGAAGTAGGTTTTTTATCGTGCGGAAATTCCCTCACCCCCACCCCGCCAGGTAACGTAGATGGTTATTTCGGACTCGAACCGTCTAAAGCCGTACGTTGTTTCGTCGCATCGGCCTGTGTGGCCGGGAAATCCAATACGCTCTAAACAGGATAACCTAGAAGACAGACAAACAAACATACATCTTCTTATGCGAGCGGACTTAAAAATGCAACTAGAATTTGACACTAGGATGAAGAAAAGACGTGGAGAGGAGACACAATATTCTTACGTGCTGGGACCAATCACGTTTGTTTGCAAATCAATAATATCGCATTTGCACATCATTTATCAATATTATTGACAGGGATCGCGATATATAGTGACTGTCTCCACTTTCCACGCGCCCATACACCGATACACATCATGCGAATCAGAAGCGAAGATTCACGAAGTATGCGCGTGCGCTGTGAATTTAATTAGTAAGCCTTTTATCTGGTTTGACTGTATGGACATAAACATGCGCTTGTTTGTATTTGTTGTTTGTGTAATTAGATGTCATATAACATAGGGTATACCTACACGTGTCCTGCTGCGTCCAAGATAACCCCTAGAATTACGATGATGGCTTGGGTAGGAAATGAAATGATTAAATAATTATTGATAACATTTTGTAGGAAATATTTTTATTGTACTATGCTTATATATTAACAGATGTCTTGAACTATTCGAATGTATATAGTTTATCTGAAACAAAGTAAAATTAAATATTAAATGTAATAGGTAAACATAATCACAAAACGATTATTAGGTATAGTGCGCGGCATCTAACGTGGGCAGATTTTGGAATAGTGTGGACTGCACTACTCCAAAACCTTGCCAAATTATATGCTGTACACTATACTTGTTTGTGGCAAAATGCAAGGCTGAGATATCACCCTCATATGGTGCAAACAATGCCATCAAGAACCAAGCGGTTCGGTACCTCTTTCCTTTGCCGCACCATCAAAACCTGGAATTCTTTACCAGCTCACGTGTTTCCTTCCTCATACAGACCCGGGTCCTTTAAGCGGGGCGTGAAAAAGCATTTGATGAGGCCGTCAAGCTGAGAGCCACCATTGTGGCACTATCGGTGTTTGCAATGGTGACTCCCATTCCAGAGACTTTGCCTTCAGCTTACCATCAGGCGAGGTGAAGTCAGGTTGACATAAAAAAATATATAAAAAAATGCGTCGTCTAGAAACAAGTATAGTGTACGGCATCTAACTTGGCAAGGTTTTGGAGTAGTAGAGCTACTCCAAAATCTGGCCACGTTAGATGCCGCGCACTATACATTCAGCTTTTAAATATCCTTAATACGGATTTAAGGAACATGATATAAATACCTATAACGCATGCACCTTGATGTAGTCTACTTGGAGCGCGCTCGTGTCATCAAACCAGGTTGGGAACCATTGGTCTCTTGCGGTCCAGAAATTGAGCATAGCTTTGGACGCCTTGTTGACCCAAGGCTTTGATCCTCCATCAGCGAACTCGTTCACTCCTCCCACGTTCAACCCCACGGCTAAGTAGAACTGATGGCAGAAGTAGAAACACATTAGGAATATTCTTTAAGAACTTTCCACTTTCTATCATCGCACCTCTCGCCCCAGGCAGGGAATTCATCCCCACACGTTACATCCACCTGCAGTGCGCACTGTGAGGTATGAAAGAAATTTCATTCCGCGCACGCTTGGCTGTGGAATGATCTCCCTGCTGTGGTTTTCCCTGGCGGCTACAATATGGGGTTCTTCAAGAAGGGCGTTAGAAGTTTTACAGGGTCGGAAGCGTGAGTGTGACGCCCCTGGTGTTGCGCACGTCCATAGGCCACGGTAACTGCTTTCCATCAGGTGGGCCGTGTGCTTGTCTGCCACCTAAGTGTTATAAAAAAAAGCATTATCCAGATTTAGTTATATACCGGCCTTATAGTCGAGAGACGAGGTCTCTATAAGTGCCAGAAAGTCATCATCATTAACGTAAGCTCTGGCCTGCTGATTAACTGATGCAGGCTTTCCACTTGGGGTTGAGAGTTTAGATGACGTCACATCCGGAAAATCCAAAAACGCCAAAAAAAGTGAAAAGATAATGATGCATCTAAAACTAAAACATTGGAAACCGGATTTGACTTTTGTTTATATTTAGTCCGCCGGATTGACTGCATCCAGCCTGATGGTAAGCTGAGGTGGAGTCCAAAAAGTAGTGGTCACTATTCCCAAGAGATGCCCTTAGAATGGTGACCTCTACCCAGACGGCCTTGACAGATGCTTCTTCACACACCGCTTAAAACCCAGGACTATAAGAAGACTTTGACTTTTAAGGGAGAGAGTGCCATCTGACCTCGACTGACCATCCACCTTAAACGCATCTGACGTCCCAACTCTGAAGGTAAGCCTGTACCAGAACATCGTTCCTTAATCCGGTGTACCTATCGGCTTATATAAAGCAGGTGTACTGGTTTGCAAGTAAGGTTGACAAGGTCTTGAAAATCTTGATAGGGGAGCAGCACGTGTAGGAGTAGGTATATCTTACCAAATCATCAAATGGTGCAATGGTACTGCCTTTCAACCATTGCGGAGCCGCTGCAACGCCCTTTTCCTGAGCACTTTTGTAGAAACCTTCTGGCGGCGGAGTAATTTCTCCGTATTTCTTACTGTCCACGAATAATGATATGCCATCTGAAAATGTAACCAATTTTAGTCCTTGGTGCCTTCAACCTCCAGGGTAGTGAGATAATTGCTCTGCCTTTGCTTCTCCTCTTAGGTTACCTCATTTAATTCGCAATGTCGCACTGTTTCTAAGAGAACCGGTAGCCTCCTTTCCTTTTATTTGCTCTATTCCCTTTACCTCCCCTATAACCTCTGTAATTAGTAATAGGCTAGCTTCAGGTTGCTAACTATAATATTTTTGTCATTGGACCGTCTGTCGTTACATTAGAATCTACTTTAGAGCAAGAGCCACCGCGTCGTTGATCTCTCGACACGATTTTACGATAGTTTTAGGAGGTAGGACACGACGGTATCTCCCGTCTGAAATGAGCTGTCCGACTGGGGTAGTACCTCCGCCCTACAGAACACCGCGGCCAGTGACACACTGACCGCTTCCCATCAGGTGGGCCGTGTGCTTGTCTGTGCCACCTACGTAGTATAAAAAAAGTTTGACCTAGTCATGTTACCTGGTCTCCATTCCAAGGTATAATTGTGGAACGCATTGCTCCACCGCTCGAAACCAATTTCCTCCTTCAAATATGCCGATCTGTAAAATGAATATTTAGTTAAGAATATGATTGATACGTTTCACTTGATGCTGAACAGTTATCAAGGTTAATAAAACGACGCTGCCGTAATAGCTATCTTAGACTCCATCACGCATGCACATCTCCATTATTTTATTTAAATATTTATACAATACTAGCTGTTGCCCGCGGCTCCGCCCGCGTGGATTTCGAATTCTGTTTCAAATTCCTTTTTTCGTGCGGAAGTTCCTTCATATAATATATCATCCCTGTCAGCCAGCAGGCACGGTTAAGTCTCACTCAGACCTGATAAAAACCGCACGCTGCCGTCTCAAGTCTTCAGTTGCCGGGGTGTAAGATTACTTAGAGCATATCCCGAGCTCCCCAGTTGACCCTTTTTTTTATCGTGCGGAAATCCCCATGGATACCACCCCCGTCGGCCATCGGGGGTGGTTATGTCGGGATCGAACCGACTAAAACCGCACGTGGTCTTGGGCCTTAGTAACCGGGGTGTAAGGTTACCCAATGGGCATATCCCTCGCACCCCAGCTGACCCCGGGCCATCTACGGTTTTAAGATGGCCCCCTCGACCCCCCGAAAGGGGGGGTGGGGCGAGCATCGCGTCACTTCTCCGACGGTGGGGTGTAGGGTGACAGGAGGCCGTCCTGTCACCCAACCGTCGGTGCGCAGACAATCAGCTCGCCCCCCGCCCGCTCGCTCCCCACTGTGCCATCTGCTAGTCAGAGGGACACGTGGAGAGCCTCGGAGCAGCCCTCTAGAGGGCCACTCCCACCCCGGCCGGATTGGCCGCAGGCAGCAGCGTCTCCCGTGGCGAATGGGAGGCGCTGCTCGCCTCCGTTGCCCAAGTGCACCACGTGGAGGTGGGAATTGTTTGATATTATCATAATATCAAACAATTCCCATCCCAGCATGGCATCAGCCTATAGCTACTTTCTATCATCACACCGCTCGCCACAGACAGGGAATTCATCCCTACACGTTGCATCCGCCTGCAGTGCGTACTGTAAGGTTTGAAAGAAATTTCATTCCGCGCACGCTTAGGCTGTGGAACGATCTCTGCAGTGGTTTTCCCTGGCGGCTAAATATGGGGTTCTTCATGAAGGGCATTAGAAGCATTTTGCAGGGTCGGCAGCGCGAGTGTGACGCCCCTGGTGTTGCGCACGTCCACAGGTGCATAGGTCACATAGGTGAGCCGTGTGCTCGTCTGCCACCTAAGTGGTATAAAAAAAAAGCATGATGTCCGTACCGAACCCCGGAAAAGAGGGGTGACAGGGGGTACAGAAGACCGCAGCCATAATAGACATTGTGTTGTGATCCCGCTGCTGCCGGTAAGAAGGGTAACCAGAGCTCACAACCCCCCACCCCATCTCTCCAATCCCCTCCTCTGAAGTCCGATTTCAATAACTCAAACAGTTTTTAAATAATTTTTACACAATTGAAAGTCTTGATTAAGATATAATTTATTTGGATGGGAATACAAAGATTTAACTCAGGAAACATAATCTTAGATAGGTATAATTCGCGAGACAAACCACGTCCTGGCGCGAATGGATTGTTGCCCATGATTGGTGAATTTGAGCTCGTCCAGTGCTGTAGCACCCCGTGCTATCCTCAAAGGCACCCAAGAAAACTGTACTGCGTGTATAGAGCATAATTATTTTGAGCACAGTTTAGATACCTACCTACGTACCTATGATGTCCCGAAGTAATATTGGTCTGATTTACGTCCGCATTTCAACTTGCATTTATTTCGCCGCGCATTATTTTTCATATTGCGATAACTCTTAAACTATTTATGATAATTATATAGCGTGAATGGCAATTTTGATCTACATTAAACGTACAACGTATCTAACGTATTTAATTGGATAAGAAATAATACTGTATTGTTAAAATTAGCTTTGAAAATGACACATGAGTTTTTTGTAATTTGTAAAGATAAAAATGGTTACTGTGGGCTACCCTTATTAGGTAGACATATGCTATCGCGGACTTTTATGTAGACCTTTTTAAGTTATACATTTCCACAGTACATTATTTTGTTCTATCTTCAATAGTTTTCGCATTGCACGCGATGTAAGTAATTTGTTTAGGTCATTTTTTTACACCTTGGGTTACGTTATTGAAGTTTTAGTAAGGATCCCTAAATTTTTTGGAGATAAATTATAGCCTATGTTACTCACAGATAATGTAGCTTTTTATTGGTGAAAGAATTATTGAAATCGGTCCAGTAGTTTCGGAGCCTATTCGTTACAAACAAACAAAAAAACAAAAAAAACAAAAAAACAAATCTTTCCTCTTTATAATATTATAGTACGGGAGGTAGCGTTAATTTTTTTTGGCAAGCGATAGCGAGTTGATATTCTCCACGATAATAGATCTTTATTGATACATACCAGAATTGACCGTCAGAACCCGCACCCGCGGAGGAGTCGAAGGTGACACCATGGTAAAGTTGTCAAAAAAAATTACGCTCCGAGCAATTATTTGCCACGTGAAACTTTATATGGTGATTCCTGAGGTCATTTTCAACTGAGAAATAACCGTCAGATGTGGTGTAGAGTAGAGGTTATACGTCAGTCGCGTATATATTAGACCAGTGCCGATAGTCTTTGAGACAAAATAAATTTATAGTAGGATGAAATCTGTTGGAAAAGGATCAGAATATAACAAAAATGAAAGGAAAAATAAATTACGGGTGATCTGAGGTCGGGAAGTGGAGAGGAGGGTGAGTTTTAAGGAGAAAAACGGTTTATCTCGATTTCCGGCAAAACTACAAGTCCTATGGAAAAAAGTTAAATGACAAAGTTGTAGGTAACAAAGAGACCTACAACTTTTCATTTACACTTTTTTCACATAACCTCAAAATGTATGTGAAAAATTCAAATAATCAAGTTTTTGGTTTTTTATTTTTATCTTAAGCAAAACAAATTTGTTTTCCACGAAATTTGGTGAAAACTTAGCTTTTTATGTCCTACAGACACTGTATTTTTTTTTATTTGAAATACTCTTTTTTTCAGCTTATTTTGACTAAATATCGAAAAACCACCCTAATTTTCAATCGAAAATTCTCACGTCAAAATACCAGCTTTTTAAAAAAAGTCAAAAAATTGTTTGTTCTTTGAAATCTCTTCTTTCTGATGATGTAAAAATATATACACATTGCTATGGTAAATGATCTCAGGAAATGCAAAGAAGAAAAACTCGAATTCGAAATTAATATTTTTGTATTTAGTCATTTCCTCGCTGAGGTGGGATGAGAAGTTACAAGTTGCACTATAACTTCATGGTTGCACTCGAGTGCAAAGATTTTTCACCTTGTGCACTTTTGATACCTTCGCTAAAGCTCAGGGTTCTATTTTGTTATTATTGTATTTAGTCATTTCCTCGCTGAGGTGGGATGAAAAGTTACGTGTTGCACTATAGCTTCATAGTTACACTCGAGTGCAAAGATTTTTCACCTTGCGCACTTTTGATTCCCTCGCTAAAGATCTGGGTTCAATTTTTAGAACCCTTCGCGTGCTCAGTTTTGATGACCGAGCAAGCAAAGGGTTCTTAATTTGAATCACGAGCGCAGCGAGCGATTCACAAAATAGAACCCTGAGCTTTAGCGAGGGTATCAAAAGTGCACAAGGTGAAAAATCTTTGCACTCGAGGATTGCAACCATGAAGTTATAGTGCAACTTGTAACTTCTCATCCCACCTCAGCGAGGAAATGACTAAATACAAAAATTTATTTTGTCTCAAAGACTATCGGCACTGGTCTAATATATACGCGACTGACGTATAACCTCTACTCTAAACCACATCTGACGGTTATTTCTCAGTTGAAAATGACCTCAGGAATCACCATATAAAGTTTCACGTGGCAAATAATTGCTCGGAGCGTAATTTTTTTTGACAACTTTACCATGGTGTCACCTTCGACTCGACCGCTACCAGACCGGTTGACGGTCAACTCTGTTATGTATTAATAAAGCTCTATTATCGTGGAGAATATCAACTGGCTATCGATTGCTTGTTAGAATTAACGCTACCTCCCGTACTATTAGTATAGACATAGGTGGCAGGCAGGCCTCTCTGATAGATTTCGCAGCCTGTGGATGTATGCAACAACAGTCTTGCGTCCTTCTAAACCTTGGGAAAACTGTAACAAGGAGACAATTTCACAGCCGTAAAGGTTGCGTGGAATGTTTTATTATTGTACCTGTAGGGCTCTGCATCACACATGATAGGTCCTCCGTACAGTTTCTTGCTGAACTCCAAGTTGCCCTTAACCGTGGCAACACGAAGTATTCCCGATGCAAAGTTTCTGGTGCCATAGATTTGATTCAGTGGTTCCAGCTGGATCTCTGAAATATTGAGTAAAAATTATTTGGCTTCATAGAAAAAAGAAAAAAATTGTGAGGAGATTGCCACCCGTTATGGATTGCACTGTATTGCGGACTCATCAAGATGTTTGAAGCCCAAGTCCTTAACTCTTTTAATTTCGATGGATGAGAATCTGGCGAAGGCTTTCATCTTGTGGTTCAGTGGTTCTCGGAAAAGTCCAGATAGATCATGCAAACAAACGAGGAGGAAAAAAACGAATCCCATGGCCGAAAATGCACGCTTCGCTTTCGTGAGTAAAGCTGTTGATGCTGAGAGAAAAGAAAAAGATATGGCTGTAAACCTGGTATCAGATATTTCTTCATTTCAATTGATTATTCGTTTCGCATTCTTTTTTTTATACTACTTAGGTGGCAGACAAGCACACAGCCCACCTGATGGGAAGCGGTCACCGTGGCCTATGAACGTGTGCAACACTAAGGTGTCACACTCGCGCTGCCTACCCTGAAGGGAAAGGAGGAGAGCTGGGAAGGGGTGGGGAGGCTAGGAAGGGGAGGGGGAAGAGGGGTACAGTGAGCTCTGGCTACCCTACTTACCGGTGGGAACACAACACGATGTTCACACGAATTCTAACTTGAAAAGTAGCTTAGTTGTTCTTACCAGGATAAATCCAGTAACCAAAAGGCATCTTTGCTCTAACTTCAACTCTTCCGTATTTGAAGGAGAACTTATGCTTAGTTGTGAGTTTTGACGTAATGATGGGAGGCAAAATTTGAGCCCCTGAAGATTCTCGTGCGCATTCCATTGTACCGGCCACTCCTGTACACCTAAAGATAAAATCACAGATTACCTACGTCAGGATCAGTTACTTATATCAAAAAGTTTAAGAGTAAACTTCGATATCGTGGTTTAGAAACTAAGTAGAGTTTTCCTATCTGAGATTGGTAAAGCATCTTTACACCAGCGAGTGGTAATAATTACCTTGCAGATAAATCCAGGGATTGAGTCACGTAATAGTCTCCATATTTAGACTCTAAGGTTATCGGCCGTATCGAGAGAACGCCGTCTTTTACACGGACGTTTTTCTCGTGAAGATACACGTTGAATGGGTAGTCCTGTGGGCATAATACAATATTATTAGATATTATTATCAAGATTATATGTGATGGAAATGAATACAAATTTAATATTCCCAAATCCTATATATTTGGGAAGCACCAAAGCAGCATTTGCGAAGAATCAGCAATAGATATTAGATATTCTACAACATTCTACACAACGCTCCCTAGACCCAAACTAAGCTTAGTTAAACTAGCTTGTGTTATGGGTTCTAGAATGCTGATAAACATACTTATATACTTTTTTTTTGTAAATACATACTTATTATACATATAAATCTTTACCAGATTTCCTGCATCGTTGGTGCTAGGTACAAGTTTATGAGTATTTTGAAAGACTTAGCCATTGCCTATGTACGTAGGATACAGGTCCAAGCCAACCTCAGCTGCTAGTTGGTATACCTACTGATTGACGAACGAGCCTCTGGCGCAGGCTTTGCTATCGGAGTTTGATGTTCAGTCAGCAAGCTTTCCTCTCGGAGTTGGTAGGTCAGACGGCAGCCGTGCTCGCAAAAGCCATGAGAGCCAAATTAAGAGACAGAAGGAGTAGGAGAGTGGACCCGGGTCTTAAAGAGTATGCTTTAGATGCAACTGGTAATAAACCGTAATGAAGATTAAATAATTAGTCGATTGAGTCTGAATGAAATGTCAAATAAGATTTATTTAAGAGGTATCGCCCGTCCAACCTGAGCAGTCCGCAAGCCAGAGCTCATTCCTCCTCCCTCCACCCCATCCCTTCCTAGCTCCCTTACCCCCATCCTAGCTCCCTTACCCCCTTCCCAGCCCTCTTCCCCCCTTCAGGGTCGGCAGTGCGAGTGTGATGGCACACGTCCATAGGCCATGGTAACCGCTTTCCATCAAGTGGCCCGTGTGCTTGCTGCTACATAAGTTGTAGGTATATAAAATACCTGAAACGAGATTTTCCTTAACATTAGCTTAACATCCATGGTGCTTCAACTTACCGGTTCACCAGGAAACATAATTTCGGAATTCCAAACTTTTCCTTTGCCGATTCCACCATTGAAATTATCTTCAAACAACAGTTGTCCTTGACAGACGAACCCTGGCACATTTACTTTTGACACCGACAGTTCACAAGGATAAGGAAGGTGGGTACTGCCGGACCCATGGCCGGAGGAAGCAGGTGGCTTAGTTGTTTGAGGCCGTCGAGTGGTCGTAGGAGGTACGGTTGAAGTAGTGCCAATCTGCGCACCAGACCCTGGATTCACTTCAATACCTGCCTCGTCGACGTAACCTAGAAGCAGAAGTCGTTAGAAGCTTCGGTAGTTTAGTAGTTAAGGGGTCAGTTTTACCCGGTTCCGGTCCCGGGTTGAAATCCTGGACATCACACAGCCGAACTAAACTTACATCTAATATTACCAGTTTACCTATAGTTAAAGGGGTTAGTAATTTAGGTTACTAATATTCATTTTTACTACATGTTTTTGTTTTTGAGCCTGATGTATTTTTATTGTATTTAATTTTTTCCTTCTTTATTTATCAAAAGGCAAGCGCTTCATCAGGCAGTGTGACTATTCCCCAGGGAACTAGGTACCTTATATTTGAGTGATTTTACATAATTGTCCATTGTTTAGCGGATATCCGTGCCGATGTATGTTAGCAATATAACAGATACTATGCTCGTATTTATAAGCAGTTCTGACAGACTTATACTTCGAAAGAAATACAACTCACAAATTCTTCTTACAATTTTCCACAATCCGCTTCTTCAACATTCAGGAATTTGGAACTGGGAGATATTTATATGGACTCATCATTCACTGGTGATTATTTTTGACCTATTAACGGATTCATCAATAAGTTTCGTATTATTTTAATATCTACGTTCAACATCACACTCGTGACAGTCGTGACCTTATGATAAGGAATAACGATTCAATATATATATTTACATTTTATTTGTATGTTTTTTGTACCTACGTGTACCTTCTGAGTAAGCGTTTAACACATATTTCTACTCCTGCACAGTGTTTGAGATGGACCGTTACTGATATTCTTTTTACGAAAATTGGTGTGTGTGTGTGTGTGTGTGTGTGTGTGTGTGTTTGTGTGTGTGTGTGTGTGTGTGTGTGTGTATGTGTGTGTGTGTGTGTGTGTGTGTATGTGTGTGTATGTATGTGTGTGTATTTGTGAGAATAGGAGCATTTCCAGAAATTGAAGTGAAGTGTTCCGCCTTGAAGTGTACATGCATGCAGGTATGTGTGAGCCTAGGTATAAGCCTTTTCCAAAATTGATTTGTATTAATGTACTTAGATAAATATTACTTCTTACCTGCGACAGTCCATTCTCCATTATCCTGCCGATATCCCAGTCCATCTTTGATAACGTATGTCCAGAAATAAATAGTATCCCCAATCTTCAACTTCGCCTCCCTGTCCCTAAAAATCCACCTGCCTTCCTTGGCTTTCGTGATATCCCTCGACCATTGTCCGGCTTCAAGGCCCTCCATTTCCTCGTTCAGCTTCCCATGGAAAGCGAATAAGGAGAAGCCATCATCTGGAAACATGGTTACATCTTTTTAACACCTTTTTTTTAAATACCACGATTTACAACAATATATTTCCGTTTGTACTGTTCTCACAACTCACAGCAACCTATTCCGGAGATAGAAAGTAGGTAGGTAAATCTAGACGAAAAAAAAACAATAAATAATCTGTATGCCTAATTTTATCTAGATCCGTTCAGCTGCTCTGGCATTATTTAGTAACAAATATTCATACATAAATCAAAATTTTTCGCACTTTTATCATAGCAGGTACTAGTGGCACTAGTAAGATACGATTATTATTACTTCTCAAACCACAACATAAACTGAATTTTTATTTTATTCATAAAGATTATAAAGTCATTGCCACCAACCAATAATTTGTCCAATACCTCTTTTTACATGTACCTATAATATCATTGTCCAATAACAATTTAACGGAACCAAAAATTTGGTATCACGAACCGAAAGACATTTTTGTAGATGTCATGAATGCTTTCTAAGTCCTTTTTCAGTCAGTTAAGTATACTAAAACCTTCTCAAGAATATAAAAATTACTTTTCAGAATACTTCCTCAAAATCGGTTTGACAAAACGTGACATAATCGCGTGCAAACATACATAATAGGTCAAACAGTGAACCTCCTTTTTAAGTCGGTTAAAAATCACTAACTCGTTTATCTAGTTTCTGTATCCTGTACCAAATTCGAAATTTATTTCCACCTCACCTAAGAATCATGAGTTAATTTTCTCTAGCTTGTTATAGCCTTTTTTTCATGCGGAAATCCACACGAATACCATCCCGGAATGTTGGAATCGAACCGACTAAAGCCGCACGCCGGGTGGCAAAAGGCAATATTCACTAAAAGGCTCTATAGCTTGTTATAGCCTACACATAAAAATAATTATCCCTGACTAATTGATACATTTTTCAACAACCATAATATGAAAAACTCACTTACCTGGGATGGATACCCTCAGTCCTTTAGGCCAAATAGCTTCTAACTTAGCAAGCGGGACCTCATAACACAATATAGAATTAAAAGCTAGGCATATACACATATACACGAAAAAACGAGCCATTTTCAATAAGACATATCGAGATTAATAAAATTAACTTTATAAATTGACTAAATAAGTCAGTGTTAGGCGGTAGGTTGCAGTCAACTGCGATAAATGTATGAAGACACAATGACTTATGTAAATGATCTTTTTTTTTACATAAGCTGCCATCACACTGCGGTCGACGACTGTGACCTACGTCATAACTAGTTTCAAATAGCTACTGAAACTGGTTTTTGAATCTGAGATTGATTATACAGCATCCGCTTTATCGCGAACAATTTAAACTGGATAAGATATTTGCTTGTACGAAATTGATTGTGTATTTTAATCTTTTTTTCAATTGGCAAACGACACCGTAGCCGGCAAATCTGCCAATATCAAATTATAATGTAATCAAAATATTTAGGTATGAACTTTAAAAAAAAAATTGAAGTGTTCTAGAATATTTGTGAAACTCGTATCAGCTTCACAAACCATATAGGTAAGGTACTGAATGCTGAATACCTTTATCATCAGTTATTATCTTTAAAAAAATGAGTTTATTTGGTACCAGTTTGACACTCATACTCATAGATCCAATTGTCTATGAGTACTACTCGTTCGCGCTAAGTTTGCCGCTGCCAACTGTCACGCGTTTAGCGTTGTCTCACTTACTCAGTTCTAGTTCCAGTGAGACAACGCTATACCAATGTCATTTGACAGCGTCAAACTTAGCGCGAACGGGTAGTATGCCAAAAGTAGTTCGGAATCCTCATCAGATAGCAGTGGAACCACCGGTCTGCAAGTTTCATATAGGTACCTACTCTGTGTCCAGACACACCCTTCCAGAAGGCTTGTCCCTAACCTAAGCCAACCTAACTTTAGGTTAATAAACTCGTACGTTGAGCTAACGTAAGTCAATATTTGCCACAGTACACTTAAACTCTTATCAGAATATTGAACTACCGTCATTTGCTTAAGTGGACAATATCGCAGTATATTGGACCAATGTGTACACCCAGCTTTATGAGTCTCTTGAGGAAGAATAAACACTTTTAAAGTGTAGGTACCTACTAGGCAACTGCCTAGTAACTATCACAGTGCACAAAGCATACTGTGCTAGCGGTGTTAACGACCAGAAGTAGGGGAGAATCCCTACCTCCTTCCTTCCTTGATTGATAGATGAGGCTCTGGTGCAAGCATTCCTTTACAGGGGACAGACGGCAGTCACTCTCGTAAAAGCCGAGGTAAATGATGGGCAAGAAGAGTGTAGACCCTGGGCTCTAAAAGTCAAGCTTTGGATGCAATTATATTATTGGTGTAAGTGTCAGAGTTCCATTTGTAATTCAATAAACTTGTAAGAATTCATAGGCCACGGTAACCGATGTTTGTTTTCTACGTCAGTAGTATAACAAATGCCTGACGCCTTTATGTAAATTGTAACCTAAACTGACAAAGGTCTCCTTCGTGTGACTTTTCGCTGTTGACACGACCGACGGTGTTTGGTTGCGGGTTTGGTTTATCCCCGGGTCAATCACCGCGGTCGCCGATTGATGTCATGAGGCATTTTCGTAGAATTATCGGATTAATTCAGTGAAGTTTTGAAGCAGTTAGTATAATAATATATAGAAAAAAAACAATATTCAAAAGTATGAATTAATTATAATTAAAAAAATCACAGTTACATCACTATATAGATTTATAGTGCAAATACTTTGACGTAATCAACTTTTAAATTAGCGTTGTACCACGACGGGAACCAAGTTGATTTTCTCGTCCAAAAGTCCAACCTTGCCTTCCTGCCAGCATTACTCCAGGGTTTATTAGGCAGGTCATCTGCGAAGTCATTCACTCCACCCACGCGAAGGCCGAGAGACAAGTGGAACTGTAAGCAAATCATAATTTTTTACGGAGGTAGGACACAACGGTATCTCCCGTCCGAAGTGAGCAGCGTCTGGGGTAGTACCTCCGCTCTACAGAAGACCGCGGCCATAATAACCATCGTGTTGTGTTCCTGCCGGTAAGTAGAGTAGCCAGAGCTTACAACTCCCCCTCTCCAATTCCCTCTTCTACCCTCTCCCCCCAAACTCCTCAACGCCCCTCCCCTCCAGGGTCGGCAGCGCGAGTGACACCTGATATTGCACACGTCTATAGGGCATGGTGACCGGTTCCCATTAGGTGGGCCATTGCTACCAACTAAGTAGTATATTAAAATGAAATGTAACTACCTTCTGGAAGAATAATTAAGAAGGAACGTGAAAGATATTACTTCACCGTTTCTTTATTATCATCCTCAAGCTTTTTCCCAATTCACATGGGATCAGCATTTCAGTTCAATTAAGAAGCAGTCGAACTTCAAAAATTTTCGAGAAGCGACTGCCATTTGACCTCTGTAACCCACAAGCGATATAGTTCCTTGGTGAGACTAGTTGACGAACTCACTTGGGTTCTAAATACCCGTAGCGACTGTCTTAGATGTTAATATGGCAACCGGCTTGCCATCAGGTGGGTCATGGATAGTTTATCTGTTTAATAGTAAAGCAGAAAGCTGTAAATAGGACAGTAATCATTTACCATTTGATCAAACGGCGCCAAGATTGAACCTCTCTGCCAGGCACTTGCATGTTGCAAGGCGTAGTTTTTGGCAGTCTCGTAAAATCCCTCTCCGGGATCAACATCTCCGAATTTCTTACCATCTACAAATACCTCGATTCTGTCTGAAAATAAAATATTGCGGTGAAAATTATGTAAAGCATGTGGTATCTATATACCCGTAAGTATATTGGATCCTTAGAAATAACCATGTTATTGTATGGTTCCTTATAATAATTATGTTAGGCCTGATAATATACCTTCATTTTACGTTTTCTAGTGCAAACAAATGATGGGTTAGTAAACCACGCTCTGATGTGAACTTGGTTTTTATCAAAACCCCTTTCGGGACTCCTAACGTTTCATGGCGATCCTGTCTTCTTGGCAGGGCATTGCACATTTTTAACTGAATTTTCCACCTACTGTGGGAATGGTATTTTTGTTTGAAGGCAAGAACAGTGGGGGATATGGTCTAGCATAGACCTTGTTCGTTTCTGGCAAAGCTATAAACCTAACTGGGAATGAACAGGATCAGTGGTGCTTCTAGGTCGCGATCAAGGGAATCTCTATAAAAGGTTATCCATTCATTTCGGATGGATTCGTAACGGAAACTGTGACGGTCTGATGGTGGTAGTATGTCAGACTCGTCGCTTAATTAACAGGCCAGCTGAGGAATTGGTACCGTGAATCTTTAATCAGCTGAGGAAGTGGAACCGTGAAAAAGCTCCTCAAAAGAGAGTATTGTCGTCAGACAGGATATTCTCCTGGTTTCAAGCAGCTATTAAGAAATTCATACTCATTAGGGGGCGTCCATAAATTACGTGAGTTGTTTTTATTATTTTCTGTCCCTCCCTCCCCCCTGATTTTTGAGAGAGTGAGATTTTTTTCAACACCCTCCCCCATCCCCAATCTCACGTGAGATTTTTCAAAATGTGGGTTTCTTACATAAACGCGTTGGATTGTTATTGTAAAAAGAAAAAAAATTGCTTCGTGCTTTTATTTACGACTAGTTAAGACTAGTAATGAATCATATTAATCGTGTTACGATTACGCTTAAGATTAAATCTTAAGCGTGTACAATATGGATTAAAAGGACCAAAATAGTATTTTTCTTATGCTTAAGGAGGGGAGGGGTCCCCTTCTTAAACATCTCATGTATTTTATGGACGTCCCCTTGCCCCTGCACCATCGAGGTCAGAGTAATAAAATTAAATAGGAATATAAAATTACCTTGTCTCCATATCAAAGTGTAAGTATGATAATCCTTGTACCAATTATCGATACCAGTGACCTTCTTTAAGAAAAGACTCCTCAAGGGTTCAGCATCATACACCACTGGGCCTGCGTACAATTTTTTGGCTTCACTGGGATTTCCTCGTGCATACGCTATCCGCATCAACCCTGATCCGTAATGATCTGATTTATACACATTTCCTGATGGTTCTAAATTGATTTCTGAAATGTGAAATTGTTTGATTAGATTCATTACCTTATTATATAGTTCGGTGGAAGATTCCGGCTTCGTCCCAATACCTAGGATGTGTCCAGGCAGTTCAATTGATCAGAGTATTCCCAGGGACAAGACGTGGGTAAGCTGGGTATGCGAGGGAGATACTCTATGGGCCACCTTACACCCTGGCGTCAGAAGACTCTAGACGGCGTGCGGTTTTAGTTGGTAAGAGTCCGACATAACCTGCCCCGCTGGCCGCGGGGTGGATATCCATGAGGATTTCCGCACGGAAAAAAGGGACAAGACGCGGGTTCATGTCACGTACTGGCTGTTTACTTTTACCCATTGCTATTGCTTTAAAATTTAATTGAATTTGTTATCGTGTATATAAAACTAGCTGTTGCCCGCAGCTCCGCCCGCGTGGATGTCGGTTATCGCGACCAAACATAGCCTATGTTCATTCTCGAGGTCTAATCTACTATATTTCATCAAAATCGGTTCAGTGCTTCATGCGTGAAAGCGTAACAGACAGACAGACAGACAGACAGAGTTACTTTCGCATTTATAAGAATAGTATGGATGTGCCGGGGTTTTGTTCAAGGGTTCTGCAACTTTAACTTGCCCGTACCATTCTCATCAAAGCAGTTGGCACAGATTCCGTTGCAAAGCATAGTGGCATATAAGCGAGAATTGCAAGTCGATTTCCTTTCAGTTGTATTTCTGTAGCAGTAAGTGTTATTCAAATCGGTATATGGTATACCGATTTGAATAACACTTAGGGGATGGTTCTGTCGGAATTGAACCAAGTAACCGCACGCCGTCTCGGTTGGAATTTAGAGTGTCAGGTGGCCGTCCTGTGTCATCCCCCGTCTGCGCGCGGAGCACTCGTCAGTGCTAGTCAAGGTGACACGTGGAGAGCCTCGCAGCCCTCTAGAGGGCCACTCCCGCTTCGGTCAATATGTACGGATACCGGAGATTTGGTTTGTAAGCGATTTACTTGCTGTTTTGATGATGAACAGGATATGATAAGACAGCACTGACCTGGTATCAGCCAGCTGCCCGTCGGGAGTTTGGCCCTCACTTCGATCCTGCCGTACGTGAAGCTGAACTTGTTCCGTGTGGTGAGCTTGCCCGTTATCACCGGCGGCAGGATCTGGGCACCAAATGAAGTTTGACTGCATTCACTTGTATCTAATTTGCCTGTACATCTGAAATCAACAATTTCTAACTTTAATTTTCTACGGAGAGGTTGGAAAGACCAGACGGTATCTCCCGTCCGAACTGAGCAGTCCGTCTGGGGTAGTACCTCCTAGAATACCGCGGCCATAATAACCATCGTGTTGTGTTTCCGGCGGTAAGTAGGGTAGCCAGAGCTTCAACCCCCCTCATCCCCATCCTAAGTGGCATTAAAAAAGAGTGTTCAAGTATACGAAACTTCAAAATCCGAATCAAGAATGGAATGGAAGATTGGAATCAAGTTTAAGAGTCTCTCTCTATCATCTCTTTCTCGTAAAAATAAACCTTCGAAAATAAATATCCGTTGCCAAGTCCAAGCAAAGATTATAGCTTAAATATCTACCTCCATGTCAAATCGAGTGACTCCATGACGAAACCTTCATAATGTTTATCCTCCAGGAGCACAGGAGACACCACAAGTGCACCATCTTCAAAGTTAATTGTTCCATCAGGCATGTACACGTTGAACGGAAAATCCTGAAAAAAAGTAGACAAAACATTTTTAATAGTCAGTGACCGATCCCCTATTTAACCAATTTGACTTCTTCTGTGGCGTATTAGTAGTGCATTCGACTGTTACGACAGGGTTCGATTCCCGCTCAGTGCAAATATTTTTATGCATCAATATGTACAATATATTTGCATTGATTTGGGTGTTCCTATATATAATACTTATGAATGTATTTACAAAAAAAGTAGGTATATTATGTTGATTAGGTATTCACATTCTAGAATCCATAACACATGCTAGTTATGCTATGCTTACTTTGGGTCTAGAGAGCGCTGTGTACAATGTCGTAAAATATTTACCATTATGTAGGTATATTTTCTTACCGGTTCTAGAGGAAATTTGACTTCTGGTATCCAGTTCACCAGATCTCTAAGATTTGAGACATTAAAATCTTCGTTGAAAATCAACTCTCCCTCACATACGAAGTTCTTTCCTTGCACCAGGGTTTTTGAATGCACGCAGGTTGGTGCTGGTGCTGGATTGAACTGAGTAACGAATGGTGCTGGAGGTGCAGGAGTAGGATTTGTTGGTACGTTAACAGGCGGGTTATTTACATCGACTGGGTTTCCAGTTTCATCAACGTAACCTGCAAAGTAATCAAACTGGAAATGGATATTGAAGTAGAAAAACAATTGATGGAGGTAGGACACGACGGTATCTCCCGTCCGAAATGAGCTGTCTGTCTGAGGAAGTACCTCCGCCCTACAGAACACCGCGGCCATAATAACCATCGTGTTGTGTTCCCGGCAGTAAGTAGGGTAGCCAGAGCTCACCACCACATACACCGGTAGTGCTACAGTGGCGGCCCTCAGCTTGACGGCCTCATCAAATGCTTTTTCACGCCCCGCTTAAAGGCCCCGGGACTATAAGAGGAAGGAAATACATGCGCTGGTAAAGAACCACCATAACTTTGAAATGCTTGTACAGATTCAGTTATATTTATAGGTATTTCATCAATAAATCAAATCATTGGATATTATTTTATATAGTTACAACGGTATGAAAAGATGTTATTACCTGTGACAGTCCATTCTCCATTGTCCTGCCTGTAGCCTAATCCATTCTTGATCACGTAAGTCCAAAAGTATATTTTATCTCCAATCTTCAGCTCAGCATTTCGATCCCTGAATGTCCACCTTCCGTTCTTCGCTTTAGTGATGTCGCGAGCCCATTGACCAGCTTCAAGGCCTTCCATTTCCACATTCAGGTTTCCATGGAATGCAAACAATGTGTAGCCATCATCTGAAAGAAAAATGACATTCTTTTGAAGAGTTCTTGTTGTTACACACAATGGTTATTTGGGTTGTAATATTAATTGTCATCATTTTCGTAGCAATTTCTCAGTTGCGTTTAAAGTTTGCACTCTAGAGCTTGGAGTCCGCTTATTTTGTTATTTATTTTTATACTACGTAGGTGGCACATGGCCCACCTGATGGGAAGTGGCCACAGTGGCTTTTGATTAATATGCCCACAACTCTAAGAGCGGCTGCCATCTGACTTTGGAATCCAAGGAAAGTCTGAGTGAAAGCCTTGTCTGTTGTGAAATAGGTGGAACTCAATAATACTCGCACCGATTTTTTATAGTCCCAAAAAGAGGATCTAAAATTTTATTTGGCCAGTACCAAACTGGCTGTAGCAAAAATAGTATTGCGAAAGACCACTATCAACTACAAAGACAAAATCTTGGCTAAAAAGTTTTCCTCAAGAAAAATGATACTAGGGATTTCCAAAATTTTGCTTCATATCATAATAATGTAGAAGGAATTTCCAAATTTTGCTTCGTCTGATGTACAGCATAATTATGTTAAATGTATGTACCTATACCAAAAACAATTACGTTTCGGATATACGAATGAGGATAATGAGATAACATTAATATTTTTGTGAAGAATTTACATTTTCTCATGATTGTGTTTTTGAACGAAGCGAGTCATCTCCATAACAAACATGGCCAAATTTGCTACTATATATTGGTGTTTTCACAACCCCCAGAACTAAATTAGTTTGTGTTCTTGAAATAATCTCAGAATATTATGGTTCTTATTACATTCTTGGTCTATAAACCTAACCCTTTAAAAATAATAAATATTATAAAATTGTAAATTAGCTGTGTCAGTATGTTCATAACATTTATATTTGTAAAAAACATCTGATACCTAATGGCCTGAATCCGGTATTTCCACTTATACTTAAATAGAGTATTTACAATAACAAAACACACTTATCTATTTTAATTGACCGATGTGTTTTCCCACTTAGCATAATTTATGAGGATATGTACCCAATAGCAGAAAACTGTTGTTGTTTTGTCACAACAAAGCGGTGAATTCAATTACAAGAAAAATATGAATAATAAAAAAGTGCAATGGTTGCTCTGCCAATCACCCTAACGCCCCGATCGATTTTTGCCCACCTCGCCGGGGCTTTTTTTGCCACATTTTTCGGGGGAAGGCGTTAAGTAACATCATGAGAATAATAAAAAAGTATCTAGATCCAAACTAATATGCTTGGTTTAACTAGCGCGTGTTATGTTACTTAAATATTGTAAACATAATAATATTATGCATAGAAATACCCAGACCAACGCAAATATTCATATTCAGACACACAAATATTTGCACTGAGCGAGAATCGAACCCGCGCCCCTTGTCGTAGCAGTCAAATGCACTGCCACTACACCATAGAGGCTAGAGAGCATAGGGATGATGACAATTTTATCAAATATTTGATTTAGAAAATTCAATTTTTCGAGTCGCCCAAAATCGCTCCATACAAAATCTTGCATACTAGTAGTGACGTCACAGCTAGTGACGCGTATGTAGTGCAAATGTATGGAGTGCAAGAGAATGTTGCGTTACACGAATATAGTGCATAAAAAAATTAAAAAAAAATGTAAAAAGTTAAAATGTTGACTTAATTTGATTGTTTATTTTTAGACACACATAAATTAAAAAAAAATCATACCTGGAACGGATACCCTCAATCCTTTAGGATATAAGGCTTCTAGCTTCGCATCAGGTACCTGGTATCCCTCCAGCTGACCTGAGCATAGCGCGAGGAATACAAATATACAGAAAAACACCGACATGTCGTCTGCACCTAATGGCAGTCACCGACCAACTGTAACAAGAACTCAAAGCAATTGAATAAGCTTATTTTGCATGATTTTTTAACGGGATTTTTGGGTATGTTTGGGGAGCACGTTTTCACAGCTATGATAATTATGAAATTCGAACGCATCGACTTCACGCACAAAAGGGACTTCCTGAACATACCCTTTGTCTTATGGTAGTTTAAGATAACATGGGATAAGATATCTGAGTTCTCTAATAGCTTTGAGAAATATAAAACAGGTTAATGTGATAAGTTAAATAACGACCTCTGTCATATGAGCTACCGACTGTCATATCAGATGTCGCGGGTTCGAATCCCGTTTAGTGAAAATATTTCTATAGGCTTGGGTGTTTCTATGAATGATGATGTGTGAAATTATGTATTTTCGAAATTCTATCCTATATACTTACCTACTTAATCAGAAAGAAACCAGAAGGGTTGTGACTGGCCTGACTGACTGCAACAGGCATGCTTTAATAGGCGTAGCGTCTTTAGTCCGTTGAGTAACTTTCTGCAGTCTGTTAGTTTATATGATTGTTATGAGCTGAAATTATGACAAAAATAAAACAATTAGTTACTTTTGTAGGTATTTTTTGGAAATATTTACAGAGCCTGCTGTTGGTAAGTGTCGCGAATTTTTATTTATTTGTTTCTCTCTACATCACTATGCTTACAGGCTTACCCTTATACAATAGTGTGGTATTATAATATTATACTAAGTAGGTACTATTATATTATATTCAATGCTATTTTAGTGAAATCATTCAGAGAACAATTCAAATTTATTTATTGCTTATACCTACACATCTGTAAAACGCCCAACGCGTCTAAAGAAGATTACACTTCTTAATAGGCCTTGAACTTCACATCACGTACTTAGCTGGAAACTTTGGCAATACAAAGCGCCAGTGGCGTAACTATACCATCTGGGGCCCGTGGCAAATTCTGTTGATGGGGCCCTATTAGTAAAAATCGTCACGTTATAGGTACCTAGGTACTCAGTTTAATTTTAATTAACTTTGAGATTTTCAACGTAACCAAAACCAATGTCAAAATAATTACACAAAGAATACGCAGTCAGTACCTAGAGCCCTTTTTTACATACATACATACATACAAATCACGCCTGTTTCCCATTGGGGTAGGCAGAGACAACATCTTTCCACATGCTACGATCTTAGCATACCCCTTTCACTTTTTTAACTTTCATTTTATTTTTCATACACGCACGCCTGTTGCGGGTAGGTACCTATATACTCTTGGCCTTTCTCCAAAACGTCTTGGATTTGATTAAAATATGTAGGTACGCCTAGGTCGGCCTTTACCGGGTTGCCAATCCACCTTCACCTCATATAGGTATCTGTTTTGTCAATCTTCTTTCATCCATCCTCTCTACATATCCAAACCATCTAAGTATCCCTTTCTCTATCTTGGTCACTACATCTTCAACTATACCGCAACGTTCCCTTATCACACTGTTCCTCACTCGGTCCATCAGCTTTACTCCAGCTATCCTTCTTAGACTTCTCATTTCTACAGCATTCAATCTACTTTCATGTTTCTTCTGCCACACCCAATATTCACTACCACACATACCCATACATCGATGTGGAAACGAGAACTCTTCTATGTACAGCAAGTCGTGCCTCTTTAGACATTTTCTGTTCTGACTGCTCATAAAATTATGCAGTGCGTCATTCACTTGATTACCTGCCAAAACTCTTCGCTCAGTTTTTTCCCTTTTTTTATGGTGCGGAAATGGATACCATGGAGATGGTTATGTCGGGATCGAACGCCGTCTCGAGTCTTAATTACCAGAATGTAAGGTTACCTAATAGGCATATCCCTCGCACCCTAGCTGACCCTTTCTCGTCTCCTGTGGCGAGTGGGAGGCGCTGCTCGCCTACGTTGCCCGGGTGCACCACGTGCCCTCTTAAAAAAATATAAAATCCGGATGCCCGGGATTCCCCTTTTTTTTCCGTGCGGAAATCCTCATGGATACCCACCCCGCGGCCAGCGGGGCAGGTTATGTCGGACTCTTACCGACTAAAACTGCACGCCGTCTAGGGTCTTCTGACGCCAGATTTCCCTCGCACCCCGGCTTGACCCGGGCCATCTCCGGATTCGAGATGGCCCCCTCGGGTTTGGAAACTACGTGGTTCCCGTCAAGCCCCCGGAATAGGGGGGCGCTTTCGCGCGCCGCCGCCTCGGCCTGCTTCTGCTAGGGTGACAGGCGGCTCCACCCATCACCCCCAGGCCAGCGCTCATGGAGGACGGAGGTCGTTAGACCTCCGACGCCTTCGGCCTCCGCGCCCGCCGCCGTCCGGGAGAGCTCTGTGCAGCCTCTCCTGAACCTTTTCCGCCGCCTCGAGCATCACTTGCTCGCAGAAGGAGGCGGCGGCCGACCACGCGTCCGCAATCGGCACCATCGCTGCGATCAGCACCGGCAGTGTGAGAACTCCCATCCCGAGGGCTGCCAGGAGGGCCTGTCTCGGCACCTCCCACGCCGGACACTCGGCCAGCGTGTGCAGCCCTGAGTCCTCAACCGCATCGCAGTGATGGCACTCGGGCGTTGGCTCCTTCTGAATCAGACACAAGTGATCCCCGAAGCACCCCTTACCAGAGATCACCTGCGTCAGCCGGTACAAGAGGCACCCATGAGGCCTATCCAGCCAGTCCTCCATGACGGGTCTTACCGCCGCTACAACGGCGTGCCCCGCGCATGGTTGCCCAAGTCGCTCCTTCACTCCAAGTCGGTCCTTCCACTCCATGCCCGGGATTCCCCTAACATAGTGTTTGCTAGCTCGCCTGCGCTACCAACGGCAACGTACTGCGACAAAATATTTGTAGAAACCTATGGATGCGTTCTAAAATGAATAGAAATGTGCTATTTACAGGTATTTTGATTGACGGTTTTTGACAGTCATAAGTAAAATTACTCTTCACTGGTAATATGTAGGTACAAATGTACATCTCTAAAAATGAATCAACATCTTTTTGTTGCGGTTGATTGAAATGCTTAACCATTAACTTGAAATTGTATGGTCTTTAGTTGTCTCACTTTAGATTTAAACAGGGCCTCGATTCTGTTAAAACAAGCTACTGTCATACTACTGACACTACAAAAAATGCCATTTAATTTTGGTCTTTATTGTTATCAGGTTAAAGTTTAAAATTACTTGAATGATATTTTGTAGAGCGAATCGAAAGTTTAATGAACTCTTTTCATTTGATTTTAGACATTAACTGTATAACGGTAAAGTCTACAATTGAATAGTATCAGTGGCATGACAGTGGTTTGCCTTTAGCACAATCTAGGCCCAGAACTTATAAAAATATACTTTTCAAATAAAATAAAATACTCAGGTACTTACAATGCTAAAAAATATTTTTGCGCACGCGGCCTCTTGGGCCGGGGCCCCCTTGGGTCGGGGGCCCGTGGCATTTTGCCACCCCTGCCACCCTATTGTTACGCCACTGCAAAGCGCACTTTATCCTTGAGAGTCGTGTGCGCACATATTGATAATCTACTTCTCCCAGTTTGCTAGTGACTGCCAAAGAGATACGTAGTGACGGCCACTACTAGTCGTAGATATTATCATGTTTCTGTATTTTTTACTTGCATTTTTCGCGCTTTGCTCAGCTGCAAATGGCTACAAGGTACCTGATGCTAAGCTTGAAGCCCTGTATCCTAAAGGCTTGAGGGTATCCATTCCAGGTATGTATTGCAGGGCTTTTTGTCTTTTTATAAATAATTGGTTAAATTACTACGAGTATTACAATCTTCAAGCAAATACCCAAAAGGTCGTACGGGTACCAAAAAAGAGGTCGTAAGGGCACTTTTGAAAAAGGGTCCAAACTTTGAGGTCCTACGGGTACGTCGCCGTAACTTTGGTTGTTTCTTTTTAAAAACAAAACAATAAAACAGCCAAAAAACTTTGTCAAGTATATTTTGACGTAATTTTTTTTCTTCTATTACTCATTTGACAATGCCATTGTCTTGTCACATTTAATATATAGTTATTTAGTATACTCGTATGACAACACATCATCCTATAATTAAGTAATAATATTTTATGGATAAGAAATATCTAGTTATGGAATTCCCATTCTAATTAAGGAAAATAATGAAAAATATCTTGGCTGTATTCTACCTAATACTTCACTAAGCGGAAGTTACAAAACGTCAAAATCAAAATTATTTAAAACTAGAAACAAATGACAACCGGTTCGAAACGCGGCCCAGACCTAAGAAGACTCCGGCAAGAAACTCAGCGGACTGTTTTTTTTGGTCTATTTACAATAATTGCCTTGGTCTAGATACAGTGTTAGTTCGAGTAACTTATTTGAGTGAACAGTTCATTTCCAAGCTTCTTTATCATCTAAATAATCTATATATATCTTGAAGTTTATTAGTCCTATAGTCCCGGGGCCTTTAAGCGGGGCGTGAAAAAGCATTTGATGAGGCCGTCAAGCTGAGGGCCTCCACTGTAGCACTACCGGTGTATGTGGTGGTGACCCCAGTCCTGAGACACCTTTAGCTATGCCAGACCGTAGTCCATTAATTAGCAGTTGTACCTTTACCATCAGGCGAGGTAAAGTCATTTTGACGTGTCCTATATAAAAAAAGAGTTGGGAGAGTTTTCTTTTAACAACATTTTCAAATTTACTTACATTTAAATCTCTAATTTCGCTTGGGACTTTATTAAAATGCGTACCTATACAGTTACCCTGGAAATAATTACAAATTTTTTGGAGCCTACTATCACAGGTTATCATATTATATGCTGTTAACCTCGTGCGCCGGGTCCATATATTTAGTTTTCTTATCTTATCGCGGTAGCCTAGTGGTAAGGGTAATGGACTGCTGAGACGAGGTCTCGGGTTCGATCCCAGGTTCACCATGGCACACACCAATGACTTTTCGATGCTTTTCGAAGTTATGTGTGTATTTATCGCAGGTTTATAAGTGCCCGGTTAATGGCAATAGGCTCGCCACCTATTACATTGGGACCTAAACATAAACTGGCGAAATGTGGGTGCTAGCACCTCTGCCTACCCCTTCGGTGGTATAGGCGTGAGTTTATGTTATGTTACGTTATATTATCTTATCTGCTTCGGCGTGGACAAGTTTTTTGTCATAGGGATGGTGATATCCAAGTGAAATGCCCTTAACTGAATAGTTTATGAAAGAGTGGAATGCCCTGCCTGAGTCTGTATTTCCGGAAAGCTACAACCTGGGAGTCTTCAAGTCTAGAGTGAACAGGTTACGTAGGCAACGCTAGGCAAGCGTGCTCCACTGTCGATAACATCATCACTTATCAACAGGTGAGATTGTAGTCAGACGCGAGCCTAACACCAATAAGAAAAATACTACTACGGTAGAAAACAAGCGGGTATATCATACCACCAATACCTTAAGTGTCTGTACAACTGCTAATTAATGGACTACGGTCTGGTGTAGGTTTTGTTTGTGAGGATGTTAAGCTGAGTAGTCAGACAGAACTCACTTTTGCAAAAGTCAAGAAGAGTCAAACACACACACACACACACAGACCAAACCGATTAATCGAAACAGTAGAGCTGTCAAGAGTGTATTGCCCTCGGCAAGATATTTAACGGATTTTATTATAATTTTTTATATTTTGAAATTCTTTTTCGAAAACAAAGATATAAATCTGACTTTTGGGATTCATTTTGAATTACCTAATTTACATTAATTGAGGAAAATCATTAAACTGATCGACCAAATATTACGGATTAAAAAAACCGGCCAAGTGCGAGTCAGATTCGCGCACTTGGGTTCCATACAAAACTGGATTTAGTGGGTGAACTTCATGATTCGAGTTTAACGTGAAGTACGCTTTTGATGCCTTGCAAAGGCAGCAAAGTTTGTGAAATTTGTTACAGTTGAACATGCGTCCTTGAGGAATAGGTCTTGATAGACAGGCGGACAACGGAATAATCCAATAAGAGTTCCGTTTTTTCCTGTTGTGGTACGGAACTCTAAAAAAACAAATTACATTGACCTTTAAAAGATAATTTACATATTTTAATTTAAAAATTTGAAAATAATAATATGAAATAATAATTAGTTAGCGAATATTTCTTTTGACCAATAAATTATACTTAATCTTTATATTTTTTTAAAGGTTTAATAACATCAAGTGTTTTATCATCAAAACCAACTGTTTTGGTTATATCCCTTCGTTGCTGTATCAAAAATTACTGTAACAATTAAAACCAACCATTATTTTTATTTTCAGATGATGGCTTCTCATTATTTGCATTCCATGGTAACCTCAATCAAAGGATGGAAGGTCTCGAAGCTGGTCAATGGGCTCGTGACATCCCCAAAGCGAAAAATGGAAGGTGGACATTCAAAGATAGAAACGCAGAACTGAAGATTGGAGATAAAATATACTTTTGGACTTACGTAATCAAGAATGGGTTAGGTTACAGGCAGGATGAGGGAGAATGGACTGTCACAGGTAATATTGTGTTTCATAATCTTTCCTGCTCAATCTTTAACTATCAACCTTCCCTTTCTGGCGCTCGGAGAACCAGTCTGGCCTTAACCTGCTCTCCACTGTGCCCTCGGCTAGTCAGAGGGACACGTAGAAATCCTAAGAGCAGCCCTCTACAAGACCACTTTCTCCTTGGCCACCTTGGCGTGGACTTAGATCTGGTTTAAATCTCTTTGCGTATTATACTTTTTCTAAAATTAAAGTAGCATATCTTACGTCTTGTAATATTAGTCCTGTCAAAATCGGCCCATCTTTTCCAGGTATATCCTTATTCAAATGCACAAAAGGACAGATATCAAAATTTAAAAATATTTATTTTTTTATATAGGTACTGATAGGTTTAATTAAAAACCTGTTAGTTTAAAAATTAAACCGACTTCAAATTTACTTTTTGAATAAAGGATGATAGGGGCACGCAATTTGCGAGATTTATCTACACCGATGCATCGATGACTATGCATGCACGATGCATCGATATGTGGAGAGTGAGAGGAGTGTGGATGTGACTGGCTTTTAAATGCGCACACATTCAGAACATACCTCTATACCACTGTCTGATGAGGTATCGGGCTTCGATAGAAACGAAATCATTAGAATCGCTGGTTCTAACCAATGTGTTTCTATGTATAATATGTATGTATTTAGAAAAAAGTATATAAGTATGTTTATCCGCCTTCTAGAACCCATAACACAAGCTAGTTAAACTATGCTTACTTTGGGTCTAGATAGCGTTGTGTAAAATGTTGTAGAATATTTATTTATTTATAAAAATAAATAGCAATAGTAATATTAATTTTGTACCCAAACAGAGAATTTCGGGTTAAATTCTCTATAGTTATGTTGAAATACCATTGACAATTTTTGCCCAACTCTGACCATAATATAATGGTGAATATGGACTTCCCATCCAATTATTATTCCAATTTTGTAACTTTCCAGGTTATGTAAACGAATAATAAATATCGATGCAACAGGAACTGTAAACAGCACGTGGAAGTGAATCTGCGCAGACGCAGCTCTTCCACATCAATAATTTTTATAACCATATTACTTCTTACCGAAAGGAAATCATGATTTCATTTGTTTACTCGAGGTCAAGCACTATGAATAAACTAGCATACAAATATAATTCTCTTTTATTTATATCCACCTAGGGCCTTCCCTTAATACCTAGGGCTCTTTAGCGATTCAAATGCGACGCAGTTTATCTCAGGGAGAGAGATGGAGGGTGCGGGCTGGAACCTCTACGTGGTGCACCCGGGCAACGGAGGCTAGCAGCACCTCCCACTCGCCACGGGAGACGCTGCTGCTTGCGGCCAATCCGGCCAGGGTGGGGGCCCTCTAGATGGCTGCTCCGAGGCTCTCCACGTGTCCCTCTGACTAGCAGAGGGCACAGTGGGGAGCGAGCCGGGGGCGAGCTGATTGTCCGCGCGCTGACGTTTGGGTGGCAGGACGGCCGCCTGTAACCTTACACCCCACTGTCAGTTAGGTTGAGTAATGTTTACCCACCCCCCTCTTTCGGGCTCTCACCACCCCCGATGGCCGACGGGGGTGGTATCCACGGAGATGTTCACACGAAAAAAAGATAAAATTAAAACAAAATGTGAGTCTTAATCTATTATAATAATTAAAATCACAGTTACATCACTATAGAAGCGTTACAATGCAAATACTTTGATATAGTCAACTTGTAAGTTAGTGTTGTACCACGACGGCAACCATATTGACTTTTTGGTCCAGAAGTCCAGCACTGCCTTTCTGCCGCGATTCTTCCAGGGTTTTCCTGGCAGGTCATCTGGGAAGTCGTTCACTCCACCCACGCGAAGACCAAGGGATAAGTGGAACTGTAAATTATGATTTTTTAAAATTACAAACTGGTAATAATGATGTGAATGGCGTTTGTCACTTAAATACATCTTTATGTAATTGGTAAATGCAAAACGCCACCGCTATATGGTCGATATTCCACTCATACGCACAAAGCGCTTTGCTGACACGTTCATCGTGCGTACAGCTAAGGAGTGGAATTCCTTGCCTGAGTCTGTGTTTCCGGAAAGCGAGTATTCAAGTCACGAGTGAATAGGTTCCTTCTAGGCAAGCGTGATTCATCGTAGACCACATCGTCACTTACCATCAGGTGAGATTGAGGTCAAACGTAAGCCTATCATGAATAAAATAAAAAAAAATGCGATGAAGCTCAACTCAGAGAGAGAGATGTAGCTATGTGCAGTAGGTATTTGCATTGGTCTGGTCGTGCCTCGGAAAGCACGTTACGCCGTCGGTCCCGGTTGCCATACAAATATCTATGGCAGTCGTTACGGGTAGTTGGAGCCCTAAAAAGTTCAACAACAACGGTCTAGCTGCAATGCTTCGATATCGCCTAATGTCACTATTGGGTTGTGAAGGTCAGATGGCAGTCGCTTCACGGAAAATATCGAGGTTCAGCCAAATCCGCAGTTAAGACTGGTAAAGCGGACCCCAGACTCCAAGGTGAAAGCTTTGGATACGACTGGAATAAAACGCTAGGTTGAAGGAAAGACTGTTAAAATTACACTTACAAGACTTCTAAAAAGAGTGATGCTTACCATTTGATCAAACGGTGCCAGGACAGATCCTCTCAGCCAGGCACTTGCATGAGGTACAGCGTATTCTCTGGCGGTCTCGTAGAAGCCATCCCCAGGTTCAATATCACCGAACTTATTACCATCTACGAACACCTCAATTCTATCTGCAAATAAAATATTAAGACCATGTAGGAATTGTTCAAAATGGTTTGATCATTTAACCATATTATAATAGCATTTAGGTCCCACTGCTGGGCACGGGTCTCCTCTCCTCTAACGAGAGAGCTGAGAGGGTGTGAGAGGGAGTGAGCGGGGAGGCCTTAATCCACACACGCTGGCCTAATGCGGGTTGGTGGATCGGAAATGTCCTTAAAATTTCTTCTAGGACATGTGGGTTTCCTCACGATGTTTTCCTTCACCGTCAGCAGATGGTAAATCATATGATTAGCACATATAAATTCCACAAAGTGAAATTCGCATTGGTACAACTGTCCGGTCGGATTCGAACTCAATACCTCTGAGTAGAGGCCGCGTCCTTATCCATTCAGTTACCATCGCATTTTGTGTATAAATGGTTTGATCATTTAACCATTTAACCATATTAATAAAACCAAATTATGAATGTATGATCGAATGAGTTCAAAACTGTAATGCATTCATCATCTACTTGCCCTTGCCTCAATTATTTGGAGTCAGCGCAACATGTCATTCGCCTCCATATATTCCTGTCAGATGCCATCAGTCACTCTCTTCCTCACCATATCCTCTTTCATGCATTCTATCCATCTTTTCTTGGCCTACCTCTGCACTGAAGCCCTCCACATTCATACTTTGACTCAGTATTATTATATGTTTATCATAATTTGCGTTCAGGGATCAGCAAGTGCATAGCCGTTCAGGGGGGATGGTGGTCGCAGCACTAGTGGGACCAGTGGGTGTCACGCTGTGCTGCGACGACCATCCTCTTTTGATGAGGCTGAAGCTGAGTGCCACCATTGTTAACATGGTTGGTAACTCTCTTTCTTGAGACTTATCTTCAGCTTACCATCAGGCGAGGTGAAGTCAAATAATATGTTAAAATTACCTTGTTTCCATATTAAAGTATAATTATGATAATCCTTGTTCCAATTGTCGATACCAACAGTTTTCTTCAAGAACGCGCTCCTGAAAGGTTCAGCATCTGACATCACTGGGCCTGCGTACAATTTCTTGGCTTCGCTGGGATTGCCCAACGCAAAGGCTATGCGCATCAACCCTGATTCGTAACGGCTTGAACCATATACTTTATTCGTTGGTTCTAGATTGATTTCTGTAAAAGAAAAAATATATTGATTAAAGTTCATCATCTTTTTCTGAACCATTGGAGCTTCTTTTCCAATCAGTTGAGGTCAGACATCAATCTATTCTATCTAATAGCAGGACTACTATTTTCCGTGAAGCAACTACCATCTGAACTCCACAAGCCACTAGGTAGCGATATCGAAGTTCTGTAGTTAGACCCCCCCTCCTGCCCCCCTTTCTCTTCAGAGCCGGCACCGTGAGTGTGACGCCCCTGGTATTACACACGTCCATAAACCACGGTGACCGTTTCTCATTAGGTAAGCCGTGTGCTTGTCTGCCACCTAAGTGTCATAAAAAAATTGACTAGTACTCGGACTTTTTGGGGACTCCAACTAACCCTAACCAATGCCACAAAAAACAAAGTATCCGGGACCAACAGGGACCGATGGCTTAGTGTATTTTGTGCAGTACGTAGGGGCCTCAATATCTTAAAAATGGTCTCCTATCCCCAGTTGCAGATGACTGCATTGTAAAAGGAGATAGGATGAGAGGTAAACAGGAAACAATAAAAGAGACGAAGATTTTTCTGTCGATTTGGCTATAGATGCTAAGACAGTTCTACCCATAGTAATATAACAAAAACAACACTGACCTGGTATCAGCCAGCTGCCCGCGGGGAGTTTGGCCCTCACTTCGATCCTGCCGTACGTGAAGCTGAACTTGTTCCGCGTGGTGAGCTTGCCCGTTATCACCGGCGGCAGGATCTGGGCGCCGGATGCATCTTGGCTGCATTCCCTTGTGTCTAGTTTGCCGGTACATCTAGAATTAAGATTTTATATAAATTGTAATGTTCGTTCTCTTTACATACTTTTAGGAGAATATTTCTCTTTGTTTTTGAACTTTAACTATACATGATTTTCTGATCGGAAAAAATGATCATCCAGGACGGGACTTGAACCCGTGACCAGTCCCTTACAGGGGGAATGCTCTGACCAACTGAGCTACCTGGACCCATCCTAGATGCTCGAAATTTTCCGATATATTCTACGGCTTAGGGCTTAATATATGGGAAAATTTCGAGCATCTAGGATGGGTCCAGGTAGCTCAGTTGGTCAGAGCATTCCCCCTGTAAGGGACTGGTCACGGGTTCAAGTCCCGTCCTGGATGATCATTTTTTCCGATCAGAAAATCATTTGGAAATAGTTAGCATGCAATTGCTTAAAATTTCATTCAATCTAACTATACAGTTTTTAGGTTAAGGAAAACGGATAAAATTCTTGAGAACTTTGCACACAGTCACTGTTGTGTGTTTAAGTAATATTGTACCAATTAGTCGTGCCCCGGCGCTTCGTCTGCGTGAAATTCTATACCCGTGTTCCTATTTTCCATGGGAACCTATTCTATTCGCTAGAGCAGGTGGCAGCGAAGCACAAGGCCGACCTTATGGTAAACGGCCACCGTAACCTATGGATGTGTGCAATACCAGGGGTAACACTCGCGCTGCCAACCCTGTAAGAACTTTCTAATGCCCTTTCTGACGAAGTTAATGTTAGAAAAATAAGATTAAAATATCAACCTCCACGTCAAATCCAGAGATTCCCTGACGAAACCCTCGTGGTGTTTATCCTCCAGGAGTACTGGAGATATCAGGAGTGCACCATCTTCAAACATGATTGTACCATCTGGCATGTATACGTTGAATGGATAGTCCTGGAAGAAAATATAAAACTTTTATTTTTTAATTCAATTTTTTAATACTTCCCAGTTATTGCCATTACAGGATAAATCCTAATGCAATACTTTTTTTATATATCGATCACGTCAATATTACTTCACCTCGCCTGATGGTAAGCTAAGGGTAAAGTCTCAGGAAGGGGGTCCCCATTACATAAACCGACAGATATTGGTTTAGACTGCGCCAATACCAACCTTATAAGTACTGTACATTTTTAGACCATAAGAATATTTATTTAAATTCCATAATCTCACAGAGTGCAACAGAATAGGTCTGTCACCCTATCAATGAGACTGAGGGTACGGAGTGCGCGTGTTAGATTGGAGAATATAAGTTTGTGTGTGGATTTTGTCCCCGTTCTCGGTTCTCAAGGGAACCATTCACCAGGCAAAAGTAAAAGCTCCCTTCCTAAACCTGCATACCTGCCGAATGACGGACAAAGCTCTGACGCAGGTATTCCTCCCTGATGGCAGTTGCTTTCAAAAAACCATAGAAGTCAAAGGAAGGCAAAACAGAAGGAATAAGTGGACGTGAAGTCTCAGATTCAACCGGGAACCAAACCTGATACTCATGATCTTACCGGTTCTTGTGGAAATTTGACTTCTGCTGTCCAGCGTGCCAGGTCCTTGAGGTTAGAGATGCTAAACTCCTCGTTGAAGATCAGTTCTCCCTTACAGATGGAGTTCCTGCCTTGCACCAGAGTTTGTGACATCGTACAGTCAGGCACTGGTTCAGGTTGTGGAGCGGTTGGTATTGGAGGCTCAGCAGTAGGTTTTGGTGGTTTGGTTACAACTGGAGGATTCTTGACATCTACTGCTTTTCCTTCTTCGTCCACGTATCCTGGAAAGTAAAGATTGTAAAATGAGGTTTGACATGTAATCATGATGCTCATTCTCAGGGTGATGTCTCACCAAAATCTTTGGGGCGAAAGTCCACCTTTTTTATCGTGTGGAAATCTCCATACTAACCCTTTTTTTTTTATCGTGCGGCAATCCCCATGGATACCACCCCCGTCGGCCATCGGGGGTGGTTATGTCGGGATCGAACCGACTAAAACCGCACGCCGTCTCGGGCCTTAGTAACCGGGGTGTAAGGTTACCCAATGGGCATATCCCTCGCACCCCAGCTGACCCCGGGCCATCTACGGTTTTAAGATGGCCCCCTCGACCCCCCTAAAAGGGGGGTGGGGCGAGCATCGCGCCACTTCACCGACGGTGGGGTGTAGGGTGACAGGAAGCCGTCCTGTCACCCAACCGTCGGCGCGCAGACAATCAGCTCGCCCCTCGCTCGCTCCCCACTGTGCCATCTGCTAGTCAGAGGGACACGTGGAGAGCCTCGGAGCAGCCCTCTAGAGGGCCACTCCCACCCCGGCCGGATTGGCCGCAGGCAGCAGCGTCTCCCGTGGCGAGTGGGAGGCGCTGCTCGCCTCCGTTGCCCAGGTGCACCACGTGGAGGTTCCGGCCCGCACCCCCATACTAACCCTGTCAGCCATCGGGGATGATTTCGGATTCGGTCCGACTAAGGCGATTATCACACGACACCGCGCTCCCCCGCAGAGGGCGGTGCGGTAAGATGGCTCGTCCGTGCGGTCGGTCGGTGTTTGTGTGTTAGGTATCAACGGATTTAGTAGAGGCCAATGCGTCATGAGATCCGCTTCACCACCAATCTCGGCGGTGCAGTCTGTTTAGCGCCTAAAACCGTATGCCATCTCGGGTCTTTAAACGGGTGTGAGGGCCTATAAGACATTTTCCTCGCACCCCGGTTGCCATCGCCGCCCGCCTTGTTAATTATCTCAAGTATTGTTTTTAATCCTATCTTTATAGAAATTTTTTAACCGACTTCAAAAAAGGAGGAGTTCATCCATGCGACTGTATTTTTTTGAATTCGAGAACTTTTGACGGGGTGAACCGATTTTGATGATTCGTTTTTATTTGATAGCTGGCGCTTCTAGTTTTATAAAATAGTACATAAGGATCTGGATGACTATTTAAATAGACCAAAAAAAAAACAGCCCGCTGTGTTTCTTGCCGGAGTCTTCTCAGGTCTGGGCCGCGTTCCAATCCGGCGGTTGTCCACTTGCTTCTAGTTTCAAATAATTTTGATTTTGACATTTTGTAAGTGCCGCTTAAAATGGTCTATACAGAATAAATGATTTTTGACTTTGACTTGACTATTTCACGACGTTTTTGTATAGTTACACAGTTACACGTACTAAAACTTATAAAACGATAATATTACCTGTGACAGTCCATTCTCCATCGTCTTGCCTGTAACCTAACCCATTCTTGATCACGTAAGTCCAAAAGTATATTTTATCTCCGATCTTCAGCTCTGCATTTCGGTCTCTGAATGTCCATCTTCCTTGCTTCGCTTTAGTGATATCGCGAGCCCATTGACCAGCTTCCAGGCCTTCCATTTCCTGATTGAGGTTTCCATGGAATGCAAATAGTGAGAAGCCATCATCTGAAAATAAATAGTTCGTTTTAATTGTTAAAGGATTTTTTGATACAACAACGAAGGGATATAACCATAACAGTTAGTTATGATGCCGTTGATGTGGTATTTGGATATTAAATTAATGAAATAGTAAGGAGGTAGGACACGACGTTATCTCCCGTCCGAAATGAGCTGTCCGACTGGGGTAGTACCTCCGCCCTACAGAACACCGCGGCCATAATAACCATTGTGTTATTCGTGTTGTGTTCCCGCCGGTAAGTAGGGTAGCCAGAGCTCACTGTACCTCTCCTCCCTCCACCCCTTCCTAGCCTCCATACCCCTTCCTAGCCGTCCCCCCTTCCCTTCAGGGTAGGCAGCGCGTGTGTGATACCCTTAGTGTTGCACACGTCCATAGGCTTTCCATTAGGTGGGTCGTGTGCTTGTCTGCCACCTACGTGGTATATATAAAAAAAGAATGTTAGTTCGTTTACTTTTCAAGTCACATTTCAAGTCAACATATTGGACGGGCATTGAACCCGCAACCATCATTCTAGCTGGAATACCCGGACCAACTAAACTATCCTGGGGTTGACCTTTTACGATTTATTCACCAGTGAAACTCAGTTCTTATTACGAATTAGGTAATACACAGTTCTCAACTCAGTAATACACAGTTCTCAACTCAGTAATAGGTACACAGTTCTCAACTCAGTAATACACAGTTCTCAACTCAGTAATACACAGTTCTCAACTCAGTAATACACAGTTCTCAACTCAGTAATACACAGTTCTCAACTAGGTACCTAATACACAGTTCTCAACTATTCAATTTACTGTTCAATTATTATGAAATTAAATACTAAAATAACAAAATAATTATGTCCTTGTATTTCCTTTTCAAGTAGTAAGTATTGACCTCTAAAATTTAATCAACCTATAAGGCATTCAACTCAAGATTCATCTTGGCTATTAAAACAGGTTCGTATTGTTGTCAACAACAACTTTTTTACACTACACCGATAGTAGGTAATTTAACTTGAGTCAGTAAAAAATGAGCAAGAATTTTATTGAGCTTAAAAAAAAATGAGCAAAAAGTGATGCTATACTTTTTTGCTCAGATTTTTTTTCTAGTAATTTGAACTATAATATTATTCACTGGTTTGATTAGTCAAATTTTAATATATCAATTTTAACAAGTGGATACTTTTTTAAACCAGTAGTTTAACGATTATTATATACTAGCTGTTATAAGTGGCTACACCTGCTGAGAACACTAAAAGTTATTTTTTTGATACACGCACCTGTCAAACACAAGTGGGTTACATGTAGGTACCTACCTAAAGTTGCATTTTGGATTCCGGGATCCACTTTCTTATTTCTTTCCTACTGGTTGGTTTATGTTGGCTTTTACGGGAGTGACTAGACTCCAGAGATTGATTTTTTTTATTTCGGTCCCGTCAAAATGACTTTACCTCGCCTGATGGTAAGTTAAAGCCTCAGGAAGCGGGTCCCCACTACAAACACCGACAATGCCCTCAACTTGACGGCCTCATCAAATGCTTTTTCACGCTCCGCTTAAAGGACCCGGGAATGTAGGAGGTATTATAATAATGGTGTAAGTAAGACTATGTTTGGATTACGTCAAGGTATTGCATTTTCATGTTTGGTACCTACCCACTTCTATTGCTAGTTGATTAGGTACACTAGTGATCGAATAAAGAAAAAACATCTTTATATGAGAGAGAGGAGATTTTATTATTATAACTCTAAAAAGTACGAGATAAACGAAATAATGATAGGTAAGATGACTGACTGAAATTCAAATATCTATACATATATAATAAAATCATATAATAAAATGATAGGAAAGTCAAAACTGTACATTGAATATTTTTTGAAAAGAATACTTGGGGTGTGACCTACAATCGATACCGAAGCCAAAAATATAGTTTTTAGAATTTTTGTCTATTTTTTTGTATGTCCGGGATAAACTCAGAAAGTACTGCATGAATTTACTTCAAATTTGGCACGAATATTACTAAAAAGTCGGGTCAACAGATGGGCTACATATCATCACGCTATCACCTACGGGGAACGAGCAGTGAACCTTTATTTCTTCAACGCATTCTGTAACAACGTGTAATCTAACGTCTCATATTTGAATGTTGTTAGGATAATACCTAACAACGCTAAAGGCTAGCTTCACACTATAAGTAAACTTGGTGGCGATACAAACCTCCACGAGGGCGAAGCCGCGGGCGGATCTAGTCTATAATAATACCTACATCCTACATGTAATGATGTCACTAAATCTTGTGCAAATTATATTAACACTTAACGCTGGCCATAATATTTATTTAGTATTTAGTGGGATTTTAAGATTTCTCTATTATATTTTTATACATATTTACTAGTTTTGCCTGTGGTTTTATTATTCCATTTGTGACGGCCCTTTTTTATCGTGCGGAAATCCCCCTCGGAGCAGCCCTCTAGAGGGCCACTCCCACCCCGGCCGCATTTGTGACGCCCCTGGAATTGCACACGTCCATAGGCCATGGTGACCGCTTTCTATCAGGTGGACCGTGCACTTATCTGCCACCTAAGTAGTATAAAAAAAAACTATCTTTGTACACAATTTATTAACAAGTATCCATATTGATTGTGACATAAGTGACACTTGGTAACTGGTTATAGTTGTGAAAAAATGTAACAGTCAATACAGCAAAAAAAGGTGTTTCTTTTACATGTAGGTATTTTTTTGTAATTTCATCCTACAAGTACCTACACAGAGTATAACCAGTTTAATCGAATACTTGACTATGGCATTTGCTCTGGTCATTGACTTAAAGGTTGAAGATGGAAATGACCAGTATAGATGCCGATGAACTTTCTTACATCTATTACTATTATATAAATGTAAAATAGCCTGCTGTGTGTGTACATTGGAGATATTAATAAAAAAAGTAAACTTGGTAGTTGGGTTATGTTATATGAACGATTCTGAATACAAAAATATTTTTTTTGAATTCTTGTCTGTTTGTGCGCGATGGACACAAAAACTACTGGACAGATTTTAATGAATTTTTTTTTGTTTGAAAGGTCTTGGTCAGACTTACACTTTTAGACATGTTTGATCAAAATCGGTTGAGTAGAACCGGAGATATAGTCAAAAAACTTGAAAACCGACATTCACGTGGGCGGATCCGCGAGCACAGACTGGTAATTTTTTTTTATAACACAGACAAGCACATGGCCCACCTGATGGATAGCGGTCACCGTGGCCTTATGGACGTGTGCAACACCAAGGGCATTACCCACGCGCTGCCGACCCTGAAGGGAAAGGGCGGGGGTAGGAAAGGGTGGGGAGGCTAAGAAGGCTAATACTTATTTATTTATTTATTGGTTTCATCTTACACCATTTTTACAGGGTTCACCTAAGGCGACAGTGGACATCATATCCCTTTAGTTATAATAATCACGTTAATTAAAAAGATTTGTTTAAAAAACCTAGGTAGGTACTTAAACGATGTAAGTATAAGTATGTATAAGATTACTGCAATACATAACAAGTGATAGAATGGACACAGGAAGGTCGTAATAAAAACTCAAAACAATGTGCCGTATACACAACAGTTCCAAATCTATTTCAAACACACACCAATTACTTATAGACTAACTAGCTGTTTTAACTTTTAAACTTTCGCGTTCCATGATTATTATACGTAAACGGGAATTAACGCGATCATGGTATAGGTATATACATATCTTTGGAATGCCTGACGTTTCGACCAGGTTACACCGGCCGTGGTCACAGGCTGACTGTCTCAGCCGCGCATTTCAAGGATATACCTATACCATGATCGCGTTAATTCCCGTTTACGTATAATCACTAGCTGTTGCCCGGGGTTATAGATGCTTGACATCCTAACCCCGTGCCCGCTACCCATAGAGTTGGGGAAACATTGACAGGGCCATAATGGCGGGCCTCAACTTGACGGCCTCATCAAATGCTTTTTCACGCCCCGCCTAAAGGACCCGGAACTGTAGGAGGAAGGAAACACGTGAGGTGAATTCCAGATCTTTATGGTGCGGCAAAGAAAAAAGGCACCGAACCGCTTTGTTCTTGATGGAATTGTTTGCATGTTAAGAGGGTAATATCTCAGGCCTCATCAGATGCTTTTTCACGCCCCGTTTTAAGGACCCGGGACTGTGGGAAGAACGGAACATGTGAGCTGGCAGAGAATTCCAGGTCTTGTGCTTGAATGATTTTTTTTTATACTACGTAGGTGACAGACAAGCACACGGCCCACCTGATGGGAAGCGGTCACCGTGGCCTATGAACATGTGCAACACTAAGGGTGTCACATACGCGCTGCCTACCCTGAAGGGAAAGGGGGAGGCTAGGAAGGGGAGGGGGAGGAGGGGTACAGTGAGCTCTGGCTACCCTACTTACCGGCGGGAACACAATACGATGGTTATTATGGCCGCGGTGTTCTGTAGGGCGGAGGTACTTCCCCAGTCGGACAGCTCATTTCGGACGGGAGATACCGTCGTGTCCTACCTCCTTATAAAATGATGATCTGGACTAGCCTTAGTCTTTAGTATTTATCTTAACATAGACCAACCTTTGGTATAACCACAACATAATATGATGCTAATAAGGATATCGCTGTTGACAGATTCCGTATGAGGAAAATGTATGAATTAATTTGCCGTCTTAGTCGAATCTAAGTAGTATTAGTTATTATCTACTATATATTTGTACATCCATACTTAAGACTACATCTCATATTATAAAGAGGTAAAGTTTGTGTGTTTGTTAAATTGTAAGAGGTCTCGGGATCTACTGAACCGATTTTAAAAATTCTTTCACCAATAGAAAGCCACGTCATTCGTGAGTGTCATAGGCTATATATTTTATTGGAAAACTGGAATTTACACCCGGGCGAAGCCGGGTCCCGGGTCGCTAGTTATATATAAAAATGAATCCCTATTTCCCTTGGTCACGGCATCACGCGTGAACGACTAGACCGATTTGCCGGAAAATGATGGGGATGTAACTTAAAACTACTAGGAGACGGACATAGGATACTTTTTATCCTGCCACAGGGACCAAGTATGCTTTTATCACATTACTCTGTACCCATATTCGCAAATAAATAAATGATTGATTGATTTAACTGCAAAACAAAAATAAGAAAGACTACATTTTTCTTGATAGTCCAATAACAGAAAAGTGTCAATATATTATTATTGATATGTCTTTATTACCCCATTTACTCGAAAGATCATATTATGTTATCACTTAACAATATCCATTACAGTTGTTTTGATTCATCAATAATAAATGAACAAGTTTTTATTGACTGTATTTAATTGAAGGCTCTTGTGGAAGGTTAAAATGTATTAACATTAGGACTTAGTGGCGCTGGTGAGCATAATAATAAATAATCTTCAATATACTACACAGCGCAGCGCTCTCACAGACCCAAAGTAGGTACCTATAAGTTGTCACAAAATAAAAGGCCCGCTTTGACAGTTCGTGCCCATGAAGTTCTTAATTTTTTATCATTTCAAATGTTCTAAAGGTAATTACATTTTTCATTGACAGGTACCGCCCACTCGGCTAAGTGCTGTGCATAACGATTTTTTCATGTAGTCCACAGACTATTAATAATCAGTTAAGGAAAGAAAATATCGAGTGAGATATTTTTTTTCAAGCCCGACGCGCACTTTTATTTTTATTTATTTTAATACTTGTGTTTAGATTCTGAAGACTATTTAATTATTCTTGTTATTTTGGTGATTGAGTGAATGTTATTCTAAAAAAAATATTAAAAATAAGTAAATTGACCTTTAATAACATTGTATTGTTTTAAAATACCTACAAAATCAAAGGTTAAGCTAATTTTTCTAATCAGAACTTTAACCAATGCAGTTTACATACATATTCAAATCGATTAAATCCCCGTGCAAACTGGATTCGATTCATCCTGAGTATCGAATACCGAATCGTATAGGTACATAATTAGTTACGCCACAAGGACAAACGTCAAAACGGGCCTTTTATTTTGTGTTGAGTATAAACATTAGGTAGGTAGCATGTAGGTAGATATACTTTTTGTACTTATTACTTGCTAATAATTTTCCATGAATATGCCATAAATAAGTCTAGTCTCTTCTTTGCTATTTTCCCTTTAAGAACATAACTTCCGTATTAAGAAAATTAATTAACCTTGCATGTTGGGATTTCACGCGGAAGTCTTTATTTGTAAATCATACATTGATAATAGTCTTATACGTGCGTCATACCACAACAACAGATCATAGTACTACCCGTTCGCGCTAAGTTTGCCGCTGTCAAATGACGTCAGTATAGCGATATCTCACTGGAGTCACTGGAACTAGAACTGAGTGAATGAGACAACGCTAAACGCGTGACAGTTGACAGCGGCAAACTTAGCGCGATGGGGTAGTACAAATAATTTTTATGCACGACAAAGAAGTAGAATGGTTTACTCATGAAATACAATACGTATATTCACGCCTTTATCCGTCTGGAGTAGGCAGAAATAGACACTTTTCAAACTTCCCCTACCTACGTGTTTTCTAAGTCAAAGTCAAAGTTTATAATAATAATCCTATAATCCTTCTGAAAAATCATCAGCGACCACTATTCCCGAGACTTTACGTTTAGCTTACCATCAGGCGGGATAAAGTCATATTGACATGACCATTATATAAAATAATCCTACCAGTCCATAATGATTAACTTTTTATGAAACATGTCTGTGATAATATAACGTTAAAAAACTTGAACGGTGAAATAAACGTTTTTTGTAGCAAATCTTTAGTGTGACAATATGAATAAACAGCCTACAATAAATCAAAAATGACGGTAAATTAAAAAAAAATTACGTACCTGGAATGGATACTCTTAATCCCTTAGGATAGATGGCTTCTAGCTTCGCATCAGGTACCTTGTACCCCCTCTGTTGAGCTGAGCATAGCGCGAGGATCGCGAGTATACAGAGGTACGGCGACATCACATCTGCATCTGACCGCAGTCACCGGCAAACTGGAATAAGTAGCAAAAATAAGTGCGCAAGAGCAACGCTGTAGGCTTTGGAATAAGTTAGAGGTGGCATTGCATTGTATATTATTTTATAATAACCTGTTAAGTTTTAATAGGTACGTAATGTTAAAAGCAAGCGTCGTTAGTAGCTAGTGGTCGAGTCGGCCTTTTGATTAAGGGACCCTAGGTACGAATCCTGGTACCAAAGTGTACTAAGCCAGCAGGCGAGGGGTGAACTGGTTCTCCAATTGCAAACAGATGGGTGACCGGACGGCTTCCTGTGTCCCTACACCCCACCGTCGTCGGTGAGAGGGCGCGTGCTATGCTTGCCCCATCTTAGAGATGTCCCAGTTCCGAATCCTGCACTATCTACGTATACCCACACCTAACAATGTGTTAGCAACTAGGGGTTAAGGGGAATACTATTTATTTCTATTAGTACTTAAAATTCATGCATCGTCTATCAAAAGTGACAAGTGTTTTAAAACAGACAAACTTTCCAAGCCATTTATACTATTCAATTTTTTTTATACCACTTAGGTGGTGTACAAACACACGGCCTACCTGATGAAAAGCGGTCACCGTGGCCTATGGACGTGTGCAACATTAGGGGTGTCACACTCGCGCTGCCAAACTGCAAAACCAAGTTTGTTGTTAAACTTGCGCAACACCATGGTATAGCGTTCTTGACCTACCCATGTTTCAAACACAATTAAACCATAAATAGAGAGGCCAATTTGCGATGTAAATTCTGTGGAACAATTAACTTTTTTGTTCCAAATTCGTGTTTGGTACACATTACTGTTCAAAGTTTACTATTTAACGTGAAAACTAGTCAACAAGGTTGAAGGTCAAGGTCAAAGTCAAATAAACAACCTTAACTTCGGAAAGGACTTGAATTTATTTAAAAACTAGAAGTGTGAGCTCTTTTTATGTTCGTTAGAACTTTCGACAGGATGAACCGATTTTGATTATTGTTTTATTTGAAAGCTTTTTTTTTTTATTGGTAATAGGCTCGCGTTTGACCACGATCTCACCTGTTGGTAAATGATGATGTAGTCGACGGTGGAGCACGCTTTTCGTGTGGGCACATTCTAATTTGATCCAGTGAGAAGCAGTTTTTTTAGGAATAATTATTATTTATTTAGTTGAGCCGTGTCCAACCCATTCATGTGTCTATGGTGAAGCGTTAATGACCCTACATAAGAAAGAATGTTGACACTGCGGTTCAATCGAACCCAACGTGTAACAAGTGTGCAGATTTCAAACCGATTTCAAAAAGAGGTTCACTGTTTAATGTGTGTGATTGTATGTATGTTTGTCCGCGATTATCTAGCGCTTGGTTGACTAGATTTTGATATATTGAAGACGAAGAAACGTATTTCCAGAATTTTTTTATCTGTAAAAATCGGTTCACTCAGTCTAAAGTTTTGAGGTAACAAACAGAAACAAATACAGTCGAATGGAGAACCTCCTCCTTTTTTGAAGTCGGTTAAAAACTGGACTGCCCCGGTCATAGCGAGATGTGTGATGCCACGTTAGGTATAAACGTTACCACAAATACGTGTACATTTGCATCCCAGCTAAATGAAAACAGGGGTTCGGTCCGAAATGTACACAACATACATCACTTTGTACACTGTACACTCTGTTTGTACTGCGATGTTAGTGTACCGTATCTATTATACCGATGTTGATTCTGATTCGTATGGACTTCCTTGTTTTATCGATACCAATTAGATTATTTATACCACTTAGGTGGCAGACAAGCATGTGGACCATATGGGGGGGACCATATTAGATATAATTAAAAATATAAAGACAGCCTGTGGTGTAGCGGTAGTGAGCGCGGCCGCTACGCAGGAGGCGCCGGTTCGATCCCCGCTCAGTGCAAATATTTGTATGCATGAATATGGGTTTTTGCATTTATCTGGTCGTGCCTCGGAGAGCACGTTAAGCCGTTGGTCCCGTTGTGGTACAAACATCTATGGCAGTCGTTACGGGTAGTTGGAGCCCTAAACAGTCCAACAACAACGGTCTAGCTGCAATGCTTTGATATCGCCTAATGTCACCATTGGGTTGTGAAGGTCAGATGGCAGTCGCTTCACGGAAAATAACGAGGTCCAGGCAAATCCGTAGTTAAGACTGAAACCTAGACTCCGAGGTGAAAAGCTTTGGATGCGTCTGGGATTAACGCTAGGTTGAATAAGAAGAATTTAATATAAAAACAAATACCTATTTCTTAATTGCCTACAGCTATATATCCTTTGAAGTTGGTAATTACACCGCCAGCTATAATTGCCATTAAATAGTAGCTCACAATGAGATTGTCTGGAATCCAGCTGAGTCTCGTGTCAGTGTCATATCAGTCTGTCTGTAAACAAAGGCGCTTTGGCCAGACAGACGGTGCTAACAACTGGCTAAATAATATCTAAGGTGCCTCTAAATATAATAATCTACCTTGCCGTTAAGGTAGGTTAAGTTACGCTGTTCCAGTTTTTTTTATAGGACACGTCAAAATGACTTTACCTCGCCTGATAGTAAGCCAAAGGCAAAGTCTCAGGACTGGGGTTTACTATAAACTATTAACTATAAAAATAAATAAAATTGAAGTGTCTGTTTCTTATGTTAATAAACTGTTTTTTTTTTGTAAATACAGAAGAATTAATATTTACTAAAATTTGACTTAAATACAACAAAAAATTGGTCTGTTTAAAAAAACAAACAAAAAACCTTGACTGAACAAAATTGATCAAAATTGAAATTGATTTTTTAAAACTTTTCTTTTTTTAATTGAAATACTTACCTTTTACTCATTTCTGAAAAGAATGGCTAATGTTATACCTACGTCGTAACTTTTATTGTAGAAAAAATGAGTTCCACGCAAAAAGTCAATACTAATATTCAATGAAATTTTAAAGCAATTGGTATACTAATTAATTCCAAATGATTTTTGATCGGAAAAAGTGATCATCCAGGACGGGACTTGAACCCGAATTACATTTATTTTATTTTATATTACAATTACGGTACCTGGAGAAAAAATAATATAAAAAATGACGAAAATGTGCGGGTAGATGAACAACCGGCTACCTCACGGACTCGACGACGGAGGGCGTGCGCGGCTGAGACAGTCAGCCTGTGACCACGGCCGGTGTAACCTGGTCGAAACGTCAGGCATTCCAAAGGTATGTATATACCTATATACCATGATCGCGTTAATTCCCGTTTACATACCTAATCATGTGTAAATTACGAGTATATACTATGTCTTGAGTTACAGAAAAACTGATATAAACAGACGGAAAGCAAGGGTGGGTTGCTAGTAATAAATAAAATGAATTAAATTTAGAACCTCACTCAATCACAAAAATCCATTGAAATAGCACAACAGAATTAAGGTAAAATGTGGTATAATGGGTAACGAAACCCGAGAATGTTTTCCGTCAACCATTTGTTACATTTTGACATGTTTTACTTTTCACGCCATATTTCATTTAGGAACGAAATGAGCACGCCGCTAAAGAGCTCCTTTCTTTTAAACCGACTACAAAAAAAGAAGGGGTTCTCATTTCGTTTGCTTTTTGTATCTTGTTCAGCGATATCGTCACTAATTGTTAATTAGATAATTGTTTTTTTTAATTATAAGAGTATTTTAAGGCGATGTTTCATTTTTAACCGACTTCAAATAAGGAGGAGGTTCTCAATTCGACTGTATTTTTTTTGTTCATTACCTCAGAATTTTCGTTTGGGAACCCATTTCAATTTGGTCCAGTTAAAGTCGGTTCTTTTTGTAAGAATTATTTGACAAAATAGCTGATGCATTTAGGAATCATGTGTTATCAATAGGTTACCTACATGGCTATTAATTAGCGATAAGGCCGCCATTTGTTCATATTATGTTTATTGTGGTTTCCAAACTTTATTTTTATTCTATTCTTTTAACTCAATTTCTAGATGGCAACAACTAACTACAATGACGGTTAACCATCAAAAGAGTCGTATACTAGTTTGCAACCTTAGTAGCGGTAAAAACACGTCTACATCGTTAACGATTAAAATCAACCCGTATGTTAATTTCTAAACGAAAAGAAAATACAAGAGAAGTAATAATTCCGTCTCTTAAACGTGAATTACTCACAATAAATCTAAAGAAAAATAACATTTTGAGATTAACCAGACGATTCTGCACCGATTGAAATCACTTTATTAGCATTTTTTACTAGATTTACACTAAGATGTTGTAAATTTTACGACCACCAAGCGTTTTCTTTTTAGTCTAAAGAAAATTCTAACTAAACCCAGGTTTAGATCAATAAACGTAGGTGTTTAGTGGCCCCACGAGCACGGCCCACTGATCTGTAAAGTTGCCTATTCACTGAACAAACTTTGTATCCGAAAACATATTCAGCATACAACCGCTAAAACCAACCAAATGAATTCCACTAACAAAAGAATACACGTCCATTCATAAAAAACACACACAAATAACTAGATAACATTTAAAGCACTGAAAGTCATAATCGGCGATGCAACAAGTAACCGCCCGCCCAGAGGCGAGGGGCGGGCGGCGACTCGATCCTACAGTTCAGTAACGTCGCGACCATGGCTACGGACGGACGTACGAAGCGCTCGCAGTCGATATGCGCTCCCGCCTCCGCGAGTATGGAAGCCCTCGCGGCTCCAATGGAGACCACACCAGCTCCGCGACGCAGGCCGGCTGCGCGTTCCCAATCCGCTCGAATCACCGGTGGACGGTCTGTCAGACACCGCCGCCAACAACAACAACAGCAGTTGGATAGAGAGACTAGGGCTCGGTACAGTTCTGAACCTCGTCTCGCCGAGGCAGAAACTCCACCGCAAGTGCGTCGGCAGGCATCTGCAAGACGCCGGCCGCCTCCCGGCCAACACAACCAGCCTCGTCGCTCCAACGCATTCTTGGATGTTCCACGGAATTCTCACCAGCAAGAAGAGGAACCCGATGAGGACTCCTACAGGCTCCGGACGTTCAACATCACGCAGAAAGGAGGTCAGTGCTAGACGCCACGTTCGTTCACCCATGGCTATATTTACACGAATGTTAGTGTGTAACGTCTTTTTTTAATTCGAAACTGAAATCTTGGCAGTCGGCCTGCTGCGTCTCTTTGCGATGAGGTTTTAAGTGGAGAAATTTCGCTTTAAACCGATGCGGAAGAATGAGGAGACTGGTCTGTTTTAGGTAAAAAAAAATTGGGTTGGAAAGCGATCGTAAAAATATTTTTGTGTCATCGTGAATCATTTTGGGCAGCGTTTACGAGGCCACCGTAAATCAAGATACAAGAACGCTTGAGTTTACTTTTGAGGTAAAAATAAATCGGAACGGATGACGCGAACACGCAAAAGTACGCTCTATACAGAGTTAAACTCTTGAAAGCGCGAGACACGAGTCGAGCCGCAGTCATTTACGGACTACAAAGAGCATCCGACAGCTCTTCAAGAGAATCAAAGACGGTCTGAATGTCAGTTAACGTCAAAGTGAACGCGGTTAGATATAGCACCTTCGTATTCTAATAAAATGTTATTTAGCAAAATGGCGACGTTTCCGTAAACAATGGAGGGTCGCATCTATTTAGCATAATGCATATTGAATAGATGCCTTGAAGATACCCGTTTAACATCTCTGATGAGCGACGGGGTTGGCTCGTAACAGGGGTATTAAATATTTGGTTGTTTGTCGTTCTACAAACGTATTTTCGCAACACGTATATCAATAAATAATATTAAATATTTTTGTAAATAAAGTCTGTAATGAATAGTACAATATATTTCATTAATTTATTAGAAAATATTACATTAGTACGTTAATTTCAAGACTGATATTTTTAAATGTTAAATGATTATAATAGGAATTAATCTGCCAGATAGTAACAGAACTCTAGTCCTTTTGGCCCTTGATTAGGGTGTAGAATTGAAAATAAATTTGGGATCTTCAAGAAGGGCATTAAAAGGTTTGTGCGGGGTCGGCAGCGCGAGTGTGATACCCCTGGTGTTGCTTGTCTGCCACCTAAGTGGTATAAAAAAAATCAATCCAATTCATTTTTAAGTGTTTCAAAATCGAGTTCAAAAAAAGCGTGTTCAATTTAACCAAAGTGTTGTTTTATAATTATAAATACAGAGAAGAGTAATAAATCGCGATAAAGTCTAATAAAAAGTAGTTTAATTGCAAGACGTGGCCACTTTTATAGACAACTTGGACCTTCAAGTACAGCGCTACTCTCGAAAAGTTTCTTGAACAAACTCCAAGTTTGTTCAATCCCTTCTCGAGATTTAATTAATAAGTTTCTTAATGAATTGAAATCATAACTAGAGTGGGACACAATAAAATTAGTTGGAATTTAACATTATGAGGCGTTTTTTTTTGTTTTTACATTTTTGCATAAACATGAAAAGTTCAAATTAATGAGTTATTGCAAAAACATACAATAATACACATACATATATATACTCACGCCTTATTCCTTCCGGGGTAGGCAGAGATAACAGACCACGATCTGCTTCTGCCCTTGGGCTTCCCGCACACGAGCCACCGGCCACAACCACAAAACGCCGCCACTGGCATATTTCTTGTAATTTTCATACATTTTATATGGACTCGCCGCACACGGTTGTCGCCGGTGGCGGCCACACGCCACAAATCGCCGCAGCTAGCTTCTTGTGGCTCGCACCGGCCACTAAACGCCGCCACACGCCACACGCGCGTAGCAACAAGCAAAAAGTAGCAACCACCGACCGCAAGTTGTGTCGACCATCGGCCACAAGTGGCTGTCGCGCGCTTCAGCTTCTTTTGTGGCCGCTTCTTGCCACTTCTGGCGGCGTTTGTGGCTGTGGCGTGTGGCCCGTGTGCGGCGACACTTACATACTTCACGCGCTTCCTTTACTGTCATTAAACCAACCTCCCCCTCTCCCATTCGTCCCAACCAGGTTCGACAGCGCGAGTGACCGCTTCCATCAGGCGGCCCGCGTGCTTGTAAGCCACCTAGGTTGTAAAAAAAATGCAATTTCCAAGATTGATCGAATTCAATAAAATGTCTATTTAGTATCAGATGGCATTGATAAAAAATTTAGAACCACAAAATCCTTTTTGCGGCCTTTTTCCTTTTTTATGACAGGGCCGTTGGACAAGATGTCCAATTTAAAGGAATCTGAGGAGCAATCTTCTTAAGAGCCCGATTTATGAGTGTTTTGAAGGAGTTGAGTTTGCTGTGTTACATTGAATTTGTATAAACCTATTGATATATTTGAAAATCCTCGAGTTTTCCTCACAATAAAAAAGTATCTAATTCTGTTAATCCGCATTCTAGAACCCATAACGCAATTTAGTTAAGCTAAGCTTACTTTGAGTCAAGATAGCGCAGTGCAAAATGTCGTAAAAACTGATATTTAAATTTTGAGTTTGTGCTGGAATGCCAATCGCTTTTTTTAAATTGATGCTATTAAATATTCATATCCAATGGAAATATTTTCGGTATAAATATACCGCTCATAACGCTTTATGAAAATCAGCTTCGTGAAGCTCAGTCATAGATCCCCACCGAAATCTTTGAAGCCCGAGCCAAACTCAGCTTCAAGTCGGTACACCTATTAATTGGAACCAAACTTTTCTTTCGGAGTTAGAGAATAGACGGTAGTCGCTTCAATAAAAGCCAATATACCAAATTATAAAAAGAATAAGTAAAGAATAAGCTCCAAAATGTAACCAGAATTTGCGCTAGAACGATGAAAATGTTTTTTTTTGACCCTGAGATCAAACCTAGAACTCAGTAGCACGTAAACATCAACATAAGGAACACAGAGTCAGTGATTTAGTCAAAGCAGCAAAAGCAATTAAGTTTGTACAATCTAATTACAAGCATTTCAAAACCGTCTAACTCCGAAACCTTAAGTGCTTCTCAGACTTACTCCTTCAAACTTGGCATGATGTAATTAATTTAATAATAATTCCATGTGATTCCTTTAACATCAAAATTAATGAGCTGAAAAAAATACGAAACATAAATTCCCTGAAGTATTCTAAAAATGTTTTTTTAAGAAAAAATACTTTCATCTTAATTGGACTTGCGGTTTACATTCTTTGCTCGTTTCTTGAGCTTGAGAAAAAAAAGTATAAGATATTTTACGCGGGTTTCTGAGATATAGGTTATTGTAGTGATACACCTGGGGAGCTCCGGATAGTAAGTAAATAACCTTTGTAAAAGATATATTTTGTTGTTAAAACATGTTAATACGTTTGTTTTGTCAATTATTTTTGGGTTCTATGCATTAATTTATGACTAAAACTGCACGCCGCCGGCTCTGATCTTCAGACCAGGGTGTGAGGTACGCGGTGCACCTGGGTAACGGAAACAAGCAACGCCTCCCACGGCGGCGCCACGGAAGATGCTGCTGCCTGCGGCAAATCCAACCTCGGAGTGGCCCTCTAGAGGGCTGCTCTGAGGCTCCCCACGTGTCCCTCTGGCTAGCAGAGGGCATAGTGGGGAGCAAGCGGAGTCGAGCTGATACTCCGCGCGTATGGTTGGGTGACAGGACGGCCGCTTGTCAGCCTACACCCCACTGTCAGCGAGGTGGAGCGATGCTCGTCTCAATCCCCTTTCGTCGAGGAGGCCATCTTAAATCCTTAGATGGCCCAGGGTCAGTTGGGTACGAGGGATATGCCTACTTGGTAACCTTACACACCGGTAATTAAGACCCGGGACTGCGTGCTGTTTTAGTCGGTTCAATTCCGACGTAACCACCCCCGATGGCCGACGGGGGTGGTATTCGTGGAGATTTCTGCACGATATAAAAAGGGTGTAAGGTGATCAGCACACGCTGCTATGTTTTGCCAAGAACAGTTGACGTATAGATCTTCTATAAGAAGTTATAGTTAGGTTGGTATATGAAGCAGTCCTCCTACAGTCCCGGGTCCTTTAAGCGGGGCGTGAAAAAGCATTTGATAAGGCCGTCAGCTGAGGGCCGCCACTGCCGCACTATCGCGGTGTATGTAGTGGTGACCCCCGGTCTTGAGACGTTACCTTTAGCTTACCATCAGGCGGAGTAAAGTCATGTTGACGTGTCTAACTTAAAAAAAGTCTTCTACTAGTAGTTATCTGCGTCGTATATAAAATGTCGGGGTAATCGCTTGCCACCGTTTTTTTATTCACTTTCCGATGCTGCCGCGATATAACTCACATTTACTTTAACCTTTTAGGCTTATTGAATGCCTTACTACATAAAATGTCCTACATCACATTACATTTTCTAGAACTCTAAGCATTATGGCCGACTCATTCGAAATAGCGCCATATTTTTAGTAGGTTTCCTTAGGCTGGCTGACTGAAAGAGGAATAACAGTAATACGTTGTTACCTCAGAACTTTCCACTGGGTAACCAATTTTGATGATTATTTTTTGTTTGATAGCTGGCGCTTTCCGTGTGGTCCCATTTTGTCCCCAATTTGGTCTATTGAAGTAGTTTTTATGTAAGAATTATTGAACTTTTGTGTTTCATAGTATGCTCGAGATCGTTTTTGAGGCTATCAAAATTTCACTTGTTGTTCACTTTAGTTTGCTTTTCCCGATAGTGTGTTACACCGGTCGATATTACAGTACGTAGATTGCGATAAAGCATTTTTCGTCCTTTTCACACTACTGTTTTTATCACCTTATTTTCAGTATTATTTAATAGGTTTCCCCTCCGGGTTTCACTATTAGCGATAACGTGTGGAAGGTAATGTACGATATAGCAAGAAATAAGGCCACTCCATAAATAATTGTATCACATAGAATGGAAATAACAACCCTCGTAACGACGTAATAAAGTATAATTTAGATAGCCCACCGTTATTGTACTGAATATTTGAAGCGTGTGGTCAGTTTTACGCAGTGTACCAACATTGAGAATTATTTTATTTCTTTGATTTAAAGAGATCATTGGATTCATGGTTATCAATGAATACAAGTTTATTGCAACTGAATTCTAGAAATTAATGTAAATAAGATGGATTTATGAAGCACATTTTATTAACTATATTTCGAATTCGTTTTAAAAAGCGTTCGTTAACTTTTTACTGTATTTACTGTGCCAGTTGACGATTGAGTCACCTTCATTCGTCAACTAGCGCACATGGAATTAGCTCCATTGGGTGAGTTGACACCTTTAAATTTTTTTTTTTATCGTCATCAATTCACTTGAAGAGGATTTTTTTTAGACTTGAAGTACCTAGGTATATTTTTTTTAAACTGATGATGGACTTTCATTTCCTACCTGTCAACTTTTGGGTAATGCAGAAATAAGTCAAGAGTAGGTACAGTGTAAAATATACGTCCACTTATGAAAGCAGAGATGTAATGAATGCTGAATGAAACTGAAAATGCAGACAACTAACACAGCAAATATATGAGACTCGTTTGTATCTCCAAATTAAAACCATATCAAAAGAAAACTATGGGGAAAACGTTTTACCTACGCGCCCCAGAATTTCGCAAAATTCGTTGATACACCTCTACCTACCCTTCAGTAATATACTGGCATGATAATATTAAAACGTGATAATTAATCGATCATAACAACTTCACTGTTATTAAACAACTCATAATTAAACTAACTTTCCATTTAATTGTCCAAAACTGGAGTACCAAGTTCCGAATTTCGTCAGACAAATAACTTTCGATCAAATTCGGGACCTCTTCGGTATATTTTAATTTAATTTATGATGGCTCCCAGGATCGGTAAAGTTCATGATCCAATTATGTTGGATAAAGGGAAAATTATGGGCAGGAATTTGATGAACGTAGTACAAGCGTTTTGGATAAGAGATTTGCCCTTTGGAGCCAAATAGGATAATATACTGACCTATTAAAATATAAAAATTCGCTCTAGGGTGAATCGAAACACAAAATCGGAGACACCCATCGAAATGGGTGTCTCCGATTTTGGTGTTACGTATATTAAGTTAATAATTTATTCGAACGAAAAGCTATAAACGTTTTTTTCCCTTCAGGGCCGGCAGCGCGTGGGTAACGCCCTTGGTGTTGCATACGCCCATAGGCCACGGTGATCGCTTCCCATCAGGTGGGCCGTGTGCTTGTCTGCCACCTAAGTGCTATAAAAAAAACCGATTTACGCACGGGCGGAGCCGCCGGCATCAGTTATTATATTACTAAAGATACTTCACCAAGATATCTTTCTTCCAATGTTTTGACTTGTTCCCTCAAAAATGGAGGTTATAAATTTTCAAAAGCCGCACGTAGCTATGAAGCCAGTTACCTGACCCTCACGTCAAACATTTATCTCTTAACAAATTATATTTCTCATTCCTCAAAGTGTGACGTTCCATCACTCGTACATATGCCAGCTGAAATTACGTAATTCAGCTCCGTTTCTTTTACCTCATAAAGGGTAGAAATTTCTTTGAGAAAGGCATTACTTAATTTTTTTTTATACCAATTAGGTGTCAACCTGATGGAAAGCGGTCACAGTGGCCTATGAACGTGTATAGCCCCAAGGCCGTCACCCATGCGCTGCCGACCCTGAAGGGAAAGGGCGGGGTAGGAAAGGGTGGGAAGGCTAGGATGGGGAGGAGGGGTACAGTGAGCTCTGGCTACCTTACCTACCACCGGGATTACAATACGATGGATATTATGACCGCGGTCTTCTGTAGGGTATTAATAGGTTATTACAGAGTCGGCAGCGCGATTGTGACACTCACCAACTACTAATCAAAAATATCTGAACACTTACAACGACAAAAGTTTCTACGCAGATGGGGTAGTCTTAGAAATCGGAGCTTGAAGTTCAGATATTTTTGCTTAGTTGTTTGTATGGTAATTATTGACAAGCAGCTGCTCAGATATTAACGAGGTAATGAATGCTCAGATATTTTTGGTAACTTGTAGTGAATAGTGAACATTTTAAATTGTTCACAAGTATAAGCACACGGCCCACCTGATGGGAAGCAGTCACTGTGGCCTATGGACGTATGCAACACCAAGGGCGTTACCCACGCGCTGCCGACCCTGAAGGGAAAGGGCGGGGGTAAGAAAGGGTGGGGAGGATAGGAAGGGGCGGGGAAGAGGAGGGGTACAGTGATGGTAACTGTACCTACTATTTTCTAGAATAATAACTAGAATCTTATTATTATAGCCTTTGTTCTGAGCAAGTCTTTGTGTTTTGATCTATTCAGGGCACAAAGCTTTTTAGAATATAGTGCGACCTTATTAGATAGTATGTGTCAAAATGCCGATATTATCTCTTCAATCTTATCATCTCATCATAACGATTTTCTATTTGCGTTCTAAGTCTGTATTTTGGAGTCCGAAGATAGGTTATTGTTTTGTTTGGTATGTTGGTTTCACCGGGAGCGACTGCTCCTAAATTCGTTGTTAAGCTGGTGCTCCGATTAGCTGATGATCCCAGTTTTTGTCTCGAAAGTGTTAGTTGGGTCCCAGACAAATTCTCATTAGGAATTGCCGAAATCTCTTCAACGAACAGAAAAAGTCACACGAAAAAAAAACTAAATGACAGATCACTCTTTTGATGTTAATTGACAATGACATAATCGATCGATAATCCGATCCAAAGGATGGATTTTCACAATGGTCAGATTGGTGGCTAAGCTAATCTGACTAGTTCGAATTTTATTATTTGGTCAGATCCTCTTAACAAACAAAATTGCACCTTATTGTATGACTGATAAAGATGATATTTTGTCTAAGCATTGTCTTGAAATGAAACTTTTAACTTAGTGTTGCAAGTAACTAAAACACTTTACCTTACTTATTAGTGTTGCAAGCACCTAAAGCATTTTTTTACATTACTTGTTAATTAATAATTATGGCAGTTAAAACAAAAATGAATTAATAAGGATATACTAATAATGATTACGTTGACCCGGGTCTACCCGCACCCCACAAATCCCGCGATTACTGCATATGACGTCATTACGTTGGAAATATGATACATCTTTTTTTATTTATAGAAAAGCCACTCAATCATATCAAAGCCGTTCATTAGAGCAACGCAGTAAAATGGATTACCATGTTCTGTCCAAATGCGCGCCGAGTTACTCAGCTCACGTTTTTATAAAGAGAAACATTTTTTATATTATTATAACTGGCAGGATTAGTCATTTAAAAAAAAACTGGTTACAGGGTTCTACTAATTTTTTGAAATAAGAACAAATTACTTTTTAACAATGACTTCAAAATTTTATTACGTCACGGTTCTTGAGTGAGGCGGGAATATGCATTTGGAATTTTGAATTTGGAACGAAACGGAAAAAATTAATAGATGAGTTAAAGGATTTTGATACCTATTTATATAGAATTACGAGCCTTTTTATATTATCATCTGCATAACAGATACAAAAAGTTGCGAGTTGTTTCTCAAGCAGTGGTCATTCGCGATACCATTTAAAAAAAATAGCCTGTCTTGAAATATACATGAAATTTGGTTTTAAAATTAAACTTCTTTTTATTTGGGATCGACTGGGATCGACCGTCGACGTCAAAGCAGGAAAGATTATTGCATTTTTGTCTATCCGGATTCAGGAATGGAAACTCCATTAGCGGTGAGTTGTTGAACGGATCTAGTCTAATTGCGAATGCTTCCGAGACAGGGGAATTGGCCTATGGTATGGTTGAGAGATTTTAAATTTAGAAACCAAATATCGATGCCTTTAAAAAAATTCAGTGCAACAATTTAAATATTCTTTTGAACTGACTTTACTGAACCCACTTGAAATTGGAGCAAATCATGAAGATCGGTTCACTCGGTCGAAAGTTCTGAGATAACAAACACAAAAAAAATACAGTCGAATTAAGAACTTTCTTCTATTTTGGAGTCGGTTAAAAATATATTTATGATTGAAGCATTATAACCCAACTAAATGTTTATGTATGCAAAATTTCAGTCCGGTTCACAATAATATTGCCAAATACCTACAATCTCAATGCCGTAGATTCAGTCAGCTAGGGTCCAGGGTTCTATAAGCGGGGTGTGAAAAAGCATCTGTCAAGGCCGTCTGGGTAGTGGTCACCATTCCCAAGGGAATGGTGACCACTACTTTTTGGACTCCACCTCAGCTCACCATCAGGCTGGGTGAAGTCAATCCGGCGGACTAGATATAAAAAAACGACAGAATTGCATCATTGGACCACCATACATCCTGATGTGAGACCTGAGACAGCATGCGGTTTTAGTCGGTTTGAGTCTGATATAACTGGCCGACGGGCATATCCACAAGAAAAAACGGCAAATTGCAAGTTAAATAAAAGCTTGCAAAAACTAACCACATAACATAAAAAAAATACGTAGGTGGGTACGGTGCTTGGGACTTAGCCAAAAATGCTATATTAGCTAACACAAAAGCACAACAAATATGTGTTTTCCATTTAACCGAAACACGAACATGTAGGTATTAGAACATAATTCTGTGTCGCGGGAGACTTTGCTACGAGTAGCAAAATAGTAAACAGAAAGCAATGTATGTTCTGTGTTGTACAACGAATGTTTGTACAACGGATGTTGGTCCCGAGGTTGGCAAATACTTGGGTCCAACATCTCTGTTGTACAAACATTTGATCATTGGATTGGACTCGCAATACGCTTACTAGACCGCTGAAAATTTTTGGTACCTACCTATAGAATTAGATAATATTTTTATACTTTCTTCGAAGATCTTCTAATGATTTTATTTATATTGTTGATAATTATAATTCTTACGAAAAAACGGACTTCAGCTGTACCATATTAAAATTGACCACACCAGCCTTCAAATGAAAAAAAAACCCATCAAAATCGGTTCACCAAGTTAAAAGTTCTGTGGTAACAAACAAAAAAATACAGTCTTCTTACAATCCCGGGTTCTTTATACAGGGTCGTGAAAAAACATCTGTCAAGGCCGTCTGGGTAGGAAGCCACCATTCTAGGGGCTAACCTTGAAAATGATGGCCACTATTTGTTCACTTCAGCTTATCATCAGTCAGTGCAGGCAATCCGACGGACTAAATATAAAAAAAACCGACTTCAACGGACCAAATAGAACTGGGACCACAAGGGAAGCGCCAACTAACAAATAAAAAAAGAATCATTAAAATCGGTTAACCTAGTCGAAAATCCTGAGGTAACAAACATAAAAAAATACTGTCGAATTGAGAACCTCCACTTTTTTTGAAGTCGGTTAAAAATATTATTACGTAATACGTGCTAGTAATTCCTTTAGGTATGTTTTTCAATGCTTTGTAGTCTTAACCCGTAGATGTAAGTAGCAGGAGATGGTGTTAATAGAAATCCTAGCAAGTGCAAATTAGCTTCATGCTCTTAAGCGCCTGCCGATGCTTAAGTTCCGACGGCTTAAGCTTTTGTGACTTAGATTTTATTAGAGGCTAACCCGTTAATAAGAATTTTGCCCTGGCGTTATCGATAGAAAAATTATATACTTACGTAGGTAGGTAATAATTTTGTGGGTTATTCGTAAAATATATTCTGCATAGGGCTTTTTTGTGATGAAAATTGCTGGCAACATTGATTTGATAAAATAATCTATTGATCTATACTATTCTAATTAGAATATAATCTATTGTAGGTATTATAAAGTTGAATGAAATTTTAAGCAATTGCATGCTAACTATGTATTTCCAAATGATTTTCTGATCGGAAAAAATGATCATCCAGGACGGGACCGTCCCGTCCTGGATGATCATTTTTTCCGATCAGAAAATCAAAATTATTATAAAGTTGTAAAAAGGCTGTGTACAGACTGTCTACACCGGCACATTGGAGATATTTAAAAAGAATAAGTACCTACTTGGGTTATTTTTATGTGAACGATTCTGAACTAAAACTTATTTTTTTGTAGATATGTGTGTGCGCGGTGGACGCAAAACTACTGAACGAATTTTGACGCATTTTTGTGTTTGAAAGCAAGAGATGTCAGATTTTAAATCTTACACATGTTTGATCATAATAGGTTGACTAAAACCGGAGATTATAGTCAAAAACAGGAAAACCCTACGTCCACGCAGACGGAAAAAATCATTAACTACTTAACACAAAATTAAAAAAAAACAAAAAATTTAAATAAGCAAAGAAAATACGCCGATATTTTTTTAAGTTACTCGAATGAAAATTTTTAAAGCAAAGTCAATGTCAATAATCCCAAACGGCCCTAATTAAAAAATAATGAATAATTAGAGGCTGCCAAACGGCCTGAGTTTTTCCTTTTGCAATCAACAGGTTTTCTAAGAGCAATCATACAAAAACTTTTTTTAATGAAGGGCTGTCCTTAGCTGTTCATTAAAAAAATATTCACAGAGTTTGTTTTGAAAGAAAATAATGTTGATTTTGTTGTTAGAGATAAATAATTATGTTCGGACAATCTGTCGCCAGGCCTCCCAGACATTTTTTGTTTTAAGAAGTTTACCTTATAGGGAATTGGAGATATTTAAAAAACATACTTGGTCAAAGTCAAAGTCAAAAATCATTTATTCTGTATAGACCATATATAAGGCGGCACTTACAAAACGTTAAAATCAAAAATATTTAAAACTGGAAGCAAATGGACCACCGAGCACCGTTTCGAAACGCGGCCCAGACCTGAGAAGACTCCGACAAAAAACTCAGCTGGCTGTTTTTTTTTGGTCTTTTTACAATAATTTGCTTAGTCTAGATACAGTTATTAGTTTGAGTAACATAAGATTTCAGTTTTCAATTCCAAGCTTCTTTATCATCTAAATAATCTTGAATTTTATAGTAGGTACCTACGCTTTTTGGGAGTTTTCTTTAAACAACATTTGTAAATTTAAATTTACTTACATGTAAATCTCTAATTTCGCTAAAGAAAGCAACAAGATAGTTACTTACTTGGATTATGTTAAGTAGGTGTATATGAATGATTCTGAAAACGAAATACTTATTTTTTTTTTGGAATTCTTGTCTGTTGTTGTTGAATTATGTGCGCGTTGGACGCAAAACTTCTCAACGGAATTTGATGTGGTAGTTTTTGTTTGAAAGTCTTGGTCAGACTTAAAATCTTAGGTATGTTTAATCAAAATCGATTGGGTAGAACCGGAGCTATAGGTACTCAAAAAACGTGAAAATCGACAGCAACGCGGGCGGAGCTGGGGACACAGGCTAGCATAAACATGAAATTTGTTTCTTGTTTCTCTTTTCTCCATTTTAATCAAAGTGAACTACGTCTAACAACACCTGCACCACTGTAACTATCTTGTTGCCAAGGAAATTGGTAAAATGATGGATGAATACATCTCCCTCACTCGTAACGTTGGCAAAATTGTCAATTTCGATGTTATTTATTTCTATAGGTAAATTGAATTGGATTGATGTTTTACTGTTATGATAGGAAATAAATTTATTCAAGTTTTTTTTAGGGTTTTCACATCTCAATATAACTTATTGTAGCAATTTATTAGGGCAGTTTTGCCTCTGTTAGTTGTTAGTTGTTGTTAGTCGTTACGGGTAGTTGGAGCCCTAAAAAGTCCGACGATAACGGTCTAGCTGCAACGCTTCGATATCGCCTAATGTCACCATTGGGTTGTGAAAGTCAGATGGTAGTCGCTTCACGGAAAATATCGAGGTCCAGTCAAATCCGCAGTTAAGACTGGTAAAGCGGTCCCCAGACTCCGAGGTGAAAGCTTTGGATGCGACTGGGATTAACGCTAGGTTGAAGAAGAAGGAGAAGAAAGTTTTGCCTCTGTAGTGTTGTAGTGGTAGCACATTCGAAAGGCACTTATTTGACGCATTTGTGCTTATTTGTACATACATAATATATACATACATAAAAATCACACCTTTTTACCTTTGAGGTAGGCAGAGACAACATCTTTCCACTTGCTACGATCTTGGCATACCTACGCCTTTCGCTTCTTCAACTTTCATAATAAATTGTTTTCATAATTGCAAGTCGGTTGGGTACTGGCCTTTCTCTAAAACGTTCTAGCTGGTATTTTTGTGCGTGTATACAAATATATCGAAAGTATGTTTTATCTATATTTTAGAACCCATTATTTAACTTAAACTATGGTTACATCGAGTAAAATATATTCGTGCGATGAAAATCATGACTGCAATCCACATCGATTCAACTTTTTGTTATTTTGCTATCATTTTTTAAATGCGTGGCGATAAGAATTGGATTTATGCCAGATATTCGTTCAGAAAATGCGTACCATCAAGTCACGAGAATGTGAATCGTTGGCAAAACTGTCACGTGTTTTAAAAATTGCAAAATGACAATATCGAAGATTCTAACACTCGTAGTAATCCCTTTCTTGGTACAAGAAAGCGCGCGTGACCAATCCGCGGGCAATAAATTAAGTATTGCTTCGTTAGTATTTACATACATACATACATACAAATCACGCCTTTTTCCCATTGGGGTAGGCAGAGACAACATCTTTCCAATTGCTACGATCTTGGCATACTCCTTTCGCTTCTTCAACTTTCATAATAGTATTTAAGTTTGTTAAATTTGTCCTAATGATTCAGATTGGAAAAAGAAAACATCCAGGACGGGACTTGAACCCGGGACAAATCCCTTACTCTCTTGCTCTGATCAACAGGGAATCGATTCTGCTAAAGGCAAACCACTCTAATAGGTACCACTGACACTCTAAAAATGCTATTCAATTATAGACTTTACCGTCTTACAGTTAAAGTCTAAAATCAACTGAAAATAATTCATTTCACTTTTCATTCGCTCTACAAAATATCATTTGATTTTAGACTTTACCGTGATAACAATAAAGTCTGCAATTAAATGGCATTTTTTAGAGTGTCAGTAATATGACTGGTTTGCCTTTAGTAGAATCGAGGCCCAGGACTCAGTTAGCCAGTTGCCTCTCGTCTTAGATGTTATCTTTCCCGATCTCCGTTTTTTTCGAACATGTCCTTTATATTTACAAATTCTTCATTGGATAGCCCGGTCTATTTGCCCAGCACTCCAACACAGACACCGATTGGCCTCTAAGATATACTTCAACGCCATTTATGTAGGCTTTGGATCGGTGTCGGGTTGAAATATTCATTAATTCCCACATCTCTTATCTTCTTGAAGAAGACACGAAATATTGAACGTTAAAAGCAATTTATCCATCTATGACTATTATAGTACCTATATTGGAGATACTTATTAAAATAAAACTTGAGTTATGTTTAATGAAAGTATCTGAAAACTAAAAATATATTATTTTTGTCTTGTCTCAGCATGTTTCACGTGAAAAATCTTTTCTACGATTTCATTGATCGCGAGAGAAAGTAGACCTAATACGTCTAAGTACGTCATACTGAGACTGCAGGGCATGACGAGAACACCGGGGTTCCGGAATCTGAGGGGACCATCTCGAATTCGGAGATGGTCCAGCCGGTTTGCGAGGGAAATGCTCTTTGGGCCACCTTACACCCTGGCGTCAGAAGACCCTAGACGGCGTGCGGTTTTAGTCGGTAAGAGTCCAACATAACCTGCCCCGCTGGCCGCGGGTTGGGTATCCATGAGGATTGCCGCTCGGCAAAAAAAAGCTGCGGACCTCGACTAAATTTAAGCGGGGCGTGAAAACGCATTTGATGAGGCCGTCAAGCTGATGGTAACCACTGTAGCACTATCGGTGTATGTTGTGGTGACCCCCGATCCTGAGACTTTACCTTTAGCTTGCCATCAGGCGAGGTGAAGTCAAGTTAACGTGTCCAATATAAAAAAAGTTCAATAAAAACAACAATAAAAAATCAAATAAAACACAATATACTGCTACCTTAAAAGCTTAAGTAACAGAGTGGTACTTACGCTGGCAAGCCTACGCATTTATGCTAAAAAAAAGCATTAACTTCTATTTAAGAAATTGTATTATACTAAATAATATTGTACACGAACCTCCTTTCATCATTTTTTTCAGAACACATTGTTTAATGTGGCAACATTGTCCTTTGTCAGAGAGAAAGCTTAGGAAATCTGCGGATCTTTTGTCGCCAATTTCCTCATAGCGGTGTGTTTACTTGGGATTGTTTATTCATTACGAAAATATATCATATTTGAGCTCTTGCTTACGTTATACACACTGATATGTATTATAATAACATAATATGTATAACATTATTACTGGAAGGTTTCATGTTTAAGTATATAGGGAGATAGAAAGAAACATTTTAGCGCGTAGCCTAGTGGTTTGGGTAATGGACTGGACGAGGTCTCGGGTTCGAGCCCAGGTTTACCATGGCACACACCATGACTTTTCGATGCTTTTCGAAGTTATGTGTGTATTTATCGCAGGTTTATTAGTGCCTCGGAGAGCACGTTAAGCCGTCGGTCCCGTTTTCCATACAAACATCTATGGCAGTCGTTACGGGTAGTTGGTTGGAGCCCACAAAAGTCCAACCAGTCTAACTTGGAATTTCGATATCGCCATTGGTCATAATGACCATTGGTTGTGGAGGTCAGATGGCAGTCGCTCCACGGAAAATATCGAAGTTCAGCCGCATCACAGTTAGACTGGAAAGCCGACCCCAACTGAGTTGGCAAAAAGGTTCAGAGAATGATGAGGTATGCTGAAATAGTAATATTATTCTTAAAAGCGTTCCGTCCACATCTTTTATAGTTTCATGACTGAAACTTACATAGATAGAGTTGAACAAGGAATTTCACCATTCCTATTTAAGTCGTACCCGACAAATGTAATCGGCAGGCATTGTCATGCCAATTGATCTTGATAATGGAAATGGGAAATTCGGATGCTTTGCACTTGAATAGGTACCCTTTGTAACAATGCAGGGTTACATACATCTACATCAAATAGGTAGGTGCGAAGGGATAGGGTTTAGAATTTAAAGGGATTATGTAAATCGTCGCCTTGTGTGCAAAATGTAGTGGAAATAATGTACCTATAGGTATTTTCTCAGCAGCAATTACGGTAATTATCTTTTGGTTAGAATTGGATAATTTTTTATAGTTAGAATTAATGATTTAACTGAGCTTTATTTAATTATAAATTGTATTGTCCACACAGCGTTGTGTAGAAAAACCCAAAAAAATTATTTATTGTTTCATTTTCTTGGGCGCCTATTTCAAATTTTGAATGTATTACATTATTACAAGGAACTTAACTTTGACTAGGATAGACTAGGATTATAAAAAGAGACTAGCATAGACAAGGATAAACTGGGATAGACTAGTCAAGGTAGAATGTCCTACAATATTTCTTTCTTTATTGTTATTATTATTTATTTTCCTTAGCCGCCATCTTCAACACTCTAGTGTAATATCCTAATTACGAAGGTGACAGCCGGAGGACTTAAAAAAAACCAATTTATTTTAATTAGTTTAATATAATAATCAAAATTACAATTAAAATAACTTAAGTCTATACTTGGACGATGCTAGTACCAAAGTGACTCTAAATTCTATATAATTGAGTAAAATAATTTTATGTGCATCAGCATTTCCACATGGCGTGATCGGCGACGACACGAGGCGCCGATTCTGCAAAATTCAAGGCCGATGTTGTGCAATGGTGTGGCGCGAGGCAAACTCGCAAACTTGCAGAATGGGTGTAGGCAGAGGCCGTAACACCTCCCCCTTCAGACCAGCAGCTATTTGAGAACTTTCAGCGAAAATGATGCTGGTGGTTGATCTTGGCTATCTGACGGTTCAGTATCTTCTGTATGTCGGTCATTGGGCTTTTCATCTTCCGATTGCTGGTTCTTAGGTAGTTTGCATATAAAACATTGCCTTCTCACAGCAATGGTCATGGCAAAAGCAATTGCACATAAAGTAATGGTGTATACTGGTATGGTTGTGTGGAAAAGCGAATAGTCAATCTTAGTTTGATTTGGGATCTGTATTGGATGCTGCGTTAATAGTTTATCCTCGATCTCACGTAGGTTTTTCATACCGACTGACTTCAAGTTCAGATGCGGGATATTGTTCTCGGCAGTGGCGTTCAGCTCCCTCGGTATCTCGATGATTTTCAACGGCTGACCGTGGATGCGGTCGTTAACATTGATGATAGTGAATTCCTTAGTGCGTAGCATGCAGTTTTGTGGTATAGTCGCGAGGTAACTTCCCTGGAGTAGAGTAAATTCTTGTCTCTCACATTGCAGTTCTGTTCTAGTAGGATACGGGAATATGAGTGTATAGCGTCGGTCGTCTAGTTGTTCCATGGTTTCTTGAGTTAATGTTATCTTGACTGGAGCGCATGCTTTGTTGGAAGGCTGGTTGGAGATGATTCCCTGGATACAGTCGAGGTGTTCTTCCATCGGGTAATTCATATCTTCCTCGCAGAGATGATATTGGCTTAACTTCGGGCATTCTGCCTCTATGTACTTGAAAGCTTTACCATTAGTTGCTAGGAAAGGATAAGGAGGGATAAAGGTATATCCTAGTTTATTGGGGACTATAGCTAATCTGTATAAATCGAATTTCGTGGGAGAAACTATGGGTATTTTAAATAAAATAACTATTCTTTTTTCTGTATAATAGTAACCGGGTTTTATTATAGGGTAATATTCTCTCAGGTCGAGATCTACACTCGAGAGCAATGAATCCGGGTCACTTAAAGAATGTTAAAAATCTCGGAAACTAAAAATGATAGGTTAATGCAATAAATTGTATTTAATAGACAATGTAATACTCCTTAAATGAAAGTAAAAAAAATATGAGTCACCATACATTTTATTAACACAAAATTACATAAAGAAAAAAACTGCTGATCTCTCCTTAAAACAAAAATAGGAAACAGGGCATATCTTAGTCTCGAAATACGATGCCCACGCTCCAGTTTAGGGCCGTTTGCAGGTCTAAGGGGTTTTAAGTTAGATTCAGCAAGCCGACGTCTTACTGTCCATGCACTTGGGTTACTTCCTCCGAGGCGTCGAAACTGATTGGTGAGTTCAGTTCCTATGAGAAAGCGATTTCGAAGCATGGTGTTCACCAAGTATCGGTCTTCTCGTGCTGTGGTACACCTGGTTCTGCCCGTTCCTGGTCTGCGTAGGTTAGAACCAGTTTCTTCGTTTAAGTGACCCGGATTCATTGCTCTCGAGTGTAGTATCTGTCCTGAACTATAGATTAGTTTTAACCTGTTAATCATATTACTTAACGTAGTTATATCTAATGAACTATGATGAGTGCTCGATGCACGTATAAAACCTAAGGTATTTTCTATTCTAACTATTTCCGACAGTAAATCGTCGACATTATCGCTAATTATAGATAAAAGTTGCGACATCCTGGTATATCGCACAAAGTCAGTTTGATAGGATAACTTTTCGTCTAAGAGCAATTCTAGGGTCGTATTAATTTTCTCTTGGTTTTGGACAATGGTTTTAAGTATGTTAGTATGTCTAGACATCCAGTCTTTATTAAGGCTGATGTGCTCGTTCAACTCAGAGACTATTTTCTTATCGTTACTTTGTAGAATTGAAATTGCTTCATTATACAATTGGGCATCCGTATGGTCTAAATTGCCGGTTATGCTTTTGATTATGGATCCTAGTCCATCAATAAGACCTCTTTTAGAGCGGTTTGGTTCCAGTGTTCTAAGCTGCGAACTGATTGTTACTAATTTGGAAGATAGATGACTAATTTTAAACTCAAATAACGGCGTCGTATTACTATCTAATTTATTCTTAAAGTAGTTAATTTGAGACTCTACTGAAGCAAGTCTGTTCTCGATGTCTGTTAACTCAATGTATTGTAAAAAGGAGTGGTAGTGCGTAATGAGTCTGGCTTGTCCAAGTTTAAAGGGTAAAATTCCAGGTCCTTTGTCTAAACTCTCAAGTCTTATCTCGTGCTCCATTGTCAGGTGGATTATCATGGCGAGTAGTATTCTGTAACAATTTAGAACTGTCAGGGCTACGCTTTAGTCGGGATTTAGCTACGGGGCCTCTCTTTTTAGATGTGTAAATGTGGATTGGAAGGTCAGCTAGAACGGTGTCGTGAGTGTAACGAGGCGCTAGCTTTTGCCTATTTGCCATTGGATTCTTAACAAACACTTGTTGGTCCGGTTGGTACTCTACTTCGATCTCTCTGTCTTTATTTCGGTTGTGCATCATATTGGTACGATTAGTCTGGGTAAAATCATTGATTAGGTCGTAAACGGTCTTCATCTGGTCTCTGTGGGTTAAAATGTACTGTTGCATAAGATGTGCAGATAAGTCAACGTCAATTGGGTCTCTAGGGTCAAAATGTCCTCTTATAATGTCGTGGGGTCTACATTTGTTAAAGCTATGAACAGAGCTGTTATAAGCTAGTACGGCATAAGGCATGAGATTGACTATGGGGTCATTTTTCTGTCGTAAATGTAAGATACGTAAATGTTCTAATAATGTAGAATGAAATCGTTCGACAATGCCATTGTCGTTAGGGGAATGAGCTAGAGTCCGATGGTGGTTAATTTTGTGTAATCTAATAAATTCAGAAAATAATTGATTCGTGAATTCTGTACCGTTATCTGTTACTATGGTGAGTGGGAGGCCATGGTGTGTACAATATTTCAAGACTGCTTGTAGAATACTTGTTGCAGTTCCGTCTTTTACATAGTATGCCTGTCCATACTTTGAAAACACGTCTATTATAGTTAAATATTTTTCATTTTGAACTGTGAAAAGATCCAGATGTACTATCTCAAATGGTTTTGAAGCTGGGGGAACAATGTTAAATTGGGGTTTAATTGGGTTTCTATCATATTTAGACTGACCACAAATTGAGCATTCGTTAATATATTTAGTGATGTCCTCTCTCATTTTCGGCCAATAATACTTTCTAGAAAGGGCAAGGTAACATTCGTTGATGCCTCTATGATTAGTTTTGCCATCATGGTAGTGTTTTATAATTTCTTGCTGACGCAAGTACTCCTTGACATCTTCTAATTCTGATTTAGCTACAACTAAATTCATGGCTGAGTTTTTAAAATTACTTTGAAGGATGGGAATGATTGAGTACCTATATGCCTAGAGGAGGCGTTATCTTTAGAGCAGTTTTAACTTTAGGGTTGACGTACTCTTTGATGACAGTTATTACGTCTTGTTCTAGATTTGATTCAGAAACTTGAGTGAAGGTTCTCGTATGTGTTTCAAAAGGTTTAGTGGTTACAGTTCTACGCTTAATGTCGCCAACAATAGTTATACAAATTTGTCGGTGAAATTTATTTAAAGGTTCGTCTGTTATGGGCACTTCTAGAATAGGGTCTTCGGCGCTTGTGTGCACTGTAACTGTTGTAGAGTGTGTGTGTGAGTGCGGTCTCTCAGATAAATTTGCTATCAGTGATTCAGTCTCTTCGTTGTTAATCTCTACTCGGGATAAGGCGTCTGCATTCGTATTATATTTGCCTTTTTTATAGATTATAGTGTAGTCAAATTCACTTAATTTAAGTCGCCATCTAGTCAGTCTAGAATTAGGTTCTTTTAAATTCATAATCCACTGTAAGGGCTTATGGTCGGTATAAATTTTAAACTTACGTCCGAATAGGTATGGCCTGAAATATTTGGTTGCCCATACTATGGCTAACAGTTCCTTTTCTATTGTACTATAATTAGTCTCGCTATCATTTAGTGTTCTAGAGGCATAACAAATTGGTTTATCGGATCCTATATTTCCTTGGGACAGCACAGCTCCAATGGCCACGTTCGATGCGTCTGTCGTTAAAATAAATTCTTTACTGAAGTCCGGATATTGCAGAATAGGGTCGTTCATTAGGAGAGTCTTACATTTGTTAAAACAGTCAATATAGTCAACGTCAAGTGTAATTTTGTTAGATTTTTTCAGGCACTTAGTCATAGGTTTGGTAATGCGAGCAAAGTCAGGTATAAATTTTCTGTAATAACCTAGTAAACCGAGAAATTGTTTGATCTGTTTGGGAGTTTTCGGCAAAGGGTAATTTTCTATGGCTGAGATTTTATCTGGGTTAGGTTTAACGCCATCACCGCTAATTATATGACCTAAGAATGCTGTCTCTAGTTTGAGGAATTCGGATTTGTCCATTTGTACCTTAAAATTAGAGTCTCGTAATCTTTTGAAAACCTTCTCTAAATTAATCATGTGTTCCTGTAATGACGTACTAAATATGATGACGTCATCCAAATACACCAGGCAAATTTCATTTTGTAACCCTCTAAGAACGTTATCCATTACCCTTTGAAACGTGGACGGGGAATTTTTGAGTCCCATGGGCATACGCATATACTCGAAGTGACCTTGTTCTACGTTAAAGGCGGTCTTAGGGATGTCGTCGGGGTGCATTTCACATTGGTAAAATCCCGAGGCTAAGTCTAGGGTTGTAAAATATTGGCAGTTACCAAGTTTGTCAAGTATGTCAGCTATGTTCGGGATTGGGTATTTGTCGTCAATGGTCTTTTCGTTTAGTTTGCGAAAGTCTACTACTATTCGCCACTTTTTCTGACCGGATGCGTCTCCTTTCTTGGGTACTATCCAAATAGGCGAGCTCCAAGCTGATTCAGAGGGCCTTATAATACCTTGATCTAACATTTTCGTAATTTGATCTCTAACTTCTTGTCTATGAATAAATGGGTATCGGTAGCTTTTGGTATATACGGGTAATTCGTCGGTTGTCTTAATTCGGTGTTTGATTTTATTTGTAAAAGTTAAAGGTTCTCCTTCGACATAAAATACGTCCGCGTAGCGGGAGCATAAAATTTCTAAGTTAGTCTTTTCCTCTAAATTTAAGTGATCGGTACGCAATCGCGATATGACATGTTTAATGCGTTCTGAACTGGGTTCAATTCGGTTACATTCGGTATTAAATAGCTGTACTTGTAAAGGGTATTCAAATATAATGGGAATATCGTAATCGGTTTGGTTCTCAATTTCAATAATACCAGTACGATCTGTTACTGTAGTAATACACTCATGTATGATGCAATTGCTGTACAATTGCTGCGGAACCAACACGTCTCCGTCGGGTTTATATATAGGGATATTTACTAATTTCGAAGAATTAGCAGGAATGGTTTCCTGATACTTGGGTAATTTACAGTGATAAAGGTGAATAGGGATAGTTGTGTGGTCGGTAATTAGATAATTATTTTTAAGATCTATTTGGGCTCCGTCTAACAAATCTAATCCTATTAAACCATCAAAATGGTTATGGAATTTATAGATAAAAAACTTTACATTAGACTGATCATTGAACTCTGCGAAATGCGGTAAAGAGATCGAGTACTCGTGCGTGTACTAGTTACTCGCGCGTTAGTTACTTCGAACGGGTCGTAGTTTAGTGGGATGTGTGAAAAGTATTTTTGAACAGTTTCGGGGCTCATAAAAGATAAAGAGTGTCTACAAGTAACTTCAGTGGGGGATCTGATATTCGGATATAACGTAATTCTCTTTTAGTTTGCAAGTTTAATTCTATTTTGATTTTTGAGGATTCGGGTCCTTGCGAAAATCCGTAGTTTCTGTATCATTTAAGTTACCAGGTGGGGACGTCTGTGTGTCGCTTTCGTCATTCGAGGTCTGGTATTGTATGTTGCTTGGGTCGAAATGATAAAAATCAGGATTATAGGTGTCGGGGGTATAGTAGTCGGAATAGTCATAATTGTAGTAACACGGATAGTCAGCTTGTTCGTATTGATAGTTATAATCATAAGGGTCATCGTATTGAGTCATTTGGTTAAAATTCATCTCGCGGGTCTTAAAATAATTGTTAGGAGGTGGATTCCCGGATTTACGCAAATCGTGTCCCGTGGACCCTAGTGGTCTAGGTGTAAAATGACTAACACCGCTCATAGGCTTGGGACCGGTGTACGTAACTGGGGGATTTCTATTTGGTAATTTAAATACGTTGCTTTGGGGGTTGTAATTCGGTGGTGGAGTGCGAAACATTTGTTGGGTACGATTGAACATATTGGGGAAACGATTAGGTACCTGCATAGGCTGGGAACCTGGTCTCCACGACTGCTGCTGCTGTGGTGGCATGGGCATGGGCTTATGCCAGCTAGGCCCTGCGCTAGGGAAACTAAAAGGTTTGGGTGCGTATGGCTGGACCATCGGCGGCCCCTTGTGGGCTGAAGACGTAGTAGCGTTACGTCGCTCGGGGATGCTCTCGTTACGTTGTTGTAAATACATGACATTTATTTCCTGTTGTACAAATTCCAGTGCCTTTTCGATAGTTTCGGGCCTCATACATCGTATACGGGACCCTAACGGTTCTTTAAGACCTCTAACATATGATTGTAAAGTGAGTTTTCTATAAAGATCGCGTTTGGCCTCAATAGTAGTAGGTATATGCTCGTGTAAAGATACATACGTCATAATGGTACTGAAAAGGGTCTGGCATTTGTCATAAAATTCCTGCGGGGTGCTACTTCCTTGGGTCAATAAGGACATGTCATTATAAAGAGCTGTCTCGTCTCTTTGGTCGGAAAAGTTATTAATTAATGCATTACGAATTCCTATCCAACTCTCCGGTATTCCATATGCATTTATAGTGCGGGCTGCCGAACCCGTAATTTTATTTAAAATGCCGTTAATTACGCATAGGTTACTTAATTCATAACCAGGTTCGTTTTTCACATATTGTACTACGACTTGGTCGCATATTTTAATAAACCGCGTTAGAACATTCGGATTGCCATCAAAATCGGGTACAGCACGCAAGGCTTTGTATATAGTATCTGGATCGAATGCCATCTTGGGGTTATTTGACTTGCTACTCGTACTAAATAATAAATCTAAGCCTAAACTATCTGAGTCCAGAAACCTATTACTATCTAATTTCTTACGTCTACTTATCTGTCTAGAAGAGACAGATTTTTCACAAGATTTACGTGGGTGAAAAATGTTGGTATATTAATTATAACAGGTAAAGGAAAGACAAGGAAGCAACACTTTTAGAAAAGTTTCAAGCACTTACATATACATTGGTTCTTCTTGTGTATCGATAGCTGGATACTGCCCTCGACTGCGTCTTCTTAAGTTCAGATATTCGATAAGGTATGGAAATACCGACAGCGACTATCGGAGTCAGCAGGTTAACGATTTTTGGAAACCTATACCACGCCGCGCACTGCCTCGAATATCCTACCGACTGCGCCAATTACGAAGGTGACAGCCGGAGGACTTAAAAAAAACCAATTTATTTTAATTAGTTTAATATAATAATCAAAATTACAATTAAAATAACTTAAGTCTATACTTGGACGATGCTAGTACCAAAGTGACTCTAAATTCTATATAATTGAGTAAAATAATTTTATGTGCATCAGCATTTCCACATGGCGTGATCGGCGACGACACGAGGCGCCGATTCTGCAAAATTCAAGGCCGATGTTGTGCAATGGTGTGGCGCGAGGCAAACTCGCAAACTTGCAGAATGGGTGTAGGCAGAGGCCGTAACAAATACACTAGGATAAACTAGAAATCGTAAAAAATAGTTTTATTTTAATATCTAACATTCGCGTTAAACTTCGAATAATATTAACGAAAGCTTATCGTAATCTTGAGATAAACCCACCTAAACTTAACAACATAACCGATCCGCCGCCATTCAACAGTCCATCCCAGTTCACAATCGAAGCAATACATATTTGAATAAACGCCAAATATTTGATGAAAACATTTTTCATAGTCGTAAAGAACCCATCAGATTTAAAACTCGTAGTACATTTAAATTACGACTCAGCTTTGAAGTCCCCTAAGATCTTTAAGAGCCACAGTAGGTAACATCCCTACGAGTTTCTGTTGCCCAAGAATCCATTTGATAATTACGAACAAAAACGGCCCTTCCTCGAGGCATTCTTAGAGCCGGTATACACGATGCGTTTTGTTTGCGGTCAAATCGAATTCGATCGTTTTTATCTTATGGCGGAACCACACTTTGTTATTCGCTATTCGTTATTCGTCTTTATTCATGTTTATAAATCGAAGTGGGGAAGGCTTATGCGTGTATATTTGCTTTATTCGCATGAATTTATCGCCTTAGACGTTCTTATCTATCGAATTGTGGAGGGTTCAGGCGTCTGTGAATTTCAAATAGCAAATAGCAGACTGTGGATCCACCACCATATTTCTAAGTTATTTAAACGTATTCATAAGTTTAGCAAATTTTTACGATAATGCCTGTTTTATTAAAAAAATATATAATTATTTATATAGCTAAAAGGTAGGAGAAAAAGCGGTATAGATTAATAACTGATATATAATTATAATAAACTAGGTACGGTTGTCTGTAAGATCAGCCTGCGCAAAGACTGCTCAGCTCATTGTACTATACTAATTTTATTGTGTTAATTAAAAAAAAGTATTAATTTTGGTATTTGTGTTACAGATACTGTATGAATTTAGGTATATTTTAAGCATTTAATTAAAACATTTAATACACCACAAATGGCAAACAGTGACTAAAAACAAAGACTTTTTTTGTCAACACTTATCATATAAACCTTTTGTATACACAGATTTATGAAAAAAAACTTACAAAAAAAAACTAATAGCCTTCATATTAAGGCCTAATAGCTACTGATATACAACAAAAATAAACTACATAAACTAAAACGATCGAATCCTAGCGATGATCTCGACTTACGAGAAAATAAATCGTGTATTACAGTCTTTATTCTCGAGGAGAGAACAAAATCGAAAAGCGAAAAATAAAGGAATACTTGTATAGGCAAAAATATTCAATGTTTCTTGGAAGGTTTATGCATAGCAGAATATCTGAAGGAACTTGTTTTGACTAGACTAATAGATATATCGTAATAAAATGTTATTATGTTTTTTTAAGAAATGAATTTGAACAACTTGTGTTCGAAATTCAGCCATATCTTTGATTTAATATTATTTCGATTTGAAATTATTTTTTGAAGGACGCTAGTATCTGACTTGGTTATTTTATATTTTAAGAGCCTTGTAGTGCTTTTAACCAATTTTATTAAAGTACTAGCTGTACCAGCGTCTATGCCCGCGTGATTAAAATTTTTAGGATGCATTTTTTGACGCAGTACACAATTATTTTTCATAAAAAAGTATCCTATGTTACGTCTTATAATATTACTTATCCGCCAGTGAGAGTTCCGTCCAAATCGGCTCAGTCATTCCAGAGATGATCTCTTTCAAACAAACAAACAGACGGACAGAACCTGAGTTAAGGGCGGGTTTCTAGTCAGTAATAAATCACGATTGAATCAGATAAGAGTGGTTACCAATAATTTAATCATATTAATAGTTCAAATAGAATCAACGTAAAGTGTAATTTGAACTAACAAAGCCGTGACTTGATGAGTAAGGCGGTGAAATTGCGATCGTGAAGGTACAGACCCCCCCCCCTCCTCCCCCCCTACGCTACGGCGTGGAGCCCTCCTAATTCAAGCAATTTACCTTAGTTGGAGGGATGAGTGCTAAGGAAACAAAGACGCAGTCAGACGTCAAAATTATATTTTTAAACATGTTTTTTAAGTATTTACTATAGGTATATTATTTTATTTATCAACTCCACTCGCGTGGATGTTGGTTATTGCAACCTTTAGTCATATCTCCGGTTCAACTCAACCAATTGGGATCAAACATATATACATACATACATACATACATACATAAAAAACCGCGAACAAACAAGATTAAAAAAATATTTTCGTGTTCCGAATCCAAAATATTTTCCACAGAACAAAGAAAAATCCTTAGGACTAGAAATCGTATGGGGGCGTGTTTGTGTCGCCAAAAACCTAAGTGTAATTGCATTTACCTCACACATATACACTTGTGTATGTGCACAACGCAGGCTAAAATAATCAAAAAACAAGTTTATGCGATTGATTTTAAGGTTTATTTTCCTATAAGTTTTCACGAAATATTTACTTCAATATTCTAGAAGTTTCTATACCTGTCCAATTCAGGATGCTAAATGATAATTTTGACAGTTCACATCTATGAAGTAATAATAATAATAATAATAATATTTATTGTTCAAAAACATTAACAACAGGGTACACAGTATTGAATTGAGTAGGAGTACAATTTAAGGTGAATGTTTGTAGCAAGCTAAGCTAAAATTATGTACCTGAAAAACTTGGAAACCCTTGGATAAGTCCTGTCCCTTAAACTAGGTTAACCTGTACTATAAGGGACAGTGATTCGGCACGAGAATAATTAGATTTGAAGGTTTGTGTCTACGCGTGTGTTTTGCGTTGGTGTGCTTGCATGTGTTTTAGTAGGGTAGGTATGTAGGTGTGTGTGTGTGTGTGTGTGTGTGTGTGTGTGTGTGTGTGTGTGTGTGTGTGTGTGTGTGTGTGTGTGTGTGTGTGTGTGAGTGTGTGTGGATAAGAGTAGATTAGTGCATCTCCCGGCTCTATTAATATAGCTTACGCTATGTATTTGAGAATAGCTTCCGTCTGTGGGTAGTTTTGTGCCAAAAGCCATTCAGACACTATAGTTCTTAAGGTATTACTGTTTAGGTCCATTATGTTTAACTTATTGTGGACTTGTTTATAGATATAGGTGCTTAGAACAAGGTATTGTTGCTCCGCAAAAGTGGTTTTATGACGTATGCACTTAGGGTAATTTGTCCGTTTGTTGGGGTTGGAGGGAGGAATGCTCGTGTGTCTTCTGAGAATAGTCTGGAGTATGTAGAGCTTACGGACCGTTAAGACCTTACAATTATCATATAATTGGGTTGTCGGATAGCGAATAGGTTTTCGAGTCATAACCTTAAGTATAGCTCTCTGCGCTCTTTCGACTTCAAGAAGTGTGTTTTTAGATACTCCTCCCCAAACAGGGATGCAGTAACTTATTACTGATTGACACAGCGTGGTGTAGACCATCCTAAGTGTGTCCGGGCTAGCTGAGCTTCTAAGGGCTTTAAAAATGTGGATGAGTCTCATGATTCTGGTTGTGAGGGTTTTTAAGTGCTCATCCCAGCATAAGCCTGAGTCAATTTGAACCCCCAGGTACTTCACCTTTTTCTCTCTTGTGAGACTCAGGCACTGACAAGGAACCGTCGGTTGAGAGCATGTGTGAGCAAGGATGGAGAACGATGGGTCGGGAGATGTTCTTTGACGAAGAGCAAATGTAATGTAGGAACTTTTCTGGAGATTAAGGGTTAGTTGGTTTGTCTTAAGCCATTGTATTACTTTCCTTAGTCCAAGTTCTGCTCTGTTTTTCACACTGTCCCATGTAGGTCCGGCAAAAATGATAGCGGTGTCATCTGCGTAAGCGAATATTTTAGCAGCTGGTATTGTGATATTACACAGGTCATTCACATATATTTGAAACAAAATGGGCCCTAATATGCTACCTTGAGGGACACCGTAGGTAACAGATTCTTCATCACTAAGATACTCACCAATTTTAACTCGTTGCGTTCGATTTTGAAGATAACTTTTAAATATACTAAGCGCGATTCCTCTCACTCCTACGCGTTCTAATTTTGTAATGAGGGTGGGGATAGAAACTGTGTCAAACGCCTTGGTTAAGTCCAAGAAAATACCCAGGCACTTGGTTTTATTGTCCAGGTTCCCTGCAACCTCCTGCGTTAGGTTTAGGACTGCATCTTCTGCAGAGATTCCTGTGCGGAAGCCATACTGGTTTTTAGAGATAGTTTTATGTTTCTCTAGGAAGTTCTTCAAGCGGTTGCCAAGAACCCTTTCAAAGATCTTTGAAATTGCTGTTAAAACGGAAATAGGCCTGTAATTATTAACACAGCTTCTATCCCCTGCCTTATAAATTGGGTGAACAATAGCTCTTTTGAGAGCGTTCGGAAATATGCCTTGTCTTAGACAGGTATTGATAATGTGGGTTAATGGTGGTATCAGTACGTCCCGGTTTTGCTTCAAAATTATGGGTGAAATTTCATCCCATCCGACTGCACAATCATTGCGTAGTTGTAGAATAAGCATCTCCACTTCTGATTCATCTACCTCAAGAAGGGCGAGGGAGTTGCAGGGAGGGAGGTTGGGATATTTTGAGGGTTCTGAGATCGGACCTGGAGGCGCGTGACATTGGGATGATATCTTTGCCGCTAGGTTTTTCCCTACGTTGGTTAGGATTCTACAGACTTCGTTTATGGAGGCTAAGGGACTGTCACATATTTTAAGTAACTCGTATGGAATAGATTTGGTTTTATTTGTATGTGTTATCTTTTTTATTGACTTCCAGAGAGCCTTTGGGTTATTTTTTGACTTTTCTAGCTCTTGTTTTTCATAGGCGATTTTTAATTTCCGAAGTAACGAATTGCAAAAGTTTCGATAACGTTTATAGGTTAATTTTAAAATAAGATTTTCTGGAGCTTTAGTAGATTGTATGTGCATTTTGTCCCGATTTTTTATGCATTTTAGGAGACCAGGAGTCATCCAGGGTTTCCCTAACTTTTGTCTCTTTGTGATTTTGATCTGTGTAGTGTGCTTTGCCGTGACTGTAGTAATGGCAGTTATAAAAGAATTCATCAATGTGTTTGGATCTTCTACATTAAGTAATTGTGATAAATTCATATTGGCTAGGTCAGACTTTATATTTTCATAATTTATTGAGTTAGAGAAATGGTCCTGGCGTTCGGATTGCGCATTAGATAACGTCAAGAGAAGCGGTGTGTGATCAGTAATGAGTGCATCCAAGATCAGTGTAGTTGCCGGTAGCCTAGTTTTTATGAGAAGGTGATCTAGGCAACTGCCGAGACGTGTGGGTAGAAGATGTGCAGGAAGGAGTCCATGACTCGCGTTTATAGACAGGTATTCAACCCTCCGCTCATCATCACTATTTACTTTTATGTCGATGTTTATGTCACCGACCAAAACAATATTCTGCCAACAGGAAATCCTATTGTAGGTGTTATTCAGGCTATCCAAGAACATTTCAATGCTTTCCTTTGACTTATAGGCTGGAGGTCGGTATATTGCAACAATGGCCATATTTATGCTGTCAATTGTACAGACAAGGCAGGTTCCACCAATAAATCTGGATTCCGTAACAGATACTTGTAATTCTGATCTCGCATATACGACAACACCATCGTTTTGGTTGCAGTTGTCCCTAGTCCAATATGATACGAATCCATCAAGTATAGGTAGGTTGACGACCTTACTAATCCAACATTCGGTCAACACTATAACATCATATTCGACCTTTGTTGAGTATAACAGCTGTTGAAGTGCATCAAAATTTTTATTTATACTTCGTATATTTAAGTGAAATACAGTAACATTGCTCTCTAGCGGTTTCACAAACTTTAAGCAGTCTTCAGGGCTACAAGTATAGACCTGTCCTACAGTAAGCGAGTCTAGTTCGCTGTTTATATTTTTTACGTTAGCCATTAAAGATTAAATTATTTCCATAAAATGGCGTCTGTATGTAGACTTTATTTAAACCCTGAACATAATTTGTTAGGGTTGTATGGCGAAGGGAATTAATGCGAGGGGTGTATGTCTGGATAGTGAGAGATAGGGAGAGAGGATTTTCATCTATTCCACTCGTTGTGAGGCTTGACTGTACGTGTGTTAGGAATATTATGGACGGCATGTTATCATTTAGAGGTGTGATTATTTTATTAGGTCAATAAGACGTCCTATAAGTCTGTGTGAGTGTATTTTTTGGCGACAGCTATTCCTTTGTATTTTTACTTCTGTTCTGTGATATTTTCCAATATATCTACAATATATTACACAGCTAATTTATCATTTTATAAACTGAGTATATTTAACTGTAATACAATGGTATATGGATGGGTAAATTACCATGATATGAGTAAAAATAACTCATTAACCGAAGCGAAGCCTGTGTGAGCAACTTGTCCTTAGAAAGTACACTATGCTATCGAAAAAAGCTTTGTTCTTCGTAAACGTGACAGTAAATTGTGTACTGTAATAGATAGCTCGTAATATACTTTAGACTCGTTACAAATACATTAAGTGTATGAATATTTCAGTGTACTTACTTACTTTATACTTGAGTTGGTACAAGAAGCTTGTGGCAATAAACCATTACAATGTGTGGTTTTATCCCTTGTGAGTTCACTAAGTGATCATTAAAAGAAAGATTGAAAGAAAACATACTTTACGAAATTATGTTATCTTTTATAATTTTTCCAATATATTTTTTAATATACCTATTTAGCTCGGGGCTTGGAATTCTGTTGCCCATGGGTACCTATTGCAGTGATAAAAAGTAGCCTATGTGTTATTCCAGGGTATAATCTATCCTTGTATCAATTTTCAGCCAGATCCGTTAAGCCGTTTTATGTGAATGAGTACCAAGAATCCCGGGCCTCGATTCGATAGTCTTAAATTAAATGATATTTTGTAGAGTGAATGAAAAAGATTACTGAATTCTTTTCATTTGACTTTGACTGTATAACGGTAAAGTCTACAATTAAATAGCATTTTTAGAGTGTCAGTGGTATGACAGTGGTTTGCATATAACAAAGATGTTTTCTTTGTTCTGTGGTGGTCTGCCTTTTGCAAAATCGAGGCCTAGGGCAAACTAACCCGACCGAACGCATAAGAAAAAAATATTCAAATCATTCAAGTGACATACACACGTAGGTACAGTAGAATGATATAAGAAAGATAAATTTTTAATCACAATATAATTTCAAACAAACGTTATTAGTAAACCTACATTTCTCACAAGTCAACTCTATTACGAACGTCATCCGGCAGTAGTTTTAATTTCCGCCATACTTTCCTTTGCTACATTATTTCCTATCTACTTTAATGACTTTGTCTAGCTATTTATTTTCTAGAATAAGACAGTCTTGAAACTTGAAATTTCCTAAAAATTTCCTAGAGGAAACTTTTCTTGGGGTGCGTGGTCCGGAATCTGCGGTGCAATCTAGACAACATACACTGTACCACCCCTGCAATGGCCAGGGACGATTATGTATGACTTAAACGGGGTGTAAGGTGGCCTAAATCAAACTGGCCTATAATGGTGGCCTAAAGAAATAAATAAACTTGTTTCGGTCTTTTTAACAGCAGTCGTCTTTATATTTTCATCATTTATTTTATTTTATACTTTTTATTTATGACATATATACGCAACACATTATATATATTTTTATAATCACGTTCTTATCCTATATTTTGACATTCAAAAATATGATATATTTGACAACATACCTACATTTTAGCACCAAAAATTCAACGTATGGTATGACACTGAAGTACCTTTTATTTGAGTTTACATGAGTTTTCGAAATCCATCCAGCCATCATTAGGCCCATAGAGGGGAATAAATAAAATTACATACCTACATACACACCCGCGAAAATCATTACCCTCACTGACGCAGTCGGGTAATGAAATTAAACTGGTGCCAAATATCGAAACGCAATTAATCGCTTCGGTGTTGTTGAATTTTCTGAAAGGTTAACACTTTAGGAGTCTGGAGTTAACAGTGAAATAATTTATTAATTTGACAAACGCCCTTTTCAGATCCGTTTAAGGTTAAAAATGTATTTCGCAGCCGACCCACATCACTGGATCCGTTCAGAATGTCAACCTCAATAATTGTGAAGTTGTTCCACATCAGAACAGGCATCAGTTATTTCGTTCACTATTTTCTTTCGTTTCATTTGGTTCTGTTCAATATTGTTATTTGTAACCCGTGTTTCTGTTACAAACGTTTACACTGGGTTACACTCGGTTTAGGTACGAGTAGTTTATGAAAAATACATTTTTTTTTCTAAGATCTTTGAAAGTGAAAATAAATGAGCGTTTTGTTTTACAAATAATGCCATTTTCAAAATATATAGGTAATGACGCCAAAATAAATTGTGAAAAAATCTTTTTTACGTTAAACGGTTTTAAATTGTATTGTCATCAGAACTTAAGACTTCTGCCAAAAAAATATCAGACGAATCAGACAACTGGAAGGGGGTCAAATTTAAATTACTAGATTTGACTCAAACAAACAGGTCAAGTTAAATAAATCCGTTTAAAAAATACGGGGGATGTAGTAAGCCTTCTCGAAGAACGATACCTATGCTCGGGCCCTCTCCGTAATTAGCGGCATTGTCGTGAAACCAATTATTAGGTACACCATAATGGCAACATCGACACGAGAGAAGAAGGTATTAGTTTACCATACCTGATGAAAAATGGCGCTATACGCTTACTATTCGAATGTAATTTTATGCGTACAGTTCAATTATAAGTCACCAGTGCGCAGTAGCTCTTAAATGCTTTATTTACAAGAGTAGGTATTTCGCGACTTACTAACAGTAAGGTTCCGTTCACACAGACCGGCTCGGAGAGGAGAGCAGATTCTTATCACGTCGAAAACAGAGTTTTTAGTATTTGTAGTAAGGTTTATTTTTGCATCTGCACTGCTTTTGTTATTATGAAAATCATTTGTCAGTGTGAAAAGAAAAATGCGCGCCGATGCTCTCCGAGGCGGTCTGTGTGAACGGACCCTTAGTAAGTCGAGAAATACTCTTGTAAATAAAGCATCTGGAGGCCGATATTAATTTGCTTCTACTTTCTATTCCTTGTCACAATCAGTAAAATGATTATCGTACTGCTTCGGGCAAAATACCTTTTACTTCTATTGAATTGTAATGAGCGATTATTAATATTGGGGTGTATATCAATTTCAGTGTTATTTTATGAATTACGGATATATACGAGAAGGGTGTAGCCTGAAAGAGAATGTTGTAACGAGAATTGAAAAGGGTATGCTAAGGTGGTTTGAGTACGTAGAGCGAATGACACACGAGAGTATGCACTGACCAAATTAATGAGTTATAGAAGAAAGAGCGGTGGGGCGAGCACGAATTTTCTTTCGAATTGAGCTCGTAACGTGTGCGATAGAAATTATATGAGATTTGTACAGTTCCCTTTACGCACGATAGGAGCGCTGTACGAATTTCATACAACTTTTGTCGCACACGTTACGATTTAACTCGATACGAAAGAAAATTCGTGCTCGCCCCACAGGGCCTCGATTCTGTAAACAAGCCACTGTCATACCACTGACACTTCAAAAAAACAACCATTTAATTTTGGAGTTTAATGTAGTCAGGTTAAAGTCTGATATTAAATGATATTTTGTAAAGCGAATGAAAAAGTGAAATGAATGAATGTGACACCCTTAGTGTTGCACACGTCCATAGACCACGGACCGCTTCCCATCAGGTGGGCCGTGTGCTTGTTTTCCACCTACGTAATATAAAAAAATCATTTGATTTTAGACTTAAACTGTATAATGGTAAAGTCTATAATTAAATAGCAATTTTAGAGAGTCAGTAGCATGATAGTGGTTTGCCTTTAGCAGTAGGGTAGGTTGTCCGCTTGGCAGCAAATCGGAAGAGATTGCAAAAATATAACTAATGAAATGTGGTAGTTAATAAACCTGCTTACACCTTGTAGGCGTAAAATTAAGTCGTAAGTATAAACATTTGGATGGCGCCCCGTTGCGAATATTATGCTACAATGAGTCATTCAATGAAGTCACTTTTGACAGTAGCTACTGACGTAGTAAGTAACCTTGATAGCGAATTGGATTATAAAGCTGGTGTCGCACTCTCACTTCCTGTTATGATAATAATAATTATGATAAATGTGTATGATAAATCTTATGATTTTTTTCATATCTTAAAAATACTTGTCAGTATAAAAAAAATCGGTTTTTAATACAATTTTGGTAGTAAACAAGCACACGGGCCCACCTGATGGGAAGTGGGCGCCACACTCGCGCTGCCAGCCCTGGAGGGTGGGTTACGAGGATTGGAGGGGGAATGGGAGAAGGGATTAGGTTATCAGAAAAGTGTAAAAGAAATTAGGTTTTTAAAAGGTCGGCAGTAATGATTGTTACGCTCTTGGTGTTTCACACGTCCATAGGCCACGGTGACCGGTTCCCATCAGATGGGCCGAGTGCTTGTCTGCCACCTAAGTACCTAGTATCTATGAAAAAATGTCATTTTGTGAAAATCTTGCATTATTTTCTTAGATAAATCAATACCTTATAGGTATTCAAATCTAATCGAAATGAAGAAGGGAGGGGAAGGGGATTAGAGGATAAAAAAGTATAGGTATAAGTATGTATCCCGTACTCTAGAACCCATAACACAAGTTAGTTAAACTATGCTTACTTTGGGTCTACAGAAAGCTGTGTACAAAGTCCTACAATATTTATTTTATTCATTTGACATTCAAAACCTAACATACAAACATTCAGTGTAATTATAACGTCAACCAGTCACACCCAGCCCAACAGTTTTCCAAGAATTCATCAGTATTTTATCCAAAATTTCCGAAATCTACTTTAACACACGAATCTCCATCACATTTTTTTAATGACTTCTTTGCTTTGCAATTTGCCACCTTCTAGTCTGAGTTTGCCACAAACAAGTTTTATAATTCTTAATATATATAAATCTCGTGTCACAATGTTTGTCCTCAATGGACTACTAAACCACTTAACCGATTTTAATAAAATTCGCACACTATGTGCAGTTCGATCCAACTTGAGAGATAGGATAGTTTTTGAAACGGATTTCGACATCCACGCGGGCGGAGCCGCGGGCAACAGCTAGTTTCCATATAAATGTCTTATGCAGCATTTTCGTCATTTAGTTACAGTCAAGGTCTTTATAGTCAATAGTCAAGTCAGTAAAATAGTGGAGACTTTACTAGAGGCTTCTATGGAGTTTTGGAATCAACGTTGAAAAGCTCAATTCACGGTAATATACCACTTTCCCAAACTCGTGCACGTTGCCGAAGATGTTATGTTTAAAAATCCACCGTTTTTACACATAATAACTACATTTTACACAAATTTCAGAAAATGATACAATGCCCCGATGTGAGTTTTTCCGCGTTGGCGCTAAAACTCTAATCTCCATCACATTTCTGTCATTGGCTTAAAATTATCGCCAAATCAACACGGCGACACCCTTACCATAATCAAAAATTGAATTGAATTGAACATACAAACATTGCCAGTTAATAAACATAAGACACAAGTCACAGCAAAGTGTTGCCATCAGAAAAAAGCAATCTCCACATACGCAAGCCAATCTTCTTTTCCTCCCCAATTGAATATTTTCATACCAATCTAAGTTCTTTGTCGTTTAAGGAGAACAGTTATGGAACTCATTATAACTTCGTGCTGAAGTCATGTAGAGGTAAATGCGAAAGAATCTCAAAGATACAATAAAGGATACAACATGTACAGCCATTTTGGTTGCCTTTCCTCATAAATGTGTAGGGACCTTCGTGTATATTGTAATAATAAGTTGGGTATAACTGTGAATAACTTTTGGCCGGAATATATTTTTATCGAAATATTTTACTCTAGTTTTGCCTCGCGATTTTATCCGTATAAGTCCTGGGGCCTTACCACAAGCTCTTAAAGCAGTATTATTTTAATACTACTTACTTTCATAATGTGAATTGGACTCGGTCAAGCGTCGTCCGCTAGTAGATTTAATCTACTAACAAATTTAATGAAATAAATATATCCAAAACATACCATAAAAGTAAGAAAATGCTAGACCACACAACACTAATAGTATTTTTTTATACTACGTAGGTGGCAGGCAAGCACACGACCCACCTGATGGAAAGCGGTCACCGTGGCCTATGGACGTATGCAACACTAAGGGTGTCACACATCCGTCCACATCCATAGTATCCGTCGACGTCGATGGTCCGGCTTGACACGGGCCATTTCCGGATTCGAGATGACCTCGGGTTTGGGAACCACGGTGTTCCCGTCATGCATGAATATGTCTAGATATACTGAGCGGGTTGAACCCACGCTCACTGTCGTGGCAGTCGAATGCACTAGCGCTACGCCACAGAGGTGTAGCGATAGTGCCCTACATAATTATATTGTAAGTTGCCCCATACATAATATTAAATAAATTTGTAACCTTTCTAAATCAATATTCCTTTTGCAAATAAAGTAATCTGAACTGACTGAGCAGCCCCCGTAGACAAGTGGTACAGCGTAAAGCGCTAACGTAACGAATAGAATAGGTCTACCAATCACACCCAAGCTCGCCCCCGCCGATCCCGCCGCGGCGCGCGCGTCGTACACCAGTGACGAGCTTGGATGTGATTGGTCGACATATTCTATTCGTTTCGTTAGCGATTTACGCTGTGCCACTTGTCTATGGGGGCTGACCGACTGGCGGGATAGCACTTCCGCCCTACAGAAGACCGCGGTGATAATAACCATCGTGTTGTGTTCCTGACGAAGGTATAGGGAGGGATTCTGTGCTGAACGCGGGCAGACCAAAGTCTTCGCTGCGTTGTCCACGTAGTAAAGAGTGTATATTGCAATCAACGTTAGGTTTAATAGGTAGTAAACGTCTTATAATATAATATTATATGATATAATAAGCGATAGTAGCTGAATGGATAGGAACGCGGCCTCTACTCAGAGGTATCAAGTTCGAATCCGGCCGAATTTCACTTTGTTGAATTTATATGTGCTAATCACTTGATTTACCATCTGCTGACGGTGGAGGAAAAACATCGTGAGGAAACCCTTATGTCCTAGAAGAAATTCTAAGGACATATCCGATCCACCAACCCGCATTAGGCCAGCGTGTGTGGATTAAGTTCTAAACCCTCTCAGCTCTCTCGTCAGAGGAGAGGAGACCTGCGCCTAGCAATGGGACATTATTAAATGGTTTGCTATTATAAATGTCTTATAAAATGACTGACGTCTATCGGGCATGTTCCCAGCCTCTTAACCACTACTGAGAATTTTGTTACGTAACAGAAAACTTCGGCAATACTGCCCAACCCTCACGATCCTAGCCAAATATAAACTTACCCAGACTTAGAGCGAACTAGATACCACAACATGTGCATGAAATAATATTTATGAATTTTTTCATTAAAACATAGTACCTACCAGTACCTACTTACCAACTTACCTACTTTTAAAGTCTTTTAGGTAAATTTAGTTTACCCTTCCCCACAAAATAAGAATTACTTTTTTCTGAAAACCGCATCAAATCGGTTCAACCAAACGCGAGATAATTGCGGACAAACATACCTACATACAAGGCCCTGAAGGTTTTGATAGAACCTGAAATTTAATACCCCACCTACTTGCCTATAAGACCTCAAATACCCTTACTACTTACAGTAACCTAATTAACCTAAATCTGTGTCTTAAACTTATTAGTCGCTGGAATCCTCATTTTACGAGACCAACAAGTCATTATATAATTTTATTAAAGACAATGATCAATACGTTTCTTCGGAAAACCTGTAGGGTACTTTAGCAAGTCTCTTAACTTCGTATAATATGTTACGGGTCCTAGAGGGTCGAGAAAATATTGAACCACCTTGGGGATATTTATTGAGGCTTTCTAGAACAGATTTCATAAATGATTTTGTTTGGACTATATTCACGGGGTAGTGGGCAAATGAGGTGAATTATTAATCTACTATAAGTAGTTATATAATTATCAAGATATTTTTCCGTAAGTAGAAATTGTTGGGAGTCATCACAATGAAGCTTCATTGTGATGACTCCCAACAATTTCTTGTGTGCAACTCTAGATAGTGGTAGCTAACAGAGGTAGCAAGGATAATTATGTAGATTTGATGATTCTAAAAAATTATTACTAACCGTTGTTTTTTGTTAAATCTCAAGATAATTATCTAAATTCTTTGAAAAAAATATTGTGTTTGTAATATTTGTATCTGTTACCTGAGACCTCCTGGTCAGGCAACAGTTGTTCCCATAAAAGCCAGATAAGCTCAGCCCTGTAGGTTTCTTTTACATATTACAATCAGATTAATAATACACCTTAGCTTATCATCAGGCGAGGTGCAGTCAATTGAACAAAGCTAAAAAAAGACACATTTAATGCGTAGTACAAAGTACAAATATTTACAAACTTTTACTAATTTTTAAAATTTATACTGAAAATCGAACCCTCGACCAGGCATAACAGAGCATGTCCTACCGCCGCTGCGCAAATACTTCCACACAAATTTAAGTACCATTTTGAACTGCATTATGGCGTAATTTTGAGCCAATCTGGCACGCAATCTAAAAGGGATCAGTGTTACGGCTGAGTGAGTCGCTATAGCTCAGTGGGAACGAGATGGGGGCTCCCAGCGATAATGAAGCTTGTTCTGCCTTCGAACCCAATTATGTCAACCAATTACGGGCAGCAGTGTTTACGTTGAGCCAGTTTGATGTTTTCTGATGATAGCATTTCAACGTACATATATTTTACAACGGTCATGTAATCTATCTATGTCTATCTATATCTAAATTTATAAAAAAAGTAGTGTAACACTACTTATAACTCAAGAACGGCTGAACTGATATGGATGAAAATTGGTGGGGAGGTAGCTTAGAACCAGTAGACGGACATAGGATACTTTTTATCCTTTATTTTTGGAGTGGAGAGTGTAGTAGAGTAAAGTGGAGTTGAAAGTGAAAATGGAGAGTGGGGTGGAGAGTGGGAGTGGAGAGTGGAAGGGAGAGTCTAGTGGAGAGCCATTTAATTGGTGGCGATACCGACTTCCACGCGGGTGAAGCCGCGGGCGAAAGCTAGTAATATTATAAAAGAAAGTCGTGTTAGTTACACCATTTTTAACTCAAGAACCGCTGAACCAATTTGGCTGAATTTTGTTGGGGAAGTAGCTTAGAACCAGGAGATTAACACAGGATACTTTATATCCTTTTTTTGGTGAAGAGTGCAGAGGAGTGGAGAGTGGAGTAAAGTAGAGCGGAGAGTGAAGTGGAGAGTGGAATGGAGTGGAGAGTGGGAGTAGAGAGTTGAATAGAGAATCGTTTTATTGGTGGCGATACCGAATTCCACGCGGGTAAAAGCTTGTATGTTTAAAAATACAATATTAAAATAACTGTTAATGTTGTTGTATTATATTAGTAGGTACCGAGTGTTACTCACGGCTCTGGCCACGTGGAATTCGGATCCGTTTTTGCAAACTATTCCAAAGATTAAAAGTAATTTAAAAAGTATAATTCCAAACTATCCTACGCAATTTGAGAGTATGGATGGATTTATTGATGTTTGTTTGAGGGGGCCATCTTAAAACCGTAGATGGCCCGGGCTCAGCTGGGGTGCGAGGTATATGCCTATAGTGTACCATACACCCGGCTAATTGAGACCCGAGACGCTCGCAAAGCCGCAAGCGCTAACGTTTATTAATCTTTCAAGCAAAAACTGCTCAACTGATCTGGAAGAAAAGAACAATTTTGTAGTGGAATAGGATTAAGTTAAAGTCGTTAAATAGCACGTGTATTAAACGCTATACAATGCTTCATAAATATTCTGAAAGCAGCGAGGTAACTTGCAACTAAATTGGCGATGTCAAATAAAAATCGCTCAATGCATTGATACAATCGTGTTGGGAATACCTGCCCAGTGGATACTGTTACAGAGTACAGTGACCATGATTCTAGATGGACCATCACTAAATTTGTCCAGGTGCTTTAATATGGGGTGCGGGCCGGGACCTCCACGCGGTGCACCCGGGCAACGGAGGCTAGCAGCGCCTCCCGCTCGCCACGGGAGACGCCGCTACCTTCGGTAAATCGGGCCGGGGTGGTAGTGGCCCTCTAGAAGGCCGAGGCTCTCCACGTGTCTCTCTGACTAGCAAAAGGCACTATGGGGACCTCCCTTTCAGGGGCTCGAGAGGGCCATCTTAAAACGGTATTTTTTTTCATATTTTTTTATTCTTATCTATATTGGTTGTTACGCAACCTCGACTCTAAAACAGTATTAAATCTCAGTCACAATTTACATCATGTGAGCCATTGATGGGCCTTTAAAAGTACACTCGATTCAACTCAAACAAACTTCGACTTACAAACCAAAAGATAAGGTCCTGTTTACATAACCGAACTTCGCGAACATAGTTTAGTAATTTGTAAACTCATATTACAAGGGTAGCGAATATACCTGGCAAAATATCGCGTATTATTTTGTATTATAAATCTGCTGAAACCCGAGACCCTGAAAATTAAGGTATAAAGTATACCCACTTGAATATGAATGGTCGACTCTAAAGTTACTTCAAGACATGTTTATTTAACAGAATGCTGTTGTTTATAATGTTGCTGAAATTACATCAAATATTCATGGGTTATAAAGAAAGTTTCTCACTTTCAGCGCTGAATCTAGTAGCTGAAGTGCCTCTATGCAAAAGTCACGGAAGGGAAAAGAAAGAAAGAAAAAAGAAGAGGAGAATTATTTTATTCATGTTTCAATGAGCTTTACCAAATAGTCCCACCCTCTCCTTTTCTATACAGAACAACACGTACAAGGCTGAGATATCACCCTTGATGATGCAAACAATTACATCAAGAACCAAGCGGTTCCGTGCCTCTTTTCTTTGCCACACCATCAAGATCTGGAATTCTTTGCCAGCTCACGTGTTGCCTTCCTCCTATAGTCCCGGGTCCTTTGAGCGGGACGTGAAAAAGTATTTGATGAGGCCGTCAAGCTGAGGGCCACCTCTATGGCATTATTGGTGTCTGTAGTGGTGACCCCGGTCCTGAAACTTACCATCTTACCATCAGGCGAGGTGAAGTCATATTAACGTGACCGATATAAAAAATAAAATAAGTATACTTCAAATACTGTAGAAAGTAAGATAAATAATTTAAATCTATTGTAGTAATACGACAATAACCGACCTCAGCTTAACTCAATCGCGGATATATTGTGCGGATCCCATTCGGGACTGCTATCCAAATAAAAAACGAATATGTCAACAACTTTATCACAAATGTATTATTCAGGGTCTTCAATAAATACTCAGTTGTATCCGAGAAATATCCGATTGGCTCCCGTTTGGATTTGAAATCATGGTGTTCACTCTTTTATTGATGTGTGTGTGAATATTGCGATTGTGTGTGTTATGCTAATCGGTTGTTCTGACTTTTTTGTGAATGGGAATCGAATTTGTGACGTCAGGGAATCAGAGATGGGTAGTTTGATATTCAGATTTTAGTACTTAACATGCTACAGACATAATTAAATGAGCAACTGGGTATAAATCTATATACTCGTATATGTAAAACTATTTTTTTAAATGTATTTATGTAATAAGTAAACTTTTACAAATTAATTTAGTAGGTACCTAACCTACCAGTAAAGTAATTATAATAAGTATGTGGGTAGGTAATTTTACAAATTACAACAATAGTAGCCATATGAGAATGCTTTGTAGACCGTGGATTTATAGGCGTAATATTAATTAAGAACATTAATCATTAACTAAATTAATTTTTCAAAAGCACGCCTGTTGTATTGGAGCGTCAGCAAAAAATCATATGGCTGGTTTTTTGTGTAAAATAATATTTTGGCTAAAAATAATAAGAAATAAAAATAATACTTGAAAGTAATAATCATCACGCCTACAAATATTTGCACTGAGCGAGAATCGAACCCGCGCCCCCTCTCGTAGCAGACGAAGGCAATACTAGCGGTATTGCCTTCGTCTGCTACGCCTCCACAGAGCCCGAATATTTATATAATCATATATTTTGCCCCGTTTTTAAGACGAATGTTTTCGTAGGAGAATATTCCTAAATATTAATGCCATAACCGACATTTATTGGCAAAGCCGAAAGCATTATCTATCAGACGGGAGCGTTCAGTCGGAAACAACCGACAAGAGCTGAAACTGCCCGAATGTTGAGACGCGACCACTGAATTGGAAACCGTCGACGATGGTATCATCTAAATATTTTTACTGAGAAAGAATGAAAGAAAGAAACCATTTATTTTAGTACAACACAAAGACATTTCACAGAAATAGTTGTTCACTAGCACACACAAACAAATTAATCATGCGCATTGTTAATTGCGTTGCACCAAAAAAGGAGCCAGTTCAGCATGGTGTCAGGCACAAGTACCTGACGCTGGTTTTCAACTGGATTCTACTACTCGCAAAACGCGCCATCAGAAACCTTATCTATACTATTATAACATTCTAAAGTAGCTATGTCTGTACATTGAAGATATTTGAAAAAAACTTGGGTTTTGTACACAATTTGTACTTTCAATTCTTTGAAATTTTGATTCTGAACACATCTTTTTTTTTGGAATTCTTGTCTGTTGGTTCGCGATGGACGCAAAAACTACGGAATGGATTTTGATACAGTTTTTTTTTGTTGAGTAAAACCGAAAATATAATGCAGCGTAGATGTAATTACTTCTAATTAATAACCATAACATTGTCTCTATTTTCAGGTAAGTCACCGCCAATTTCTATGTGGTTCAGCATTATCCAATCGAATGTAAGTATATTAGTCAGTATTGCTAGATTCGCGAATTCCTGTGAGCACCATTATACCAGGGTAGTATAATTTGTTATGTGTAAACGGGAATTAACGCGATCATGGTATAGGTATATGCATACCTTTGGAATGCCTGACGTTTCGACCAGGTTACACCGGCCGTGAACCTGGAGAGTCAGCCTGTGACCACCTGGTCACCTGGTCGAAACGTCAGGCATTCCAAAGGTATGTATATACCTATACAATGATCGCGTTAATTCCCGTTTACACATAATAATCATGGAACGCGAAAGTTTAAAAGTTAATATTTATAGTATAATTTGTACGGTATATAATTATAAATCCTAATAATAACGTAATATGTATCAATGTGCCAGGATCACTTATTTATCACTTATTTATTTACCTATAAATAATGATAGTAAATAATGGTTTAAAAAAACTGTACGATTCACTTACAAACTACATAATTGTACGTATTCGCTTAATTAATTATTTAAATCCACAAAAGCTCTAAACGAATATTCTATTTTCAAAGTTAATACGCTATTTCGGTGTACATAAACAACATCTACCTACAAACAATTTAATTAAAATATGTTAATAAGGAAAATCCCGGTGAAATACAACAACCAACCCAATTTTTTCCCCTGAGTGTTATACAAAGCGACTATGGATTCAGCTGGTCTCTACGTGACAGTAAATATACAACCGGTGAAAATACATCCGGAGAAAATACATCCGGAGAAAATACATCCGGTGAAAATACACCCGGTTGATAAGTACAAAATGTAAAGTGATTAAGATCAGAGAACCGTGAAAAAGAACCCGGTTGAATCCCAAAGCGGGTTTAATAGAATCAAATGAGTTCTTGAGAACATTGTTACGTGAACTGAAAAATAATTTTCTTGAATTATTTATTTATTTATTTATTTATTTATTTTATTTATTTATTCAACTCGACCTTATTTATTCATTATGGGTTTTTATACACCTCTGTCTGTCCCTTCAAGGATATGTGTGACTATTGAAACAGACAAACGAATGTCAAACATTTTTGTGTTAACTACCTATAAAAATTATAATTAATTGTGATTTATTTGCTGACGATACCAATAATAAAATTCACAAAAAAGTAACTCATGAAGGGTCAAATTAATTTAAATTGTTAAGCAGTTATTTTATTGGTTGAATATAATACAACCGCAGGAATTTTAATTAATCACCAAATTGTTTTCATATTGGATACGTCAACATGACTTCAAAGTCTCAGGATCGGGGGTCACCACTACATACACCGGTAGTGCTACAGTGGCGGCCCTCAGCTTGACGGCCTCATCAAATGCTTTTTCACGCCCCGCTTAAAGGCCCCGGGACTATAGGAGGAAAGAAACACAAGCGCTGGTAAAGAATTCCAAGTCTTTATGGTGCGGCAAAGAAAGTTGCTTTCATAAAAGCCAACAAACCAAAAATTTTGGAGGTAGGATAGGACACGACGCGACGGTATCTCCTATCTGAACTGAACAGTCCGACTGGGGTAGTAACCATCGTGTTGTGTTCCCGCCGGTAAGTAGGGCAGCCAAAACTCATAACCTGCTCCCTTTCCCCAATCCTCCCCTCCAACCCCACCCAAACTCCTCAAACCCCCTCTCCATCGATGGTCGACAGCGCGAGTGTGACACTGTGATGGCTTCCCACCAGGTGGGCCGTGAGTGCTTGCCTGCCACCTAAGTAGTATAAAAAAATCATAAGTAAATCTAGGACATCGTTATAAGATAATGGTATAACAAAGTCTGACCCATAACTAAAACCAGGCTGATGGCTCTAATCTACGAATTCACGGGAGAATAAGGGTTTCTACAGAAAACCACTCGCCCATACGTAATTAAATTTATACGGGACCTTTTAGAAGATATACCACAATCCAACCGCAATGTAAAGGTATTAGATTGAAACGAAATTAAATCATCTAATCATGTAACCCACGTGATTAGATTTTTAGACATTAGACAATGTGATACTTGATTTTTTAATGCTTCAAAAAGTGCCGAAATATCAGCCATTCAAAACAATACGCCATGGTAAATATTCCTCCTCAAATATTCTACCTATCTTTTTTTATCGTGCGGCAATCTCCACGAATACCACCCCCGTCGGCCATCGGGAGTGTGGTTATCGGAATCAAACCGACTAAAACCGCACACCGTCTCGGGTTTCAATTACCGGAATACCGGTTACTCGATGAGCATATCACTCCCACGCCAAGAGAGAAGATGCTTCCCCTCTGAAAGCGTACTTCTGCTAGTCAGAGGGACGTGGAGAGCCTCGGTGCAACCCTCTAGAGGGCCCCTCTTATCTTGGTCAGTATTTGCCGCAGGCAGCAGCATCTCCCCGTGGCGAGTGGGGGGCGCTACTTACCTCCTTTGCCCAGGTGCACAGCGTGGAAGTTACGCCTAATTACCTGTACCCGCATTAGTTGTCTATAAGGCTACCGGGACCGCCGCCGGCTTAACATGCACGGAAGGAACATGCACGAACGAAGGACCCAAGATCTAGGTGGGTCTCCCAAAAACCAATCTGAGCTGACTATACTTTCTTCAACCTAGCGTTAATTCCAGTCGCATCCAAAGCTTTCACCTCGATGTCTGAGGTCCGCTTTACCAGTCTTAACTGCGGATTTGGCTGGACCTCGATATTTTCCGTGAAGCGACTGCCATCTGACCTTCACAACCCAATGGTGACATTAGGCGATATCGAAGCATTGCAGCTAGACTGTTGTTGTTGGAATTTTTTAGGGCTCCAACTACCCGTAACGACTGCCATAGATGTTTGTATGGCAACCGGAACTGACGGCTTAACATGCTCTCCGAGGCACGACCAGACCAACAAATACATACCCATATTCATGCATACAAATATTTGCACTGAGCGGGGATCGAACCCGCGCCTCCTAACTGCTGACTATACATTATATAAGTAAAAATAATATTAATCACAATTTAGAATCTTCGTTATAAAAGCTGATTATAAATAGATTGAAGAGTTTGTGAAGGGTTCCCGTTCTTTGAGGTACTAAACGTGCTCATCCTTTTAGGAACCCTTTTAACGGATTATAATCTTACTAATATATTATTATTTCAAATGGGATGGCTGGGTGTAAGACTTATAAAATATGTAATACTAACTTACTGTATTTTGTGGTTTCATCGGTATATTTAGAGACAGATTGGTACCCTCAAAGACAATTGTGTCAATTCTGTTGTAAAATTACACTAATCTAAAAATATCTAAATTTAAATTTATCACGGTTTTTTATGCTTAGTCCGCCGAATTGACTGCACTCCGCCTGATGGTAAGCTGTTATAATGTTTGAACCTCACGAAAGCGTAGATCCTTCTAATCGTATTAAAATCACATGTTTTGACGTGGCGTTACTAAATCAGGCGGTTGTTACCTACTATTGTTTAACTTTGCAATATACAAATCTACTCGTTCATCACTTGGCTACGGGTCCCTAAACTTTATGTACCTACATATCATCATCTACCTGCCCTTGTCCCAATTATTTGGGGTCGGCGCAACATGTATTTTTCCTCCATTCATTCCTGTCAGATGTCATCTCTTCGGTTATCCCCTTCCTTGCCATATCCTCTTTCACGCACTCCATCCATCTTTTCTTAGGCCTACCTCTACCCTTAAAGCCCTCCACATTCATACTTAGAACCTTTTTAACAACATTGCTTTCATCTCTTCTCATAACATGTCCATACCACGACAATCGCTCGCTTCTCAATTTTTCATTTATTGGTGCAACTTTCAAACTTCCTCTAATGTACTCATTCCTTATTCTGTCCATTCTTGTCACACCACACATCCATCTTAACATTCGCATCTCCGCTACATGTAGTTGTCTTTCTTCCTTCGCTTTCAAAGCCAAGCATGACGACCCATACAGGGCGGCAGGTCTGATAATGGTTTTATAAATTTTCCCCTTAAGCTTAAGGGGAAACTGCGGGTCACATATCGTAGCCTTGACCTGCCGCCATTTCATCCAACCTGTGTCAATCCTGTGCTGCGGCCTGAAGTTTTATGTACCTACATAAATACTTATTAATAAGTATCTTCCGCCCACGACTTCGCCAGCGTGGAGGTCGGTATCGCCACCAAGTCTATTTTAAAAAAACGACTCACTACTCCACTCACTACCCCACTCACTACTCCACTCTTCACTCCACTCTACACTCCACTCGGTTCTCCACTCCACTCTCCACTCCACTTTTGAATCCACTCTCCACTCTACCCTTCACTCTACTGATCTCCACTCGTCTAACCAAAATCTTTCCATTAGCGATAGACGTAAAAACTGGTTTTGAGAGTCTTGCTTAGACTCATAATTTACCATAAGTTTGTTTGTAATTTTGTAAATATATTCAATGTACAGAATTGACCTTTCTACAGTTTTATTATAAGTATAGATAAATTAATATAGATGTACCCAGCTACGTCCAATTTAGTCGTCGCCGTACACTCCGTCTCCTGGGGCACTGGGTGATCAATTTGTTAGGAAGCCAAGTGCCATTTATACTATAAATTAATCCTTAATCCACATTTAACCTCGGATTAACTCAGAGCCTTATTTTTTGTACTCTTATAGAATTTGGTCTGAGGTTGCTTGATTAAATTTATTGAACAATAGCATCGCCTTGAGGTTTCACTCGTGTAAGGCCTGTTTTAATATCAGGATGAAAAGTAGCCTAGATTTTTATCGGTAAAGTACTTAAGTAGTTTTTGAGTTTATTCATTACAAATTATACAATTTATTTTATTTTTTATTCAGTTCGCTGGATGGTAAGAAGCTAGGGTAAAGTCCAGAGGGTACGGGCCGAAAAATACAACCATACAAAAATACAAACTTTGTAATATGATGGTAGATTGTCTACACTTTAAAGAGCTATGATATTTTATCAATTTTTTTGATGTTTTAATTTTGGTTTTTGCATCACTTCACGCGCTTTCTCTACTGTCAATAAACCTTTCATGCAAGCCCACCGGTTTCGAGTATTTTTGACATTTAATAATATAGCAAAATTTTGAACCTGCCTTTATTTCTTCTTATAAGAAGTTACGTAGGTAATAAAATAAGGTCGATCGCACTGTTTATACACTGACCAAATTAATGACCTATTGAAAAAAGGGCAGCTCAAAAGCACTCGAAAACAGGTGGGCTTGCGTGAAAGGTTTAATGACAGTAGAGGAAGCGTGAAGAATGTAAGGACAGAATTAAAGGCTGTTGTCTCTGCCTACCCCGGAGGGAAAAAGACGTGAGCATAATATGTATTGTAATAAACTAAAGTTTTTCAACAATGATATTGAACTAGTAGCTCTCTGTAATCTGTAATAATACGATAGAGTTTATCTTCTAATTATTACAATTATTCATTAATTAAAGTGGACATCTATTATTCGGTTGTTGAACAGTAGGCCTGACAACTTCACTCAAATAGTTAAGATCTCCGTCCAATGTATCGTAACAGTGCATCAACAATTTATAACCTTTCCTTCTTTCCTAAAAACATTTGAATTTACAATAAAAGTAATTACTTTAAAGCAAAAATAACTTTAAATACGTAGTGTTTACTACTCCGTACGATGAAAAATATTATTATACGCTAAATAAACCAGTCTAAAACAACTTTTAGACACGAACTTACTATCTCACCAAAGGTAACATCAATAAATTGCAAAGTAAATTTATTTCGTCTATTTACTTTCTTACGATGTCGGTGAGAAAATACCCTAATGCAGGCGTAACTGAACATAAATATCCATCTATAGTTCCCATTCAGTTTGAAGCGTAATAATTAGAGGCCTCAAAGGCCCCTCTGGGACCCTAACTTCGATATAAACGACAACGGCGAACGCGGACCGCCTGTTTTACTGTTACTCCATAATTTACGCAGACCTTAATAATTAAAATTGTAGTTTTATATAATACTTTGCGAGTGGTTTTGCTCGAGCCATTATTTTTATTGTTATTGTTACTGTACCTGCCTCTATTAACCTTGAAGGGGTAGTTAGAATTGTATTAACACCATTCGTAATTACGATTTCCTCTCACCAGAACTAAAAGTATATGCCAAATATCAGAACAATTCGTCCTCAGGAAGGGGGTCAATTTTCAATTACTGGATTTGACGCAAAAAACAAACATATATAACATAAACTCACGCCTATTTCCCCGAAGGGGTAGGCAGAGGTGCTAGCACCCACATTTCGCCAGTTTATGTTTAGGTCCCAATGTAATAGGTGGCGAGTCTATTGCCATTAACCGGACACTTATAAACCTGCGGTAAATACACACATAACTTCGAAAAGCATCGAAAAGTCATTGGTGTGTGCCATGGTGAACCTGGGATCGAACCCGAGACCTCGTCTCAGCAGTCCACTACCCAGACCACTAGGCTACCGCGGTCTTTTTAAAAACAAACAGGTTAAGTAAAATAAAAGCGTTTAGTAATAATAAAAATAAAGTAAAGCAAAGAGCGCTAAGTACAAATTATGTAAAATGTACTGTATATCACGATATAAAGACATTTCCAACAGAAATACGGTTTCATACGCCGAATGCTTATGTGAGAACTCGTTCACGTAAGTAGATTCCGTTTGCTCTGAATCTTTTAGGTCGCTGTGGAAATTCACTTACATAATTTGTAACGTGAAAATGTGAAGACTGGAGAGTGGAATGATGCTGTGGATATATAGAATAATTGATATATATATATATAGAATGGAAGTGAAAGTTGTGTATAGCAGAAAATGAATTGTCCAACTATAAGGAGGTAGGACACGACGGTATCTCACGTCCGAAATGAGCTGTCCAACTAGGGAAGTACCTCCAGCTTACAGAAGACCGCGGCCATAATAGCCATCGTGATGTGTTCCCACCGGTAAGTAGGGTAGCCAAACTTCTCAACCCTACCCTCTCCAGGGTCGGCAGCGCGAGCCTCATGGTGTTGCCACCTCAGGAGTATAAAAAAATAAAACCAATAAACCGGCCACCATGCTTATACGTATAGTTTACGGCATCTAACTTGGCAAGATTTTGGAGTAGTGAGGCCCACACTATTTCAAAATCTTGCCAAGTTAGATGCCGTGCACTATATAAGAAATAACATTTTTCTAAAATAGTATATCACTCATCATTTTCTTCCGCAATAAAATAACACGTAATATTGGCAGTCTGATCACATTAGCTATGCTAAAGTAGCATTTGAAAATAGAAGATTCAAACAAATCGCTATTTTTTATAAGACACTTTTCACGCAGACCGCAATTTGTCAACTGGCAACCATTGCGAATAAAAACCGGTCAATTGCAAGTCATAAAAAGGGTTCCGTAGTTATAGTACCAGATTAGAAGTAGGTACTTAGGGAATTTTATTTTATTTTAGTAAAATTCAAATGAAACCACATTTAACAGATTGTGTCGCGATTTATTTGGAGTTCTTTTAAAATTGTTTTCATCATCATCCTCATTAAATTGCTTAATCGCCATAGAATCCATTAAAATACGTTTATTCTAAGCTCATTTTTGTAGAATCGATCATTATTATTAACTTTCTACATACATTTGAATTTTTATTCGTTAGGTACCTACTTCATTAGTATTTTATCAACCCTTTTTAAACTTTGATAACTCACAATAACGCAGGTAAAACCTTCGTGGTTATTTGTTGTTTATTACTATGATTAAAAAAATTCTATCAATATAAAACAATGCCATATATTTTTGTAAAAGCCTTATTTTTAACCGACTTCAAAACAGGAGGAGGTTCTCAATTCGTACGCTATTTTTTTTTGTATGTATGTTACGCGATAGCAGCGCCAATTAGGTATGGATAGATTTTGAAATATATTTTTTTTGTTTGAAAGAGACTACTTCTTAGGTGGCCCCATATCCAGGGTATCAGGATCTGATGCTGGGATCGTGGGAAAATCGAGGGGAAATCATCAAATTTATGGTAAAAATTCTGTTTTTGATGCCTGTGTACATAGTAAACCTCATAAATAGGTAATTTTCTATTTCTATACACTAAAAAGTAAAACATATTTGTTTGTGAAGTCGGTTTTTTAAACGTAGGTACTTAGTTATAATTATTTACTTTATCATAATTTTCAACAGTACAACCTCTTAACTTCGGTTATGTGATCGTTGCATTGATATACAAGGAAATTTCTAATGTTCTTGATTGATAATATGTAAACTGACAGTGGAGACATTTAAGGTTTCGTTGGTTCATATACGGAACCCTAAAATCGTTCTTCTGAACAATGGTAGAACTGTAAACATGACGCTTGCCAATTTTCCGGGAGTGTTTACAGATTAGGTTAAAACGCAGTTGAGACAATATTTTTGTTTTGTCATCTTTTGGAGTTGAAATTAATTGTAACATTGCCATGAATCAGTCTGTTTACATAAATATTTTCAATGATGTTACTGTGTTTTGGAATTTATAGATATATGAAAAATTTTATTATGTGGAAAAACTGTAATTCATATCTTCAGATCACTGTGTTTAAAAAGGAAAGGTTTTCGGAACATAGGTATTTTTGGATGAAATGATGTTTTTTTTGATTCACAGCAAAATAAACCGTAAATCAAATTGTGATAGTGATTGTGCGTATTTGGGATATAAAAAGTTAAATTTTCACCAAACTTTATAAAATCTAAAAATTATAGGATCCATAATGACAGTTCTGCTAAGTTTATGTCTTCATAGCGGTTTGTAAATTGTAATAAAAATTGTAGGACATACTAAAATATTTATTTATTAAATGACTTATTTAACGAAAGCAGGTATGTCTCTCTTCTCGTCGACTTTCATTAAATTGGGACAAGGGCATACAAATGATGATGTCTACGACACACTAACCCTGTCAATAACTAGTATTAATAAAGAATTGATTTACTAAGAGGCAATTTGTAAAAATCTACAAAGTTGTGAACAGTTGAGACAAAAATCGTGTGCGAGATATTTGATTGGTCACCCCGGTCACCGTGGGCGTTGTCGTGAGCACGTGCAGAAATCAATGCTATTTCGAGTAGCTTGTATCCGGAATGATGAACGAAAAATTTATGATTATTTAATTGTACTGTTTGTTGGGATTATACGCATATATTTTTTATACTAGCCTTTGCCCGCGACTCCGGTTGGACGTCGGTTTTTCGCGTTTTTTTACTATATCTCCGGTTCTACTCAACCGATTGTGATCTAACATGCGTAAGATTTAAGTCTGACCAAAACCTTTCATACGAAATAACCGCATCAAAATCCATTCAGTAGTTTTTGCGTCCATCGCAAACAAACAGATAAATAGTTAAAAATTCGAAAAAAAAATATTTTTGTGTTAAGAATATTTATCTATAGTTATTGCTAGCCTTGTAGGTAAGTAGGTACTGGGGGTGGTCTATCAGGTTAAAAAAATGTAAAAAGCACTAGTTTTTTTATATAATACATGTCACATACTAAGTTTTTAAACTCAATAATATTTTATGAGAACTTGCGCTTGAGAGCGAATTATGTATTTTTGAAATGAAGTTGCAAGTAACGGAATTCACAAAAAAAAATAGCGTCATTATATTGAATCTCGACACGCATCATAGGATTTGCAGAATTAATTTGTACACAGAAATAATACTCGGTGTTGTAACACAAGCTGCGCTTATGTCGGCGTGCGTGAGCAGAAAGATAAATGCAAGCTTATGTCTCGCTTCGTGAAGAAAGCACATCACTACATAGTATAAAACAAAGTCGCCTTTTCTTTCCCTATATCCCTATGTGCGCTTAAATCTTTAAAACTACGCAACGGATTTTGATGCGGTTTTTTCCAATAGATAGAGTGATTCAAGAGGAAGGTTTACATGTATAATACATGCATCATATACTAAGGCAACATTGCTAATTTTAGAGGTTTAGGTAAATTAACCTATTTTTTGGGCTTATTTAGCAATTTAGCAAAAACGCTGCCTAAACCCTACGAGTTAGATCAAATTAATGTACTACAGTATTGTACACCATAAAAAGGTCTACAAAAAAGTCCGCGATGGTATATGTTTATCTTTTAGGGATAACCCACATTAACCATTTTTATTGTTTACTTTTTACGTGAAAAAATGGCTTATTTACGAAGCTATTTTAAGCAATACGGCATTAATCCTTTATCCTTTGCACACTGTATTTAAGTACCTTAAATACAGTGTGCAATTAATATAGATCAATATGGTTCCTTACAGCATGTAAATTAAACAAATATTTTCGGAGATATTACAAATTTAAAATTTGCGTTTGCGGCGGGCGGTACCGGTCGGACGGGGCAGTGCGGGGAGGCCGCTATGTTTTTATATACAACGTTCATAGTTTTTCTGTAGTGTATTTAATTTAGTATCAGCATTGCACCCGTGCGAAGCCGGGGCGGGTCGCTAGTACTTCATATATACAGGGTCTCCCGTAATGAATGGATAAACCGTAAACTGGAGTTCCTCCGGATGTGAGGCTATAAGAAAATCATATCATTTTGCTAGGGTTGTCAACCATATGGTAATGGCATAGACTTTTATACTTTTTTAGTAATTTCTCTACTTTTTTATTAATTCCGTAGCCATTTCTTCAAATTTAAGTATTTTCGTGAATTTTTTTTTGTATTATGCTCTTAAAGACGTGTATCATTCACTTTTGATATGATTTTAGGTGTCCTTAACGTTAAACGTTAATAAAATAGTCATTTTAAGAGAATTTTTTAATTTCTTTTTCTTAACATCAACTTTTGATCATCTACTGTGAAAAAAAAAGTACGGCGCTATAGCTGCCCATGATTTTAATAAATTGTCTAGTATGTGTAGTTTCTAAAAAGGTATAACAATGTGTACTTTTAAAGCAACATTCTGTTACTAGGAGCAAGAACGTTTATCAAGGTCAAAATTTAGATTTTTCAAGTAATGTTAAAAATAGTTGTAAAACTCGCCTTAATGATTTTATTCTATCAAGATACTTTACAAAAAAACTAACAGGCCACTAACTAGGATATTCAGAATGAAACCAAGTTGTTTAAAAAAAAAGAATTTAATGAAAAACTTAAACTAAATGTTCAAAATGTCTTCCGCCGGCAGCAATGCATGCTCGGCAACGCCTAATAAAAGATCTTTTAATCCGACGCGCATAACCAGCTTCTTCAATTTTACGAGCTGCTACTTGAATGCGCGTACGCAATTTTGTCAAAATAGGTAGAATCTTCTCTCATCTGCCGCAACAAAACGTTACTCTAGCAGCCCAGTCCCTCGGCATTAATGTTTGAACCCTTTGGTAATGATAGGGATACAATTCGTGCCTCTTTAAAATTCTGTGTACAGAATGATGTTCGCCGTGAAATAGCACTTATGGACGTACCAGGGTCCTCTTCGACTATTTCTAGTACTTCGTCTGCATTGTGTCGTTGAGGTCGTCCTGCGCTTGTCCCGCCTATGCCACTTCCCGGAAATCGTCCTTCCATAAATGCATTATGTACTCTGATGAAAACACGGTAATCAGGGTTTCGCGCATTTGGATATCTTTCGCGATAAACACTAGCAGCTCCATTGGCGTTGCCATTACATTCACCGTAAATGAAATGCATGTTTGCGTATTCGGCGGGCGTGTATTGTTGAGGCATAATACACAAATTTCACAAAAACTTTTTCAAACAACAAGTCCAATCGATAGCAGAAAACGAAGTCCGTAAATGTTTGCAAAGTTGTCAGTATCACCACGTTAACAAGTCCAAATCACAAGGCAAATCAAAGTCCGATATTAGAAAGCAGTAACAAATTGACGAAACTAATGAAAACAAAAAAAACTGGAGGAACTAAATTCTTTTTTTTTAACAACTTGGTTTCATTCTGAATATCCTAGTTAGTGGCCTGTTAGTTTTTTTGTAAAGTATCTTGATAGAATAAAATCATTAAGGCGAGTTTTACAACTATTTTTAACATTAGGTACTTGAAAAATCTAAATTTTGACCTTGATAAACGTTCTTGCTCCTAGTAACAGAATGTTGCTTTAAAAGTACACATTGTTATACCTTTTTAGAAACTACACATACTAGACAATTTATTAAAATCATGGGCAGCTATAGCGCCGTACTTTTTTTTTCACAGTAGATGATCAAAAGTTGATGTTAAGAAAAAGAAATTAAAAAATTCTCTTAAAATGACTATTTTATTAACGTTTAACGTTAAGGACACCTAAAATCATATCAAAAGTGAATGATACACGTCTTTAAGAGCATAATACAAAAAAAAATTCACGAAAATACTTAAATTTGAAGAAATGGCTACGGAATTAATAAAAAAGTAGAGAAATTACTAAAAAAGTATAAAAGTCTATGCCATTACCATATGGTTGACAACCCTAGCAAAATGATATGATTTTCTTATAGCCTCACATCCGGAGGAACTCCAGTTTACGGTTTATCCATTCATTACGGGAGACCCTGTATACAACGTATTTGACGTCAATAAAAAAGGTCACTGAACCTTGTACGGTCGCGTACGGATGTCTCTGAACAATAATAAATTTACAAACGATCTCTTTATGGATATGAATAAATAAATATAAATGGTGTGTGTTATTGTAGCTGTACAGGGACCTACCAACACCGTTACAGCCTAAACAATTGTCACCTGCTAGGCGTTGCACATGGTTAATAACGGATGAGGCTTTTTACCCGACTTCAAAAGAGGAGTAAGTTCTCAAATCGACCGTATTTTTTATTTATTAATTAATGTCTGGTACCTTAGAACTTCCGACCGGGTGAACCGATTTTGATTAAGTTTTTGTTTATTTGTAAACTGATGCTTGACCGAGTGGTCCCATTTCAATTTGGCACAGTTGCAGTTGGTTTTTTTTGTAATAATTATGTCCTGTGTGTTACACTAAAATAAACGGATTTGTCTTTCTTTCTTCATTCTATTACCGGTAGCGACTGTACTTTATCGTGCATTCGGAAGTCTCTTTATGACCATCTCGTGCTGGGAGCACGTCTTTTATATAGCAGGGTACATATAAATGGTGATTTCAATTCTAATAAATTTGAGGTTTTGTAGTGCTGGAAAATCTGTTCCATTATAGATGGATTCCGTTACCTACATACGTTACCTTATGTGTAGATGAAGGTATTAGAAGCGTGAATAAAAACTAAAATAATTAACTAATTGCTGTTTACTAATTTTTACATTTTTTTTTATACTACTTAGGTGGCAAACAAGCACATAGCCCACCTGATGGGAAGTGGTCACTGTGGCCTATGAACGTGTGCATCACTAAGGGTGTCACACACGCGCTGCCTACCCTGAAGGGAAGGGGGGAGGTAGGTACATCCGTCTATCTATACCTATACTATTATAAAATTGTACCTAAATTTGTTGTCTGTACATTAAAGATATTTAAAAAAATACCTGGGTTATGGTAAATGAAACATTCTGAACGCAAAATAGCCGCGGTGTTCTGTAGGGCGAAGGTACTACCCCAGTCGGACTGCTCAGGTTCAGACGGGAGATACCGTCGATTCGTATAAAAAACCATAAAAAAGATATTTGTTAGATTTATTATAATATAAATCAAGAGTTAACCTTCTCTAACGAACACGCTATTTTTAATCTCGACGTTATAATTATAATAAATAGCTATATCTCTGTCATACATAAATCTACTTTATATTTGTATTTTTCATAGGAAAAAACCCTTCAATATTTTACTCGATTACTTAAACCAGTGGAACACATTGAGATGGAACTCAATGTAGGGTGTAGGGTTCGAACTAGGTCAGTGACCCCCATTATTACAGACGCCATACAACAGCACCCTCTCAAGAATAAAAATATATGTATACGTATATTCAATTATATTAACATAGATTTGAAAAAAAAAACAATATATTAGATACTATAGGTAATATATACAATGTATTATTATTACGATTGGGGATTTCACATAGCGCTAAACCAAAAGCTGAATAACTGTACTTGCTATGCTATACTTGTAATATGGGTTCTAGGATATGGATCGGCTATTTATGAAAATATGTAACTACCTCCTAACAAAGCCTTATAATATGCCTAATTGCTTAGTTTCTGTGTAACTTATTAATTAGTATAAAATAAATATTGCAAATATCTTTAGTTTAAGTACTTCCTATGTATCTATTTATCTCGCACTACAGAATACACGGCACTCCACATAAACCTTAGTGGTTTACCGAATGCTTTATTGTAATTTGTTATCATGTGATATTGTAAAATAAATAAATAAAAATAAAATAAATAAACATCATGTCTGATGCTATATAATACCTAGACTGAAATGCCGACCTCAAAAAGAAAAGGCTCGGAGGATGAGAGAAAAATATAAATTGTGATGACGAATCTTGAATCGAATTATATTTAGATATGCATTAATAAAGGCCCAATGTAATTCGCAGGCATTCGAATAGGAATAATTTCATTTTGAATTCAACTTGAACGTTAAAAGCAGTTAAAGCGACTCCAATTAGAGATTGGAAGCCAATTAGGTACCTACTATAACATGACCTATACTTTGTACAGTTACATTATTATTTTTATTTTGAAATAAAGAAAGAAAAACACTTAATTCGATGGCCACCATTTTGGCACTGTCGGTGTATGTTAATTGGGAGACCCTTACTGAGACTCGACCTTTAGCTTACCATCAAGCGAGGTGAAGTCATATAATATTGACGTGACCGATATACAAAAATCCACGCACAAGGACAAAAATAGCTGACATCTAACTTAACTCTAAAACACAATTCCTTTGCCTGTCCCCGAATGTGGACGCTAGAGTAGGTACCTCGGCATAATTTCTACTTTTATATATCATTAGGATATAAATTATAAATGTAACTGCACCCCACGGTTTCGCCCGTGACATACCTACTTCGTCTTCGTGGCTTCTAATTAATCCATACATGCCTGTAATTTATTATTTTGCATTGCAATATGAAAATTTTCCCCATTTGTTGACATTTTTCTTCTTCAACCTATAATCCCAGTCGCATCCAAAGCTTCCACCTCAGAGTCTGGGGTCCGTTAACTGCAGATTTGGCTGTACCTCGATATTTTCCGTGAAGCGACTACCATTTAACCTTTACAACCCAATGGTGACATTAGGCGATATCGAAGCATTGCAGCTAGACCATTGTTGTTTTAGGGCTCCAAATACCCGTAACGACTACCATAGATGTTTGTTTAGCAGCCGGGAGCACGTTAACCGACGGCTTAACGTGCTCTCCGAGACACGACCAGACCAATACCCATATTCATGCATACAAATATTTGCACTGAGCGGGGATCGAACGCGCGCCCCATGTGCAGCGGCCGTTTGTTGAAATTATAGATTATAATTATTATAACTGCTCCGCTCCCCCGGGTAGCGTGATAATATATAAAAGAAACTGTCGACTGTGGCTCCAAAATACAAGTAATTATAGCAAAGGCGATTTGCTAGTTGAAAATTGTTTCAATAGTGATATGATTTGAGATATTGACATAAAAAAATTGCCAAGTAAGGAGAATCTATATCTTGGGACAGCAGAGGACCGGCCGGGGCTATTTTGTGGGTTCACTAGGCTGACCCTGGCATACCCTGGGTCATGTTATTTCGCTCACGTACCGGATCGCTTCGTTGCAAAAGGTTATTCTTTTAACCAATTTGATATAACGATGTAAGATGTTTATTTTGATGTAGAAATATTTAAGTTAATAATGCATGTATACCTCCTATGATAAAATTTTAAAGTACTTAGCTGTGTTTGTACATTGGATATATTAAAAGACACACAAGTTAAATGAACGATTCTGAACATAATTTCTTTTTGGTATTCTTGTCTGTTTGTTTTTCGCGATGGACGCAAAAACTACTTAATGAATTTTTATGCGATTTTTTTAAGAGCCAAAATACTATTATTATATTCTGTGGCCAGATTTAAAATCTTAAAATGTTTGATGAAAAGCGGTCCAGGGGCGTCACACTCGCACTTCCTTCGGTTCAGTGGAACCGAAATTTAAAAAAAAATGTGTTTAGTATTGTTTATTTAACATAACTCAAGTATTTTTTAAATATCTAATTTTATGATAGTATAGAAGTGTGCAAATTTCAAATTAATCCGCCATTTTAAAGGCCTAAAAATAAAGTTCAAAGATTCCATTACAAATATACAAGCCAGCTAATAAAAGCGTACTGAAAAAGTTAGCGGTGAACCTAATAATAGAAAATTTCAGCGAATATACCCGTAAAGGGTTCATCTAAATGTGTTCCCTTTCTCCTAATTTAAACCTTACACATTTCAAAGTAACCGCAGCATAAATATCTTAAATATTACCCTGTAAAGAGAGGTCTGTCATTAACAATCTGGGATTAACTCAGAGCTGTGAATGTACCTGCGGAAAGCGTTGGTCACACTGCTATCTAGTGAGCGAGAGATTTTTTTATTTTATTTATACTACGTAGGTGGCAGACAAGCACACGGCCCACCTGATGGGAAGCGGTCACCGTGGCCTATGAATGTGTGCAGCACTAAGGGTGTCACACACGCGCTGCCTACCCTGGAGGGAAAGGGGGAGAGCTAGGAAGGGGTGGGGAGGCTAGGAAGGGGAGAAGGAGGAGGGGTACAGTGAGCTCTGGCTACCCTACCTGGCGGGAACACAACACGATGGTTATTATGGCCGCGGTGTTCTGTAGGGCGGAGGTACTTCCCCAGTCGGACAGCTCATTTCGGACGGGAGATACCGTCGTGTCCTACCTCCTTGCTATTATTCATGCCAGTAGCATAGCATAGCATTTGAGGTCTTCTGTGGCATAGCGGTAGTGCATGCGACTGCTACAAGGGGCGTGGGTTGTGCAAATATTTGTATGCATGAATATTTCTGTTTGCATTGGTCTGGGTGTTTCTATGGATAATAAGTATGTATTTACTCTGATTTTAGAATCCGTTACATAAGCTTAGTTTAGCTAGTTTAGCACTGTGTAGAATGTCGTAGAATTATAGCTCCGCTGCGCAACTATAGGAGGTAGGACACGACGGTATCTCCCGTCCGAAATGAGCTGTCCGACTGGAGAAGTAGCTCCGCCCTACAGAACACCGCCCCATAATAACCATCGTGTTGTGTTCCCGCCGGTAAGTAGGGTAACCAGAGATCACTGTACCCCTCCTCCCCCTCCCCTTCCTAGCCTCTCCACCCCTTCCCAGGTCTCCTCCTTTCCCTTCAGGGTAGGCAGCGCGTGTGTGACACCTTACTGTTGCACACGTTCATAGGCGACGGTGACCGCTTCCCATCAGATGGGCCGTGTGCTTGTCTGCCACCTACGTAGTATGAAAAAAACTAGAACTATGAAACCGCCATAGTTTCACCAGCCAGGGTTTAGCCATCACTGCTACTCTACTCTAACATATTCATCAAATCATAAAATACACCCAAACAAGCAAGGACTCCGATGTGGCATTTAATCACATAAAGAAAACCGTGCATGATTAGAGAAATGACTCCTAAAGCGAATACGTATTTGTAAGAGCAATTAAACAACAAATCTCCCTTCCAGGGTCAGCAGCGCCAGTGTAACACCCCTGATGTTGTATATCATGCCACGGTAACCGAATTGAGCAGTCCGGCTGGGGTAATACCTCCACCCTACAGAAGACCCACCCTACTTGAGCCGTGGTAGCCTAGTGGTATTTGTAATGGACTGCTGAGACGAGGTCTCGGGTTCGATCTCAGGTTCACCATGGCACACACCAATGACTTTTCGACGCTTTTCGAAGTGATGTGTGTATTAATCGTAGGTTTATAAGTGCCCGGTTAATGGCAATAGGCTCGATACTATTACATTGGGACCTAAACATAAACCGGCGAAATGTGGGTGCTAGCACCTTTGCCTACCCCTTCGGGGATATAGGCGTGAGTTTATGTTATGTTATGTTACAGAAGACAGCGGCCATAATGACCACCCAACTCGCTCTTTCGCTCACTAGCTGGCAGTGAGGCCTAACCTTTATATATATAAAAAGACCCTAGATGGACTAATGCCTAAGCAGACTCTAAAATGTTAGAACATTAATGCCTAAATGAAGTACTAGGATTATGTCGACCCGAACTTGATTTATATTTAAGAGCTTGAGTTTAAATAGTCTTTTAAAATATTGAAATAAGAAAATTGTCTAGCATTATAAAAAATGTCTTTCGCTTAAATTATAATTCTTTCATCAGCATTTCTGTGATAGATACCTACTCAATAATTTAGACTAGCTAAGTAGATTTGATTGTATAAATATGATTCAAGGCCGTCAAGGTAGGGACCGCCATTTTGGGACGAATTTGTGTCTGGAGTGGCGGCCCGTACCCTCTGGACTTTACCCTAGCTTCTTACCATCCAGCGGGGTTAAGTCAATTGACGGACTGAATAAAAAAAAACAAACAAACGTAAGTTGGGACGCCTCCCAGCCAGATGGACTAATGACGTGAAAAAATTGGTTTAACTAGTTTGTGTTATGGGTTTTAGAATGCTAATAAATATTGAGTATTTAGTAGATATTCATGCATAAAAATATTAACACTAAATGGGAATCGATTTTTTTTATTCATGATAGGCTTACGTTTGACCTCAATCCCACCTGATGGTAAGTGACGATGTGGTCTACGATGAATCACGCTTGCATAGAAGGAACCTATTCACTCGTGACTTGAATACTCCCAGTTTATAGCTTTCCGGAAACAGACTCAGGCAAGGAATTCCACTCCTTAGCTGTACGCACGATGAACGTGTCAGCAAAGCGCTTCGTAGTGGAATATCGACCATACCTGCAACCTGCAATCACACCACGTTCGACCATCACTCCACAAAGGTCGTCAAAACGATTGAAAAGCAATCAGGCTTAGCGTAAACATAATCAAAATTGTGACGTGACATATAAAAGCTACTTGTTTTTGAAAATAAATATTCTAAAACAAATAGTGCTAGAGGCATTCGCCTAAACCAATACTTGTTACTCACAACACACATAAGTATGACAACACAAAGAAACCTCAAAGGCAAACATTAAAAAATCTGAACGAAAATACCTCAAATAATGTTTGACCAAGCAAGAAAATGTTTTAAAGGAAATCTCGTTATAGTAATGTAGGTAATCGTACTGAATAATAATATGAATTGAACGATTACTCCCTTTTTCGTTTTTGACGTTTTGTAAGTGCCGTATTTAATGGTCTATACATAATAAATGATCTTTGACTTTGACTTGTTCATGTTGAATTGGAATCGACTAAAACCGCACGCCGTCACAGGTAATTGGACATTTCCCTCGCACCTCAGCTGACCCCAGGCCATCTACGGGTTTAAAATGTCTACCTTGATCCCCAGAAAGGTGGAGGAGGAGGGGGGAAGCATCGCGCCGTTCTGTCACCCCTCCGTCTGCGTTCGGACAACCAGCCTGCCCTCCGCCTGCTCCCCACTGTGTCCTCTGCTATGTAGAGGGACACGTGGAGAGCCTCCCAGCAGCAATATAGAAGGCCACTCCCGCTAGAACCGCATGGAAGCTCTGACCCACATCCAGCGTCTGAAGACCCAAGACAGCGTACAGTGTTACTCAGAGGGGAATTCCGCGCGAAAAAAAATCGTATTCCGCACTATAGTATTTTATTTGCACTCTCCATTGATCAATGGTTAATTAAAATAAGGGTGAAGTAAAAACTCATTAATAGATTTAGTTAATTTCATCCTCACCCCATTTTAATTACCGTTCACGTTTTTTGTAGCGTGTTTTTCTTCCCAATTTTAAATTACAGTGACAAAGCACTTGGGGTAGCCCGTTCACCTGTGTAGGCCTTTATTTGATATACGATACGATAATAATGATGTTTTAATAAAATAATTATTTTTATTATTTTTTCATCTTAAGTGCTTGTACACCGTTATATGAATCTACACTAATAATATTATAAAGAGGAAAGATTTGATTGTTTTTTGTTTGTTTGTTCGCATTGAATAGGCTCCGAAACTACTTGACCGATTTGAAAAATTCTTTCACTGTTGGGAAGCTACACTAGCTCCGGTGAACATAGGCTATATTACATTTTCAAAAAGTTAGGGATCCATGCTAAAAGCCCAATAATGTGACCCAAGCTCGAAGGTCCGAGCCAGACTTAACTACTCCTGATGATCCACGCGGGCGAAACTGCGGGCAACAGCTAGACATAAAATAAATTAATTTTACGACAGAGCATTTTTTACGCGCGTCTGTGTAGTTATCTTTATTCCCTCCTCTCCTCTCCTCTCCTCTCTATAGAGGCCTTATTATTTTGATTTCGATGAATCATTTATTAATTTTCTATCGGTTTATGATTTGCAAATGGTTACCATTTGCAAATAAATTGATTTCTTATAGTCGGGTTTTTTGATTATCCCGCCATATTCACTACCTATCTGCTGTACTAACAGTACTTTTTTAAACTTCTTTATTACTCAATAGTTTAGTATTGGGTTGTGAATGTCAGATGGCAGTTGCTTCACGGAAAATATCGAGGTCCAGCCAAATCCGCAGTTAAGACTGGTAAAGCGGACCCCAGACTCCGAGGTGAAAGCTTTGGATACGACTGGGATTAACGCTAGGTTGAAGAAGAAGAGTTTAGCTTTAAATATATTATTTCTACTTCATGCACTGTTTAACGGCAAATAATCGACACATTTTAGATGTTTTCCAACAAGATACTCCTGTGTGTAAGCTGTAAGCTTGTAAGCAATGTGTGTCATATTTATTGGGAAAGGATTCAATTCTGTGTACATTTCATTCATGTTTGTTTTTGGAATATATAAGATTTATTGATATGAATGCTTTATAAAAGCTACCGAGGTAAAACGTTATAATGATGACGTATTCAAATCCATTTCATTTTTTATTTTTGAAAGAAATTATTTTGATTTCTTAATTTATCTTATGCCAGGTAGGTACACATCAAATGAATGATGGCTAGGATTCTAAAAATCGCATTTTAGATATAATGTATCCAAATGACAAGCTTATTCAGACTCTTGGCAATCTAAGGCCTTGGATTGCCAAGAGCCTTTAAGGTAAGGCCCAAGGTGGTAACGTATTGTGTGTCCCCGTACGCCTCTCTTTGGGGATAAGTAGGGGCTGACCAGAGTCGCTTAGGGTCTCTAGGTTTTCCTTTCAGAGGCTCATCAGATTTCCCGTACCATATAGCTGACACGAGATATACCGTGCGGTTTTAGTCGATTCAAATCTCACATAACTACCCACCACATTTTTAGCGCCTGTGGAATGAAGCTCGAAGGTTTCTGCACGTAAAATATTTATTTATTTATTTCTCTACATCACTATTTTTACAGGATAACCTTAATACAATAGTGTGGTACCTATTATAATGTATAACTGAATACTCATTCAGAGAACAATTAAATAGGCCTATAAGTAGCTTGTAGAGAAATTTTGTCTATAACCTTGTACAAATATTTGCTCAAATGTTTGCTCAAAAAGCAATTCACGATATTGTTTAGTTTCCATAATTATCTTCCTAATTGTTTTTGTTTATTCATCCAGCAGATACAGTGAAAGTAATTTCATCTGTTATCGTTTCATTTTACGCAAAGGAAACTGTTTATTTCTAAATCTGAACAGAATTAATTACCTACTGTTTTGGCAACATTTAAATTTAAAAATATATATGGGCTGAATGGTATAGTTTGCAGGCTCATTAAATCGTTAATATTAGGTATTTAAATTAAATGGAAACACTCGAGTTCTAAGTGAAAATACAATTTTGCTTTCTCAATCTTAGTAAGGTAATGAAGAAAATGTATTATATTTATTTTTATTTTATACTAACTTTACCCTACCTTCAAACTTTGCCCGTGACATACTTCACCTCCATGTTGCCTATTTAACCCGTATATTCCTGTAATTTATTAGTTCCATTACAATAAACCGAAATTTGCCCAATTTCTTTTTTTTTATACCACTTGGATGGCAGACCTTCTTCTTCTTGATGTATAATATTTCGCTTCCCTGAGTACCTTGATAGTAGCGTGATGATACATACATAGTCTATGACCTATACCGACCTATACCTACCTCAATAAATGGGCAAATGTAACACAAAAATAATTTTTAATTCGACCCGTAGGTAGTTCCTAGCTTTAGTCGGTCCGATGCCGACATAACCACCTCACCGTTTAGTGTAGGTGAAGGGTACCCGTGGGGGTCTCCATACGTTGAAAAAAAGACAGTTCCAGACAATAATATTAGCATAAATATTGCATAGTGAAACTATAGTCACGGTTTTGCCATTTTGATTTCGCAGCGGAGCCGGAGGTGTGCTACACTGGCATTATACATCTCTGTTAGTGTAAATAAAAAAAAATAAAAATATTTTATTTTCTCAAAAAACAATTTAAATATAAATATAAATACAACAATAATATATCTTATTTCTTGGTTTTCTTACTGGCTATTTAAAAAACTGTAATTGTGAGACTGGTGCCTAAACTAGATACAACAGGTTGTATCTGTATTTATAGGACACCAGGAACCTACGCAACCAGTATACACGATTAATAATAGTACAATAAAATTATCTAACAAGTAATTACTTAAACACGAACAAAAAATAAAATAAAATTATGTAGTAACTATTGTGTGTATAGTGTGTCCGCGGCCTAATCTATTTAATTGGTTTATCTTTATACATAGATAAGGGTTGTATCATGGCAATAGTGGGGAGGTTTGACGTCCTACTTAGCACCACCGCCGCGCCGCCCGTTGCCATAATAGAAGCACTTAATATGTTCCTGGCATTTTACCACCTTTGTTACCCCCGATTGTCTCAGTAAACACAATGGTTTTTACGGGAGATTTTCCCTTATATAGGTACATAGCATGGGTACATACACCTAGTACCAATATTGTATCTGTATCTAGACTAAGGCAATTATTGTAAATAGACCAAAAAATAAACAGCCCGTTGAGTTTCTTGCCGGAGTCTTCTCAGGTCTGGGCCGCGTTTCGAACCGGTGTGGTCCATTTGCTTCTAATTTTAAATAATTTTGACGTTTTGTAAGTGCCGCTTAAAATGTTCTATACAAATAAATGATTTTTGACTTTGACTTTGACTATACCTAGGAAGTCAAAAAATTATTTGAACTGGCTACTTTTGAACGAGTTAGAAAAATAAACCATGTTTGAATTTTGAATGTTGAAATTAGAAGTCCTACTTTACTATTCTTCTGAAAATTCACTCGTTTATGTCTAAGAAAATTAAAATTAATTTAAAGTTAACATGTGTGGTGTGTTTTTCTCATGTTTTACTGCAATGATGATGAAGACATTACCTTACTATTTTTCTGTAAATAGAAATTTTTCTAGCGTTATCTATTAATAGTTTTGAATATGAAAAACCGTCTATTTGGTGATTGTTTCTTTTGTAAAGAGTGTCAATTTTACAACTATTTTAACCTTTCCGTAGTTTAGTTTCTGGTTACAATTTTTTTAACTTTATATCTTGTGTTCTAAACGGTTACCAATAAAAACTTTCGCGCCACTTTTATAATAGAACCTAAATACAATACTGGTTAGTAATCACAAAATCTTATAAACGAAAACATTAAGAAATATATTTGACTAGCTGTTGCCCGCGGCTCCGCCCGCGTGGATGTCGAAATCCGTTTCAAAAACTATCCTATATCTCTCAAGTTGGATCGAACTGCACATGGTGTGCGAATTTTATTATAATCGGTTAAGTGGTTTAGGAGTCCATTGAGGACAAACATTGTGACACGAGATTTATATATATTAAGAATGATATCAAAGTCGCTGTCGTTTGAAATATATAAATATAAAGCAGTGGATGTAAATTGTCAAATAAATCAGTCGGCACTGACCACTGACGCAAGCGGTCTAGCATCTTCTAAGAATCTACCGGAGATATAAAACTTCAGGTTGGAAGATATACGACGGTAGTCGAGATGTTTTCCGTGGCGATATTATTGCGTATTATTGCTATAAGTTGTAGAGTGTGTTATTTCACTAATAAAATGTTATTATTATTCTTCAATTCGGTCATAACTCTTTGTTATTTATTACTTTTAAATAATGATAAAAATAAATTTGCTTATTGGCACGACTATTATTATTGCTGATAGATACTGTGAATGATTTAAATGAAGCGCCATATTTAAATAGACATTTTTTATTTTTTTCTTAATTTATCATGTTCACCAATCGATCAATTGCCTCGAGTGCTAATTATCGATGGTAAAATGGATTATGTACAATAGAAATAGACATCTTTATTCGCATGAAATACAGTGTGAACGATGTTTCATTAATGGTTTCTGTCTGATAAGGGCAATGTGTTTGGTCAATCTAGCACCATGCAAAATTATTCTGGATTTTTTTTTCAAAATTAATACAGTAGGTACTTATATAATAGTAGTATAGTTGTCCTTGACACAATATAATTATAATTCAAGGACCAGCTCTTCATCGTACTTTGCTGGCAAACCTCAGCAGTTTTTCAAACGAATTCGATCGATAATCGATTGACAATCGATTGATTCACGATCGGTTGTTTAATATAATAACACCGTTAGTCTACACCTGCAGATAAATGCTGTCCACCGTACTTTTGTTGCACAACTGACTGGGATTAGGTATTTTTTAAAGTAATAACAAGATTATAACCTAAATAACTTGTCTATCAAGTAGCAAATACTTGCGAAATGTTTGGTTCTATTGTCTAGAATACATATTCGTGTTTACCGTTTGTTTTCTCCGAAACCACAGCTATCGAACTTCGGTGAAAGTTTGTTCAGCGTTCAACGAAGTACTTGGTATCCTTTCGTTGTTAAAACTTGTCTGCATTGCAGTATACCATGGATATTGTACTTGATTTGAAATGTTATTGAAAGAAAGATACGAATATTCTGTACTAGCTGATGCCTGCGGCTCGACCTGTGCGAAGATTGGTTATAGTTTTTTTTGTCACATAACATAACAACTTAAACTCACGCCTATATCCCCGAAGGGGTAGGCAGAGGTGCTAGCATCCACATTTCGCAAGTTTATGTTTAGGTCCCAATGTGATAGGTGGCGAGCCTATTGCCATTAACCGGGCACTTATAAACCAGCGATAAATACACACATAACTTCGAAAACCATCGAAAAGTCATTGGTGTGTGCCATGGTGAACCTGGGATCGAACCCGAGACCTCGTCTCAGCAGTCCATTACCCAGACCACTAGGCTACCGCGGTCATATCACCGGTTCCACTAAACCAATTTTAATCAAACATACGCCAGATTTTGACTTTGACCAAACTGCATAAAAATACGTTTTGCTGATTGACGAGACTCTGGTGTAGGTCTTCGTTTCCATAAAGCCGTATTAGCCAAACCAAAAGGAGGAGAAGGATTAAGCGGCGAAAAGCGTCTGTCTATATGTTTCACCATCACCCCTAAACCACAGAACCGATTTTAATTAAATTTGGTACCTACAGATATTGACTAGTATCTGTGGAAGGACATAGTTTACTTTTGTTGCAAAACAAAAGCCTTGGGGCGGTTCAAATAGGGTCTGAAAGTTTAATCGAAAGTTCGTCAAAATAAAAAATATCGCCATTAAATTTTGTATTATTATAGGCCAGGGTAGGCGAACCTTTATGCATCAACGTGCCATTTTTTTCTAAAACATGTTTTGTGGGGTCACTGGCGTGCCATCAAAACTCTTTATGAAATAATGTAAACAAAAGAGGTATATTTTTGAAATGTTTTTATTACACGCATAGTACATTATGATACAAGGGAGGTAAGTTGAAAATTACGGCAAAGGCGATATTGGTAGCCCGAGCCGTAGGCGAGGGTTATAAGAAGCCGTGGATAAGTAATTTTCATACCTCACGAGTGTCATACGACGTTTTATAACATAGTTGAACACTCCGTAGCATAGGATCATTCTCGTTAGATTTTCATAAAATACCTAAACACATTTTTTACACAAGTTTTATGATCGGCGACGACGTGCCCAAAATATTGTGCCGCGTGCCACCAATGGCACGCGTGCCATTGGTTCGCCTACCCTGTTATAGGCACTTAATAATAAATAAATTATAATTTAGAGCGTTCTTGAAATTTCGACCGGTGGGGGTGGAATCCACGCGCTAAAACACAGGGACATCTACGCAGGCAAAAGCTAGTGAACCATATAGATATTTTAGTTTTTTTTTAGTATATAGATTAAAACCCAAAATACAGAACAACTAAACTAATTGCAACAAGTACTTATAACACCCATTTTTTGCTGTAAGTACAAAATTTCACGAGGCACATATACATCATCTTAATGTTAGAACCTTCTGTGCCCAAAAAGGGACGAGAGGACGAGACCCTTCGCCCGAGTGATTAACTACCCTTCGTGTAATGTTAGCGTGTTTGTTATTTTAAGGTAGCACTAATTTCATTGATGTAAACATCGTTGACTTGTCTTGAATAGTTAGGGCCGAATTTGCCGAACATTGTTGCCTTTGGCTATTGGCTTAGTAGTTCGTCTTGTTGTTACTTTTCACCCTTTGGTAGTACAGTCAGCATCAAAAGTAGGTACCTATTTTTTTATGTCGGACACGTCAACATGACTTCACCCCAACTGATGGTAAGCAAAGGCAAAGTCTCTGGAATGGGAGTCTCTGGAATATGATGATTACATAGGTTTCAAACTCTAAAATCTGGTTAAAAATAAAATTATAAATCAGTATAATTTTATTTTTTCATACCACGTAGGTGGCAGACAAGCACACGGCCCACCTGATGGAAAACGATCACCATGGCCTATGGACCAAGGGCGTCATACACGCGCTGCCGACCCTGAAGAGAAGACGATTATCGAGAAAATTTCTGTACCAACAACACAGGAGACTTTAATCTCCCCGCTGATAGCATAGAATCCCTCCAATGAGCTCTGGCTACCATACTCACCGGGCGGTGGGAACACAACACGATGGTTATTATAGCCGCGGTCTTCTGTAGGGCGGAGGTACTACCCCAGTCGAACTGCTCAGTTCGGACGGGAGATACCGTCGTGTCCTACCTCAATGAATACCTAATAATTATATCGGTGGCGTATCCCCGTCTGGTTGTTCGTTTCATGGTAGGGCTTCTATTCTTTATTGAGCTTAATCTCCCAAACCAGTTTACTAATTACTCAAGCAAATCTTTAAATATATAAACTAAGTTCAAATATCAAGTGTTGGTTGGACATCTAATTGGCGACGACAGAGCCCCGACTCCTCAAAAGATAATTAAAAGTTTTGTCGGTACTGAAAAGTGTAGTGCCATCGAGAATTCAAAGTTGTGTTAAAGAAAATTTAAGTTCGATGTTGTGTATTTATTTTCTGCTTAGTAATAACATACATACATACATACATACATACAAACATATGCTCACGCCTTTTTCCCTCCGGGGTAGGCAGAGACATAAGACCGCCATCTGCCTCTGTCCTTACATACATCACGCGCTTCCTCTGATGTCACTAAACCTTTCATGCAAGCCCGCCGGTTTCAAGTGCTTTTGACCTGCCCTTTTTGCAATAAATTATTGATTTGGTCAGTGTATTTTTTTAGATTTTGGACAGCTCAGTAATAAGACGCTAAAAAAATATTTATAGAAACTCAATGAAATTTAAAAACAATAATACTAACTTTTCCTATAGATGTAGCTCAAAGAAAGTGAATTTTCTGGATGGGACTTGAACCTTACAGGAGTAAGGGACTGGTCGTGGTCTGGGAATATATAGACAACAGTGTTATTCTTATGAACAACGGAAGCAGTAATAATGTATGAATTTGAAACATTGTTTTTAAATAACTCCGCTAGATTAACTGTTTCCGAGTTAACTTTAAATGTTTCGAGACAGGAAAATTCAATAATATTTTTGCTGGATCGAGACTATAGTTAGCTAAATTTTGAATAATATTTTTATTATGAGAATTGACCTTCAAGTCATCTTTTGAGACTCATGATAAAAATCCATCTATCTAATCAGATTCAGGACGTTTTGGAGAAAGGTCAGGCTAAGAGTACCTGCAACCGGCGTGCATGTATGAAAACAATTTATGAAAGTTGAAGAAGCGAAAGGAGCTGCAAGATCTAGCAAGTGATAATATATGTTATCTCTGCCTACTCCAATGGGAAAAAGGCGTGATTTTTATGTATGTACCTATGTAAGTATAATAAAAAAAAAATCAATTTATACTTCAAAAAACAATTCAAAAAGATTGAAGCCAATTGTACTAGATTGAAAAGTTAGGGTTGTGGACGATTTTTCTTCCATTTTCATTCAACTTAAGTAGACTCCGTCCCTCGCAAGGCTTCTCCCCAACGTGGGGGGACCGGGTGGTGCATGCCGACGTCTATACGACGGCGTGCTCCGCTCAAAGGCGCTGTACGGCGCGCCGATATGGGCAGATGCTCTGAGCGCGAACAATATGGTCTTGCTGCGGCGTCCGCAGCGAGCCATAGCGCAAAGAGCGGCTCGGGCGTACCGTACCGTGTCTTACGAGGCGGCTTGCGCGATCGCATCATCCCTTCCGTGGGACTTAGTGGCCGGGGTACTGTCGCAGGTCTACCAGCGCTGTGCACTGGTCCGTAGGGACGGGGGTCAGCCAACTGCCGAAGAGATCACCAGTTGGAGAGCGCAAGCTCGCAACGTGCTTTTCGACAGATGGTCGGCCCGATTAGCGGACTGCACGGTGGGGAAGGAACTGGTTCCGGCCATCCAACCCATCCTGCGGCCCTACGTCGAAAGGCGACACGGGGTCCTAACGTACCACCTCACGCAACTCCTTACCGGGCACGGTTGCTTCGGTAGGTACTTGTGGAAGGTGGTCGGCGTCGAGTCGGAACCCTCGTGCCGTCACTGTAGCGGTGGGGCTGTGGACACGGCGGAGCATACTCGCGCCGTGTGCACGGCCTGGAGTGGGGAGCGTTCGACTCTAGTAGGTAGGATCGGACGGGACCTTTCGCTGCCGGCCGTAGTTCGCACGATGGTCGACAGCGAAGAGGCATGGGCTGCCGTCGTCTCATTCGCTGAGGCGGTCATGACGGCAAAACGAGAGGCGTTCAGAGAGAGGGAACGCAGCGGACTGACGCTCCCTCCTCGCAAGCCCAGAGCGCAAGGGCGGCGACGTACAGAGTACGCCCGCCGCATGGCCATGGATGGAGGACGTGGGGGTCCGCCAACCAACTAAATGGCCTCGCGACGTGCCATCCCGCTGGTGTTCGCCAGGAAGGCACAGAGACGGTACGGGGGGAGGGCCGGCCCTACCCTCGGAAGTCGGGCCCGCCGCCGGGCAAAAAACGCCGGTCAGATTGCAGTGACATACTATTGCCTATCCTGCGATGTGACTAAAGCGACCAGGTGGACATAGTGAGGTTTAGTGGGTATGCCCTTTAGGGAGAGTCCCACATAGGTCTACGGGTTTTCCCCAAACTCGGAGATATCATGCATAAGCACGCATTCCTCACTTAAAAAAAAAAAAAAAAAAAAAAGTAGACTCCGTCCCAAGGGACCCCTGCGAGAATGAGTTATCGCTCCCTTTGGACTATTCGAGTTCCCAAGAAAAGTGACGCAATAATATTTTTCAGGGACTGTCGTTGTTGTGGTAAAATATTAAGATTGGCTTCCTAAATTCTGTTAGATAGTGTGAATACGTAATCTTACTTGTTAGATTGATAGGTACTTTTTATTGGAGTTAGTCCGAATAGCACTTATGCAAATAGCTCTTAGCCTGGTTCACGAAGAGCACTTGTTAATATTTTTGGCAATTGCTCTTCGTGGATACAAATTTATTTTTCCATTTTAGTCCGCGAGGAGCATTTACGAATTGGCAGCAGTCAGTTGCATTCTGACATATATATTGCAATGATCCTAGACTGCAATACTTTGACGGCTTCTGTGGCCTAGCGGTAGTGCATGCGACTGCTACGCAGGAGGCGCGGGTTCGATTCCCGCTCAGTGCAAATATTTGTATGCATGAATATGTCTATTTGCATTGGTCTGAGTGTTTCTATGTATATTACAAAAAAAAACTATATAAGTATGTTTATCAGCATTCTAGAACCCATAACACAAGCTAGTTAAACTAAGCTTACTTTGGGTCTAGGGAGCGATGTGTAGAATGTCGTAGAATACCCATATATTTTTTTTTAGATACGAATGGACAGATTTGATAGTGAACAAAACAAAAATGCAAAAATAAATTTTAGTCCACGAAGAGCACCCGCTAAAAACAGTGACAAGTGCTCTACGTGGACTATAAGGCTAGGTGCTATTCCGACGGGTACGCTAGGTACACTACCTCTTCTATTCCACGTCAGCGGTGATGGGCAAAAAGATGCCACCCTCAGATTCAGATTTAAACTATTTATTGCACATGCGGTATCTATCCCAATCTAAGCCCCTGCTTACTACTATCCATTCTGAGACTAATCCCACCCCAATATCATAAGACGCGCGCATTTGCATAGGACAAGCCCGACCTACATAATACAATATCTTAACTTTCCTGGCTTAACCTCGATTAGATATAGAAATGGAAGCAATATGGCGGATTTTTTATGTTATTTTATTGAATAGACTATCTATCTAAATAAAATGGTGTGGATATGAAAAGATGAATCAATTTTGTTTAACTTTTTCTTTTTATATAACCTACTGAGGATCTTATCATTTGGATTCTGTCGAAGAGGAAAAATTTGCCTCCGGCCGAAGTCCTCTCTCCCATTCCAAATTTCCTACTATGCCGTTTGAAGCTCCAACCCCAAAAGGAAAGTGCACACCAGACCCCTTTTTCGTGTAGAAATCCCTACGAATACCACCCGCGTTGACTATCAGGGTGGCTTATATCGGACCCGGACCGATTTAAACCACACTCCATCTCTAGGCTTCAAACGCCGGAGTGTAATTTGGCCCATAGGGTAGTTTTCTTGCACCACGGGCTACTTTTTATCCTTGGTATAGGTTTCCATAGGAAGCGGGAATGGGAATCGAATTCCACGCGGACGAAGTCACGTTTAGAAGCTAGCAAGCATAATATTTGAACGACCACCTCACGCAGTGTATATATAATAGCAACCAATTTATGTCCCACTGCTGGGCACGGGGCTCCACCTCTCCTCTAACGAGAGAGCTAAGAGGGTTTAGGCCTTAATCCACACACGCTGGCCTAATGCGGGTTGGTGTTTCGGATTCATGTCCTTAGAATTCCTTCTAGGACATGTTGGTTTCCTCACGATGTTTCATCGTTAGCAGATGGTAAATCATGTGATTAGCACATATAAATTCCACAAAGTTAAATTCACATTGGGACTGTCGGGCCGGATTCGAGCTCGATACCTCTGAGTAGAGGCCGCGTCCTTATCCATTCAGTACCATCATAGCATATTGTGATATTATTGATACTAGTGGTTTACTATGAATAAAAAATATGTCAACACACTTATCTGGTTTTACGACGCGACGGAACATATCGGAACAATAGCGCAAAATATTGGAACATTTTGCGAGCGACGTTGACATGTTATTGTTTGCGGAACAAAGGTAAAGTTTGCCTTCATCTACGCAGGGTAATAATATAATGTAAACTTGGTTTATTTTGCGTGTATTGGCTTATGTTCAAATACATGTTTAAAATAATTAGTACACCTTTTCTTGAAAAGCAGTCGTACATTTTCCTAAAAATAAATATGTTCCAAATTCAGTCTCAAATGTCAAAATATGTATTGTATTCTTTTGGTATATAGAATTTTTTGATATTTAGGAGATCGACATGAGATCGAGACTAGAATAAACTTGCAACATTATTTTAATTACGATGACCCTCTGTTCAACTAGTTGGATCTGTAGTACCTGAGGTCGTGAGTTTACTATTTCAGAAGTTGGAGAACTACCTACTCCTTTTCACAGTCCATTAATACAGTTAAAATTACTAAACTTATAACTGGTAAATACGAAGAAAAATAAATGTTTTTATAAATCAATAAAATTACTTCACCTCGCCTGATGGTAAGATGGTAAAGTCTCAGGACCGCGGTCACCACTACATACACCGGTAGTGCTGCAGTGGCGGCCCTCAGCTTGACGGCCTCATCAAATGCTTTTCACGCTCCGCTTAAAGGTCCTGGGACTGTAGGAGGAAGGAATCACATGCGCTGGTGAAGAAAAAACTAAAAAATAATTATAAGGCAGCAAAGAATAACTCACGAACCTCAATAGGTATTATCCACAAAGCCACCATATCTACATCCTAACAAATAACCATACACATATTTAACAAAGAGCCACTACTAAGCCAATCCACTTCAACACAACCATACATACACACATACACGGCACATACTGGTTCGATTATATTTCAAGAGACACTTGACTCCAGCTCGGAGCCACTTTGGTATGGAGTATCCACGTGTCGAGCGCCGCAAATTAAGTCCGAAAACTAGGTTGAGAGGTTTCCTGGTACAGACGAATATATTAATAAGTTTTAGGATTTTTGATCATTTACTATTTAATAGGCATAGGTAGGTTTGTAAATCAACTCGAGGATATTTCGCAGAAAAGTTAGAGGGTAATAATTCTCTTAATAAAATATGTTCATGCTGCCAATCCGGCCGGAGTGGAAGTGGTCCTCTAGAGGGCTGCTGCTAGCAGATGACACAGTGGGGAGCGAGCCGGGGGCGAGCTGATTGTCTGCGCGCCGACGGTTGGGTGACAGGACGGCCGCCTGTTACCCTACACCCCACCGTCGAAAAAGTGGCGCGATGCTCGTCCCACCCCTCTTCGGGGGGTCGAGGGGGCCATCTTAAAACCGTAGATGGCTAGGGTCAGCTGGGGTGCGAGGGATATGCCCATTGGGTAACCTTACATTACACCCCGGTAATTAAGGCCCGAGACGACGTGTGGTTTTAGTCGGTTTGACCCCGACATTACCACCCCCGATGGCCAACGGGGGTGGTATCCATGGAGATTCCCGCTCGATAAAAAAGGGGCCTTACCACAAACTCATAAAGCAATATTATTTCAATATTACTTAACTTTCATAGTGTGAATCGGGCTCGGTCAAACGTCACCCGTATTATATAAGTATTCTGTGTCTTGTAAATCTACTAACAATTTAATGAAATAAATATATCCACAACATACCATAAAAGGAAGAGAATGCTAGACCATTTATAACACAAGTATCTGTCGACGTCGATGGTCCGATCCACACTATGAAAGTTAACTAATATTGAAATAATACTGCTTTAAGAGTTTGTGGTAAGGCCCCAGTAATCAATAAAGTGTAAAGGCCCTAATCAAAAGCTTACAAACCTATTTTTCCATTTACAAATATAGCATACATATACTGCTAGCTGTAATAGGTGGCGAGCCTATTGCCATTAACCGGGCACTTATAAACCTGCGATAAATACACACATAACTTCGAAAAGCATTGAAAAGTAATATATACCTATGTATGTAAAATATAGGTATTTGCGAATTACAATAAATCAAAGTCGGTCCGTAAATCTGCTATTAGTTCTCGTATTTCTATTTATCTTTTCTCGTGACTGCGAGAATCCTTCACATCATATCCCATTCCCATGGTAAAGATCAACCGTCTCGTTTGAATTCAATCCTATTATGTTCCAATTTGACTTTCTAGGGATCAACTCGGGGAAGGATATCAGCGATTCGGACAGTGGGTATTAGGAAAATCAGTATAGATGTGAAGAAATTTGTACGAAATTGTTGGATATTTTAAACTTTGTTTATTGTAAAGTTTTTCTTGTGCCCTAATTCTTTAAAAAAAAAATTAAATAACTCCCGACTTACAAAAAAGAACAATAAAAAAGCCTGTAAAAAGTAAAAAAAATAACAATTAATTATGACCTATCTAACCTAAGTATTGAACCTTTATTATTATTAAAGGTAGCTATATTATTTACGTAAGTATTCATATTTTTAACTAACAGTTTGTCTCGTCTCGGGGACCGCACACCTAATCATAACCTAATCGTACGTCTGTCTCGCAAGATCTAGAGCGTCAAACTTATAATACCCCGTTCGGGTTTCCGTCGGGGGTCAAAAATGGCCAAAATTATGCAATTACTCAAAACCTTAACTTCAAAAATTTTGAAGTTATAAAATTTTCAGTTCAGTTAATTGTGTAGATGTCTAGATTATAATATTAACTGTATTTATTTTTCTTTTCAGGTAAGCCGTCAATCCAGATTAATCTTCAGGTATTTAAAGAGGTCTCTTGGCTGGATTTCATTACTGAAAATCCGTTCAACTAAACCGAATCCTGGCGTTTCATTGATTAAATTTAATTCATACCCTATGAATTACATATGATAATGCAGTTTAAATTGGACTGAAAACGTTCATATTCAGTGGTAATTATTTTAATAGCATTTAGGTGGCAGACAAGCTCGATTCTGCTAAAGCAAAACCACTGACATATCACTGACACTCTAAAAAATGCCATTTAATTGTAGACTTTATTGTCATCAGGTTAAAGTCTAAAGTCAAATGATATTATGTAGAGCGAATGAAAAAGTTAAATGAATTCTTTTCATTTGATTTTAGACTTTAACTGTATAACGGTAAATTCTAAAATTAAATATCATTTTTAGAGTGTCAGTGGTATTACAGTGGTTTGCCTTTAGCAGAATCGCCGCCCAAATGGGAAGTCACTGTGGCTTATGGACGTGTGCACCACCAAAGGCGTCACACTGGCGCTGCCGACCCTGTAAAAACCTTCTAAAACCCTTCTTGAAAAACCCCATATTGTAGGTAAAATTAGCCTAAGTGTTGTTATTATTTACTATTTTATCACGTTACCATAAAATTCTATTTAAATATAAAGTCTGTTGACGGGCCGTCAGTTTCTTTGAATTAAAGCCGACCGCCTGTGGCCGCTACGTCGTATCACGCTAGTTTAAAATTACGGCTATCGACGTACGAAACGTGTTGACTGACATGATTTTTGCGGAGTTGTTTACATGTACCAGAATAGGTATTTGCAAATTCTAGTATTTTCCATGATTATAGCTCTGATGCTTGCGGATATATAAAAATAATCTTAGTTCAAAATAGAAAATGATTTACCTACTTTATAAGTCAGTGAAGGATAATAAACCCTTCTCCAAAATAGAATATAGGAGAGAAACAAATATGTAGTTCTTTTTCTGAAAACCACATCAAAATTGGTTTAAACAAACGTGAGATAATCGCACAAAAATGCAGGTCAAACTGGGTCAAACAGTGAATCGAACCCTGACTTAACACTCGAAGTCTCTTCCGCCACGCCACACGGTTCGTCTAGCCAACCATTATACTTGTTCAACACGTAGGTACTTACAGTAAATCATTGTTAATCTTCAACAATAGAAGTTATAAAGTCATTTAGATTGTGTCAAGGCACTTAAGTCTATTGGCGTAATAGATTACTTGCAGCACTAGTGGGACCGGTGGGTGTCACGCGGTGCTGCGACGACAATCCTCTTTTGATGAGGCCGTCAAGATGAGTGCCACCATTGTTAACATGGTACGTGTATGTAACAGTACCTAACCCTCTTTCCTGAGACTTTACCTTCAGCTTACCATCAGGCGAGATGAAGTCAAATTGACGTGTCCTTATTAAAAAAAGGGTTTTTTTCAAGTGAAATTAAGTGATCGGTAATCGGTAACGGTAACAAGTGTGCTAATATCAATAGCAAACATTGTACAACAACACAAAATCTTTGAGATATTACAGTGCCGCAATATGCCGCAAAATTTGCACACAAACTTAGGTCTCAATAGAACACAAATTGATGTTGGAAAGCACCCAAAACACGCAGCGGTTTGACAGATTTACAGCACCCGATAATAAAATTCAGTGTTAAATTTATTTTAACTCTTGCATAACATCGATTTGATTTGTTTTATTGTCTCTTTGGGTAAAAGGTGTCATATAAAAATGGGTCATTGCCAATAGGTTATGCAATCATAATTAAAACTACATTGATACACTACACGAGTATACTATTCTCTATCTACGCGAGAAAGTAGTGACAGCAAATTGAAGTCAATGTCACAACGCCATCTAGTAATTGCAAATTAAACTATTTGCATCGCGATATTGATGTTTAAGTTCTAATTAAACGATTTTTATCGATTTGGAATCATTTATCGGTCAATTTGTCAATTGGTCAATTACAATTTGGGGTCGGCAGCGCGAGTGTGATGCCCCTGGTGTTGCACGCGTCCCTAGGCCACGGTGACCGCTTCCCATCAGGTGGGCCGTGTGCTTGTTTGCCACCTAAATGGTATAAAAAAAATTAACTGACAGCGGCAAAATCAAAAATAAGTTACGTGTTATCTTAGTCACAATACAAAAATAGAATTTTCGTATTAAAAGTATTATTTTCTTTAATACTCCAAGCTAATTATTAGCTTGGAGTATTAAAGAAAATAATACTTATATCACTCAATAACCCGCTAAGCAATTTGAAACTTGTGAAACAACCCCACCGTCACGGGCTAAGTTTTGACACCGCATAAGAAATACCCTTACATAGTCGCCAATAACAGCTAGTCATCTATAAACTTTCTACATGGTATTACCATCGATACAAACAAACTTATTACCTCTTTTACTTACCATAAAGACTTGAAATTCTTTACCAGCGCATGTGTATCCTTCCTCCTATAGTCCCGGGGCCTTTAAGCGGGGCGTGAAAAAGCATTTTGATGAGGCCGTCAAGCTGAGGGCCGCCACTGTAGCACTACCTGTGCATGTAGTGGTGACCCCGAGACTATACCTTTAGCTTACCATCAGGCGAGGTGAAGTCATTTTGATATATCTTATATAAAAAATACCACTATAATATTCAGACGAAATATATTAATACAAGTTAATAAAAAAATAAAAAAGTTTGTATTTATCGCAGGTTTATAAGTGCTCGGTTAATGGCAATAGGCTCGCCACCTATTATACATTGGGACCCACTATACATTGGGTCCGAAACATAAACTGGCGAAATGTGGGTGCTAACACCTCTGCCTACCCCTTCGAGGATATAGGCGTGAGTTTATGTTTTATGTTATGTAATACAAGTTAATACATAAATAAACAGTTTTAAAACACATTTCCTGTGTACATTATGTTGCTTTAGTACGTGCGAAATGTGGACACGTGCTGTTAGCAGACGTTTTGTAATACATTGTAATATTAATGTAATATTAATAGTTTCTATTTACAGCGTATCATATTATGTGTTTCAAATATACACATGTGTAACAGTAATTTTAGTATGACTATGGACCGTATTACAAGGTTTAAATAAGGGCAAACAGAGCACTGACTTGAATCATATCCAAGTCTTTTTCGTAATCCAGTTGGGGTTATCTTTTATACCAATTATGAAACGGCTGAACTTCGATATTTTCTATGTAGCGACTGCCATCTATCATACCGCGGTAGCCTAGTGGTTTGGGTAATGGACTGCTGAGACGAGGTCTCGGGTTCGATCCCAGGTTCACCATGGCACACACCAATGACTTTTCGATGCTTTTCGAAGTTATGTATGTATTTATCGCAGGTTTATTAGTGCCTCGGAGAGCATGTTAAGCCGTCGGTCCCGGTTGCCATACAAATATCTATGGCAGTCGTTACGGGTAGTTTGAGCCCACAAAGGTTCAACCAGTCTAACTTGGAACTTTGATATCGCCATTGGTCATAATGACCATTGGTTGTGGAGGTCAGATGGCAGTCGCTCTACGGAAAATATCGAAGTTCAGCCGCATCAAAGTTAGACTAGAAAGCCGACCCCAACTGAGTTGGGAAAAAGGTTCAGAGAATGATTATGACTGCCATCTAACCTCTACAACCCACTGGTAATATCAAAGTTCTGTTAAAGCAAAGCCCCATATGTTCATGATGACAACCGAAGTCTTTTTTTATTCATGATAGGCTTACGTTTGACCTCAATCCTACCTGATGGTAAGTGACGATGTGGTCTACAATGAATCATGCTTGCCTAGAAGGAACCTATTCACTCGTGACTTGAATACTTCCAGGTTATAGCTTTCCGAAAACACAGACTCAGGCAAGAAATTCCACTCCTTAGCTATACGCATGATGAACGTATCGGCAAAGCGTTTCATGCGTATGAGTGGAATATTGACCTCATAGCGGTGGCGCGTCGCTGTTCGTCTGGTTGATGGAAAGGACTTGGAGGTATCAGGTTGTGCAATTCCAGAGCGCACTCTCCAAAATGTATCCGATAAAATACCGATAGACCTGCAACTTTGCGTCGATGGGCATTTCGGATGGGCTAAACGTGCTCTCTGACATACAAAGGAGTCTCAATATGAAAAAAACGTTCGTCCATCTTAAGACACATCTAGCTAGTTGCATAACCTTGCAATTATGTTAACCTATTTGGGTAACTATGTATACTTGAGCCTCAAATAAAACATACATTGTATGGGTGTAGGTACTTAAATTTAAGCCCACCGGTATTTCGGTACCTAACTAGCTCACAGGCTCAACCATAATGGGTTTATTGCCATACTTAATGCAAAATTAATTGGAACAAAGTGTGTGGTTAGGGCTATACATTTTCATTATAAATGTATGTGTATTTTTGTGTATTTTAGACGAAATTACTAGTGTTTTTGTTAATCCCTCCAGTTAGGTTAAATTACTTGTGTAAGCGTTGGATTACATGATAATATTTGTCTGTAGCGTAATGACTGGAATTCACTTCATAGGACTTCTTGCAAGTCTGATGTTTTGGTATCAAATTCAAGATGGTTGATGAAGCAACAGGGTGTATATTCTGAAAATTTATTTTTTTATTTACTTCAAAAAAAATTCGCTCGCTTCAGCAATACGTTCCGTATGCGTACTGCACTGCCTGAGTCTTGTTCCGGAAAGCTATAACCTGGGTGCTTAGGTCATAGGATGCTTCTAGGCAAACGTGCTCCATCGTCGACCAAATCATTTCTTACCATCAGGTGAGATAGTAGTCAAACGCTATCGACTATAACAAAAACTAGCATTGATATTCAACGATATCCAAAAAGGAAAATTGCTATTTTTATTTTCCCAAATCATAACCTTATTCGACGTGCCATTCAGTGCAAATTTACCCCTAACACTGATTGGCGTAATAACAATCTAAAATAAATGCCCTAAAATCAGTTTATCCCACCCAGCTCACGTTTATGCCCCACTGATGTTGATCATTCATTCCTATATCTCCCTTGAGATCAATTGTAACATACGCACCACATAATCCCATTTTTATTCAGGGAATTTTTATCATATTCCATAAAACCCCAGTGGCTCATTCTCAATTACTTCCCGGAATCGAGACACGAAGAATGATAAATATTGTTATAGGTTATGTTTACATTTACTGTTAGCGTAGGTAACTGCCATTGGATTTTTTGATGAGTTTTTCAGTATGTAAATGATACCAGATAATAGAATGAATACTGTGAGTTAAGAGGCTATGGAAAGAAAGGAAGTGATAAGGAAAGTAGATATAGAAAGGAAGGGAGTGACTGAGGAGATGACAGCTGACAGGAATGTATGATGGAGAATGATATGTTGCATCGACCCCAAATAATTGGGACAAGGGCAGGTAGATAATAACGAATGTAAGTTAAAAGGCTCACAAAGGGGTAGTACATCCGCCCTACGGAGTAGGGTGGTAAGTAGGGTCAGCAGTGAGCTCCGGAGGGATTGTGTCAGCATGGAGACCAAAGTCTCCTACGTTCACCCACCCTAAATCCACCCTTCTCCCATTTCATCCCAACCCCTCCAAGGTCGGCAGCGCGATGTGTGATGCCCTTGTGTTGCACACGTTCATAAGCCACGGTGACCGCTACACATCAGGTGGGCGGGTGCTTATCTGCCACCTAAGTTGTATAAAAAAATACTCCTAGAAAATACAGTCGTGAAATACAATGTTGAAGTTTCTTTATAAGTCAAAGACTTAAATTTAAAGCGTTGTGTATCATACTCCAGTAACTTAATCCTAACTTAGCAACTTAGTTGGTAAGTATACTCAAGTTAAAGTGGTGTACAACACTTAAACTTAAGTACTTATATGAGTTTCTAGTTTGTCTGGCAATTTTAACGTTATTACGTTGAGTACACGCTTAACTCCCTCTGTAGCAGAAGGACAGATACGCAAAATCCCGGAATAGCAAAATGGCTTAATAGGTGATTATAATTATTTTTTTATATATCAAGTCCGCTGGATTGCCTGCACCCTGCCTGATGGTAAGCTGAGGTCTACCTTAGCTTACCATCAGGTGGAGTGATGTCACTACTAATATAATATAATTACCATAGACTCTAGTCCATAAAGTAGTGGTCACCATTTTCAGGGGATTCCCCTAAAATGGTAAAACTATATCGCCGGTTCTACCCAACCGATTGTGATCAAACATGCGTAAGTTTTAAATCTGACCAAGACCTTTCAAAAACCGGGTCAAAATCTGTTCAGTAGTTTTTGCGTTCAGAATTGTTCTTATAACTCATTTTTTTTATATCCAATGTACAGACATAGCTACCTTACAATTTTATCTATACTTCTATACTAGTATTATAAAGAGGTAAAGTTTGTGAGTTTTTGAGTTTGTGGGACCGGTGGAGTGGAGAGTGGAGTGAAGAGTGGGGAGTGGAGAGTGGAGTGAAGAGTCGAGAGTAGAGTGGAGAATGGAGTGAAAGTGAGTGGAGTGGAGAGTCGTTTTATTAAAATAGCAATGCCGACCTCCACGCGGGCAAAGCCGCGGGCGGAAGCTAGTATTAATAGTATAATAGATAGAAATATCTTCCCTTGAGGTTGTGCAGTACAATGTGAAGTAAATTTCGTCAATGATAATCATAATCAATTATATCGGGTCCCGTGTGAGAATACGTTCGCAATAATGAAATAATTACATCACCAGCATAAACGCTCCATTGTGACTTAAGTGATGTCACGGGGACTTAATATATACGTATAATAGGTCCCATGGCAGAAATTAAGTCTACGAGCCGAAAGTATAATAGAAAATGTAAATGTATAATATGTAGGTATGTATTTACAAAAAAAATTAAAGTAGTTTATCCGTATTCTAGAACAAACAACACAACTATGCTTACTTGTCTAGAGAGCGCTTTATAGAATGTTGTAGAATATTTAACAAAAAAAATTGTAACATACAACTTTTTAATGCTACTTACTAAGATCGCAAACAAACAGCTTATGAACTTTAGAAATAGCCCTATCGATCCATGTGACCCTATCGATTGATGCCATAAAAGTACAGGATGTTATTTTTTCGAATTTTAACCGGTTAGTGTAGTAATCGATTTTTGAATTTTTGGTTTTCGTTACACTACTAAGGCATTATATCCAATGTATATTTTTTCTGTTAAATAAATAAAACGAAAAAAATTGCAGTTTTAATTGTTTTTAAAATAAAATATTTTTTTCTTTCATTCTTCTTTCCTTCATTAAATTTCTACATTAACTTAGATACTTTCCCTCCATGTGGCATCGCCGAGGCATACCCTGTTACAAATTTTATGACTGATATGTTTGCATTTATATAAATCTGGATTCTAGAACCCACATTACAAGTTATATACAGTTTACGGCTAGATAGCACTATGCCCTACTCATTTTTTCCTTTTTTCTACAGAATGCGGTCCAGTTGTAGGCTTTAACAACAAAACAAGTCGAGTGAACGAGATTGAATGAACAATTTTTCAGCCATTACTAAAATGGGTGCCATTGTTCCGCCATTACAAAGAACCTGAATGGACTGACAGATGAAAACATTTTTTCCCATTGGCACACTGCATTGTTAAATAATGCAACATTTCTGTTATGAAGGCGATGAGAATCGTCACTTCTATCTATTTTTACTACTATATTTTTTTTGATACGTCAATTTGACTTCACCTCGCCTGATGGTAAGCTGAAGGAAAAGTCTCAGGAAAGAGAGTTACCATTATATACACGTACCATGTGAACAATGATGGCACTCAGATTGACGGCCTCATCAAAAGAGGATTGTCGTCGCAGCACCGCGTGACACCCACCGGTCCCACTAGTGCTGCGACCACAATCCTACTGCCCGCCTATGCACTTGCTGACCCCTGAACGCAATCCAACCGAGAACGGATTACTATGTCCGTGTGGAGTGAAGTTACTGTGTCTGACAATACTACACTGACAATAAGAAAAAATACTTTTGTTATGTTATATGAGCGATTCGGAACACATTTTTTATTGAATTCTTGAATTAGTATATTTGATCGCGATAGACGCAAAAATTACTGAACGAATTTTTATTCGGTTTTTTAATAGAAAGTTCTAAGTCAGACTTAAAATCTGACGTATGTTTGATTGCAATTGGTTGAGTAGAACCGGACAGCTATTTATGTGTAGGTCGGTTATTGTTTTTTGGTCTCATTTTCTATTGATAAACGTAGGAAAGCACTTGGGATCGGATAAAAGGTTTAAATAAAGTATTTTTATGCAATGTTCACCGCATAAAAATATTCACTTTCAAAACCTGTATCTTTATAAATGTCACTTAGCTCTCATCATTATATTATAGAGATGTAACGATATCGGAGATTTTGGGACCCGCAGTGATCTTGTTAAATCCTTTTGAAGAAATAACAAAGACAGGCCTTAGGGACCGCCCTTTCTATTAAAATATCTGACACTTATAGATCCTTTCGTAGTGGACACTCCTAATGTCCCTGGGGCGTTATGATTTATTGCGGATTTTGTCGGATTTATTTGATATTGTGGGCTAGATTAGCGTCATATTTACGTAAGATTTGTTAAAGTAAGTTTTTTTTAAATGTATTTATACTACTGAGGCAGTAAACAAGTACGACCCGGTACGATTGCCATAGATGTTCGTATGGCAACCGGGATCGATGATTTAAAGTGTAGGTGCGGAGTGAATATAATTATAATGAAACTAGCTGTTGCCCGCGGCTCCGCCCGCGTGGATGTCGAAATCCGTTTCAAAAACTATCCTATCTCTCAAGTTGGATCGAACTGCACATGGTGTGCGAATTTTATTATAATCGGTTAAGTGGTTTAGGAGTCCATTGAGGACAAACATTGTGACACGAGATTTAGATATATATTATAAGATAAGATAAGATATGGTTTATACAATACTAACGTTAAATACAACCGTCTATACAGCACCACAAATAAAAATACTATAAGTATAAGCTCTTGCTGAAGAGCACTGGCGTAAATATTCTACTTAAATAGCTGTTCAAAATTAACAGAATATCGTAAAAAAAATCATCGTCCTTCAAGTCCGAAATGAGCTGTCCGACTGGGGTAGTACCTCCGCCCTACAGAACACTGCGGTCATAATAACCATCGAGTTGTGTTCCCGCCGGTAAGTAGGGTAGCCAGAGCTCACTGTACCCCTCCTCCTCCCATCCCTTCCTAGCCTCCCCACCTCATCCCAGCCCTCCTTCCTTCCCTTCAGGGTAGGCAGCGCGTGTGTGAGACCCTTAGTGTTGCACACGTTCATAGGCCACGGTGACCGCTTCCTATCAGGTGGGCCGTGTGCTTGTCTGCCACCTAAGTAGTATAAAAAAAAAAAAGTCTTTTCCTAACTCAGATTGGGTCGGTTTTTCAGTCTAGCTACGAAGCGGTAAACTTCGATATTTTCCGTGAAGCGACTGCCATCTGACCTTCACAACCCATTGGCGATATCGAAGATCTGTAGTTGGACCAGTTGTTGTAATTTTTTGGGTTCTCAACTACCCGTAACGATTGCCATAGATAGATGTTCGGATGGCAACTGGGATCGATGGCTTAACGTACTCACCGAGGCACGGAGTAAATATATAATGAAATAAATAACATTCTACGTTAACGAGTGGAGTATCGAATTTCCCATTAAATCATGTGACGCTCATTATTTTGTTCATATTTTATACAAAATAATGAGTGACGTCGTCATGCTATATATGTTATAAATTTAACGCGCTATTTAATATTTTTTTTATTTATTTAATGATTTCGTAAATGTTCGAAAATGAGTAAAATGTAAACATACTTTTCTCGTTTGAGGCAGCAAAATTTTCCATTGTAGAATTGCACCGACCAAATATAAAGTTTTACATTGTATCTTAATTAAAGTACCCCCTTTTACTGAAGAACTTTGCCTGGTGTATTTTGTGCTACAATAAGTACAATGTGCGTATATTAATCACTTAGATAACTATGCTAGTTTTTCAGCTTACTCCCAGGCCCTCGTCTTCTCATACAAAAATTAACGTATGCCCTTAACTGCCTTGCGGTTTGCGCTTACCTTGGGTCACGATATAACGCACTTTGCATTTTTTTATATTACTTAGATAATAATCACAGGTTATATAATATACAATGTAACGTCAGGGAGTTTAAATAGCATATCGTCTAATAAAACAAGCATAATTTAATAACCACCAGTCAATGAACTCACTCATATAAACCGTTACCGTAGGTAAATTTATAAAAGCCTCATTCTATCTCACTCATAAACTTACAATATGTCAATAAAAATAATAATAGCCGTTATTTCTGATGCTATCGCATAACTAATAGCGCGCTTTACGACGTTATATAGCGTGTAATAACGTTATCGTTAAACAGCTACATATAAATCAGTACAATATGTTTACGATCACCTGCGCCTGATTTATATTTATTACGTAATAATATTATTTATGGGGTAACATTTGCTGACGTTGAAAGAGAGCGATAAGTTAGATGGGTTTAACTCGTAAAGTCCGTTAAGCGAATCCACTCAAAGTAAATGAATGTTTTAAGTAGTTTCTAAGTTACTTTTGTTTAAGCACTGTTTTTTTTTCTTTATGCTACTAAATTAAGAAACAAGCTTCATAGAGATTGAGTTTATGGACATAGCCTACACCTGCTTTCAAAAAAAACCAAACTCAAACTCAAAATCAAAACAAAAAAAAAACAATATCAAAATTAAAAACCAAAAAAAAAACAAAAAACAACAAACTCAAACCTCGAGCCTCGAGGTTGGAAAGTTAGGCGGCAGTAGCTCCCATAAAAGCCAAATCAAAAGGATTAGAAAGAAAAAGGGGATTCTAAGCTTCGAGGTGAAAGTTTAGGATGCAACCAGGCTTAACATATCAATAATTATTAAGTCTGACTGAATATTATTATTCCCTCTCTCGCTATATTCATGGTATAAAAATCATATCTGTACCTATATTCAAACCCTTTTCACATCAATATAAACCAATCTAAAAATAAAAGCAATGTAAGCAAAAGAACTGATTTATCAGGTGACGTAGCATGACGTGCTACAAGCCTCTACGTCGTAGCCGCTACGAAGGCTACGCCGGCTACGTCAGCGACTCGTTTCACATCATAATGTCGCTTAACTTGACACCTACTTTATTAATACGCAAGCTTTTATTCTCCTTTTCACGTTTAAAGGGTGTATTATAATAATGTTGAGTGTTTTTTGTTTATAGATAGCTATAGCTCAATGGCTATGTAGGATGATTTGTGCTTCGCTATCGTGAGATTCTGGGTTCAATTTCCGGGTCAGGTAAAGTGTTATTCTCTCATTTATATAGCTTTAAATTTACTTTTATGCTTCTTCTCATATTCAACATTTATGTTAATTTTATTATTGTTTGATTTTTGATTCGATTCTTCTTCTTCTTCTTCAACCTAGCGTCAATCCCAGTCGTATTCCTTCGGAGTCTGGGGTCCGCTTTACCAGTCTTAACTGCGGATTTAGCTGGACCTCGAAATTTTCCGTGAAGCGACTGCCATCTGACCTTCACAACCCAATGGTGACATTAGGCAATATAGAAACATTGCAGCTAGACCGTTTATATGATAAATTAGATTAATAAAGTAATTTTAATTTAAATCAATATCTCATAAGTGTTACAAAAAACTACGTATAACTTACCATAATTGTACTAATGTGTGAGAACAGTCCCTTCTAATATAGACAGGTAGTTCTAATTTCAATTATTGCAGTTATATACAAGTTTCAAATAAGGTTTGTCTAAAAATACACTTCTATAGCCTTTTAAGATACGTTTTAGTTGCTAAAAAAGTTATGTAACGCACCATTCATTTGGTTACCCAACATAAAGGTTATTTTAAAACCCTAGACGTTTACAATACACGTAACATGCCCTGAAGGTCACCACTTCATTATACAAATTCCATTCGTATTACCAAATACACGGGCCCTTAATTTTGATTAAAACCACCGGTCGTATGAATTTTGTCCAAGTATTCCCTACACTGACATTTTAATAATGAAATAGCTAAGGTCGGTGTGGAAATAAAGCAACAGAGCGGGTCAGGAAGAGACATAGCTAATAGTCTGTCTTAGATAGTCTGTCTATAATAAGTGATCAACATTTTTTTTATACTGCTTAGGTAGCAGACAAGCACACGGCCCACCTGATGGGAAGAGGTCACCGTGGCCTATGAACGTGTGCAACACTAAGGGTGTCACACACGCGCTGCCTACTCTGAAGGGAACGGGGCAGGGCTGGGAAGGGGTTGGGGGAGGCTAGGAAGGGATGGGAGGAGGAGGGGTACAGTGAGCTCTGGCTACCCTACTTACCGGCGGGAACACAACTCGATGGTTATTATGGCCGCGGTGTTCTGTAGGGCGGAGGTACTACCCCAGTCGGACAGCTCATTTCGGACGGGAGATACCGTCGTGTCCTACCTCCTATACTGCCCTACTCTAACTAAAAGGCCGTTAAACCACAGTTTGTCGATTTTCACTTTTTAATGCAGTCTTATACAACTTTCGATGCTCTTTCTTTTGGTCTAAGACTCATTTTTCTATCATTAATAGTTTTAGAGATACAGAACCTTGCTGAGCGGTTAAACCACATAAATTTTGTTACTTCCTTAATTAAAAAGCGACTAAGCCACAATTCTTCTCTAGAAAGACGTTAAAATACTTTAACGGCAAAAAAGAAACAACAATCTGAATCTCGTATCCTAACTACAAAGCAGTTATTAAGAAAAACTACGCTAGAAAGCAGTTATACGCCAATAGCGGCTTTTAAGTTTTGTATTGAAATTATTATTAGCTAAATATCAGTCACTAGAGAGCAGCTAAACGACAATTCTAAACTAAATAGCAGTTAAACGCTTGTGATTTTCATTTACGTTTGACCAGCTCAAGCGATAATTCCTTCCTTTTCACTTCGGGTGCAAGGACGCACGGACGTATGCGGCGCGTCTCTTCCTTTTTGGCGCCACAGTTTATAGAATGACGCAAAATACGCAAAGGTAAGCTGACATTATTATTTCATTTATTGCAATAAATAATTATTTGTAAAATTATTATAAATGCGGAAGTATGTTTGACAGTTTTTTAAATCTTAAACAAAAACGTACCTAGGTACTTATTGCAACCTACCTACTGTTTCTAAGTTCATCATCGTAATTGTTGTTGTAGCTATCTTTCAATTGTTGATTGTTTTATATGTTGATGTTTTTTGGTCATATCTCCTGTTCTACTTGGCGTAACGCTCACCTCTGCCCTCAATTTTGGTCCATACATTGAGGAGAAGGCTCAATTAACTGCCAAAAAGTTGGGTATCCTGTCGAAGGTGCGACAATACTTCACACCGGAATAGCCCCTCAATTTACATGAAGTGCAAGTTCGGTCGTGCATGGGGTACTGTTCACACCTCTGTGACGGCTCAGCTAAACAGACCTGGAAGCGCTTGAGTCGATTGAGAGATGAGCCGAGAGCCTCATCAAAAATGATGCGCTGGTCGAGGCTAGACTTCAAAGTCTGGGGCATCGGCGCAGAATTGCCAGCTTTCGATTTTTTATCGGTTGCACTTCGGGGAATATGCTCTGGGGTTACATAACCTGATTCCTCCAAGCCCTTTTATCACCGAACGACCAGACGTACGACGATGCGCCATTGTTATAATTATGGTGGACATTCCGCTAATACGCACAAATCGCTTCACCAATACGTTTGGAAGTTCGTACGGAAACTAGTTTTATAATAATTTCATTGTATTTTAGACGTTCCTGTGTACCATCAAAGATTCAAACTATGATGAATAATGTGTTGGTGGACCAGGAATTTCCAACTGAAGAATGAATTGAAACTAACAGCATGCCATCTGCATGAAATTCCTCTTGCTCTAATACCTATATAAGCTATTTGATAAGTTTAGTAAGGTCTAATTGTCTGTTCTTTTTAATGAATAAAGTTCTGATTTCATAAAATAGTTTTTAACTTCTCAACTCTTTATGCGGAAGTGCTTACTTAAAAGGCAGTTAATTGCGAGTAAGATGTTTTTAACTACCTTCTAGTTAAGCAATAGGACAACCTGTATAAAAATATGTTTTACAATACTAAGCTGAAAAGCGTTTAAAATCCCATAACTGCTTTCTAAGTAAGGGAAGTTAGTCCGCCAAGTGTTAACTACTAGGCTGTAAGACTGTTAAAATCCTTTAACTGCTTTATAACTAATTATATTTTGTTAACGTTTACTATAAGTACAAAACGTGGCGGCTACAAAAAATTGCTTTGCTATAAAGCAGTTAAGGTATAGTTAGCGGCCTTAAAGTGCAGTATATTACGTAAACGTTAAAAAAAATTGCTTAGCTAAAAGTTAAAAAATGAATTTAAATAAAATGTAATAAATATAAATTAATAAAATATATCACATATTGTGCACAAAGATTATGCCTACAATTATAACTTACAACCTTGTTCCTAGGTAGCATACTTTTCAAGAGACATCAATTCCCACTTATTTTTGCGTTTTCTCGAAAATACCTTTTTGCAATTAGCTGCCTTTTAGTTTGAGTAGGGCAGTATAAAAATACCTCCTATAAAACCTAAACCGTTTTTTATTATACTGGGTATCAATAGTGCAATGCTACTAGTAGGGATTTGTACTTGAGTGAAGAAGATAGACCATCGATACAAATAAACGGTTTTTAAATAAACTAAATCTAAAACTAAACAAACTACCAAAGATGTAAATATACAACTTTTTGAGGGCAATATTGAATGATATACTGTTGTATAGTCTATCATTTTATTTTTAAACCGAAGAATAGTTCTTTCAAAAACATACCGACTGTTAAATGTATGTATAAACTAGCGGGCAAAGACTTAGATCAAAGTTTTAATGTTTTTGCGCGAAATCTCAGTTTTTTTTTTGGAGTAAGCTTTAAGCGGGGTGTGAAAAAGCATTTGATGAGGCCGTCAAGCTGAGGGCCGCCACTGTAGCACTACCGGTGTATGTAGTGGTGACCCTAGTCCTGAAACTTTACCTTTAGCTTACCATCAGGCGAGGTAAAGTCATTTTGACGTGTCCTATATAAAAAAAATTAGATAAATATCAACTATCAGGTAATAAAAGTACGTGAATATATTATAGTGTCAATTTTTGTATCTGGAATAGGTACCTATTGGTTCGGTGTACGCAATCGGAACTACGGTTAACTGAATTACAGTGTTATAACTTAATAAAAAAAAACCTCGCTCAACACTAACAATAAAACGAGTTGTACCAAGCAATGGATAGCATAGAAATCAATTCAGACACACGTACGCGAAATAAAACTCTAAAAACTACGTTTTCAGCGATAGATACAAAGTAAACTTTTCAAACGAATCGCTTTCAGATGATATAATAGCTAGCACGAGGAGTTGAAGTGGCTTGTTACGCTATATCTGAAATCTGACTGCAGTAAAGTGGAAATAGTACCTATATCGTTTTGAACGTGGAATCTATATCTAATCTATACAATAAATAAAATGGTGGAAAAGTCAAAACTGTACATTGAATTTTTTTTAAAGAATACTTGGGGTGTGATCTACATTCGATACTGAAGCCAAAAATATAGTTTTTAGAATTTTTGTCTGTTTGTCTGTATGTATGTCCGGGATAAACTCAAAAAGTACTACATGGATTTACTTCAAATTTGGCACGAATATTATTAAGAAGTCGGGTCAACACATAGGCTACATATTATTATGCTATCACCTACAGGGAACGAGCAGTGAACCTTTATTTCTTTAATGCATTCTGTAACAACGTGTAATCGAACGACGCATATTTGAATGTTGTTATTATGTTAAAACCATGCTATAAGCTAGCTTCATACTATATATAAACTTGGTGGCGATACCGACCTCCATGCGGGCGAAGCCGCGGGCGGAAGCTGGTAGCTTATAAATCAATAAATAAATATTCTACGACATTCTAGACTCAATTCTCTCTAGACTCAGCGCTCTCTAGACCCAAAGTAAGCATAGTTTAACTAGCTTATGCTATGGGTACTTGAATGCGGATAAACTTACTTATATACTTCTTTTTGGAAATATATGGTTGAGAGAATTTCTATGCTGAAAACTCAAGGGAATTTCTCCAGTGAGATCTGGTTACCCTACTTACCGCCGGGAACACAACATGATGGTTATTATGGCCGCATTCTTCTGTAGGGCGGAGGTACTACCAAAGTCGGACTACTCAATTCTGACGGGAGATACCATCGTGTCCTAACTCCAGTTATCCAATATCTTCCATGTACAGACATAGCTAGGTACTTTAAAATTTTATAATAGATAGATATTAAGTTCGTCTATCGTACTAATTATAATAGCAAATGTTCATTACACTATACACACAGTATCCTATCGTAATACAATTGTCTCAAAACAAAGTGCTGTTCACGCTAAAATCTGTATGTTTATATAACAAAACATACATACGTAAACAATTTAAATAATTCCACGATAAAAGGTTTCAAACGACATCTACATTTGAAAGGAAAATCTTCGTATTTTAATACTTTATCATGTCTTTAGTGACGCTATTTCTTTGATAACTTGTTAACGCTTATGTCGTTGTAACAATTAGTATGTAAATGTTCTAGCAAGGGGTGAATCGCAACTTGTCATAAATTCTAAGCACATGTAAAGGAAAGATATCGTTCTGTCAGCTGTCATGTCAAAAGTACGTTAAGTGGTTAAGCACACAGGTTGCTTTTGGTTATAACAATGGTGTATAGTAAGCGTCGATAGTTTAGTGGTTAAGAAGTTGGCCTCTAGATTAAGAGGTCCTAGGTTCGAATCGTGGCTGTTAATTGAATATTAACCTCCAAACCTCCCAACTCCACTCTCTCTCTCTCTCCAGAGTCAGCAGTGGTACAAAAAAGAACTCTAAAAATAATTTCAGCTCTATCCTACCCCTATTTCACACTATATATCCCATTCCAGAGACTTTACCTTTAGCTTACCATCAGGCGAGGTGAAGTGATATTGACGTGACCGACATAAAAAAATTAACATTTTTCCTTATTCTACTCACCAGGTAACCACATATCGCTCCCTAGACCCAAAGTAAGCTTAGTTAAACTAGCTTGTGTTATGGTTTCTAGAATACTGATAAACTTACTTATATACTTTTTTTGTAAATACATACATATTATACATAGAAACACCCAGACCAATGCAAATAGACATTCATGCTTACAAATATTTTCACTGAGGGGGAATCGAACCCGCACCTCCTGCGTAGCAGTCGCCTGCACTACCGCTACGCCACAGAGGCCGTCTATATAATCTTGTTATAAAGAAACCATAGTACCATTATAGCCTACAGGTAAAGATCTGATAACTTCTCAGTCACGTACGTTTTTCGAAAGCCCCGAACTTCAGCATTCATGTGTCATTATGAGGGGAGAAAGGGGTTTAGGAGTGAGAGGAAATTTGTGTCAGTTGCGTTGTTCGTGCGCCGATAGCATCTAATCGGGACAAACGATTTCACTCGTATTATATTCGTTATGTCAGTAGATTACACAGTATTTCGGGTCAATTGTGATAATCTGGTCTGTAATCAGGTTGATTTTTAATCATCGAAATTGGTCTGGTCGTTTAGGAGAAAATTAATTACAAACCCGCTTTGGAATCCTATTATCCTACTTCCTACTAATATTATAAATGTGAGATAGCGAGAGTGTCGTTGCTATTGTTCATAACGGCTCCGTGAGCTCCGTCTATACTTTTATTGGTCTGAGTAAGTTATCAAAATAACTAGAATTCTTGAAAAGCACTTCAAGCTAAATTACTTATAATGACCGGACTCGAACCCGCAACTTCACAAGTCAAACTCCGCCTTAGCTAACAAAACTTAGTTATTTAAACACCACCTGATTAAAAACTTTCTTATTTCTCACCTGGTCAAAGTAAAGTTAGTTTTCTTCCCCAAAAATTCTCATAGAACATTTTGTAATCGAAAATTCTGAACAAATGAAAATATTATATTTCAGCGTTATCCAAATTCAAACAAACTTTATTATAGCTCACGAACGTTACTTTAACAATATTATTCGTTAATAGCAACCCATTTATGTCCCACTGCTGGGCACGGGTCTCCTGTCCTCTAACGAGAGACCTGAGAGGGTTTAGACCTTAATCCACACATGCTGGCCTAATGCGGGTTGGTGGATCGGACATGTTGTGCTTAGAATTTTGTTCTAGGACATGTGGGTTTCCTCACGATGTTTTTCCTTCACCGTCAGCAGATGGTAAATCATGTGATTAGCACGTATAAATTCCACATAGTGAAATTCACATTGGTACTGTCCGTGCGGATTCGAACTCTGAGTAGAGGCCGCATCCTTATCCATCCAGCTACCATCCCTCTATACTATATTATTCGTGAGTTGCCTATTTCACAGATAATAAAAAAATATATACCTGGCTTTGTTCAAAGCGTAATAAATCCTTTGAACTTGGTTACTTCAGGCTGGTAACTATCGGCGCTTGGCACGGTAAGAATTACGTAATCTCAACTAGTATTATAAAATTTGTTTGTTAGATGGTTTGTTTATTTGTTCGTAGTTGGTTGAATTTTTGTTTTTTATTTGTATGATTCCTTCCTTCAACCTAGCGTCAATCCCAGTCGTATCCAAAGCTTTCACCTCGGAGTCTGGGGTCCGCTTCACCAGTCTTAACTGCGGATTTGGCTGGACCTCGATATTTATTTGTATGTGTATTTGTTAATCACGTAAAAATAGCTTCATTTAGCTGAAATTTTTGAATACAAGTAAATTTATGATCGAGTATAGATATAGGCTACATTTTTTTCCTGAAATAAATTCCAGTGGGTTGCAATTCCATGGAAGTCAAGCCATAGGGAACAGTTAGTTCATTATGGTAAATCCAGAGACCTAGGATATAATGACAGATATCCATTAAAGACGCCAATTGAGCTAGTATATCATTTCGTACCCTTTCTGACTTTAAATAATAGTGGCAATAACCTTGAGCCGTATTGGAACCCTACTTTCAATCTCACAAATCTATTTTAATATCATAGAGGAAGGTATTTTTCGCGTGACTGACGCATCAACGCGTTATCGAAACTATCGAAGTTAGGACTACGATATATACGCAGCAGGTTGCCGTTTTTGACCTTTAAAAGAAATAACATAGGCATAATTCCACGTCTAAGGTAATTGGTATTGAAATTTTGTATACGGTTCCATAATTTGGTTTACTTTGAGTCCAATGTACTTACCTTTTTATCAGGTGGAAATTGCCCGGGTTCCACCCTAGTTAGGCCGTGTTTGAACCGACGGCGACGTGAACCTCACACCGTCCTAGGTCTTCCTACACCATGGTGTAAGGTGGCCCAAAAAATTATTGCCCTCGCACCCCGGCTGACCCAGGTCCATCGTTGGTATCGAGATAACCCCCTCGGATTCCAAAGAACTCCAATGTAAACCGGATGACAGCTTTGGATGTAACCCGAAATAGTGCTCCAAGTGTATCTATAATGGTAACCCTAAAACTTTTTTTTTGTACTCTAAGAAGGAACCCCTATTCCTGAGATTTTACCCTTAGCTCACCATCAGGCGAGGTAAAGTCATATTGATGTGACCAACATAAAAACCAACTTACTATCAGGTGAGATAGTGGTCAAACGTAAGCCAATCTTGAATAAAAAAAAATTAGGAAGAACATTCTAAACCATGTTAAGCAAAAGTTTAAAAATTTGTGTGATCAATTTATTACTTAATTTTTTTTTTCACTTTCGTATTCCATGAACTTTAGACAATCCAAAGGTATGTTACCGATGCCTTGATCGCCTTAATTCCTATTAACATAAGGTTTAAATTAGAAGTAGCTGAAGTAAAATGCCTTCCCAACCAAATGTCGCGTACTGGGCGTTCAGAAATAGGTTCTTTGAAAGGGCATAAAAGGGTTGCTTAACTCGCATGACTACCCTGATGTTGTATGCGTCCATCAGTCGGGTCGTGTGCTTGACTGCCTCTTTTCTTTTCAATTCATTTACCTATCCAACTAATATTATAAATGCGAAAGTTTATAAGAAAGTATCGATGGATGTTTGTTGGTCTTTCATGCAAAAACAGCTGAATCGATCTGGTTGAAATTTGGTACAGATATAGATTACCTATAGTCTGAAAAAACACTAACTACTTTTATCCAAGGAATTTGCGGGTACTCTTGACTTGGCCTTTCTCTAAAACGTTTTGAATCTAATCAACATACATACGCCTAGGTCGCCCTTTACCGGTTTGCCCATTCACCCTCGTCTATACATACATACATATAACAACACAATACACTGATCTACTCAATTATAGTTAATGCGGTTTGCTAATTTTCCGTGTTCCGTATTCCGGTTAATTCTCTCCAAAACGAAAACGACCTTCGACATGGGCTGGGCTGGCAATTCTATTTCCTTGCAATCCTCCGATTGGCTGGTTTTTTAGTCGAGTTAGCCATCTGGATTCATTTGATGTAAAATATGGATAGGTTTTGATATAAACTTTAGCTCAGTGCAATAAGAAGCGCGTTCATTAGTGCGTGCAAAAGTATTTAATGAGGCCGTCAAGCTGAGGGCCACTATTATAGCTTTAATGGTATTTGTAATGGTGACCCCCATTCCTGAGACTTTACCTTTAGCTTACCATAAGGCGAGGTGAAGTCATGACGTGATCGATATAAGATATTTTTAAGCCAGAGTAAGAGGTAACCTAAACGCTATAAAACCAAAAAACGCGTGCCGTTTTAGTCGGTTCGATTTCGGAATCGAACCGACTAAAACGGCACGCGTTTCAGCATCACCCGCTGAAGATTTCGGAATCTTCAGCGGGTGATGCTGCGGGCACAGCTAATAGTAAATAATATTACTCTCATGGTGGAACCACACTTCGCTATTCGCTATTCACTATTCGCCTATATTGTATTCGAGGTAATTCTTATAGATGACTAAACCATCCATAATTCGTCATAGAAGAGTGACTAAGGCGAATATTCGTGCGAATAAAGCAAATATTTCCCCCCGGCTTGCCTGCCCTCTTACATATGCCTTGCATATTTGGTGTATCATCCGCTCAGTATTCATTCGTTCTACGTACCCAAACCACCTTAGCATACCCTTTACAATTCTCGTTACAACATTTCGACCTATACACGTGAAAAATGGCGAATAGCGAAGTGTGGTTCCACCATCAAATTTCTCACCACAGCACCCTTACAAATTTAATTGAAATACACATCATAGATTCACCGCAAAGTATTCCATGCGACTGGGTTTGCTTATTGCCATGGGAACGGGGCAGATGTCGCCCGTATCTAATCGAGCTATAAGTTCCGTCATGGTTGCGGTTTTGCCTAATTTATTTGTAATTTTGGTTGAGTTTGGAGAATGGGCGGGAATATTCTAGGAATACGGTTAATTATGACTGTTTTCAACTCAATTGTATGGAGAAAACTTACGCTTGACTCAAAAATTTAGCATGGCAAAATCTATATAGGCACATCACAGTGGAAAATTATAAAATAGCTAGTCTGTAGGTACATGGTCTATACATTCGAGATATTTCAATAAATTGTGAAAAAATCTTTTTCAAGTTAATTGTCATCAGTACTAAAGACATCTGCCAAATATCAGACCAATCAGACAACTGAAAGGGGGTCAAATTTCAATTACTAGATTTAACCTAAACAAACAGGTTAAATAAAACCATTTAAAAATACTTGGGTTATATAGTATTCAGACCTGGGTGTGACGGGTGAAGACACTTGTCACCCTAGTAGAAGTAGGTCGAGGCGGCGGGAAGGCGTGGTCAGACAACAGTCGCTCTAGTAAAAGTCAACAAACCAATCCGTCCAAAGTGTAAACATAGGACACCGTGAAATCGCTGAGAGAATGATGTTGATAGGCTTTTTTCACCCTATAATCTATCAATATACCAAATTTAATCCACATCCGTTCAGCCATTTGTAGATATTCATAAATATATATTTTTTTTATACAACGTAGGTGGCAGACAAGCACACGGCCCACCTGATGGGAAGTCACACACGCGCTGCCTACCATGAAGGGTAGGGGAGAGGGCTAGGAAGGGGTGGGGGGAAAGGTGTACAGTGAGCTCTGGCTACCCTACTTACCGCCGGGAACACAACTCGATGGATATTTTATGGCCGCGGTCTCCTGTAGGGCGGAGGTACTACCCCAGTAGGACTGCTCATTTCGGACGGGCGATACCGTCGTGTCCTACCTCTTTAAATTACTTACCTATTGAACGAAATATGAATGAAAATGAATTTCAGTTTGTGCCCAATAAATAGGTAATTAATAAATTAAACAGCTATCAAAACCTATATATGCATACTGATTTCATTGAATAATTTTGTGAATTCCGATAAACGAAACGACTCCTCGCGATTTCTTCGACCGAACTTCCGACTTAACTCTCTCTATTTTATATTGTTGTTAAAAAAAATATTTTCTTCATTTTTCAATTCTAGCTCGAAATTTACTTAGATTAACCACATTTAATAAAACTTTAAACCGCGGTAGCCTAGTGGTTTGGGTAATGGACTGCTGAGACGAGGTCTCGGGTTCATCCCAGGTTCACCATGGCACACACCAATGACTTTTCGATGCTTTTCGAAGTTATGTGTGTATTTATCGCAGGTTCATAAGTGCCCGGTTAATGGCAATAGGCTCGCCAACTATTGCATTGGGACCTAAACATAAACTGGCGAAATGTGGGTGCTAGCACCTCTGCCTACCCCTTCGGGGATATAGGCGTGAGTTTATGTTATGTTATATGTTATGTAATAAAACTTGAGGACAGAAGCGATGATTGTTCTCGTAAAAGACACGATAAAAGCCACATCAGGAACAAAACAAAGTGTAAGTGATGCAATCGGGACTATCGCTGACCATCCAAAATCACCTCCTAAAATGTTTCACAAGCGTCTATGTCTAGTCTTTGTCTTTCGGATCATCAGGGTATATATAGTAATTTATATACCCTACTGAACCAAAGACATCTACAACATAATTCATTGTCAAGGTTAATAAGTTTTGGTTACCAAACCATAGCGCCATTTAGAAAAATTTATTACACCGCCATCTATCGAGTGAGATGGTGATACTTCGTCGCATTTGACTCTAGTCTAAACCATATTTGAAATAGATTGTAATTCGTGTGTAATTTTATATACGTTAAAAGAGTCCCAGGCTTTTAAGCGAGCGTGTAAAAGCATTTAATGAGGCCGTCAAGCCAAGGGTCACCACTGTATGTGAAAACCAAAAAAATGTGTGATTGTGGTCAAACGTGAGCCTATCTACACTAATATTATAAATCTACACTAATATTATAAAGAGGAAAGATTTGTACCTATTTTTGTATGTTTGTATGTTTGTAATGAATATGCTCAAAAAGTACTGGGCCGATTTAAAAAATTTTTTCACCAATAGAATGTTACATTCTTCCAATTTGACATAGGCTACTTTTCATTTTGAAAAAAATTAGGGATCCTTGGTAAAATTTGAACAATGTAACCGAAGGTGTAGAAAAATGAGTCTTAAAATGTCTTTCGTCGAATGCGCTGCCGAAACTATTAGCGATAGAACAAAATAATGTACAACAATATTGAAGAACATCATAATGTCTACAAAAAACTCCGCGGTAGCATATGTCCAACTATTGTAGTTATGTCACTACAACAACTTTTTTCATTTTAAAACCCCGTGCGAAGCCGGGACGGGCTGCTAGTCGACTATAAAAAAAGACAATCGACTAATTTTAACTTGTGCTTCCTAAATATAGGGCATAATGACTAAATACTGCTATTGTTACAAATATTTCTTCGTTGACAATTAACCTCCCCATCCATTATAATTATAGCCATTAACAATACATTACGTAAAATGATTGAATTAAAAATACAAATTGTACCTATTGTTTCAACTCGTGACCTTGTACCTACTATTTTTAATTTGAGGTAAAGGTAGGAACACATTAGAGCGGGCCACTGCGCTTTTTATCCATAGGTACTATTTACTAGCTGTGCTCCGTGGCTTCGCCCGTGGCATACTTCGTCCCCTTAGCAGGATAAAAAGTATCCTATGTTATTTTTTTTATATAGGACACGTCAATTTGACTCCACCTCGCCTGATGGTAAGCTGAAGGTAAAGTCTCAGGAAAGAGAGTTACCAACCATGTTAACAATGGTGGCACTCAGCTTGACGGCCTCATCAAAAGAGGATTGTCGTCGCAGCACCGCGTGACACCCACCGGTCCCACTAGTGCTGCGACCACAATCCCCTGTCCGGCTATGCACTTGCTGACCCGGGACTTCTAGTTCTACTCGAATTAAAATCACACGTTTTGAAAACGTGTCGTTACTGAATTGGTCAAAAATAAAATTGCAGCTCTAATGCGCACAAACCTTAACAGTAACCTTCCGATTAGAGAACTCCCTAACGACCTCGCCGTGTGGTCGATATTGCTAACAACACAAGTTCATTTAGGTACTGAGAAATAAAATGGCCCATGAAGTTCTTAATAATGATAGTCTTAAATGTGAAGGTATAAACTTGTTAGGGTAGACAGTCGGTGAAGTCGAAGAAAAAAATGGCCATCGCCATTCAACGCGGCAATGCGGCAAGCGCAATGGCCACCTTTGCGTCGGATACGGCGAGAGGGGGGTTGATACTCTGAGTTGGTGCTTAAATTATTTAATAGTTATTTAAGTTAGTAATAAGACATTTGTTTGTTTCTTAATTAATGTTTACAATAAAAAAAATGTGAAAGTTTGTGAAAATGTTTGGATGTTTGTTACTCAATTACGCTCTAACGGCTAAGACTTGTCTGTAATTTGATACAGGGATAGATTAGTCCAGAGTAAAACATTGGTAGGTACATATTTTTAACCTAGGAAAAGATTCCTGTGGGTCGTGGGAATGGAATTAAAGTTTCTCGCAAACGGAGTCGCGGGCTACGGCTAGTCCTTAATAAACGTTTTTTTTATAAATTGGTCAAATCAACATGACTTCACCTCGCCTGATGGTAAGCTAAATGTAAAGTCTCAAGGCGGGTGGTCACCACTACATATACCGATAGTGCTACAGTGGTGGCCCTCAGCTTGACGGCCTCATCTTTTTCACGCCCCGCTCAAAGGACCCGGGACTATAGGATATCTTTCCTTTCCTTCTATGTTAGGTGGATAGGTCTCAGACACTTGAAAATTAGGTCAAGCAGAGTTTCATTAAGCTTAACAGCATAACTTTTAACTGTGCCATGTATTTACATATACGAAATTGCCATATTCGTGAAAATTAATATGTCATTGTTCAATAAAAAGAACAACATTAATAAAAGAAAGATTACACACATGGCTCTTGAAATGCCTGTGCCTCGGCTGGAAATGTTTAGACGTAGTTGTGTTTATATGGCTCCACTAATATACAACTCATTACCAGAGTCAATTGTACACCTGCCTAAAAAGAGATTTTGTGTTGCATTACACAAGTGGTTGGTAGAGGAAAGCTTTTATACAGTGGAAGACTTTTTAAAGAAATATGCATGTCGTTCTTACCACTGCAGAAATGCATTGTAATGTTTTTGTAATGGATGCTCCTTTTTGTGACTGTAATGCTTTTTGGCATTCCTATTTGTTTTGTAGTACCTAATGTTTATATATAGCTAACTGTTTGCATGTCAACGTTATGGCGAAATGTGTTTGAACCAAATATTTTATATAATGTTACCATCTCCTGTACCACATTACACGCAAATGAATAAATGAATTTGAATTTGAATTTGAATTTTTAAACTTATCTCATGTACAAAGTGTTTATCACATGCACCTTAAAACACATACTATGTAAATCAAGTTTGTAAACAATTACTTTACATTAGACGACACGACACCGACACGACATATTAATTTACTTAAAGTTAAAGAATACGTCATGATATTTAGATAAATTCAAATAAATGTTATATCGTGTTCTGACTGTTATTTACCTGAAATAATATTATATTATTGACATATACGTAGCCATAGGAATCGGCCCTACGTCGGGCGGTCTCGGGTTCGTATCCTTTTATTTTCCGTGCGGAAATCCTCATGGATACCCACCCCGCGGCCAGCGGGGCAGATTATGTCGGACTCTTACCGACTAAAACCGCACGCCGTCTAGGGTCTTCTGACGCCAGGGTGTAAGGTGGCCCAAAGAGCATTTCCCTCGCACCCCGGCTTGACCCGGGCCATCTCCGGATTCAAGATTGCCCCCTCAGTTTGGGAACCACGGTGTTCCCGTCATGCCCCCGGAATGGCTATTACATTACCGACGTAAATCCACTCCTAACACAAGTATTACAGAGTAGCTAAAGGGGTAAACGGGTATACTAGTAAATACAGTTACTAGTACTCGTTTAACAAAAAAAAAGAACAAAGACCACCCAAATCCTGAAATATCGAACTCAGTCCATCACAAAGTAAATTAAATTGTAATGCACCCTGATAAATCAGACCAGATTTATAAATAGATTGAGGATAAATTGACATTTATCAGTCCTGATTTGCATTTTATCAGCGGAAATTGGTTTTATTGCATGAAAATGTGAACGTATCAATTCGTCAATCCAAATTGATTTGTGTTTCGCATTTTTTATCTGAAAAGCGTTTTGTAGCACTAAATTTTGCTGAAGAATATTTAAATATTACAAGGCATAAATATTGCTTATTTGAGAACATAATGTATTATGTGTGTTATAATATTGCTATAAACATATTTTTTTCTTTCATTCTTTTATTTTCTTCAATAATTTTTCTTAGTGCTTTTCTTAAACGTACCTCTAAATTCACCTTTCTCCTGGTTTTAAACTACCTATTTGCCTTCAAGATTTACTTGAAATTCTTTGAAAACCCTCTCTATAGTAGCTTTAACATCTCAGTGCTCCAATAAAGGTAGTTTGAAATTTTGTACTAAAAAATGATAAAAACATGTGTTGTAAATTAGAATAAATTTCAAAAATCAAATACCATACGAATTAGATTAACGTTTAATTAAATGTCCATGTCGTTGTCGGTCCGTTGTCGTCGGGTATTAAAACTTAAAGTCAATTGGTTAGTGACTTAATCACAAGCTCCGCTAGCGCTTAATCAAATTGCTAGGTTTCACGCCAACAGGGCGCCTAACTTAATTGCAAGATACTAGACGTAGCGTAGTGTAAGGGTCATCATTGTTATTGAAGAAAGTTTATAAAGTTCGTCTATATTATAATAAAATTGTGTAAAATAGTTGTGTCTGTATATTGAAGATATTGAAAGAGAAAAAATATGGTCCTGAATTGTTTAAGCGGGGCGTGAAAAAACATTTTGATGAGGCCGTCACGTTGAGTGCCACCATTGTACCACTATCGGCGTATGTGCCTAATGGTGACCCTTATTCCTGAGACTTTAGCTTTAGCTTACCATCAGGCGAGGTGAAGTGATATTGACAACACCTACATAAAAAAATGTTAGGTATATGAACGATTCTGAACACAAAATATTATTATTTTTTGCCTTTTCTGTCTTTACTTTGCCTTTACTGTTACCATCATAACAGAACATAAGCTCACGCCTATATCCCCGAAGGGGTAGGCAGAGGTGCTAGCACCCATATTTCGCCAGTTTATGTTTAGGTCCCAATGTAATAGGTGGCGAGGCGAGCCTATTGCCAATATAACATAACATAACCGGGCACTTATAAACTGTTAAGAACTAACCTTTTATGTAAGAACATTATATATATTTTACAAAATAACTAGGGATGATTGATGATCGATACTAATGCGAAAAATGCAATCAGTAATTTTTTGTCTTTCTGTCTGTCTGATTAATAAGATATAATTAGGTAAACAGTGCCATTTAGATATAAACTAAGTATGCATATCATAAGTTTAGTTTTATGTGTAAAAAAAAGTATTAATATGGGTTCTGGGATACGAATAAACTTGCTAAATACATCTTAGAAACACCGAGACCAAAGCAAATACAAATATTTGTACAGAGCCACCGCTGGTATAATAGTCGAAATCTCTACGACACACAGGTTCTATTCACGATATGTTTCCCTTTATGTAAATCAAAATAATATATTACATACATACCTAAGCAAACACAGAAACGTATCACTCGATACAGGCGACCGATTCAGTAACGCCACGTTTTCAAAGCATTGATTTCAACTCGATTTTTTTTACGTTTTAAAAATGCAATTTTAGTGAATCAGGCCCTTGTAGTACTTTTATATTTGCATAACATATAACATAAACTCACGCCTATATCCCCGAAGAGGTAGGCAGAGGTGCTAGCACCCACATTTCGCCAGTTTATGTTTAGGTCCCAATGTAATAGGTGGCGAGCCTATTGCCATTAACCGGGCACTTATAAACCTACGATAAGTACACACATAACTTCGAAAAACATCGAAAAGTCATTGGTGTGTGCTCTGGTGAACCTGGGATCGAACCCGAGACCTCGTCTCAGCAGTCCATTACCCAGACCACTAGGCTACCGCGGTTTATAGTTGCATCCAGACAGTTAAACATGTCAATACTCAGCTCCCACATTCCTAGGGTAAATTTCTTCTCCATCAATTGAGATTCCGTTTAGTTACAGCTCCAATATCTCCAAAAATGTTATTAAACCAGCTTCTTAACTTGTCAAAATTATTTAATAAAAAATTAATATTATTAATATTAATGTGACGCTACTATAGGAAACACCCTTTTGTTGCTACTCTGTCGCATTGGGTTTGCTTGTAATGAATAAAATAAATAAATAGGTATATGTATTCCTTCATTTAATGTCAATAATTTATTTTGTTGTTACATGCTTACATAAGTAAGTCTCAATTAATAAAAAATGACAAAATTATAACACTATTCAATCTGACGGTATTTATTTGTCTTTTTTAAGTAACGAAAAACTAAACATAAATATAACATTCCAACTAAACTATATTATAACTATTCCAAATCAATTTATATCAATGTAAAGTTTACAATTGATTGAACTCGAAAATAAGCCCACTCAAATTATATTTAAACTCAACCAGACTGTCTACCCAAATTAAATAATTGGCAAACAATTTAATTTATAGAACAATTTCCGAAGTTAATCCATCTGTGTACGCTTCGGAAATTATATGCAAACTAATAGAGGTGTACACGGGTTGGTTTTCGCAATTTGATATAATTTTATTGTATTTTTTTTTCTTGACTGTACATAGTCAGTGGTTTAGTCGTATAACTAATTTGACGAACAAAGACTTGACGGAAAGAGAATTTGTCATAAAATGTAATTTAACCATAATATTATTATTTTTTTTAACTGTGATTTTGACGTATGAAATTTAACCCGATAATTTCGTCTAATTTGCGTGATTTGTCGGCTTCATCCGATGGCTTCATCCATATTCGTAACTGAAATCTAGTAACCAATTAGGTACCAGAAAATAATTATTTTTCGCGGTTTGGTAACTAATTACGAGAGAATAATTATTATTCTACTTTGGTAACTAAACTCATCTAATCAGTTACAAAAGCAGATTTTTCTATGGCTGTTTAGTAACTAATTGCGAAAAAATAATTATTATTCCACTTTGATTGATCCACTTTGACAATTTTTTAAAATTACGTATGGTATTTGATAGCATAGTGGCTATCAAACCATACGTAATTTAAAAAAATATTAGATTAGAAATAGACTTTTTTAAATATACCCACTCAATTGACAAGTTAGTTTTTTTACTGACTGTACCATTTTAATTAATCCAGTAGTTATTACGCTAATGATGTCCGCTGGAGAGCTGTTTACGTAAGGAATAATTAAATGTATAATATATTATATTTATCTTTGTTGCAGGTAATTGATACGTGTTGCCTCGCACGTTGGAAGTTTAGTAAGATATAGCTGTCTCATAGAATACTAGCCAATGCCCACGGCTCCACTGCATGAATTTCATGTTTTTTTGACTATATCTCCCGTTCTCCTCAACCGATTGTTATCAAACATTCATCTAACTAAGACCGCATCAAAATCTTGTAGTGTGCATGTATAAAAAAAAATTGGTTGTCTGTAAAGTCGGTTTACGGACGATAGATTTACGTGATAACGTCATAATCATTATTTTATGTAATACTAGCGACCCGCCCCGGCTTCGCACGGGTGCAATGCTGATACTAAATTAAATACACTACAGAAGCGGAACCTTACTATTTCACGCGAGAAGAGAGATACATGTGTCACAAGCCAACGCTTTGACTCTGGCCTCACTGCTTGGGCCTCTCTATCGCTTGTTGCGCGCTCTCGCTTGCACGCACAGGCTCAGGTGGAACGTTACTATGGAACGTTACTATTTTTCATGAGTGTTGCTGGTATTATCAATTTATAAGACGTTAACACGTCAAAAATAAAAGAAGGAATTTCAAATTTGGAGTCAATGACTTGTAAAGTGAGCTAGTAGGCTAAGATCCGGTTAAGAAATATATCCTCTCGTCTGTTATTTACTTGTGATAAGTATTAAATGATAAATAAAATTCATATAAACATATTGCTAAAACCCGGACCAATAATGTTAAATAATTAAATTAATAATTCAATTTATTCTATCTACTTCCCATATTGTATTTCTAAAAAAAATTAATACTAGTTCAAAGAATATTATCCAACAGTATTTCTTATACCGGATCTTAGACTGTAGAGTTCTTTTTTCGAATTCATGCAAAAATATGCTTTCAACACAAACTAATGTAGGTACACTGCGGTGCATTCCACTATGAGCGGTTCTCGTTCGCTATCTGTCTCGTTGGTTACGAACTTCTATATTTCTAACCCATTGACCCGGAGTTTGTACACTGCCGAACAAATGGAGTGTGAACAGCCCCACCCCTTGTCAAGATGAAATTTGTGAATAAATTTCCATGAACCTAAAAGATATATATGGACGGAACTCGTTGAACAATAGACTTCTTCTCTAGAAAGAGAGATAGAAAAATATTTTATTATTATTGTGAACACAAGTTACGCAACACATACACACCTAACCACTAGTTTGAAACACATAAAAAAATCGTATAATAAATAACATTACTTATCTGTGGCCCGTTTCTTGACAAAAGGAAGGAACTACAACCAAAACTCGAAGAGGAAAGGGGGAAGGGCAATTATGCAGTCATCAACTATGATAAACTGATCATCAAGGAGGGGAGACCAGGAAACGAGAAGCGCAAAAGAGATGCATCGACCTCGCCTCCTACAACAGAGCAGCCTCGAAAACAACAATTAAACAAAAACCTAAATAGACTAAATGCTTTTGATGTCATGAGGAACAGGAGCAACTCCTTGCCTATTACAAACCCCTCTTCAGAGCGTAAAGCATAGGATACAATCATCAGCCACCGGAACAAAACAACATACACACATCTAAACAATACTACAAATAAAACATTCCCCAAGCCGACTGGTCCTCGTGGGGAATTAGATCACCACCCTCCACCTAAAAATAAAAAAGAAGATAAACACATAAAACTATGTACCTTCAATGTCAAATCCCTATCATCAACAGAAAAATACCTTGAATTATGTTACGCCTTGGAAAACATTAACTTCGATATCGTAGGACTTTCTGAAGTTAGAAAAATGGGCTGTGAAATTGAAGAACATCACGATTATATCCTCTGTTATATTGGACAAACCAAGGGTTTATATGGAGTGGGATTCCTAATTAAGAAAAAACACAAACACAATATAATAAACTTTACTGGGATCTCGGAAAGAGTAGCACTACTGCAATTAAAATATGAAAATGTTCCTATATCAATAATTCAAGTATATGCACCTACAGAAAGATCAACCATGGACGAAATCGAACAATTTTACAATGACGTTGAAACTGCTCATACACTAGCTGACGAGAAAATTGTAGTAATGGGCGATTTTAATGCTAAAATAGGTTTTTCACAAAAAGATCAATATCCGATCATGGGTCAATATGGTTTCGGACAGCGCAACGAAAGAGGTGACCGTCTTATAAATTACGCTTTCCAACATAAACTGTCCATAATGAACACATTTTTCAAGAAAAAGAATAGTCGAAAGTGGACATGGATATCACCTGACCAAAAAATTAAAAACGAAATAGATTTTATCATGACTAACATCCCCAAACTTATAACTAATATAGAGATACTGAGCAATATAAAATTTCCTACGGATCACAGACTACTGAGAGCCACCTTACATCTAAGTCAACCTAAAAAGAGCAGAAAAAACTTCGCTACAGCACTTAATGTCCCAAAGACCGAAGAAGAAACTAAAAACTTCATCAAAAACCTACAAACCAACTTACAGAACAATGGAATTGAAACAAATGATGTCCAAACGTACTACAATCACCTGGAAGAAAGCATAACGAAAAGCTTAAAGTCACGGAATACTACTCAAACGAAACAACACAAGATTTTTAGCAAAGATACAGAAAATCTAATAAAAAGGCGTACTGAATTAATACATACAAAGAATAAAACCAAGGAGATGAAGAACGAACTTAGCAAAATATACAAAGAAACCAACAGATCTATCAGGAAAGACTACAGCAATTATAGACACAACATTATCTCACGGAACATTAAAAAATTCAGAAGTATTAAAAGAGCTAGCAAAGAACTAATTTCACATAGAACATGGATACAAGAACTAGAACAAAAGTCAGGAAAAACAAAATCTAGGAAAGATGTTATACGCCACGCAACAGACTTCTACAAGCATTTATACCAGAAAAGAGATAACAACGAAATCGAAATACCATCAAACGGCGGGAGCAGAAACAATTGCATCAAACCAATTGAAGTCTCAGAAATTTACGAACACGTAAAACGCCTCAAAGTTGAGAAGAGTCCTGGGCCTGATGGATTATGTAATGAAGTTCTTGTAATAGGTGCACCCATTATTACCTACCATCTAACAAAAATATTTAACATGGTATTAGATACAGAAACGGTTCCAATACAATGGTGCGCATCCGATATAATTCTCCTCTTCAAAAAAGGAAACCCCCTTGATATAGGAAATTATAGGCCCATTAGTCTGCTAGCAAGTATTAACAAGTTATTTACATCCATATTATTAAAAAGAATAACACAAGACATTGATAACTTGCAACCAAAGGAACAAGCAGGTTTCCGATCAGGATTTAACACCATAGACCACATACAGGCATTAGAGCAAGTTATAGAGAAATTTCGAGAGTTTAATAGACCTCTATACCTGGGCTTTATAGACTATTGTAAAGCCTTCGACAGCATCAGTCACTGTTCGATCTGGAATGCACTCCAATATTCAAATGTCAACCAAAAATACATAAACGTCATAAAATATATCTACGCACATAGTACAAGCAAATTAAAACTAGAGGCCAGAGGCGAAAATATAAACATAGAAAGAGGAGTAAGACAGGGTGACCCTCTATCACCAAAGCTTTTCATTGCGGTACTACAAAACATATTCCAAAATGTAGACTGGTCAAACAAAGGTATACAAATAAATGGATGCTTCCTAAACCATCTCAGATTCGCTGATGACATAGTCATAATAGCCGAAACTTCTAGAGACCTAGAGAAAATGATGCGATCACTCGATCAAGAAAGCTCCAGAATAGGCCTAGAAATGAACATAAACAAAACAAAGATAATGACCAACTATCATGAAATACCTATCGAGATAAAAGGAAATAATATAGAATATGTCAACAATTACCTCTATTTGGGGAAACAAATATCATTTAATAATTCCAGTAACGCAGAAGAAATAACAAGAAGAATTAACTTAGCTTGGAAGAAATTTTGGTCAATGAAAGAAATACTAAAAGGGAATTACAATTTACATATGAAGAAGGTTATATTTGATACATGTCTTTTACCTTGTCTACTATACGGTTGCCAAACCTGGGTATTCAATAATGAAACAAAACAAAAAATCAAATGCACTCAAAGATCTATGGAAAGGAGTTTATTGAAGATTAGGAAAATTCACAAAGTTAAAAGCGAGAGCATAAGACAAAAAACAAAGTTTACAGATGCACTTACACATGCACTCACACTGAAATGGAAATGGGCTGGACACATTTCACGGTATACAGACAAAAGGTGGACTATAGAAACTACACGGTGGAAAGGCCCAGACGGTAAAAGGAAGGTTGGTAGACCTATAAAACGGTGGGCTGATGACATAGTACAGACAGCAGGATGCCACTGGATTAAGGTGGGCAAGGACAGGGAGACATGGAAGAGGCTGGAGGAGGCCTTTACCCAGAACGGGATCCATATTTCACACAACGATAGTAACATTTAAGAAACTAACCCTAAACTACGTTTACTACATTCTTACTAACATTTAAATTGTATCTTGGAAATATGGAAATAAAGAGGCTTTATTATTATTATTATTATTATCTGTGGCCCACGCCCACCAGAGACACAAAACTCTGTGACGGCGCCTAAGCAGATGACATTTTATAAATGCATGCAACGTAGGTATGCTCTCGTGTCGATGTTGCCATCGTGGTGAAATAATTGGTTTCACGGGAATGCCGCTACTTACGGAGAGGGCCTGAGCATAGGTACCGATTTTCAAGAAGGTTTATCGCACCATTAATACACTGATGACACTAGTCAGCCACTACGCGGCTATATTCAGTCAGTTTAAGGAGGGAAAATTAATAAAAATACAGCATGTCTGATGTACTGAAATGTATAAAAAAATATGTAAAAGCCGTAGTGACAGCAAGAAAACATATCCAGGAATCATATTTGAATAAATTTTAGGCACCTAACACATTGCAATCCTAAATTCACTCACACATGTTTAATCACCGCCATTTTTGTGACACAGCTGCCTTATTTTCAACGTTTTCCGTCCGCAGATTTTTTTACGTTCATGTAAATTTCCGTGTTCGTATTTCGAACGAGGAAGGCGAATATGAGAGGCAGGTGATTTTCGCGGGAAAAGCCGTTATATGACGTCATTTGTTTGTTATATGAGTTGTAAAAATTTGTGATACAATATAATGTATTGTAGTAACTAAGGGTCGTCTAAAAATATTATGTTTCAAAGTAAAATGACTCGCTATTGCGCTTATTAGGTAGTTTTTTTACAATTCGAGACTGGCGTGTCGGCTTCCAGCGGAAAATTTTTCGTGAAAAAATATGTTGTTTGGTTGGGTTCAATAATTGTAAAATACCTACCTATTGCTTTTATCTTCGCACAAAGTTCTCGCAATCTCATAAACTCTATTCAAACAAAGAATATATAACAGTAAAAAATACAGTCGAATTAAGAACCTCCTCCTTTTTTGAAGTCGGTTAAAAAGGACTTTTATTGCACTGCAGTGTACTCAAATGCCTAAGATATTCTCCTTCAAATGAGATCTATTTAGAACACACAAATAACATTTGTTTCATATCAAAACAGCACGCGTATTCCAATTTTAAAACAACCGATCCGAACCGGCGACCGCGTACGAAAATAGCCGAACGCACCCGAGTCGATCCGAAAATAGCCGAACGCACCGACATCGCACTGCCGACGTAATTCTTGAACCTATTTCAGAAATGTCTAAGTTCTAAAGTTAGATTTTAAATATGAACACACATACGTATTTACTCGGACAGTATTTAGTCGACAGTTAGCAGAGGGCCACACCAAGGAGCCCTATAGAGGGCCACTCCTTTTTTTATCATGCGGAAACCCTCACGGATACCATCCCCGTCGGCCATCGGGGGTGGTTATGTCGGAATTGAACCAAAGTCTTAATTGCCGGGGTATAAGATTACCCAGTAGGTATCTCAGCTAACCCCGAGCTATCCTACGGTTTTATGATGGGCCGCTCGACCCCCAAAAGGGAGGTGGGGCGAGCATCGCACCGCCTCGCCAAACGGTGGGATATAGGGTGACAGGCGGCTGTCCTGTCACCCCCAACTGCGTGCGGAGAATCAAACCGCCTCCGCCTGCCCCAAACTGTGCCCTCTGCTAGGCAGAGGGACACGTGGTGAGTCTCGGTGCAGCCCTCTAGATGGCCACTCCCACCTTGGCCGGCATTAGCCGCAGGAAGGAGTCTCCTCTGTGAGTGGAAGGTGTTGCTGCCTCCGTAGCCCGGGTGCACCGCGTGGAAATTCCGGCCTACGCACCCAATTTCTGTCTACCTCGCTGATAAATATGCGGATGTATGATACATAAAAATTGACTCGAATAATATTTCTGTAGAATTTGTAACTACTATTATAATAAAATTAATGTATAAATTTTTATATTATTCATAACAGCTAACATGAGCGATGAAAGAAGAAAACTTAAATTAATTTAATAACGTATTCAATGTTTTCAATATAATAATCAAACCGCGCTCTGTAATAGCAAATTACAGTGAAATTAGTAATTTTCTACTAGTAAATTTGATGTCACATAAAAACCGTTTCGAATAAATTTCATGAGTAGTTATTGAAGAATTAATATTATAATATGTTATGGTAGGTAAGATTTATTCACGTAAATTATATTATTTTTTAAGACACTTTTATTACAAGACTAGTTATGCACGCGACTTTACTCGGAAACCTTATTATTTTTCCGAAATTAAAGTAGCATAATGCTTGCTAGTTACGTTAACTATCTGCCAGTAACAGTCTCGGTATAAAACATAGCTAAGAACACTCTCCCCTAACCCATATTTCAAACAAAAGAAACAGAATCAAAATCGCTGCATCCGTTTGGGAGCTACGATGCCACAGACAGGCTTACAAACACACGTCAAACTTATAACACCCCGTTCGGGTTTCCGTCGGGGGTTAAAAATCAGTTCCGCCATTGTAGTGATAAGCCGGAAAAAACAGACTGATGAAACGGCTCAGAAATTAGCCGACATAAACAGCCCGACAGACAGACGAAAATTGTACTTATTAAATGTTGTTTTGCTATTAAGTGCCAAGGCACACTTGGCAAATGCAGCGGGTATTTTAATATTACAAACATACACTCCAATTTTATTTATTTGTATAGATTTTGCGAGGTAAGTGTTGCTCACGTAAATTATATTATTTTTAAGATATTTTTATTACAAGATTGTAATAAAAGTCACTTAAATATTAATTTACGTATTCTGTGGAAGTTTGTTAAGTTCTAGATTAAGATGGATTTATGGAAGCTACGATAATTTGATTAAGAGATTTAACATTGTAGGAGGTTGAGGAGGTGAAGGAGGCTATTTGGAGGTTAATTTCATCAAAAGATTCTTTTTCTAATAAAAACGGTCACACTTTTATATTGAATTATAGAGGGCATAAGTAAACCTGTAGGATTTTTTTCTTTTTTGTATGGCAATCCTGACGAAAGCCCCCACTGGCCAGTAGGGGTAGTTATATCGGACTTGAACTGACTAAAACCGCACGGAGTCTTGGGTCTTCAAGCGCTGTGGTGTAAGGTGGCAAGGCATTTCTCTGACACCCCAGCTGACTCTGGGCCATCTTCAGCTTCTATAATAGATGACCCTCACTGGTATGGGAACCATTATGTCCCCATCTTGCCATGAAAAGAGGACGGTGGGAGCACTTCAGCTAGGTATTACAAGTTTTTGAAAAAAAAAAATTCTCGCTTCAAAGATTTTCGTTTAGTAACATTTAGTGACAAATAAACTGAAACTGGGTACTAAGCGACCACATAAAATTTAGTGATGGGGTATTTAGTCGCTCACGACTCTCTTGAGATTTTTAGTACGCTCTTTTTATCTTTAGAACGTAACTGATACGGGACTGTGTTTTAAATCTTTTAGTGAAAGATCAATTTCATATCAGATTTTACGATGCATAAAATATTTTTAATAGTCATAACTTTCTTTAAAAAAATATCCAAACATTTTTTGAAGAGAAATGTGAAAAAAATTAAATTGGAAAAGTAAATTTAGATTCAAACCCGTAACAATCTCATACATATGGATTCATATTTCATACTGAAAGAATACTTAATTAGTCAATTATGCTAAAATGATTAGGTACCTATTATAATATTTAATTCAATGAAATTTTTGAGAGAATTAATTTGCTCAATTTTCCTCCACATTTAGCTGGGTAAAAGTGAACATACATTAACAGGACTGAAAATAATTTCAGAAAATTTCGAATATCTAGGACATGTCCAAGTAGCCCAGTTCGTCAGATTATCCCTCTGGAAACGACTGGTCCCGAGTTCACGTCCCGTCCTGAATGGTCACTTTTTTTCGAACTTAATCTATATAAATACTGGCTGACCGGACAGACCATGTCCTGGATACCAACTGCAGCGCCTTCTGCCGGGCTGATTTGTAAATCTAAACTATGCAGGGCGCCACACAAATGAATACAAAAAAAAAATATTCAAATCGGTCCAGCCCTAAAACTTTCCTATAAAATCATGGCTACCCTTCAAAACATTTTTTGTTCATTTTTCCTTCACGCTTACCGGTTACATATTTTTGATTAAATGTGGAAAAAACTTCCCTATAAAATCATGGCTACCCTACAAAATTATGAAACGCCGAAGAGGGAAGCGAGTGGTTTGGTTGCGTAAGCGTACAAGCTCGAAGCTCATGTGTGGGGCCCGCCTTCCCATTCACAGATCTCGTTGAGAGCTCGCCAATTTTACAGCATCCCATATAATACTTTTGCGACCTATTTTTTCTTTTACAAGGCTTATAAAATTTGGCATGCGAATTTTTATCTGCATCGATGGTTTTAACAATATTCTACGTCATTCTTCACAGCGCTCTCTAGACCCAAAGTTAGTTTAACTAGCTTGTATTATGGGTTCTAGAATGCGAATAAACATTCGAAAATACTTTTTTATACATAGGAAAATTCCGACCAATGCAACAAATATTTGTATGCATTAATATGTCAGTAGTCAAATGTACTACTGCTACGACTGAATATTTTAACAGATTCTCTTGATATTTGGCGTAATTTAATCCGATCCTGACATTTTGGCTATTTTATAATAGCCATGGTCACGGTCAAGGGATCAGTGTAAATAATAAAATAACATGTGAATCGAAAACGGAAGAGGCGATCAAGAGGCATGTCTCTGCTATGCCTCTTTTGTATAGGTACTTTATGAAGTGTCGTATTCACTCATTTTGTATGAAAACTTTTAGGCATCCGTGACGTCATGTCTTAATCTGGCCTTATGAATTCAGCCTTATTTGATAATTTCAAGCTCAACATTCACTCGTCTTCCCGAAGCGTTAGGCTAACAGTACGACTTGCCAATTCAAAAATTGTTATAAAAAAGCCGATTTAAAAAGTCGGACAAAAAAGCCGGACCAAAAAAGCCTTTACAAAAATAAATTTCTATTGTTTCTTTACTTCGTATTTATTATGTTTAATTACCAGTCACGTTCGAAACCCATTCACTAGCTTCTAATTAAGGCCCTACAATTAACTACCTAACCCTTTAGTTGTCCAACTTGTTATGTTAGATATATTGTTGGTTTGGTACAAAAGAACAATGACAGTTAGATTAGTTTCGGTATCGTTAACGGCTGTGTTTAATTTAATAGTTGTTTATTACTTTCAGTTTTAGATAGGCTAGCTCATGTTTGATTGAAAAGCAAGTAGTATATGGTAGAAAATTATATTGTAATGATAATTGAATAAATGAAATTGAATTGAATTGAGTATTGACCGCTGATTAATTTGCAGTAAGTATTATAAATTACTTTGACATTCTATGATGGGTAAGTGTAGATTTAGTTCCAATTTGGTTCCAACATAACTTTTAGACTATTTTTTGTTTTTTTTTGTCGTAAACATTGATTCTTACTGCCATACTAGTTTTCGCCCGAGACTTGGCCCATCCGTGGAAGTTTGTGCACATCCTGCTGCCTATGGAAACCTATTCTGGGGATAAAAAGTATTCCTGACTATAATCTATCCCTGTACCAAATTTCAGCCAAATCCGTTCAGCCGTAAGAGCGTGATTGAGTAAGAAACATCTAAACAAATTCACAAACTTTCACATTAAATACAATTAATATTCTCTCTCTCATGCAGTTATATGAATACAAAAAAAGCTGACAAAAAATTAGGCAGTTGTGGAAAAATAAAACGGTGTCAGCAGTTTCCGACATCTAATTACCCTTAAACTTATTAGCTGTCAGTTTTTCCCGAAACCCAACATTCCCGATAAGAAATAGGCAACTATTTAAGGGTATTTACTACGTTTACGAATTATTTTGTCGCGTGTTATATTTAACTGTTTCATGCTTAAACAAACGCATACGGAACCAATCAGTAACCAACTTGGACAAGCAAGCTGCTCAAGTACAGTCAGCAGCGAAAGATGGTGGTTGTACAGATTAAAAACTTAAAAATTTGAATGAAAATTGTTCATTATAATGCTATTCAAATTAAAAAAATATATATTTATCTTTCTCTATCAGGTAAGCAACATTTTCATCCTACTTCCTACTAATATTATAAACGTGAAAGTTTGTGAAGATGTTTGGATGTTTGATACTCAATCATCCTTTAACGGCTCAACGGATCTGGCTGAAATTTAGTACAGGAATGAACAGAACACGTGGGTTACTTTTTATATCTAAAATTAGGTTCCTACATGCACTCGCGTGAAATTGAATAATTTCAATTTGATGCGGGCGAAGCCGCGGTCAACATAGAGTCAACATTAGATAGTTAAGAAATATCAAATACTTGCCTCAAAAACTAATTTTGAAAAGCTTAAAATAATCATCTACTTTTGTTGCCGACTTTGATGTAGATTGGTGTATGATTACAAAAGCACGCAAGTAGGTACGTGCTCAGAAGGAAATTCGTTAAGCTGAATTTTATTTGAGTTATTACCAACTACAAACGCTTGTTCGCAATGGATGCTAAATTTAGTGATCGATTTTTGATGCAGTTTTTTCTATTGAAAGGTCTTAGTCAGACTTTACTCCGCTGGATGGTAAGAAGCTAGGGTAAAGTCCTGAGAGTACGGGCCGCCATTCTAGATATCATTCGTCCTAAAATAGCTGTCCCTACCTTGACGGCCTAGTTACCTAGACAGATGCATTGCATCTTAGGCATCTGTCGCATATTAACTTTTAAACTTTCGCGTTCCATCTGTCGCATGTTTGATTGCGATTGGTTAAGAAAACCTGGAGATATGACCAAAAAACTTAACCAACCTCCGCGTGGGCGGGCGGAGACACGAGTTATTAAATAAAGACAGTGAAATATTCGACCGTTTTAGTTTTTGTTACCATGCAATCAAATCGCTACCAGTTGTTCACAAAACTTGTGTAAATATTTGAACTAATTTTAATCGCCTTGCTGACAGTTCAATACCAAATGGCATAAAGTCTCAATTCAAAAATATTAATATTGTTTTTTGGAATTCTTGTCTGTTATTCGGTTTTTCTGTTTGTATGGACGCAAAAACTACAGAACGAATTTTGATGCGTTTTTATTGTTTAAAAGGTCTAGGCCAGACTTGAAATCTAACGCATGTTTGATCACAATCTGGTGTGTAGAACCGACAATGTACTATAAAAATCACGAAAACCGACGTTCACGTAGAGTCATTTAATAAAAGCTGATTTTTTGTAAAAATCTTTTAATATTTTACAAGCTTTTACTTAGTTTCACCTGTCCCGTTGTCTGTAATCAAATCTTGCAAGCTATTTTTCGACCACTTCTGGTTATCCGATTGAACTGAAACTTGGCATACTAATGTAAGTCCCATGATAATGCAATATTGTTAATAATAAAAGCTCGTTTTTAAAAAGTTTTTTGCTTGCAGCTTGTTTCTTCTAAACCAAATTGAAATCATGTGTTGTGAAAACATAGCGCTACTGAATTGGCGGTGTGCTATTTTCATGTCGTAAAGGCTATCTAGAAAATAACACGCCTTATTTGAGAAATATTGAAGCGTTCAGTTGAATCACAGAGAGATATTTCTACTTGTTAAGTATTTTATAGTTTTGTAAAAGCGTTTGAAAGAGCTTTTAAGAATTTATAAAATAGAAAGCTACCTAGCTGAAGCTGTTAGAATTTTGCTTTGTTGAGTCGTGAGCTTAATGGTAATAAATAAATATTCTAGTAAAATCTACACAGCGCTGTCTAGATCCAAGATAAGGCTAAAATAACGGCTTTTAGTAAATACTAAGATTTATATAGGGTATAGGTACTTATGCTGTTTGTCTTTTTGTCTGTTCGACTGGGCTGCAGGGCTGATTTTGATGGAACTTTCATTCTCAGATAATTGGTATTATGAGGCGTACCTAACTCAGGCTACATACCTATACCTACATTAAGAAAAATAATTAGGGTTAACCAGGTTATACTTTTTTTTGGGTCCAACCCCTTTGGTTCATGAGTTGAGTATTTCTTTTAGTCTTTTATTTTTAAAAAAGCCGTTTTTGAAATTAAGTTTTTATTTAATAATATTTTTTATTCATGATAGGCTTACGTTTGACCTCTATATCACCTGATGGTAAGTGGCGATGTGGTCTAAAATGAATCACACTTACCTAGAAGGAACCTGTTCACTCGTGACTTGAATAAAATTCGATATACATACATACATACAAACTCAATCGGAAACGGGGGAGTGTGTCTTTAACTTGCAAGATTTGATTACAGCAACTGTCAGGTGAAAGTAAATAAAAGCTTGTAAAAATTCAAGGCTTACAACTTACCTTGTAGTCTAACAAAATATAGCTAAAGGACATTCATTTTCATTGCAATCCAATTACATTGAAGCTAACATCGTAAGACTAACAGATAACACTTTAGTTTTATCTAACTTCAAACCAAGCCCCAACAAGTTTAAATTGCATTGCCGTGTCACTAACGGTCACTGCTTCGCTCGTTCACTGCTTCGCTTTCATTGCTTCGCTTCTCACTTGCTGGGTGTAGACTACACAACTAGTTTACAAGTTTGAGTAGTGTCCAGCCTTTTGTTAGATGGCAGTCTAGTTTTTCAAATGGATTGTATTTCTAAAGTGTTAGAATAAAGTTGAGTAAATTCATTTTGTGTTAACTTTAAATCGAATTCGTCACGATTGCATACCCCGAAAGTGCATGGTGTACTATGAGAATTACGTCGGCGTTATTCGCTGGCCGGTAGGGGGATATCTGAGTAGATTTCCGCACGAAAAAAAGATGTCCAACTCTTTCTCGTGATTTGGCTTTGGCTTAGCATTGAAATAGGTATAGGTACTTATTGCTGCAACGCCAATACTTCTGTCTTATCCGGGCTATTACTAAAAAAGTAGAATAAATTTATTATTATTATTATTATTATTATTTTAACAGGCAGGCAGTCGAAACAACTGATTTGTTACTAAAAGTTACCGGAACTTGTTAAAATGATGTTTACTAATAAACAAACCAACTTAAATACTTTGAAGGAGGTAGGACACGACGGTATCTCCCGTCCGAAATGAGCTGTCCGACTGGGGTAGTACCTCCGCCCTACAGAACACCGCGGCCATAATAACCATCGAGTTGTGTTCCCGCCGATAAGTAGGGTAGCCAGAGCTCACTGTACCCCTCCTCCTCCCATCCCTTCCTAGCCTCCCCACCCCATCCCAGCCCTCCCCCCTTCCCTTCAGGGTAGGCAGCGCGTGTGTGACACCCTTATTGTTGCACACGTTCATAGGCCACGGTGACCGCTTCCCATCAGGTGGGCCGTGTGCTTGTCTGCCACCTAAGTAGTATAAAAAAGAAAAAAAAAACTTAAATAGCAAAGTCTCGAACATAATTAAAGGCCAAAATGATTGATTAGCGAACAGCTAGTTTGTGACACGTCGTTTGTATACAACCACGAGGACTGTGCTGAGTCCATTTACATAATTAGGTCGCTATAATAAATGACTCCGTTAAAAAACTGTCGCTTGAAATTTGTACTCTTGTTAACCCGTTCAGTTAAACAAAATGATTGAAGGAACAGGAGTACCTTAAAGGCATTTTATTTGTGCCGAACTTAAATATTTTCCGTGAAGTATATACTAAAAGCCAGTGAGTTATAGAAGTCAGAGGGCTACTGGCTTCTTCATGGCTCCAACTAACCGTAACAACTGTATAGACCTTCGTATAACATTAAATGTTTCATGCAAACCCGCCAGTGAATCAAAAACTAACAATAATTTATAACTACGTTTAAAAAACAAACTTCAGTGTACCGAAATAGAAAATATTTTTTTTATTGAAGAAGGCATCAAAAACAGAATGTTTGCCGTTAATTTGATGATTTCTGCTCGATTTTCCCAAGATCCCAGCATCAGATCCTGATACCCTGGACATGGGACCACGTCAAAAGTAGCCTCATTCAAACAAAAAAAAAATTCAAAATCCATCCATAATTGGCGCCGCTATCGCGTAAAATACAATACAAAAAAATAGCGTACGAATTGAGAACCTCCTCTTTTTCATAAAAGCCATAGTTCGCAATTCATAAAAACCATATTTCGCAAATAAATTTTAAAATCATTTCTATTATTCAGAAAGAACCAATTCCTGATTGAATACATACCGTAAAACTATTTCAATCACAATAGCTGGTATTCCAAATTGACCCAGTTATTAAAACAGTTATTGTTAGTTATGTGAACGAACGAAATTCAGTCCGCAATAAAAGCATTTGTTTAAGAAGAATGGAGTGCAGCAAATAAATTTGCCAGGAAATGCTTCGCAAATACTTTGCAGTGACCTACAAATGCATCGCAAAGTTTGTTTGCCTATAAAAGACCTGGCAATTTTTTTTGCCTTTAACATAATGCCTAGCATTTTGGCTATCGAATATTTTTGCTCCCAACCTCTCAAGGTAACATAAATTGTCTGGATTCGAAACCGGGAAGTCTCAATCGTAAAGACAGCTCATAAACCAGTAATCTATTGTTACTATAAGTAAATACCCGTGTGATCTAGTTAATGTTACAGGTCTTAAGTGATTTAATTTTATCAAAACCCTCACCCCCTCTCATGCCCCACTCCTTTCCTAATCTCCCACTCCCCCTTCCAGGTTCAGCAGCGCGAGTGTACAAAATACCTAATAGTGACACCCCTAGTGTTGCACACATCCATAGGTGACGGTAACCGCTTCCCGTTAGTGCCCTGATTCTGCTAAAGGCAAGCCACTGTAATACCACTGACACTCTAAAAATGCTATTTAATTGTAGACTTTACCATTATACAGATAAAGTTTAAAATCAAATGAAAATAATTCATTTAACTTTTTCATTCGCTCTACCAAATATCATTTTGACTTCAGACTTTAACCTGATAACAATAAAGACTACAATTAAATGGCATTTTTTAGAGTGTCAGTGGTATATCAGTGGTTTTTCTTTAGCAGAATCGAGGCCCAGGTGGGCTGTTGCATTGTTTACCACCTAGGTGGTATAAAGGCATATTTTAGGTTTAGTATTATTTATTCCTCAACTTTTTTTCTTGACTGTACCTACCATGCAAGGCTGGCAAACGTTATTTTTTCCCAAGGTCACGTGTAATGCGTACTGCTGTTTACTGAAAGCGATTTTACATATTGAGATTAAGCCTACACGTGCTTCCTTTGAAAATAGCTTCAGTATAAATATAGACTTGTTTTATTCGGAATGTTTTCGAATTTGTTAGCAAGCATTGTACCTAATTACTGGCGTTAAGAGAAGAATGGCCGTGAGTTTTATTGCCAGGTGTTTTTGTTCAAAGGCTGGCAGGTAATTATAAATGAAGCATTGATCTGGCAGCCTGCACAGTTCTGTTGTTGTATTATGTATTCGAGTGTGCAAGTCAGGGAGAGTGAGTGTGAGTGTGTGTGTGCGTGTGTGTGTGTGTGTGTGTGTGTGTGTGTGTGTGTGTTTTATATCAAGTTTTATATCAAGTACATTTAACAATATATATTGTACAACATGATTTCCTTATTGGTATATAAAAATATGAAATCTAATATAACACCAAAATTTCTATAAAAATTATAGGCTATGATAAATTTAACGGGTTCAACTTAAAAAATTAATACCTACTTATTCTAATAATTATTATAAAAACGGACAACACAAAAACAGCAATAAAATAAAGAGATATTATTATAATTTTATCGCAAACACAAGTAATAGTTATGCCAATTAAAATAAATTACGGCCGACATCTTTTTATTTGATAAAAAATAAAATAAAACAACAATTTATCTGTTCTCTCCACTCGTTAAAGTCGAAAGCGGGAAATGGGTAATCTTTGAATAATATATGGCAACACCGATCCGTTAGCGGGTAAATAAAATGTATAACGTTGAAGAGGATGCGAGATATTCGTAACGAAAGCTTGAATTTTTATTATTTCCTTTGTCTAGATTTTAACCGATTTAAAAAGGAAGTGTTACTGTAGGTATGTATATTTAATTTTATCCGTGATTTTGATGTTGTTTTTTAGAAAAGGTTTTTTTTTCATTTTCAAGGAGGTAGGTATACTTCACCAACTTAAAATAGGAGGTAAACATTGTTGTATTCAATTGTAGAGGTAAATACTTCGTTGGTCCCACGACGGTACAATTTTGATCGTAAGGTGTAAGATTCAATTCCGGGGTTTAATCACCTCGGAATCTGGGGTCCGCTTTACCAGTCTTAACTGCGGATTTGGCTAGCCCTCGATATTTTCCGTGAAGTGGTCAGGAGTTCAAGTTTCGTCCTGGATGTCCACTTTTTCCGAGCTATATCTCGTACTTTTTCCTATGAAGAGTCCATAAATATTGCTCATCGTGTTCCCAACACACATACACATAGGTATAGATATGTTGATGTAGGTATTATGCATCGTAAAACTGATCACCGTGACGATTCTTGCGAGCCGTTTAACACGCTTGTGTCGTAATGAGGTGGGCAGAACTCCAGGTTGTAAACTGACTAGGTCAGTTGAAGATTCTTGAGTCTAGTTTTATACTTCATTTTTAGGGTTAGGCCAAATATCTAGAAAAAAATTAAGTGAAAGAAATTTTTTGACGACATATTATTTAGCGCCAAGTATGTACTTACTATATAGGATTATTTTATCTTTTATGTATCCTATGACACTTGGGAGAAGAATACCTTTCATTTAAGACCTCATTAGAATTCCGCAGATAACACGGTTCCGATAAAAATGCGAAAATCGGTGTCCATGCGTGTGGAAACGCGGACATAGACTAGTCCACTATAAAAAGCAACTTGTTTTTTTTTCACATTAGTGTAAACACACCTTTATTTCGGTAATTTTAGTGGCGTTGCTCTCACACATCACGTACGCAAGCCGCACACTGTGAAGGTTAACCTATACAAACATAGCTAACGGGTTGAAAATATAAGTACGTTTACAAAGTAGGTACTAGCCTATGCCCGTTGCCCGCGGCTCCGTCCGCGTGGAATACCGTTTTTGACTACATCTCTCTTTGTTGTTGCTAGTTGCGTAAACGTGCGTAAGATTTTGAGTCTGACCTAGATCCTTCAAACAAAAAACCGAATTAAAATCCGTTTTTCAGTTTTTCAAGAATTCCAAAACATATTTTCATATTTAGAGTCGATTTTACTAATTTGTTTTAATAAGTTTTTTTCTACATTTATGTCTGGTTAGGTACGTTGAAAATAGAATACCTAGTCTTACCTAACCGCAAATCTATTTAAAATGCAGTCGTTTTGTAAGTAATATTATTAATATAAGCATAATGTTTGCATTTTATGGCGCTGGATCAGAGCCAAAAGTAACAATTTGGCGTAAAATTGCAAGTGTTTACGAATTTCGACTCTGTAAGTAAACATTTGAAGGGTTGACTACTTTACTTTACAAGTTGTTTAAAATGTAGGAAAGTTTTTATCAAGAGCGTGTCTAATTATGCCTGCATCCTAACTGATGGTAGGTAATTTTACAAGTTAGGTATTTACCTACTTTTTATATTAGATATTCCAAAATCAAAGTCAAAGTCAAAAATCATTTATTCTTTATAGATCATTAGACATTACGTACAAAACGTGAAAATTGAAAATATTTAAAACTAGAAGCAAATGGACAACCACACCGGTTCGAAACGCGGCCCAGACCTGAGAAGACTCCTGCAAGAAACTCAGTGGGCTGTTTTTTTTATCTATTTACAATAATTTCAACAACACTTCATCTCGCTTCACTTCAAGACTTCACCTCGCCTGATGGTAAGCTAAAGTCTCAGGTTTCTAGGGAACAGGTTCCCGTGGGTCACGGGTAGCGTGAAAAATTTTTCGCGAGCGGAGCCGAGGGAAACATCTAGTGGGTAATAAACTGAATCACGATAAAAAGAAAAACAACGGTACTGTCGTAACCATCGACTGTAATCCTTGCACACCAATTACTATTCATCAAGATACAGATGAACCATAAACTAGATGCCACAGCGTCGTAACGTTTTTATATCGCAAGTAATTACACTGCCCGACCATAGAGGATTTATTGTGCGTACTTTTTTTAGATACGACGACGTTTAGATAGATTTTATGTAGAACTTTTAGGTTTTTTTTTGTGTAAAGTGTAACTAAAATAAATAAACTTTATTTGATTATTGTTATTTTATAGTCTGAATAGCTAATAAATAAAGTAAATGGGCTTGTTTCTTTGAAGGATGCCATTTCCATACTGCACTAGAAACCAACTTCAACTAGACCAAATTAAAATGGAGTCACATGAAACACCAGGAAACACGAGCTTTCTAGTAAAAAATTGGTTGTCTGTAAAGTCGGTTTACGGACGATAGATTTACGTGATAACGTCACAATCATTATTTTATGTAATACTAGCGACCCGCCCCGGCTTCGCACGGGTGCAATTCTGATACTAAATTAAATACACTACAGAAGCGGAACCTTACTATTTCACGCGAGAAGAGAGATACATGTGTCACAAGCCAACGCTTTGACTCTGGCCTCACTGCTTGGGCCTCTCTATCGCTTGTTGCGCGCTCTCGCTTGCACGCACAGGCTCAGGTGGAACGTTACTATGGAACGTTACTATTTTTCATGAGTGTTGCTGGTATTATCAATTTATAAGACGTTATCACGTCAAAAAAGAATTGTCAACATCGGTTCACCCAATCGAAAGTTCGAATAAATAGTCGAATTGAGAATCTACTCCTTTTTGAAGTCGTATAAAAAAGGCAGATTTGAAAATTGCGATGTGTTCCATTTATTCGAAAATCAAATTAAAATAACATTTGATTTTTGGAACAAAAATAACAAACCATTGTTTAATTTAGTTTCAACATTGAAAACAAAACGGTCTCGCCAATTAGTATCGGTTTTATAAAAGTTATTCATCGTATTCGAACACGCATCGGATGCAAATAACGATATAACCGTTTTCGATTTACAATCCGTTTTTAGAAAATTGAATGTAAACAAACGATGTATTGTGATTTGTAAATCTGTATTGGTTTCATTTGTATTCATTAAAACCAGACCAGTATTATTGGTGAAAGGTTAATAAATAAAAAAATAAAAAAAAGGCTCCACCGGCGCCCTAAGCCGTAGAATATATAGGTTCATAAATAGAAGGGTTTTTGCGTGATACAATTTTTGTTTTAAACGACTTATTAAATACCTAGTATAGTTACATTCAAGTCCTGGATAAACTCCATCCAAAATCCAGCTTACGTATTGCTCCTGAACGTAATGGATAACAGCAGAAAATCCTGTAATACCGTACCTCCGTCTCAATATCTGACTGAATCGCACACGAGTTATAAATCCTCCGGCTTGGCTTCTACGGTAGCGAGGGTGAATTATACGTTGAATAACAATATCGCAATAACTTCTATACGATACGAAGTTTGCTATGTAACTGTCATAGACAGGAGGAATTTTTCAACTGGGCGTGGACCACCAAATAATTATGTGGGATAGCGAGAAATGCTCAAAGGAATTTTGGAAAAATAAAACCGCATCATTGGATTTTTTTAAAATCAATGCGCTTAGCTATGGCTTAGCTAGTAATCGAACCTATATTAAACCAATAAGGAACTAATTGTGCGAAATCATAACATGCCGCAAACTTAAGGAAAAATCTCTTTTTTGACAAATAGTTTTGTTTATCTTACTTTCGTTTAGCGTGCTTTGTAAAATATAGATTTGTGTAAAAACTAATTACAGTCATTTTGGGTAACTTTGAACATTTTTAACGGATTATTAATGGATACTCTCTGATTATATTTATTACATCTTTATTTTATAGAATAAACAGTGTTCTTTTGAGTTGGTTTATGTTTCTAAACCCACAAATTTATGGAAAAAACACAAAGACTGCCCAAAATTTGCCCCAAAACACACATTCAAAGTTAGCACGAGTTTTGGGTAACTTTGGATTTTAAAACCTTTATTATCCAAACATTTTAAGATTTGGATAAAATTGAATGATGTATTCTTGTAAAAAAAAGTCCAATCTATGAAAATCATGACTAACTTGACGTAACTATCTGTGAAAAATAGCGAGGTCTTGCCATATGAAACAAGGCGGACCAATTTGGTGGAAAAAAAAAACATTGTTATTTTTATATTTTCTAATAAAGTACCTAAGATAAGTAGGAACGTAGTGCACAACATAATAAATTATATGTTTATTTGGTTATCAGATGAGATCAAAATCATAATGATTGCCTATAATTTTTCTGGACATTTTATTTTTTAAAGAAAACTAATCACCCCTTTCCATGAACAAAATGTCATCGTAAATACGAATTTTTCCACCTTTTTAGGGCCAAATGGCAAAAAACAGAACCCTTATAGATTCGTCATGTCTGTCTGTCTGTCTGTCCGTCCGTCCGTCCATCCGTCCGTCCGTCTGTCCGTCCGTATGTTACACAGCCACTATTATCCGAAACTATAAGGCCTATGCGGTTGAAACTTGGTAAGAAACAGAATACGTCTATTCTGTAAACCACATTAAGAATTTCACACAAAAATAGCAAAAAGCAATCAATTTTACGGGTCCTCATACTTAGAATTGAAACTTTTTATAAGACACGAATAACTTTGAACCATTCAATGTTACCCAAATCACTTCGATTTTGATCGTCGTTACAATTTTATCAGTTTTAGACAATTTATGTAACACCATGTATGGACAGCGATTTAAAAATAATAAGTTTTTTAGTAGATTTTAAAGATAAACACCAAACATACCTGTTTACAGCAAGTTTTGTACAAATAATTCCGATATTAAATTCAACTAACAAACACTGCTAAAAACATCACTCGAAAAAGGCGGTTAAATTACAAAATTCTGACTTTGAAAGCTTAATGTTTTACGTTACGTTTGTTAAAAAACATTATGGCGATCCGTTTAGGCAGTTATAATATTAAAACAATAAAACATTTGCATCAAAGAAATTTTTAAATCTTTTTCACAACTTTATTCAAAGTTACACTGCGATTCAATGTTACCCAAAATGACTTATAATTCATTTATGTGATTTCTATGTACCGTACCTACCCCACCCCCATTATTAAAAAAAAAGAAAAAAAAAGAGTGTTTTGCAAAAAAGTTTTGCAATTTACCTACTTATATTTAAAACTATTCACAATATTAACCAAAATGAGCGATTTCTTTTTCATTTAAAATTTCGCTTAAAGATATCCAATCGCAGGTTTAATCCCTTTAGACATTTTTACCAGTCAACCATAGGGTGACAAAGAACGATGCTTCAAAGGATAAAACATAATATAATTTTAATCATGTAAAGGTTTAAATATGTACAGATAATGAACATTTATTGTGTCGACGGTTAAATGGCTGAAGGACGTAAGCGACAATAACAGTTGACAAAAAAATAGCTATTTAGTAAAGGGTTTATAATGTGGTTAGGATGTGTTTCCTTTGAAAATCGATGTCGCTTGAACCATTTCAAACGATCGATGCGCTATGAATGTTTAATGCTAGTTTTTTTGTCTACTGTTTATATTGCAAACGAGAAATAAACAATTGAAGATCGCCTTTCCCGCCTTTTTTTTCTATGGCAGTATTTTTTTCAATAATTTTTAAATCATTTATGTTTGTGAATCGATTGATCAAGTTCTCATTTTCATTAATTAAAAATTACATTATTGTGAAAATTATGATGGTTTGAGTTTCAAAAAGGACTATATACCTAACCCGAAGCAGTGCTATTAGTTATTCTGTGTCCGAAGTGAATCTAGGGCGGTTGCTAGTAAGAATCAAAAATATTTATTGCTCTTTCTGGTTCTAGTAAATTTAATACTAGCTAGCTAGGCATTATAACAGTATTATGATTGTAACAATGTTGTCCATGCGTGTTAAAAGGTAGTAAGATTAACATATTTGTTTGGGGAGCGGTAATAGGTTTGTTGGGGATATTGGACATAGTACATGGGCGGGAATGTGGCGCTTTGTACATTGTATCTTGTTATACTGACTTAATTTTGCATGAATTCTTTTCTGCATTTATAATATTATAAAATTCTAAAGTAGCTGTGTCGTACATTGAATTTGGAATTATTGAATGTTTTTCTATTTGTCTGTTGTAGTCGGGTAGTTGGAGCCCACAAGTCCAGCCAGTCTAACTTGGAACTTCGATATCGCCATTGGTCATAATGACCATTGGTTGTGGAGGTCAGATGGCAGTCGCTCCACAGAAAATATCGAAGTTCAGCCGCATCACAGTTAGACTGGCAAGCCGACCCCAACTGAGTTGGGAAAAAGGTTCAGAGAATGATGATTTCTATTTGTCTGTTGGTTCGCCATGGACGCAAAAACAACTGAACGGTTTTCAATGCGATTTTTTTTGTTTGAAACTTCTTAGTCAGACTTACAATCTTACGAATGTTTGATCATAATCTAACGACACTAGAGTCGGCCCACTTGAACAAGTCGGAACACACATTAGTCAGCCTACGTGGTTTGTAAACGACACTCTAAAAAATGTCATTTAATTTTAGACATTAACCCGATAAGAGTAAAGTCCAAAATTAAATGGTATTTTATAAGTATCAGTGCAGTAAGTGACATGTTTTAACAGAATCGAGAAACGTTCTCAAACCGCTTAGTTATAGGTAGATGGATTTGGTTGTGTGACTCGCGTGATTCCGCTTCACCGCATTCAAAATGCAGCTGATACTTTTCAGTACACAAATAGGTTACGTTTATAGGTACTTGCGTGCATTTGGCGCCGTTGTACAGCACACTCGTTTTATTATTTGACGTCAATAATGTTTTGTGACCACGATAAATCTGACGTCGCGTCATGCGGTTAATTCTGGCTTCGGTGCACTCATTCGAAAAAGGACGGGGAAGTGCGTTAAATGCGTAACGTGAGTTTTTAAATATATTAAATAGCAACCCATTTATGTCCCACTGCTGGGCACGGGTCTCCTCTCCTCTAACGAGAGAGCTGGGAGGGTTTAGACCTTAATCCACACACGATAGCCTAATGCGGGTTGGTGGATCGGACATGTTCTTAGAATTTCTTCTAGGACATGTGGGTTTCCTCACGATGTTTTTCTTTCACCGTTAGTAGATGGTAAATCATGTGATTAGCGCATATAAATTCCACAAAGTGATATTCTCCACCTTTTAACTTACGATAAGGCGAGGCGAAGTAACGATTGTAAAAAAAATCTCGATAATAGTGTCACCTCCTTACTGCAAGCAATGACGTCAGTTCCCGCCAAACGGCGAATGTTTACTAACTCCTCTATGGTTAGCCTTCTATTGTTTATGGCAAGCTAATTCTGAACACAAAGCTTTCCGCTTTATTTATAACGGCTATTTTCAATATTCGTGCTATTTATTTTCATAGTTGACTTATAGTTATTACTCAGAGTGTTGCGCTATTTAGCTAATTAGTTTTAAAACAATATCTAAATATACTCGTATTTACTCAAAATATTAATGTAAGTAGGAAGGTAGGTACTCCTAGCCGGCAGTATATAACAAAGTTATATGTTCAGTAAGTAAATTTAATGTTAATGAATAAAAAAAAATATTAGTATAAACCTGAATGCAAAACCCCGACTTCAACGAACCTTATTGAAACAGAGGAATTGCCAGCTATCAAATAAAAAAAGAATCATCAAAATCGGTTCACCCAGTCGAAAGTTCTGAGGTTACAATTTTGAAGTCGGTTTAAAAAAAGTTATGAAGAAAGGAAAGAGTAGAAATAAAGGATGCATCCTAAATAGAAGAGACGGGTTATAAAGTGAGACAAAACATAACCTAACAAGTACTTAAATTGACCCTTTTCGATATTAGTTTAACCATATTTCCTAGCTGAAAGAATTATTGAACCATATTACGCTATCGAAAAAACGAAACGTTATCGGCCTGAAAGCTGATAACGCAGCGGTAAACTGTCATGTTGATAATAAATTGAAATCGGCTTTTAGGGTGACATGGCGGCTAACTTTAGCTCTACTTCTAAATTGTTTCTACTGCTGGTGATAACTTTTCTGTACTGTGTGCTATCCTAGTAATATTACAAACGCGATGTAAGAATGTATGGATGGATATAAATATGGATGTATGTTTGTTGCTCTTTTATGCAAAAACAGCTGAATGGATCTTGCTAAAATTTGCTACAGAGATAAGTGTGGAATTAGTTCCCGTAAACAGGATTTTACACGAGTGGAGTTTGAATTTACAAAAAAAGTATAAAAGAATGTATATCTACATTCTAGAGCCCATAAAACAAGCTAGTTAAACTATCCTTACTTTGGTCTAGAGAGCGTTGTGTTATCGTAGAATAAATTATTTAGGTATTTATTCTTTCAACAGCAGTAGGGGTATTTGATAGAACATATCTTTAGGACAATCTAAAATTCACATGACGACCCTGAAAAGGTTATATTATGTACATAAAACCCCACATCCCTTTAGGACAGCAGTTCTTAACTACAATTGTGATTTTATCTTTGATATATTGCGGTACATAAAATGTATTTTAGTATTCAAATACACCAAAATGGTTACCATTGGTTAGGTTACTATTGATATGTACTTATGGTATGATATGGACTTTGCCCTTGCTTCTTGCCATCCAGCGGGGTTAAGTCAATAGACGGACTAAACATAAAAAAAAAATGTATTTTTTGTAAATAATGGATTCTAGTATTTTTTTATATCGGACACATCAATATGACTTTACCTCGCCTGATGGTAAGCTAAAGGTACAAACACGTAATGCTATTTTGGCTACAAAGTCCATGCTTTGGATGCAATGAAAATGAAACTCTTTCTCCTAATTTCTATTTGGCGTATCTTGGTTTTCATGCAAGTTACTGCCGTCTTACCTCCTAACTTCAAGAACCTGGTAGATCTTCGATCGGTAACCAGCAATCCAAATTGGTCGCGCATATCTTGTAGAAGCCCCCCCCCCCCTTACATCTCTATCGGAGTAACATCAAACCTTTATCCTCCCTTACTTTTTAAAACATTGTTTAGTATCTTGTATTATATATTTCATGATCATTATTTTTATGTTGAAAACATTGAATGCCCTTGACATTTTGATTTAGACTTCAGACATTATGGATGTATTATTAGAATTATGTTTCTATTTTTCTTAATACATGTAAGCTTCATAAGTGAGCAAAAATTTGTACGCCGCCCAAAAAAACGGCTAAACATGTTGGACATAATAATTATTGACTTATATCTTGCATGCAAAAACAAATAAATATTATTCTATTCTATTCTTTTCTATTCCTAGTAAGTAATATAAAAATATCTCAATGACAGGTCAAGGCCAACTTAAATATATAGAGTAAACATCTTAAAAACAGTTTTATTTCCACATAAATGTAAGATAATATACAAAAAATATCTGGTTTTTGTCTGTCGTACTGCTCGAGCGCTCTTTTCGCCCACTGAACAGTATTGTGGCGTGTACACAAAGACGCATATGGGACTGCGAACGCCGATACACGGCGCCGACCCGCCGACGGTTGGGTGACAGGACTGCCGCCTGTCACCCTACACCCCACCGTGTCCGACATGAGCTATTGCGCGGATAAATGCAACCTTATAGTCGTACAAAGAGTGCGTCGCGGTCATTTTGACCGCCCCGCCCCGCCGTCGGTGCATCGCCTAAACTATTACCGCGTGCAAAACCCACAAGATTTAGAATAAACTATTTATACAAAATTTAATATAGAAAGTTTATATTGCGTAGGCAGTTGTTATAAGAGCTCCAAACAAAAGTGAAACTACATTTTAATATCGTTACTTGTTTTATGAACAAGTTTGCCCAAACTATTTCAGTTCGTGTTGAAGTTAGTTTATCTTGAGATCGTATATTATAAGCTTAATACAGTTACTCGCGATTTCGGAATAAAGATTGAATATTAACTACGTCTATGCTGAAACTTATGACTAAGTGTTAAAAAGAAAACATTAAACTTCAAATTCACAATCTTCGATCTCGATTTTTTTTAAATTTTGTCCGTCAAGTGACTAGCGGATTCAAAGGACTTTACCCGGTCTGCCATTCCAGATTTTTTGGTATTATTTTATTATTTACAATGAACACGACGATTCGGGTTTCGGTTCTTTCCAACAACCATGGTTATAGGAGTAAATATTATGATCGTATCATATATTATAATTTGTTGCAAAGGAATTTTAAGAGTGTTAAATTATTGCAATTGTGATTGTATCCTACTCCCTACTAATATTATAAACGCGAAAGTTTGTAAGAATGTACTACCCGTTCGTGCTAAGTTTGCCGCTGTCAAATGACGCCAGTATAGCGTTTTCTCACTGGAACTAGAATTGAGTGACTGAGACAACGCTAAACGCGTGACAATAATACTTGACAGCGGCAAACTTAGCGCGAACGAATAGTATGTCTGGATGTATGGATGTATGTTTGTTACGCTTTCACGCAAAAAAGGCTGAATGGATCTGGCTGAAATTTGGAACAGGGATAGATTATAGACTGGAATAACATATAGGCTACTTTTATCCCGGGAACAAGTTTCCATAGGTCACGGGTAGCGGCCATTCTTAGTATTGGTGTAAACTTCCAACAATATCATACAGACAATTACCTAAATGTAGCAAAATGAAACGGAAAACAATAAATAAAGGATACTGTTCCTACTTCCGGTGCATATATCCGGATAGCTTGATCCGGTATCCGGATAAATCAAATATTTCATTTTTGAAGTCCGGAAATATTCGCAGCTATTACGTGAGTGCCGTATATAAAACACTCGTCAATATTTAATAATGTACGCAATAATAATTTATTGAATACTAGCCTGTGCCTGTGGCTCCGCCCGCGTTGAGGTTTTCGTGTTTTTTGACTATATTTTCGGTTCTACTCAACCGATTGTGATCAAACGTACGTAAGATTTTTAAGTCTGACCATCAACACCTTTAAAAAAAACCACATTAAAATCTACTGAACAGATTTTGATGTGGTTCTGGGGGTTTTGGCGGGTAATTACTTAATTTTTCTAATTAGAGTTGTAGGTAAGCGTTTATTTATAAAATTTTAAATCAGCTGTGTCAGTACATTAGAGATATTAAAAAAAACTTATATATGAACGAACACAAAAATATTTTCTTTGGAATTCTTGTTTGTTTGTCTGTTTGTTCGTGATAGACAGAAAACTAGTGAACGAATTTTGATGCTGTTTTCTTATTGAAAAGGCCTTATTCAGACTTTAAATCTTACGCATGTTTGATCACAATCGGTTGAGTAGAACCAGAGAGACATACTCAAAAAATGCAAAAACCAATATTCACGCGGGGAGAGCCGTCCGCTACCTAGTTACTATATAAAATTCTTAGCTTCTTCTTAAATATTCTATCAGGTACTTTCGCTCCCAAGACACCTTCACTAAGACTAATGGCAAAACAGTAAAACTTTATGCGACAACCACTTGGACCGCACCCATAAACGAGGTGAATTAATAACACTTAACCACCTTTATACCTGTCGTTAGATCGACTGTATTTTCCCATAAAATTGGGAGGATAGTAATAATTAGACACTTTACGATGGCAACATCAGGATAGAAACATTTGCAAAAGTATTTTGTACCTTGAACACTTGGAAATAGAATAGAATTTTAAATGACTCAGTCAGTTCCTTCTGCGAGTTCGTAATTTGAAATTATGCTTCTTTTTCAATGAAATGGCTTTATTTTAATATCTTTTTACGAGCTTTTATTTATTTTCTACTGTCCCGTTGTCTGTAATTAAATCTTGCAAGCCATTTTTCGACCACTCCTAGTTACTATTGGCATACTTATGTGTTAGGTCCCATGACAATGCAATATTGTAAATAATAAAAGCTTGTTTTTAAAAAGGTTTTTTTTAATTTTTATAATCAATCGAAGATTTGCAAAAACTTCAAGAGCCAGCGGGTGCAAACTTTAATTGACTAAAATCGCACGCTGTACTGGGGTGTAAGGTAACCCAAGTCCTCGTCTTGCCCCCGGAAAAAGGGGCGGCCTCGGCCTGGCTCTGCTAGAGTGACGAGTAGCTTCATCGATCTACAGGCCTGTGCTCAAGGAGGACGGAGCTCGTTGAACGACCTCCATTGCCTGAATCGCCTATATTTAGGAATTGGCGGTCCAAAAGAGATTAGTAGAAAAAGCGAAAAGCGTATTTTTTTGTATATCGGTCTCGTCAATATGACTTCACCTCGCCTGATGGCAAGCTATGTGAGGATCGTAACAAATGGAAAATTGTGACCTACCCCGATGGGAGAAAATAGGGTGATGGTATGTATGTTATTATATTTTCTATAGCCGATAGAAGCAGTTATCGTAATGAACATCGATCAGACTCGCGCATAAACGTTCCGCGGATTGAACATCAAAGCTTTGTGACGTCACCACCACGCTGTACTCACATGGATGACGTAGATAACGAATGCGGTGTATTTTCACAATGAAAAGCAAAATTGTTGGTACTTAGTGAAAATCATGGTCGCTTTTTTTATACCACGTAGGTGGCAGACAAGTACACGGCCCACCTGATGGGAAGCGGTCACCGTGGCCTATAGACGTATGCAACACTAAGGGCGTTACCCACGCACTGCCGACCCTGAAGAGAAAGGGCGAAGGTAGGCAAGGGTGGGGAGGCTAGGGAGGCTGGCAGCCTTTGGATATATTTTATGTCGCCTGAACTCTTTCTTTTTTATATTGGTCACGTCATCATGACTTCACCTCGCCTGATGGTAAGCTAAAGGTAAAGCCTCAGGAAGGCAAGAAGGCGGTCCCCATTACATACACCGATAGTGCCATAATGGTGGCCCTCAACTTGACGGCCTCATCAAATGCAAGTTTTACATGCCCGCTCAAAGGACGCGCTTAAGACCCGGGACTGTAGGAGGAAGGAAACACGTGCGCTAGTGAAGAATTCCAGGTCTTTGTGGTCATTCTGATGGTCGCTGGTGCGATTCCCGCTCAGAGCAAATATTTGCGTGCCTGAATAAGAATTTTTTTTTTTCATGATAGGCTTACGTTTGACCTCAATCTCACCTGATGGTAAGTGACGATGTGGTCTACGATGAAAAAGCATCGCATGCTTGGCATACATTTTATGTGGTCCCAATTGAGACTTACGTGTATCAAAAACTTTCAGGCTTATAATTTCTCTTCACTCTTAAGTTAAGCTTCAATATTTATTTTATTTATAATTTTATTATGTAACAGCATATTTTTTATACTATTCAATCTAAAAATTCTTTGTAATGATAATGTTCAGCAATTTCTGTCGTTGACGGTACCAGGAACCTAATTTTTGAATAAAATATCAACACCAAACCATTGTATAAAGTGCTGATCTTTTATTTAAAACGTTGAAACTTGTACAAATTTTCTTTTTTTCGCGCCACTTATTGGAACAATGACATCAACTTTTCTACTTAACTTTAATATTGTATATCGCCATCGTTTATGGCTAATTTGAAGGTTAAATTTTGCCGGGGCACGCCAGGCATTTTGTTATCAAGGACCTTTCTTTCCTTCCCAAAAATCCCCACGAGTACCTCTCCCCTCTGACCAGCAGAGGCGTTGTCTCGAACCGACTAAAACCGCACACCGTCTTGAGTCTACAGACGCCGAAGCAGAAGCTATATCTATAACTTGTGTTAGGAATGGGTTCACGTCGGTAGCGTAACGGCCAGGATTCTAAACCGGAGCCTCTCGATCGTAAGGCTGACTCCGTAACCACTAAGCTACCAGCGCTTCTTAAAAACAAAATAACTAACCATATATTAGTGGGTCTATATAACTATATATTAGGTTCACCATGGCACACACCAATGACTTTTCGATGCTTTTCGAAGTTATGTGTGTATTTATCGCAGGTTTATAAGTGTCCGGTTAATGGCAATAGGCTCGCCACCTATTCATTGGGACCTAAACATAAACTGGCGAAATGTGGGTGCTAGCACCTCTGCCTACCCCTTCGGGTATATAGGCGTGAGTTTATTTTATGTTATGCTATATCTAACTAATCCTACTGATATTATAAACGCGAAAGTTTGTAAGTGGATGTATGGATGGATATCTGGATGTATGTTTGTTACTCTATCACGCAAAAACGGCTGAATGGATCAGGCTGAAATTTGATACAGAGATAGATTATATTCTGGAATAACATTTAGGCTACTTTTTATCCCAGGAACAGGTTCCCGTGGGTCACGAGTAGCGGGAAGAAAACACGCGGGTAACAGTTAGTTAACTATAAATGCTAAACATTTCATACACGTAATTATCTCAATAATCTGACATGTACTGAGTCAATTAAACTGTTGGCAGCGCGATCTGGCAACGTATAAGATTGAATCATTTAATTTGTAATGTAGGGGCGTGATTCACCAATCACGAATTAATATAATTATCATTAAGTATTAAGTATAAGCTCGTCATTTTGTATAAATGAATGTTCCTTCCTAGCCTCTCCACCCTTTCCTACACCCGCCCTTTCCCTTCAGGGTCGGCAGCGCGTGGGTGACGCCCTTGGTGTTGCACACGTCCATAGGTCACGTTGACCGCTTCCCACCAGGTGGGCCGTGTGCTTGTCCGTCACCTACGTGATAGAAAAAAATACATTTTGTTGGTTAAGTATGACGCCCATTGCCATCTCGAATCCGGAGATGGCACGGCTCAGTATGGCGCCCTCCAATATTCCTTTTATCTTTGGGGCAGCGGTAGAGCGTCCGTCTGTTAAGTCAGAGATCGTGAGTTCAATTACAAAAATTAGAATCCATTAAATAGATCTGAGTTTTTCTATTGTTTTTACGAAAAAAACAATCGATGTTTATCCGCATTCTGGAACATATAATATAATACAAGCTAAACTCCTTTTTTTATGTCGGTTACGTCAATATGACTTCACCTCGCCTGATAGTAAGCTAAAGGTAAAGTCTCAGGAAGGAGGTCCCCATTACATACACCGACAGTGTGGTTGCCCTCAACTTGACGGCCTTATCAAATTCTTTTTCACGCCCGCTTTCTGGTTTAGAAGTGTAAAAAAATATCTAAGAATAGGTATCTATTTATTATTATTTGGTTCTTACTGGAGCGACTGCCGAACTCCGAGAGTAAATATTTTATGTAAACATTGTTTCTAATTTATTACTGTTCAGCAACTTTTGAGGGCAACTGTACTTAACTGTCAAAAGTAATGAAATGGCGGACAGCCTGTCCACGCTTATCGGGGCGGCTAGATCAAAGGAGTCGGAAGCTTTGTCCGTTTGCTCTGTTTCCGACCTCAATGTTATATACTCGCATATAACTGTCATATGATACATTTCCTACTAATGTCGTATGTGTATTTGTCTTTGTAGGTATGTTACAACTGTTCGCTAAAACGGCTAGATGGGTTTGGATGAAATTTTGAATGGAGAATATCTTTTCCAATTAGTATAATTCTGGCATACACGTTTCGTAATCTATAGGTACTATTATAAAATTAATAAATAATTAAATATTCTACGATATTCTACAAAGCACTCTCTAGACCCAAAGTAAGCATAGTTTAACTAGCTTGTGTTATGGGTTCTAGAATGCTGATAAACATACTTATATACTTTTTTTTAATTTGTAAAGTAGCTGCGTATTTACATTGCATCTATTTAAAATAATCTTAAAATGTTATTATGAATGACTCTGAACACAAAAAAAATGTTTGGATTGCTTATCTGTTTGTCGGTTTGTGCGCGTCTTGCCTATTGTCATTCACCCTCATGAATCTGTTACGTTAATCTCCTTTCTTTCATCCATATCACACTCATCACCGGGTGGTTTTCAGATTCAAACCGACTAAAAACGCACACTTCAAATACAGGCGTGTAAAGTAGCCCATAATGCATTTCCCTCACACCCCGGTCCTAGAAACCCATATCACATCATCACCGGGTGGTTATGTCAGACTCAAACCGACTAAAAACGCACACTTCAAATACAGGCGTGTAAAGTGACCCATAACGCATTTCCCTCACACCCTGGTCCTAGAAACTTAACTAAAAAAATACTAAATTCTAGAGAATTACTAAATCAGTTTTCCCACTATATCAAAACTCTTCTTCAACAGGTCTAGTGAACAGAGGCGACTCTTTCCGCCGTCGCCGCTCCCGCTCCGGATCCCTCGCACCAGCATCGCCAGCTCAATCAGCACCGGAGACTACAGGAGAACGCAAACCGGTCGCGTGTCACCGCGTGGCCATGGTTGGAGCCCCAGGTGTGGGCAAGACAGCTTTGGTCAGCCAGTTCCAGACCAGCGAGTGTATCAACGCCTATGACAGACAAAGAGGTCAGTTTTTGTAATGTTATCTCTTTCTTTCTTAGGTGACAGATAAGCTGACCCTGGTTGGGGGGAGGGTTGAGGAATTTGGAGAGGGTTGAAGGTGGGATTGGGGAGATAGGAGAGGGAGTTGGGGGGGTTGAGTTCTGGCTACCATACTTAGGGAACACAACACGATGGTTATTATGGCCGGTCTTCAGTAGGGTGGAGGTACTACCCCAGTCAGATTGCTCAATATAGACGAGATATACATTCGTGTCACCAGGGTTGATTCTGTGCTGTTGGCTGAGGAACGAAAGTATTCTGCTTTGTCAGCTCTCTCATCCCTCTCCCCTTCCCATTTTCGCTCCCCAATCCCCCAAACCCCACCGCCAGAGTTGGCAGCGCGAGTGTGACGCCCTTGGTGTTGCACACGTCTATAGGCCACGGTGATCGCTTCCTATCAGGTGGGCCATGTGCTTGTCTGCCACCTAAGTTGTATAAAAAAAAATCTGGGGTGTTCATCACAATCTCATAGTAATTCAAACGCAATGCAGTTAAACTTATGAAATGTAATCCTAAAACTATTTCTAAAATTAATGCAACCTAAGTTACGCCTCACAACATAAACTATCTACAATGAGATGATTCAACCTAGCGTTAATCCCAGTCGTATCCAAAGCTTTCACCTCGGAGTCTGGGGTCCGCTTTACCAGTCTTAACTGCGGATTTGGCTGGACCTCTATATTTTCTGTGAAGCGACTGCCATCTGACCTTCACAACCCAATGGTGACATTAGGCGATATCGAAGCATTGCAGCTAGACCGTTGTTGTTGGACTTTTTAGGGTTCCAACTAAAAGTAACGACTGCCATAGATGTTTGTATGGCAACCGGGACCGACGGTTTAACGTGCTCTCCGAGGTACGACCAGACCAATGCAATACCCATTTTCATTGAGCGGGGAGAATCCCGTCGAAATTGGGATACCCTTTTAGAAGATTACCCGTAACAAACAAACAGAAAAACAGACACACAAACCCTACAAATACGTCAGTTTCATTTACTTCTATAGATTATACATGAAATACTCGTGACAGTTCGTGGTAAAACCCGTGCATTGATCTATTTAGAGCGATATGAATCATATGGGTACGGCACATGCAATACAGCCATTAAAACAGCGAGTATTTCCAACTATGATTTACTAAACCCTGGATTAGGTACTACGGCCTGTGGCGTAGCGGTAGTGTACTCGACTGCTACGACAGGGGGCGTGGGTTCGATTCCCATTCATTGCAAATAAATATTATAAAAAATTTTGTGAGTTTGTGTGTTTGTGTGTTTGTGTGTTTGTGAGTCTGTGAGTTTGTGAGTTTGTGAGTTTGTGAGTTTGTGAGTCTGTGAGTCTGTGAGTTTGTGAGTTTGTGAGTTTGTGAGTTTGTGAGTTTGTGAGTTTGTGAGTTTGTGAGTTTGTGAGTTTGTGAGTTTGTGAGTTTGTGAGTTTGTGAGTTTGTGAGGTTGTGAGTTTGTGAGTTTGTGAGTTTGTGAGTTTGTGAGTTTGTGAGTTTGTGAGTTTGTGAGTTTGTGAGTTTGTGAGTTTGTGAGTTTGTGAGTTGTGAGTTTGTGAGTTTGTGAGTTTGTGAGTTTGTGATTTTGTGAGTTTGTGAGTTTGTGAGTTTGTGAGGTTGTGAGGTTGTGAGTTTGTGAGTTTGTGAGTTTGTGAGTTTGTCAGTTTGTCAGTTTGTCATTTGTCAGTTTGTGAGTTTGTGAGTTTGTGACGTTGTAGGGATGTAGGGGTAATCTTTGGATCTACTGAACCGATTTTATTTTTTTCTTTTACCAATAGAAAGCCACATGATTTGTGAGTGTCATATACTATAATTATATTTTATTGGAAGACTAGAATTTACACCCGGGCGAAGCCGGGTCCCGGGCCGCTAGTTGCAAATATTTTTATACATTAATATGTCTATTTGCATTGTTCTATTACCAGTGGGCCAAGTAAGGATTTAATCCGAAAGTAAACACACTATGAGAATGTATCCCATTGATGACAAACAGACCTACCCATTATATAAAACCGAAAAACAACAAAATGTAGGAGTTAATAGACCTCTGTCTGGGGATAAACATTTGCCTGACTGAAGCCGACTATTTTAAAAAGCTTTCAGTATTTTAGTTGAACGTGCAAATATTTTTAGTGCTTTTAAAATGGTCTGGTTAATACATCGACCACTGTTTTCTCATCAAACAAGAGCATGCATATTAAGTGAGCACTTCATTTTGTATAGACACTCGTTCACATTTAAATATACTAGCTTTAGACCGCAACTTTGCCCATGGTAACCTACGCCAGAGATCTTTTAAGCGGGACGTGAAAAAGCATTTAGATGAGGCCGTCAAGCTGAAACAATAAGTTTAAAATTTTCTCATTTCAGACCTAAGAGCATTTCATGTACTACTCGTTCGCGCTAAGTTTGCCGCTGCCAACTGTCACGCGTTTAGCGTTGTCTCGCTCACTCAGTTCTAGTTTCAGTGAGACAACGCTATACCCACGTCATTTGACAGCGGCAAAGTTAGCGCGAACGGGTAGTACTAAGGGCACATAAATACAAATAACTCTTTATTGAAGTCTACTGCTCGCTATAAACACGGCCTGTTTAAATGAAAGGAGAAAAGCTATTATTGTTCTTACTTGTTTATTAAAATATTCATTTATGAATTTTCATTTAGGATTTTGTTCATATTGTTTAAATTTCTAAAGTTATTACTAAGTTTGGAAGTAATTTTGTTAGACTGGATGAGTGGCACAGCGGTTGTGATTGCGCCTGTGTATATGAGGTCCGGGGTTCATTGTTTTTAGATTCCATATTAACTAGAACGAATTATATTTCATTTTGAGGTAATAATGTCGGAGGTTTGCACTAGAATATAGAGATGAGACGTCCATAGGCCACGGTGACCACTCACCATCAGGTGGGCCGTGCGCTTTCCCTTTCGGTGGGTCGAGGGGGCCATCTTAAAACCGTAGATGGCCCAGGGTCAGCTGGGGTGCGAGGGATATGCCTATTGAGTAACCTTACACCCCGGTAGTTATGACCCGAGACGGCGTGCGGTTTTAGTCGGTTCGATCCCGACATAACCACCCCTGATGGCCGACGGGGGTGGTATGCATGAGGATTTCTGCACGCCAAAGAAAGGGGGCAGGCGGTTTCGATTCCCGCTCAGTGCAAATATTTGTATGCATGAATATGTCTCTTTGCATTGTTCTAGGTGTGTTTCTATGTATAATATGTAACGTATTAACAAAAAATAGTATATTACTTATATACTATTTGTATATCCGTATTCTAGAACCCAGAAGTTAGTTAAATTATTCTTACGTTGGGTCAAGAGAGCGCTGTGTAGAACGTCAAAGTTTATTATTATATCTAATGAACCCTCAGCCATACACTTCGAACCCAATATTACCTACGCTTTATATAAATAACCTATGATCGTATTTCTAAGAAATGTATGACTTCTTACGTAATACATTAACTGTATAACTGTTTATAAACACTTATCTGAAAGTGCTCAACCAGAAATCGTATGATTAAGCCGATAATATAACAGTATCTGTTCAATGTTACACAACACCTGGCAATTGTCTTACCATTAAGAGGGTAATTGCTATATGTGATTACTAACTGCTACCCGTAGCTCAGCCCACGCGGATTTCTGTCTTTTTTATATTATAGGACACGTCAAAATGACTACACCTTGCCTGATGGTAAGCTAAAGGTAAAGTCTCAGGACCGGGGTCACCACTACACACACCGATAGTGCTACAGTGTTTTTTTATATCGGTCTCGTCAATATGACTTCACCTCGCCTGATGGTAAGCTAAAGGCGAGGTTTCAGGAAGGAGGTACCCATTACATACACCGTCAGTGCCATAATGGTGGCCCTCAGCTTGACGGCCTCATCAAATGCTTTTTCACGTCCCGCTTAAAGGACCCGGGACTATAGGAGGTAGGAAACACATGCGATGGTAAAGAATATAATTCCAAGTCTTTATGGTGCGGCAAATGGGCCTTATTCAGACTAAATATTTCGCGTATGATCACAAATTATTGGTTAAGTAGAATCTAAGATATTATTATACAGTCAAAAACACGAAAAGTGACATCCACGGACATCGGCTAGTATATTTGTATATCCTACTTCCTACTAGTCCTACTTCCTACTAATATTATAAACGCGAAAGTTTGTAAGAATGTATGTCTGGATGTCTGGATGTCTGGATGTCTGGATGTCTGGATGTCTGGATGTCTGGATGTCTGGATGTATGGATGTATGTTTGTTACTCTGCCACACAAAAACGGCTTGATGGATCTGGCTAAAATTTGGTACAGAGATAGATTATAGTCTGGAATAACACATAGGCTACTTTTTATTCAAGCTAATACCGCGGCTCCGCTCGCAAAGTCGATCGGTCGGGATTTCTAGATATATCTTTGTTACTCTTTCACGTAAAAACGGCTGAAAGGATCTGGCTGAAATTTGGTACCGAGATAGAGTGTAGTGTGAAATAATAAATAGGATACTTTTTATACAAGCTAATACCCGCGGCTTCGCCCATGGAGTCGATCAGTCGGGATATCTGGATGTATGTTTGTTACTCTTTCACGTAAAAACGGCTGAATAGATCAGATTCAAAATTTGGTACAGAGATAGATTATAGTCTGGAATAACACATAGGCTACTTTTTATACAAGCTAATACCGCGGCTCCGCTCGCAAAGTCGATCGGTCGGGATGTCCAAATATTATGTTTGTTGCTATTTCACGTAAAAACTGCTGAATGGATCTGGCTGAAATTTGGTACCGAGATAGAGTGTAGTGTGAAATAACATATAGGCTAATTTTTATACAAGCTAATACCCGCGGCTTCGCCCATGGAGTTGATCAGTCGGGATATCTGGATGTATGTTTGTTACTCTTTCATGTAAAAACGGCTCAATAGATCGGGTTGAAATTTGGTACAGAGATAGATTATAGTCTGGAGTAATATATAGGCTACTTTTTATACAAGCTAATACCCGCGGCTCTGCCCGTGGGAGTCGATTGGTTGGTAATCGTTTTTTGGTCATATCCCCGGTTCCACTTAACCAAATGCAATCAAACATACGGCAGATTTTATGTAAAACCAAGACCTTTTTATTGAAAAGGCGACATCAAAATTTATTCAGCAGTTTTTGCGTCCATCACGAACAAACAGACAAGGATTGCAAAAAAATAGATATTTGTGGTCAACATAACCAAGTTTTTTTTTCAAATATCGATTATTACAACTAAAAGTACTAAAAGTAAGTAAAGGGATATGATGTCCACACTGTCGCCTTAGGTGAACCCAATGAAAGATGGTGTAAGGTGACACCAATAAATAAGGAAAAAAAACTTTTGGTCTTATCTCCAAATTTTAGGTCTGACCAAGAAAACCGCACCAAAATCCGTTTAGTACTTTTTATCCGAAAGGTTTTGGCTAGACGAGTGGAGACCAGTGGAGTGGAGCGGAGTGGGGAGTGGTGTGGAGAGTGGAGTGGGGAGTGGTGTGGAGAGTGGAGTGGAAAGTGGAGTGGAGTGGAAAGTGGAGTGGAGTGGAGATTGAAGTAGAGAGTGGAATGTAGGGTGGAGTCGGTAGAGAGGATTGGACAGTAGAGTGGAAGTGGAGAGTGGAGTGAACAGTGGAGTGAAGTGTGGAGTGGAGAGTGGAGTGAGCAACGGAGTGGAAAGTCGAGTGGAGAGTCGTTTCATTCAAATAGACTTGGTGGCAACACCGAATTCCACGCGGGCGAAGCCGCGGGCGGAAGCTAGTTTGGATATAAAATTAGTACAGAAGAATAGATAATATCCAGAGTGATATGAGCATAATTTAGCTGCAGTTTCAGTCAGCTGTTGTTTGGTTTCAGTCGCGTTTAGGGTTGCCAGATATCAGAATTTTAGGGACTTGTTGGTAGTTTTTTTCTACTTTCAGATCCGTTATTTTTTCTTAATGAGGCAAGTAAAAATTTATTGTGTTCAATGTTTTATGTTATAAACGATTCTGAATACAATTTTTTTTTAAATTTTTACTATATATATGTTGGTTGGTCGCTATGAACGTAAAACCTACCGAACGGATTTGTTCAGATTTTTTTTTATAAGACACATCAAAATGACTTTACCTCGCCTGATGGTAAGCTAAAGGCAAAGTCTCAGGACTGGGGTCACCACCACATACACCGGTAGTGCTACAGTTGCGGCCCTCAGCTTGACGGCCACATCAAATGCTTTTTCACGCCCCGCTTAAAGGCCCCGGGACTATAGGAGGAAGGAAACACATGCGCTGGTAAAGAGTTCCAAGTCTTTATGGTGCGGCAAATAGGCCTTGTTCAGATTTAATATTTCGCGTATGATCACACTATATTGGTTGAGTAGAATCTAAGATAATATTATATAGTCAAAAACACGAAAAGTGACATCCACGCGGGCGGAGCAGTAGACATCGGCTAGTATATTTGTATATTTGGATATAAAATTAGTACAGAAGAATAGATAATATACAGAGTGAGATGGGCCGAACCGAATATGTTTTAGACAAATCATGATGACTCAATTAAGCCGGCCGGTATGAAAGGTTCGAATAATGACGGTGCAGTAAGCTCATGTGGTCCTTCGCGAGCTCCATTAATTTACACGAGCGCCCTCTACCGCCATTAAAGTTAGCTACCCCTCATTAGACCTATTGTGAAACGACTGTCATTGAATTTAGAACTGACACGAATGGGAGGGTGTTATCTCTGCCTACGCTGGAGGAAGATGGGTATGTAACATCCTCAAAGCGATTTCCCAGTTTTATTATATACTAGCTTCCGCCCGCGGCTTCGCCCGCGTGGAGGTCGGTATCGCCACCAAGTCTATTTTAATAAAACAACTCTCCACTCCAGTCACTACTCCACTCTCCACTTTTCAATTTCTTTATTTCAATTTCAATTTCTTTATTTTTCAAAATAGTGCAACGTAATTACATCTTTTTGACGTCAAAAACTACTTAATACTAAGTTTACCACTCTACTCTTCACTCCAACTGGTCTCCACTCATCTAACCAAAATCTTTCTAGTAAAAAAAAAACCATCAAAAGCCGATAACCGCGATGGACGTAAAAACTACTTAACGTATTTTGATTAGGTTTTTTTATTAGAAAGGTTTTGGTTAGACTTAAAATTTACCCTATGTTTGGTTGTAATTGGCTAAGTAGAACTGGATATACTATAACCAAAAAATGATGACCTGCCTTAAAACGACGCGCGGGTGGAGTCGCGGGTATCAGCTTGTATAAAAAATAGCCTTTTTTCCGTGCGGAAATCCTTATGGATACCTACCCAGCGGCCAGTGGGGCAGGTTATGTCGGACTCTTACTGACTAAAACCGCACGCTGTCTAGAGTCTTCCGACGCCAGGGTGTAAGGGGGCCAACGCTCTGGCGCGGCTGCTGCCCAACATGAGGGGGCCGGATGACTCCTGCAGTAGGCTAAAAAATAGCCTTTTTTCCGTGCGGAAATCCTTATGGATACCTACCCTGCGGCCAGTGGGGCAGGTTATATCGGACTCTTACTGACTAAAACCGCACGCTGTCTAGAGTCTTCTGACGCCAGGGTGTAAGGGGGCCAACGCTCTGGCACGGCTGTTGCCCAACATGAGGGGGCCGGATGACTCCTGCAGGAGGCTCTACGCGGGGATCGTGCGGTCCATGGCCCTGTACGGGTGCCCGATCTGGGCGGAGGCCCTGAATAGCCGTAACAGGTGTACTCTGGGAGAGCCGCAGCGCGTTATGCCTATATTGGTGGCGAAAGGAAGCGCTGGAGTGGGCACTGGACCCGGAGCCTCGAGTTATCGGGAGAGGCTGCACAGAGCTCTCCGGAACGGCGGCGATGAAGGCGTCGGAGGTCTAACGACCTCCGTTGGAGCCGCCTGTCACCCTAGCAGAAGCAGGCCGAGGCGGCGGCGCGCCAAAGCGCACCTCCTCTATCCGGGGGCATGACGGGAACACCGTGGTTGCTAAACCCGAGGTGGTCATCTCGAATCCGGATGGCCCGGGTCAAGTCGGGGTGCGAGGGAAATGCTCTATAGGCCATCTTACACCCTGGCGTCAGAAGACCCTAGACGGCGTGCAGTTTTAGTCGGTAAGAGTCCGACATAACCTGCCCCGCTGGCCGCGGGGAGGGTATCCATGAGGATTTTGAAGGTACGGAAAAAAAGCGTGTAAGGGGGCCTATTAGAGCATTTCCCTCGCACCCCAGCTTTGTATAAAAAGTAGTCTAAGTATATTATGTTGTCCTGTAAGCGATGGCAGCTAAATGGATAAAGACGTGGCCTCTACTCAGAGGCATCGAGTACGAATCCGGCCGGACAGTACCAATGTGAATTTCACTTTGTGGAATTTATATGTGCTAATATGATTTACCATCTGCTGACGGTAAAGGAAAAACATAGTGTCCTAGAAGAAATTCTAAGGACATGTTCGATCCACCAAACCCCATTGGGCCAGCGTGTATGGATTAAGGTCTAAACCCTCTCAGCTCTCTCGTTAGAGGAGAGGAGACCCGTGCCCAGCAGTGGGACATAAATGGGTTGATATTATTATGTTGTCCAGAAGTATGAACTATAAATCGTACTGAGTTTGATCAAATACAGATATACAGACAGACAGAAAGACAAAAAAAATTACTGATTGCATTTTTTCCATTGGTATTGATCACCAATCGTCCCCGAATAGTTATTTTGTAAATATTTCAATGTACAGAATTTACCTCTCTACAGTTTTATTGACGACGACAAACTTATTATTTGCGGTTGGTACAGTAATCGGGTCTACGGATCGAACCGCAAAATTAAGTTTGTTTTTTATTGTATACATTATCGGTCAAGTTACTCATAGTGTGAAGCTAGCTTATAGCATGGTTAACATAATAACAACATTCAAATATGCGTCTTTAGATTACACGTTGTTACAGAATGCGTTGAAGATATAAAGGTTCACTGCTCGTTCCCCGTAGGTGATGGCGTGATAATAAGTAGCCTATGTGTTGACCCGATTTCTAAATAATATTCTTGCCAAATTTGAAGTAAATCCATGCAGTACTTTTTGAGTTTATCCCGGACATACATACAGACAAACAGACAAACAGACAAACAGACAAAAATTCTAAAAATTATATTTTTGGCTTCGGTATCAATTGTAGATCACACCCCAAGTATTCTTTTAAAAAAATATTCAATGTACAGTTTTGACTTTCCTACCATTTTATTATATGTATATAGATGTCGGCTTTTCCGGGAACTGCCAGCGTTAGTACCTCATCCGTTGTTTAGCAGGTGATGTTGGTTTAGCCCTTAAGGACTTTTGTTAAGGCCCTCTACACGACCGGATCTTGGTAAGACCCTTTACATAACAGAAAGGCATGTATATAAAAAAAATATGTACAAAGAAACAAGGCAAACCTTTTCTAGGTAAATGGGTATACCCATTTTTTATGTTATTAGATTCTCAAAGTAACTATATTTTTCAAATGAAACGTTTTGAAGAGACAATAATAAATAATTTATATAAATAAAAATGAAAGGGAAGGTTCATAAGGTGAGAAAATATGGAAAAATTGTGAGTGAAATACAAAAAAACGACAATTTTATTTTCCCATACAAACTGTTCTTACCTGTCAAACATTTGATGTCCATGGCCCCGTCGACGAAAACCGACGCGTCGTCGGTTCAGTATTTTTGACATTTACTGATAGGACAACTAAGGTAACTTAATTGTAAGGCGGAACGAAGCTTGCCGGGACAGCTAGTATGACAATAATTTTTTATAGCTCTTAATTTGATTTCATTACCTCACAAAATTATATTACCCCAATTTTCACTTCGCAGCTTTATGTCTGGAGATTTTAATTACAAAACTGGCAACCCTGGACGCATTCCTCTTTGCATTGTAATTTCACGAGCTCGTCAGTTAATAGTGAAGCAAGTACCTATGATGCTAGAACTAATTGCTACGGGTTCTTGCACATACGTTATGACAAAATTAAAGTGAAATTCCACGTTCATTATAATGTTTAAACGTGAATGTTGGTTTTCGAAACGGTGGGTAGGTACCTATAGATATTAAATTTCGAGATTTTGAAAATGACGAACTTGTATTTTTTTATACCACTTAGGTGGCAGACAAGTACACGGCTCACCTGATGGGAAGCGGCGGAATACCAGCGGCGTCACACTCGCGCTGCCGACTCGTAAAAAAAACCTTTTGATCCCCTTCTTGAAGAATCCCATAGAAGATATTGAAGTCACTAGCGAAAACCAAAGCAAAGAAAAAAAAATTAACCGCTTTTGCCATCATTAAATTTCTCCTTTGTGGTTTTTGAAGATTGTCAGCACCCTGCAGGTGGTCATAATATACATAACATAAACTCACGCCTTTATCCCCGAAGGGGTAGGCAGAGTTGCTAGCACCCACATTTCGCCAGTTTATGTTTAGGTCCGAATGTAATAGGTGGCGAGCCTATTGACATTAAACGGGCACTTATAAACCTGCGATAAATACACACATGACTTCGAAAAGCATCGAAAAGTCATTGGTGTGTGCCATGGTGAACCTGGGATCAAACCCGAGACCTGACCTCGTCTCAGCAGTCCATTACCCAGACCACTAGGCTACCGCGGTACATAGGTGGTCATAGGAATCCTGAATTGAATTTATACGTCGTAGTTCCACTCTCACTTGACTTTTTCAATTAACAACAATCTTTGTCACAGTATTTTTGAGTTGTACTGGCTTTTTTGCATCGTAATTTGTCTTTATATAAAATATCATTTAATCGTTGTTTCGCATCCCACACTTTAGAAGCACTTCTCATAAAGCTATCCTACTTTCCACTTGCCAAAGCAACTACAATACAGTAGATATACTCACGAAGATGCTCATGTAATGCCATTGTCCAACTGAATATCACTTTGATACTGTGTAGCGTTAGATGGAGAGGTATGGAGATAGCGTCGGGGTTAAATGACTTCATAAGCTCCTTTGTGCCGGCGAACACATGGCATGTTACGATTCAATTTGTTCGAATTGGACAGTTTTGAATTGTATTTGGAAACTATAGTTTGACATAACATAACATACATAAACTCACGCCTATACCCCCGAAGGGGTAGGCAGAGGTGCTAGCACCCACATTTCGCCAGTTTATGTTTAGGTCCCAATGTAATAGGTGGCGAGCCTATTGCCATTATTTTGAAACTATAGTTTGAAATTGGTGGTTATAACTCTTTAGTTAAAATGTATGGTTAATATAGTTTACACAATGCTCAATTAGATTGATGATAATGCAGTTTGACTTGATGTCGATCCCTAATCTATATATATATAAAAATGAATCTCTATTTCCCTTGGTCACGGCATCACATGTGAATGGCTGGACCGATTTGGCTTAAAACTGATGGGGAGGTAGATTAGAACTAGGAGACGGACATAAGATACTTTTTTGTCCTGCCACGGGGACGAAGTATGCCACGGACGAAGCCGCGGGAAGCAGCTAGTTGTTGATAAAATCCGTTTTTAAGCAGGCCCACTACAACTGCTTTACACCTCTCTTGAGGTTGAACCAAAGAAGCTGTGATTTCTGACTTTTTCGCTACATAAACCTAAAAAAATACTTTTCTATGGACTTAAATGATTTCAAAGATTGTTATTAAATCTGTCCCATTGAACTTAAAGGTTAGGTATGTTTTTTTTTTATTCAGGATAGGCTTACGTTTGACCACTATCTCACCTGATGATAAGTTTGTTAGAGAGATTCGATCCTTATGGTTAATTGGCCCTATCGAATATCGATTGATATAATAAAAGTACAAGCAAAGACGATATTATCTATCGTCTTTGGTACAAGATGATATTTTTACGGTTTTTAGTCGCTTCGATTACCGAGCGTTACAAACGAATTTTCGAAAATCGGTGAACGCAGTTTAAATTTTCTTTTAAATCAAGATGAAGTCTTCTTTGAGTAAAATTATCTCTATTTAATATACTTATCCTCCATATTATGGCATCGCCTTGGGACGCTCTGTATATGTCTTTTTTCCTTCGGTAAAGCAGAGACAACAGTTTGCTTCTGTCCTTTCATACTTCACGTGCTTCTTCTACTAGCATTAAACCTTTTATGCAAGCCTGCCGGTTTCGCGGGTACTGAAATTTTCTCATCTGCACAAATAAAGTACCTAGGTATTTACCAGTGATCCCATTGGGTCGACCCATTACCGGGACCACGGATAATTTTAATTACCCGTGGTCCCATGGCATTAGGGATTGCTTCCTAGACTTCTGATTGTATCGATAGAAAATGAAAACCATCAGTTACACACAAAAGTTTACTCGTTAAAATAAAATAATTCCATCCTTAGGAACAAAAACATTGAGTATGTAATAGAACAAAATATTGAATACTTCCCATTAGATTGACCACGTGGTAGTACTATCTTAGTAGCATTAAAACTATCAAAAGCTATCATTACTGTGAAACTGCCATTAACTTCAGAAGGCAGGCTGAGAGCCATGGGTTTTAATTTCCAAAATGAAACGCACAAAAGAGTTTTTGTTTTGTACTTTTAATCTTTTATGTTTACGGCTATACCCCCAAATAAAACGGATACCTACATAAGTGCCAATTCCATTAAAAGCTTTTATACGCTCAAAAACGTGTTATTTTTAACCGACTTCAAAAAAGAGAAGGTTATCAATTCGCTGTATTTTTGAAGTTATGGTTTTTGGCGCGTCAGTAGGTAGTAACTGATCGAATGTATTTTCAGAGGAAACCATTGATTGTAAATAAAAATTTCTTGCTAGTTCTAGCTACGAACTCATCAAAGTTTAGAAATTAAAATAGTCATATTTCGGAAAAGTGTCCATTTTTCTATTATGTATGCCAATATTCTTCCAAATTCATCTTACCATCTTCATATCAAATCAGCTTACCATGAGGTGAGGTGAAGTCAAATTGACGTGTCTTATTATATGAAAAAATCGTTCTTTTTTTTCTACTCGCGTTTGACCACTATCTCACCTGATGTCCGTTTTCGCTTAGTTATGAAACAAACAAAAATTTTCATACTTATGATAATTATTAAGAATAAGATATTGATGTGTAATCGCGATATTATTGATGTGCCAACAAACGCAATTGGTCAAATATCGAATCACGAAATAGGATTGTAATATAATATTGACTGTCTCCAGTCTCCCTTTACGAATACTATACGCTTTTTATTCGAATGTAATTTTCTGCTCGCCCTACTATTCAGTAGGGCGAGCAGACACGAGCAGGGCGGCGTGTATTGTGACAGCCCTAACAGAGTTTTTAATGAAAATGTTAACCAAACAAACTTTTAAATTATATTATTGTTGTGATAGACCCTCAAGGTTGCTACCCGTTTTAAGATGAGCAAATCTCCTTTAAGACCTTCATGTATTTTTAATGAGATGAAAAATTTGTACTTAATTGTATTTTATATAATACTAGCTGTTGCCCGCGGCTCTGCCCGCGTGGATGTCGAAATCCGTTTCAAAAACTATCCTATCTCTCAAGTTGGATCGAACTGCACATGGTGTGCGAATTTTATTATAATCGGTTAAGTGGTTTAGGAGTCCATTGAGGACAAACATTGTGACACGAGATTTATATATATTAAGACTAGCTGTTGCCCGCGGTTTCACCCGTGTGGCATTCTGTTCCAGTATCTAGATTTCATCCAGACTCTTGCAGCAGTTTTTGCGTACCAAACACATAAGTAAATGTTCTATTGCCATCCTAGACTCAAAGTAAGCATAGCTTAACTAACTTCTATTATGGGTTCTAGTGTGCGGATAAATGTACTTCATTTTTTTTTTTGTAAATCCATAGGTACACATAGAAATACCTAGACTATTGCAAATAGACATTATTCATGCACACAAAAAATATTCAAAGATTTTCACCAAGTGGGATTCGAACACGTGACCTCCAACTTAGCAGTCGCAAGTTTTACCGCTACGCCACAGATTGGTTGAATACATCTATTTTTTTATGCTACTGAGGTGGCAGACAAGCACACGTCCCACCAGAAGCGGTCCCCGCAGCCTATGGACGTGTGCAACACCAGGGTCGACCCTAGAGGGGAGGGGTCGAGGAGTTTGTTAGGATGGAGGGGGGGATGGGAGGGGTAAGCTCTGGCTACTCTACTTACCGGCGGGAACACAACACGATAGTTATTATGGCCGCGGTCTTCTGTAGAGCGGAGGTACTACCCCAGTCGGACTGCTCAAATATAACGGAAGAAACCGTCGTGTCTAAATATACAATCAAATTTATAACATTACATAACAAACTCACGCCTATATCCCCGGGGTAGGCAGAGGTGCTAGCACCCACATTTCGCAAAATTCAAATTTGTAACATTTAATAGAATGTATCTTTATAAGAATAATCAAATTCAAACGCCTGACTTTTCCTAATAAACAAAGGAGTACAAAATATTTTATTGTTAACATTTATATTAAACGTTCCTAACAATACGAATACAATTAATATTTTGTCCACAATGCTGTCAAAACGTCTTGATTACTTGTAAGTTTTGCGAAGCGGAATAATTCCATTTCTAACTTTTCTCCGTTGACGAACGGAACGCGAAGCACATTAATTAAAAACCTGTCAAATCCGGTATGGTTTGGTGGTTGAAAAGCCGTCTAAGGGAGAAATTCAGCTGGTCAACTACCTTGTTATTATTTAGATCTAGCTAAGTGCACTATATTATGTGTTTATTTAAAAATGAGCAATATTAATTATATTTGACACGAAAAGAAAAAGGTTTGTCTTCAGTATCGTTCATATAACTAAACCCAACTTTTTTATATCTATGCTAATATTATAAAGAAGTAAAGTTTGTGTTTGTATATTTGTTAAATTGTAAGGGGTAATCTCGGGATCTACTGAACCGATTTTAAAAATTCTTTCACCAATAGAAAGCCACATTATCCGTGAATGTCATAGGCTGAATATCATCACGCTACTGCCCAAGGCAGCGGAGCAATAATCATAAATGTGAACAATTCCGGTAGATTCCCATTCAGTTTAGGAAAACTGATAAATTATGAGAATATTATGTGAGTTAAAAAAGGTGCATCGGGGTTCGAAATACGCCACGGGCGAAGCCGGGGTGGGTCAGCTAGTCACCAATATACAGACACAGCTATTTTACAATTTTATGATTAAAATAAAATTAGGTATATACTTTGTTCTTGATTCATTCGAGTACCGATTCCAGTTGCATCCCAAATGTTTTGAAGCGCAGGCTTCTGCGCTAGGTCTTAAGCATGCCTTAAGCTTGTCTTATACAACTCGCCTTTTCTATATAATTCAGATCTAATACCAACCCCTAAGCATTCTTCTAAAGTGCCAACATTCCTGCTAACCTAAGATAAGGCATGTGAATATTATGCCGCATAGACCTTTTATCATGTTAGTAATAACAAAAACTGACTATTAACTCCAGGAGCGAACGTGTTGTGTAAACGCCCCGAGATTGGGGCCATAAAACACGCGGGATTACTTCTGTCGGCAGTCAATGTTGTTGTATTAATGGATTTACTTGGCGGTGAATAAGGTGGACTGTTACATAGGTACCGTACCGACAGTAAATAAACACGTTAAAATAATTGTGACCGAACTCAACAAATCTGGGTTGTAATGTTTTCAAATAATTTCCTAAAAGAAATCGTATAGCAAACTACTAAATTATAATAGAACCAACTTTTTTTACCTTTGAAAATAGTTTATAGCACTAAATTGCCGATACAAGTTTTGTTTTTTTATAATGTTTAGAGGGTTACCAATTGAGTATAAAAACACAAAATACTGATAAAGTCTGGTGAAGCTTCAGATGCCATCTTGAAAAAAAAGTTGTGCCTGAAAATCTCTAAAACTATGAACTTTATAGGGCAAAAGTCATAGAGGCCAATATCGCAGACAATAAAATTTATAATATTTTTTTATTGTATTTTCGTTTATAAAATTTGTCTCCTGTAATAAATATGTAATGAATTTATATAATTGACTCATTAATTTATATTATAACAAAAAAAAAACAACTTTTTCTAATATTAATTTTTTTATCCCCAGAAATAGGTTTAAATAGGTTCCTGTAGGTCTTGAAATGGACTCAGAATTTTACTGGTACGCAACATATTGATTCTTATATTTTACATCGCTTTTTTCCTGGCCCCAAAGCCGTGCTGTTGACAGCGGAAAATTCAATCAGCTATCCTGAGACACGACCCACATTGTCGCTCCGATGGGTTTTTTGCACCAGATCATAGATGAGCCCATCTCTATGTATCATAGAATCTTAGTTCGTTCGTTCTTTTCGTTCATTCATTCATTCTTTTCGTTCATTCTTGATTTGTTCTTGTTGGCCCCGGGACTATAGGAGGAAGGAAACACGTGCGCTGGTAAAGAATTCCAAGTCCTTATGGTGCGGCAAATAAAAGATCCCTATATTTAATAATACTATATTGAGATTGTTCTTTTGGTTTTATATTGTTGTTTTTGGTTGTTGTTATTTGGTTTTATATTGTTTTAGTAAATACTCAACATCTGTGTCGTAATGTGGCTGAGACTTCCTTAGAAGCCAAGATATACAATTCATGGAAAGGAAAATAAGTCCAAGTTACGAACGCACAAAATCTCTATATCGCTATTTATTGCGGCTCGGTAGAAGTTATACAGCTCTAATAAATATTACGATAACTGCTCAAAGGGTAGCATTCAAAATTATTTATGACAACATCGTTGTGTTCAAATGGTAGTTTTGGAACAGTTCTATGACTCTGAAATTGTACTTTTCTACAAACATTACTCGTGCTTAAGAAATAGTACTGTCTTGATAAAAACTTTGATTGTTGCCTGCGGCTCTACTCGCGAGGAATACTGATCGACAGGAACAAATATAGAAACAATTAACAAACATAGTTCTATACATCCAAACTTTCATACTATAAACAAGGACCGACTGTGGAAGTACCTCCGCCCTACAGAAGACCGCGGCCATAATAACCATCGTGTTGTGTTCCCGCCGGTAAGCAGGGTAGCCAGAGCTCACTGTACCCTTCCTCCCCCTCCCCTTCCTAGCCTTCCCACCCCTTCCCAGCTCTCCTCCTTTCCCTTCAGGGTAGGCAGCGCGTGTGTGACACCTTAGTGTTGCACACGTTCATAGGCCACGGTGACCGATTCCCATCAGGTGGGCCGTGTGCTTGTCTGCCACCTACGTAGTATAAAAAAAAAAAAGTACTATGAAGGCAAAGGATAAAACTGATAATGGGTGCCGGATATATGGGGAATGCGGGCGGGACATGGCCTGCGGGCATGGGGGTAGGGAACAGAGCAAAAATACTATGGCGATAAAAGTATCTACCTACACTGAAGTCGGCAATATGATTAAAATCAACAGACCAGGGTTTCGATTCTGCTAAAGGCAAATCACTGTCATGTCACTGATACTCTAAAACATGCTATTTAATTGTAAACTTTACTTTTGTACAAATAAAGTCTTAAATCAAATTAAAAGAATTCATTAAACTTTTTCATACGCTCTACAAAATATTATTTAATTTTAGACTTCAACTTGATTACAATAAACTCCAAAATTAAATGGTATTTTGTTGAAGATCAGTGGCTTGTTTTAACAGTGCCAGTGTTAAAACAAGCCACTGTCATGCCACTGACTATATCTATACTGACTGACTATATCTAGGCTTACTATATATTCAATCCTAATTTGAAGATAATCATTATACCTACTACTCTATAAAGTTAGTCCAACTGATTGTTCCTTGACAGTGAGCGTTTTATACTAATGAGTTTAATGCCAGTCCTTTTAGTGTTGGAGTATGAAACACTATAACTTAATCTAAGGTTTGGGTAGGAAGTAGTATGTCTATAGCATGGTTGGGACAGTTAACAGTGTTAAAACAAGCCACTGTCATGCCACTGATGCTACAACAAAATACCATTTAATTTTGAAGTTTATTGTAATCAAGTTGAAGTCTAAAATTAAATAATATTTTGTAGAGTGAATGAAAAAGTTTAATGAATTCCGTTCATTTGATTTTAACTGTGTAGCGGCAAATTCTACAATTAAATAGCATTTTTAGAGTGTCAGTGGCTTAACAGTGGTTTGCCTTTAGCAGAATCGAGGCCCAGGAGTAGAAACAGAGTGAAAACGCTACGAGAGTTATGAAAACTATTCCATTACACACTTAGCTGCATGCTTGTTTGCTATCTTAGCAGTAACTACATAAAAGAACGGCATTAGTATTCATACTATGAAATCTTTCAGCTATATTGCTCCTTCGTTGGGGATGTTTCAACGTTGACACAGTCGGCTAGCGACGCAGATATTACCTAATATAAGACGTGTACTGTGTTTTGAATAGGCTACACTACTATAGTAGCTGTTCATTTCTATTTCTAGTTCTACCAAGTGTCCTTTGTAAACACAGTACAATTTTTTTTATATAGGACACGTCGAAATGACTTCACCTTCCCTGGTATGGTAAGCAAAAGGGTAAAGTCTCAGGACTGGGATTAAAGGACTCGGGATTATGATTCATAACCCTCTTTTTCTCTTCCCCACAGTCAGGTAAAAATTAACACTATATAAAATACTAGCGACCCGGGACCCGGCTTCGCCCGGGTGTAAATTCCAGTTTTCCAATAAAATATAGCCTATGACACTCACGAATGACGTGGCTTTCTATTCGTAAAAGAATTTTTTAAATCTGTTCAGTAGATCCCGAAATTACCCCTTACAATTTAACAAATATACAAACACACAAACTTTACCTCTTTATAATATTAGTATAGACTAGCTGTTGCCCGCGGCTCCGCCCGCGTGGACATCGATTTTCGTGTTTTTTTTACTATATCGCATGTTCTAATCAGCCGATTTTACCGTATGTTTGGTTGTAATTGGTTAAGTAGAACCGGAGATACCGGACCAAAAACAACCTAAAAACGAAGCGCGGGCGAAGCAGCGGGTATCAGCTTGTATAAAAAGTAGCCTATATGTTGCCCAGCACTATGAACTCTAATCGTACCAAGTTTGATCAAAATCCCTCCAGTAGTTTTTGATTTTTGCGCGCACAAAAATTTGCGTACAAACAGACAAACAGACAAAAATTCTAAAAATCACTGTTTTGGCATCTATTACATTCATAAAGTCCCCTAATATTTTTTTTTTTATAATATATATCTTCCATGTACAGACACCGATCAGTTACAGATTTATTATATGTATAGAAATAGATAAGAACATCTTTATTCCGTGGATAAGAGCGACATAAATGCATTCTGCACTTGTCAGTTACAACGGTTGACAGCATTACCATAGAGCGACATCTAGTGATACCAGGGTACCTTCATTGCGACGCACGCTGCCCGTACATGGCGACGTGACCTGATTTATTACCCAAGTGAAATATGGCTTCGAATCGAACAATGATTAACTGCCCTATAGACTGACTGTCAATTGATTGTATTTATACAAGTTTATGCTACGCTACCAACTTGTGACGACCTCCGTAGCGTGGGCGTAGAGCATTCAACTGCTACGTCAGACGTCGTGGGTTCGATTCCCGGTCAGTGCAAATAATTATGCATGAATATGTCTATATATATGCGACGTCGTGGGTTCATTTCCCGCTCAGTGCAAATATTTGTATACATGAATATGTCTATATGCATTGGTCGGACGGGGGTATTCTTTGTTCCCACTTGTTCTACTGAACAGTTCTACGGTAGAACAAATGGGGCTTATTTCCCACTAGTTCTACGATATTAGATGTAACAAAAGAGTAGAACTAGTGGGTGATTATCAAAAGCAAAAAAAATACACGGCAATCCTGAAAACGATAGTGCAATGTGTTGGTTTTACGGTTTTGATTACTTTTTATAGTAGAATAGGTACTTCTCTACCATGGCAAAAAAAATTGTTGAGTAATGTCCTCTATTACATAAAAAAAATTAATTACAAAGTGACATTTTATCATCACGGTGACCTGTCCTGAATCGAATTTCACTCGTAAAATATCTTATCCTGCAGTTGTATTTAATATTTGGACTAAAATCGACTTTTTTATGAATAAATTATAATATGACCCATAAAAAAAAACTAATATTGTTTGTTTATCTTATTTCTTATACATTTTATTAAACATTTACTTTTGTCCTGTAAAAAGTTATCATTTCAGTGGATAGTAAGTTTTAGTAGAGTAACTTCGTCAACATAGCGTTCTTGCGCTCCCCGTGCCTTTCCTTACTTTGAATCAGTCCACCTCCGTTCGTTGGAGCGCACAAACGCATCACAACATCATCGTGGATGCCCGCCAAAAAGTAAGTATATCATTTCAGTGATATGGGGACAAAAATAATGTCATTTCAGTAGCCGTTATAACTCGTGTTAGGTTCATTCAATTTATTTCAAAATTGTGGTATAAATTCGCCGTAAGATATGTTTTGTTACAGCAGTGTTGACATTTTAATAATAATTGTAATATCGGAGTTAAATGTAAAAGTTATTACTTTTATCACCTCGGTGTTATCATTTCAGTGGATTCGGTGGACTGTAATACGGATAACAGTCCACCTAAATGAAATTTAAATAAAATCATACGTTTTAGAGATCCTTGAGTCTAAGGTTGAATCATAAAATTTTGCTGAGATAATTCTAGATAATGTAGGTTTTGGTAGTATTAGTTTTCGAAAGTACATAATTGGATTATATAGCCAAACTGTTTGCCATAATTTACGATAACGTGATCTCAACTTAAGATGTTTTAGTTATATTTACGATTAAGTCTTTAACTCTTTTGAACATACTTACATTATTTTTATAATTTTTCTTATTAAATCATTGTGTCGTAAAAATATAATAGTTGATTTAGTACATTTTGAAGTTTTACTTACAAAACACTATTATTATTACCAGTAAAAACAACACTCGTTCCGCAAAAAAATTTACTTTTTACCCGACTGCCGAAGAAAGGAGGGTAATGTTTTTCGAGACTATGTATGTATGTATGTATGTATGTCCATTTCTTTGGCACGGCCTACAGCCTAAACGGCTTGACGAATTCTGACATGCAAGGTATCATTTGATTTGTCGTGATTGTGTGAGTGACACCAGGAATATTAAAATTCCTAAAAAATCAAAATGGCGGACTTATGGCGCCAAAAAGAAAATGTTGAAAATTTGTCTTGCACGCTCTACAGCCTGAACGGCTTGACGGATTTTGACAACTAAGGTGTTGTTTGATTCGTCGTGATTGTGGGACTGACACCAGGTATATTAAAATTTCTAGAAAATCAAAATGGCGGATTTTTGGAGCCACAAATATTTGATCGCGATGGATGCAAAAACTGCTGAACGGATTTCAATGCGGTTTTATTTGTTTTAAAGGCCTTGGTCAGACTTAAAATCTTACGATTGTTTGATTGCAATCGGTTGAGTAGAACCGGAGATATGAGCAAAAATATAATACTAATCTATATATACTAATATACTAATATAATACTACTCACTACTTGAACATTATTAACTCCATAAAAGATTTATTTGCACTTTATTACTATCCGGGCAGCTATGTAAATAACTAAAAAAATAATGGATCCCGACTGTTCAGTTGTTATGTTTCTAGACCACCGGACATAAATATAAGTGCTTGTTTTTTTCTTTTCAGTTTTTAAGCAGTCGGGTTTTTGATTTTTAATTTTTTTTTTTTATTTCTCTAATATAATAGTTTGATCTTATATTTAATAAATATCACAAATATAGTCTAGTGATATCTCTATGGAATTTATTTAGATTCGTTTCAGACAATCTACGGAATCCTCCTAAAAATAAATGACGTCCTTAGCTGTATCATTTCAGTGGGCTAATTTCATTCCGGTGCACAGTTTAGTCATTTCGGTGGACGATTTATCATATCAGTGGACACTTTTCATTTCGATGGACTCCTAAAAATTCAATCTTAAATATTTCGGTAAGTTTTGATGTTACATGATGTCCACTCACGCATATGTTACAAATAAGATTAAAGTTTATTTTCGTTATAAAATATCTTAACAAACATTGTTATAAAAAAATCTCACCGAAATGATACAAAAAAATCACTTGTTGAAAATGACCCTAGTGGGAGCCTCTATTCACACGAGTTCTGCCAGTTCCCTCACCCTTAAGAATCCCATATTGCAGACGCTAGGCTAAAAAAAAAACCACACGATGGGATCATTTTTTTTATACACTTAGGTGGCAGACAAGCACACGGCCCACCTGATGGGAAGCGGTCACCGTGGCCTACGGACGCGTGCAACACCAGGGGCATCACACTCGCGCTGCCGACCCCGCAAAAACCTTCTAATGCCCTTCTTGAAGAACCCCATATTGTAGACGCTAGGGAAAACCACGGCAGGGAGATCATTCCACAGCCTAAGCGTGCGCGGAATAAAATTCCTTTCAAACCTTACAGTGCGCACTGCAGGTGGATGCAATGTGTGAGGATGAATTGACAGCCTCTGTGGCGTAGCGGTAGTGCATGCGACTGCTACGCAGGGGTGCGGGTTCGATTCCCGCTCAGTGCAAATATTTGTATGCATGAATATGTCTATTTGCATTGGTCTGGGTGTTTCTATGTATAATAAGTATGTATTTACAAAAAAAAAAGTATATAAGTATGTTTATCAGCATTCTAGAACCCATAACACAAGCTAGTTAAACTATGCTTACTTTGGGTCTAGGGAGCGATGTGTAGAATATCGTAGAGTATTTATTCTATTTATTTATTTATTCCCTGCCTGTGGGAGCGGTGCGATGATAAAAAGTGGCCGTGGGCATCATGTCCATCTACAGTCTTAGCGTGTGTGGAATGAAAATAATATTTCCAAGACTATTATGGCAATGTACTAAAACAAAAAATCTACCGCAAAAGAGTGCCGCAGATGGTAGGTCGGTAAAACACCTCTCTGCAAAGCCCCAGCCGCCATTTAGTGGAATATTATCTTTAAAATTGGTTCCGTGGTGATTCGCCACGAAATGGTGGCCATTTGTAGTCTTATCACAAAGCTACGCCATGCAATATAATTCTGTTATAACGCTCATTCCTTATTTTGGCGTATTTTGAACACGCTTTTGTAAATAAACCTATATGGTTGTAAGGATGTCTAATATAAAAAAATACATTTTGTGAGTATGGATGTTTGTTGGTCTTACCCGCAAAAATTGTTATACGATTCTGGCTGAAATTTGGTACAGGTCATCTATAGTATAGGGGAAATTATAGTGTTTTGAATAACACATAAATAAGCGTAGAGACTATAAATTTTACATGTACCAAATTTCGTCAACGTTAATTTTTGCGCTTTTTGTTAATTCCAAAAAAGTATTTTTTAACATTTTGTAACATGACCCAAGTATTTTTTTAAATATCTGCAATGTATACAGACACAACTAATCTACTATTCTTAACCGACTTCAAAAAGGAGGTATTTCTCGTTTCGACTGTATTTTTTTATGTTTGTTACCTTAGAACTTCCGAGTAGGTGAAACGATTTTGATGATTCCTTTATTAGAAAGCTGGCGCTTTTCGTGTGGTCCTATATCAATTTGATTTCGTTGAGGTCGGATTTTATTGTAAGTAATTATATAATAGTACCTATCTGGGTAATTTTTTTTATTGACAATAGGCTACTATTGCTAATAAAATAACTTTACCTTTAGCTTACCATCAGGCGAGGTGAAGTCATATTGACGTGACCGACATAAAAAAAAATTCTAGTCTACATTTCCCTCTTAACCCTCCCAAACGTGCTTAAAATACAAAACAAAATCTGTCAGTCAATCTTTATCCATTGTATTTACCACAAAGTAGTTAGCCGTATCAATTCCGGCGTCATTTCCAAATTTGCCGTTCCCGGAGCGGGCGTTCCCGGAAATTGGGCCCGTGGGTTCGTGTAGCACATCGTTTGAACAAAACGATAATCAATATTTTCATTGAATATTGCGAATACCCTCGAGATACGAGTATTAATGCAACAGACGTAACTTGATATAACAATAGATATAATAGATTGTGGAATTTATATGTGCTAATCACATGATTTACCATCTGCTGACGGTGAAGGAAAAACATCGTGAGGAAACCCACATGTCCTAGAAAAAATTCTAAGGACATGTCCGAGCCACTAACCTGCATCAGGCCAGCGTGTGTGGATTAAGGTGTAAACCCTCTCAGCTCTCTCGTTAGAGGAGAGGAGACCCGTGCCCAGCAGTGGGACATAAATGGATTCAGGAATAATTTTATCTATCCTTAGCTGCTTGATTCAGTAATGCCACGTTTTCAAAATGCGACGGCCTCTGTGGCGTAGCGGTAGTGCATGCGACTGCTACGTAGGGGGCGCGGGTTCGATTCCCGCTCAGTGCAAATATTAGTATGCATGAATAAGTCTATTTGCATTGGTCTGGATGTTTCTATGTATAATAAGTATGTATTTACAAAAAAAAAGTATATAAGTATGTTTATCAGCATTCTAGAACCTATAACACAAGCTAGTTAAACTAAGCTTACTTTGGGTCTAGGGTGTGCTGTGTAGAATGTTGTAGAATATTTAGAATATTTAGAAGGGAAAATGGAAAAGCTTTTTGGCTACGATCTGTCAGAAAGCGACTTACAGCATCACGCTAACTATTTCAGCTTCTATATTATTATGAACTGTATTTTTATTACGACCAGAGAGCAATTTTCATTAAATAGTAGTTGTTTTTTTAATCCTATGGAAACGCTAAGTACAAGCCCAATTTAAGTATTGTTTATTACTTTTTACGAGTGTATTTTACTTTTTCGAATATTTTGTCTGTATCACTATTTTAACAATGGTGTATTTAGTGGGGACCCCCTTCATGAGACTATCTTCAGCTTTCCATTAGGCGAGATGAAGTCATATTGACGTGACCGATATAAAAAACTATACCTATAGCTTACCATCAGGCGAGGTGAAGTCAAATTGACGTGACCGTTATGAAAAAATAATTTTAAAAAATAATCCACCTTAAAACTCTAAAACACTCTCCTAAGTTAGCACACTATACGAAAATACTTCTTAATCATAATTTAACCTGCATATCTAATATCTAAGTTGTTAAACTATTGTCGCTTCGTTCCCTAATTGAGAACGCTTACGCTCGCCCATCACATACAAGGCAATATACGCTCACCTAGCTAATTTAAACTGCGATAATTACCAACATAATTAAGAACATGCTTCCTATACTTATACAGACGGGCAACTTTAAGTGGTCGAGATAGATAGGCAGTTGGTTTTTAACACGCTTTTATTACCTTGATAATAGAATCTTTGAACTTGATTTGGAACACAACAAAATTAAATTAATTTTGTCTTCTATTATGTGAAAATCGTGTTAAGTTGTTTACTTTTTAATTTTTATTTAATACTAGCTGAGCCAGCCCGGCTTCGCCCGTGGCGTATTTCGAACCCCGATGCACCCTTTTTAACTCACATAATATGCTCATAATTTATCAGTTTTCCTAAAATGTATGGGAATCTACCGGAATTGTTCACATTTATGATTATTGCTCCGCTCCCTTGGGCAGTAGCGTGATGATATTCAGCCTATGACATTCACGGATAATGTGGCTTTCTATTGGTGAAAGAATTTTTAAAATCGGTTCAGTAGATCCCGAGATTACCCCTTACAATTTTACAAATATACAAACACACAAACTTTACTTCTTTATAATATTAGTATAGAAGTACTTATAGATTTATGCTCACACACGTCATATTACTGCTAATGTATGAGAAGATAGCCAAACAGACCCCACCTGCTCCCCACTGTGCCCTCTGCTAGTCAAAGGGATACGTGGAGAGCCTACGACCAGCCCTCTAGAGCCCCACTCCCGCCTTCTTGTTTCCGCACGGAAAAAAGAAGGCAGTGCGAGTAAGAGGCGCTGCCGTCTTCTTTGCCCGGGTACACCGCATGGAGGTTTGGCCCGCACCTAATCGTGTGTTTCCCGATTAAAAGTTGCCAGTCTACAAAACCCATTAAAATACACATCTATTTCCTGCCAAAACTAATTATGTCTGACACTAAAGTACGGCATCATGCGTTGAAAACACGAGTCGATATCGAGCAGAAATTCACTTGAAATTAATGGAGAACGGAAGTTAATTACCTTAATCTAAACCTCTTGTGTTTAGATTAATTTACACCGGCTTTTAGTGTGCTTAAGATCTGTTATGAGCGTAAATACTACTAATTAATTAATCAAAATGGTATTCGAGCAGACGGGCGACGACTTAAAATGGTATTCAACATTTTGTCTTAATTAATTATTGTACCGTAACATCTTTAAATACATCTATATAAATAAATAAAATTTGAGTTTCTGTTTGTAATATAAAAATAAACGTTTTTTACTAAATGTATTTGGATGTACACACGGTACGTATACAAAAACATTTTTTTAAATTTTTGTCTGATGGTGTCGGTTTGTTCTGGCTAATCTCTAAAACGGCTAGACAGATTTTCACGGGACTTTCACTGGCAGATAACTGAAGTAACAATAAATAACTTAGACAATTTTAATTTTGGAAAAAGAATTAGCGTCCTAGTTGATAATAGTACCTACAAAATAAAACTAAATATAAAATACATAACGAAATTCCTCCGCAATGAAGGCCTAATTACTGCTAAGCCTAATTAATGCCTAATAATTAATTAATTAGGTACTATTCTGTTAGTTATCCGCTCTGTAATCACATATTAACGCAATGTTGGGTTATTATCACGTAGGTAATAGAATAATTTACTTTAAGACCATCTACTCGAACAGACCCAAGTCACGTAATACTATAACCTACGTAAATTTGGGTTATGCACTCGGATTTTCTCGTTTATCAATTTATTCCCTTCGGGGTAGGCAACGCGTGTGTGACACCCCTGCTGTTGCACACATCCATAGGCCACGGTAACCGCTTCCCATCAGGTGGGCCGTGTGCTTGTCTGCCACCTACGTAGTATAAAAAATATTTCCATTTCTAATTAACCGATAGTGATCAAACATGCGTAAGATTTTAAATCTGACCAAGATCTTTTAAACAAAAAAACTACATCAAAATCCGTTCAATAGTTGTCTTACTGTAAACTGCTAAGTAGGTTTTGATATAAAATTATAATATCGATAGCTATGTGCTGTGCATACTCCACACATAGCTATATTCATAATTAAAAAAAAATCAGGAATATCGGTCCACCCGGTGTCGAATTTTCCCATTTCTGACTTTTTTATGTCAGTCACGTCGATATGACTTCACCTCGCCTGATGGTAAGCTAAAGGTAAAGTCTCTGGAATGGGAGTCATCATTGCAAACACCTTACACGACTTTGTATAGTCAACGGCAAAAGTCCTTTCCATCAACGAACGACCAGAAGAACAGCGACGCGACACCGCTTTATGGTCGATATTCCACTCATACGCACGAAACGCTTTGCGGATACATTCATTATGCGTACAGCTAACGAGTGGAATTACCTGCCCGAGTCTGTGTCTCCAGAAAGCTATAACCTGGGAATATTCAAGTCACGAGTGAATAGGATCCTTCTAGGCAAGCGTGATTCATCGTAGACCACATCGTCACTTACCATCAGGTGAGAAAGTGGTCAAACGTAAGCCTATCTTGAATAAAAAAAAGTCTATGATGATTGCACAGATTAGAAACTTAAAAATTCGAATGAAAATAGATCTAAATTGCATCAAAGTTTAAAGGTAGTTTAATAGCGCCAAGCAACTAAACATCAATTTCATTAAGGACCCATAAGTTAGTTTACTCAAAACTACTGTACAAAATCTGAAAATTATCGTAGACCTTTGACGCTGACTGTAGGTACTATCGAGTACAAAATAGTTATTAAAACAAAAAAAATGTCCTGTTAACCACCCAATAATCTATAATTAATTGTCCAATAACTTATACTAAACGCAGTAATAACCTCTGGAGAAATCCACTACCGCATAACTTGAGGAATTCAATCAACTCCTTCATTCAAGCCCCAGGAGGATCCTGTCGAGCTAAGACGTGCGCCAATTACAACGGAGCCTTTCTAACTATGTACTATTCACGACAATGTTGGGCCATTAAGTAAGCGGTAATTCGCTAGGTGTATAACTTTCTTATGATGATGTTAGGTATAGCAATTTCAATAAATAAATAATAAATACGACATTCTACACATCGCTCCCTAGACCCAATGTAAGCTTAGTTTCACTAGCTTGTGTTATGGGTTTTAGAATGCTGATAAACATACTTATATACTTTTTTTTGTAAATACATACTTATTATACATAAAAACACCCAGACCAATGCAAATAGACATATTCATGCATACAAATATTTGCATTGAGCGGGAATCGAACCCGCGCCCTCTGCGTAGCAGTCGCATGCGCTACCGCTACGCCACAGAGGCCGTCCATATACGGAGAGGGGATTTTCAATAACATAAAATGAACTTTTAACGCAGTCGTGCCATTAAAATTTCCTAAACGCTTTTGTGACAATTGATAATAACATTCGAAAATTCAAAATAACATTTTTCTCTATAGATCTGGGGCCGCAGTCTCAACATTTATCGCTACGACTTTGCTACCGAAATTTCAAGCTAAGATAGCGACAAACCTCGGTTGCAGTAACGATTCTTGCATCAACGGTAGTCTGTCAATTGGGATGGTCAGCAATATGGAGATACCGATAAAGCGTTAAGTTTGCGATGATATTTGTTAAGATACCGACAAAAATCGTTAGTTTGGCAAGTAGAGACTACCAAATATCGTTATGTTTGCGTCGCTACGAGTTAGCAAACGAATTCGGTAGCTAAAGCGTTACAATTAATGTCGAGACTACCACCCCCAAAAAAGCTTCTCGAAAGTCGAGATAAAAGAAACTTGCTGAAAAGTGTATTTAAATTGTGAACGATGTATTCTTTGCTAACACTATTCGAGAACGTTTACTCTTTTTAGATAACACGGTTGGTATTCTGTAAATATTCGTACATCACATCGGCTGTCATTAAGTAATTAGTATACCCGTTTGACACTAAGTATGTAAGTAGTATCCGGGTATAAAAAATCAAAATAAATAACTGGAACTGCTTTGCTACTATTTTGGGACTTTACCGTTCATGTTGTCTCTGCCTACCCCAATAGCAAAATGCGTGATTTGTATGCATGTTTGTATATAACGTTCATAGGTATACCTACTCACAATTTGTACCTCTGATTCGTATTGCTATGTTTAATATTATATAGGTATTATTATTAAAACCGCTTAAAATGAATTACGGCAACTCACTCTCAATTTTGCTGATCTATCAATTTGAATGCTGACCATAAATGTTCAAGTTCATTGAACCGGCATAATATATCGTTGATTTAGGAAGTGCTAGATTCGCTTGCGTACACACCATCTATCATACTCATTATTTATTCAACCACCAATCTCATGGCCTCAAATTTGCTTGCAAATAGTATCAAGTGACGTCAACTGTCACGTCAGTGTCCCTAATTTGACATATGTTTGACAGCGATGATTTATGGGAGTACAATCGTGAGGACAATATAATTTGCTGTCACCATGAATTATGTTCGATACTAGTCTATGCCCGCGGATCCGCCTACGCGGATGTCGGTTTTCCCTTTTTTCTGACTATATTTTCGGTTCTACTCAACCGATTATGATCCATTTGGATAGTCGGGATCCATTGAAAAATTAGATTGACTGTCGAATAATGGATCCCGACTGTTTAGTTGTTATGTTTCTAGACCACAGGACATCTAAGTGCTTGTTTTTTTTTTCTTTTTAGTGTTTTACGCAGTCGGGTTTTTTGATTTTTTAAATTATTTGCTTCATTATAAACTAATCTTCTAAAAACTAACCTTTACGATTTACGTTCACGAAAAACTATTGTTTTTTTTATTCGGTAGCAAGTGGGCTGGCTCTAGTGCCTTCAGTTGTATTCTTCAACGCGTTCTATCCACAAGTTTTATACATTCATGATTAGCATAGGCGGATTATTTCCTCACTGTCTTTAAACGCCTCACCGCGCCGTCTGTTCAAGTTCGATCACGTACTCCCAACTTTGTGAACTTCATACGCGTGTTGGAAATTAATGATCACAACCTTTAACCGACAAGGAAAACCAAATCTGCAAATCAAAAGTTCTACAGAACGTTCTCGAAAGTTTATCCGATAATCCGCTTGTGAGGTCGTTTGCCCCGCTAGTCTACTAAACATGATGAGAGGAAGCCTTTACCTTTCCTATTGTTAAAATAAATAAATTAATATTCTATACGTGGTACAATTTGATGGCACAAATGAAATGTGACAATACAGAAAAAAAGAGAAATAATACCGGTTATTAGCAAAAATATTATATTTATTCACCTCCGAAATTCAATGGCATAAATTATAAAATATGAGTACATTTTTATAGTGTTAGTTCGGCCATGTTTGTTGTGTTGCAAGAAAGTGTTTTTTAGTTAGATTCCGCCCGTAAATAGTGATTTAGAGAAATAAATAAATAATACGAAGCAATATTTTAAAAATGGAATAGTGAAAAATGAAAACTACATTGCCCAGCTATTTTTTCAAGTAGTGTACAATATTATCGGGCCCAAGGTCCATACATTTTGAGAAACATCTCCTTTGCCTCAAATTGGGCCCTGTGCACCTGGCGAAAAACTCCCCATAGTAATCCAACCTCGGTTGGATTGCGTTCAGGGTTCAGCAGGTGCATAGCCGGGCTTGAGGTGATGGTTGTCGTAGCGCTTGGGACCAATGGGTATTGGCATAGTCTAAACCAATATCTGCGCTTTGTCACGCAGTGCTGTGACGATAATCACCTCTTCTTTCATGAGGCCGTCAAATTGAGGGCCACCATTATGCCACTGTTGGTGTATGTTATGGGGACCACCTTCCTGAGACCTTTAGCTTACCATCAGGTGAGGTGAAGACATATTGACGTGATTGACATTAAAAATAATATTCTATGACATTCTACACAGCGCTCTTTAGACTCAAAGTAGCTTAACTAGCTTGCGTTATGGGTTCTAAAATTCGGATAAACATACTTGCCTATAATTTTTTTTTTGTGAATACATACATATTATACACAGAAACACCACCTTTTGACGTTTTGTAAGTACCGCTTAAAATGGTCTATACAAAATATGTGATTTTTGTTTTTTGACTTTTGACCGGTCTGGGTCAAAAGTCAAAAGTCAATATTGCAAATATTCATAATATATTCATGCACACAAATATTTGCACTGAGCGGGAATCGAACCCACGACCTTTGAATTAGCAGTCAAACGCTCCATGCCACAGAGGAATTTAATAAATTAAATACATCCACGCGATTTTATTCGCAAAATTCCTGATCCCGTGGGAATATCGGGATAAATACTACCCTATAATAATTATCATAATTTATTCCAGATCCAGACGGGACAGACCAGAAGGTGTCTATAATGCTGAATGGGGAGGAATCAGAAATGTACTTCGTTAATTGCACTACAGTTAAGGTAATTATTCGTTTCGGATTATTCCTTTAGTGACTGAAGAATTAGATACCCTAATTACTTTTATAGAATGATAGGATCGAATTTTTGGACTTTACCTGGAGGATTTTTTTATACAACTTAGGTGGCAGGCAAGCACACGGCCCACCTGACGGGAAGCGGTCACCGTGGCCTATGGACGTGTGCAACAAACACTAAGGGTGTCACGCGCTGCCTACCCTGAAGGGTAGGGTAGAGGGCTTTCATATTATGTTTTAAAAATTAACAATTCTGCATTCAATTCCGATTAATGAGAGTGTGTTCAATAAATGCATTTTCCTCCTTTCTGTCTCTCTTTTTATTACAAGCTTTTATTTAGTTTCACCTGTCCTGTTGTCTGAAATCAAATTTTGCAAGCCATTTTTCGATTACTTCTGGCTATCCGATTGAGCTGAAATTTGGCATACCTACTTAAATAATAAAAGCTTGTTTTTGAAAAGGTTTTTTTTAAACAGCAGTTTGTTTCACTAGTACTTAAAAAAAACAACTCGTGTACAACAGATGTAGAACACGACACATAAAAGAAACTAACTTGAAACTAAGGTTTTACCACGGTTTTTGACGGGCTCTGTGGCGTAGCGGTAGTGCATGCGACTGCTACGCAGGGCGCGCGGGTTCGATTCCCGCTCAGTGCAAATATTTGTATGCATGAATATGTCTATTTGCATTGGTCTGGGTGTTTCTATGTATAATAAGTATGTATTTACAACAAAAAAAAAGTATATAAGTATGTTTATCAGCATTCTAGCACCCATAACACAAGCTAGTTAAACTATGCTTACTTTGGGTCTAGGGAGCGTTGTGTAGAATGTCGTAGAATATTTAATTTAATTTAATTTATTTAATTTAACCACTCTTTACAGGAAGAAATAGAACGAGCTGAACCCCCAGATGCCTTCGTAGTAATATACTCGGTGGTGGATAAGGCGTCCTTCACGAAGGCTGAGCAGGAACTGATCAAGCTGATAGACTGTGACATGCTACGCTCCAGGCCGGCCCTTCTAGTTGCTAACAAAATCGACCTGGCAAGGAGTCGAGCTGTGTCCACTCAAGGTGAGTGACAAGACATTTTCCTCCTAACCCTCCTTGGTAAACTTCTGTTAGGAATGGTTTCACGTCGGTAGTGAACCCGGGACCTCGCGATCGTAAGGCCGGCACCATAACCACTGAGCTACAGACGCTTCAGTCTTTAAAATCTATACTAATATTATAAAGAAGTAAAGTTTGTGTGTTTGTATATTTGTTAAATTGTAAGGGGTAATCTCGGAATCTACTGAACCGACTTTAAAATTCTTTCACCAATAGAAAGCCACATTATCCGTGAATGTCATAGGCTGAATATCATCAGGCAGCGGAGCAATAATCATAAATGTGAACAATTCCGGTAGATTCCCATACATTTTAGGAAAACTGATAAATAATGAGCATATTAGGTATGTGAGTTAAAAAGGGTGCATCGGGGTTCGAAATACGCCACGGGCGAAGCCGGGGTGGGTCAGCTAGTTAGCAATAAAAAGGATCCCTCGCCTTGGCAGAAGCAGGCCAAGGGGGATGTCGCATCTTTTTACAAGGCAAAAAAGAAGACTTCACCTCCTAGGTATCCGTTGGTCGCCAACGTTTGTAGCCAAGGTCTATCGGGGTCTCAACGATATCCTTGCTAGAAAACCCTTGGTTGCCTGGCAACCTGTAGTTTTCGAGTGGATATGCCAGTTTAAGTCTGACATTTCCACCTGATAGTTCTTTAAGTCCGAATATCGTGAAGACCGTTATACCAAGGGGTTTCCCCGCGCAAAAGAATGGCATTTAAAAGGATTGCATTCTCGTAGACTTTATACCAATTACATTGGGAACATCACAATCCAATTGTGATGTTTGCAATGCAATTGATATACAATAAATACAATGCATAATTCATTATTCGAAACACGGTAGGTATGTATAAACGCAAATAATAATTTAAGTGTCTTATGACAATATCAATAAATCACACATTTTTCATGTTTGTAAATTCAAACTAAACTTTTTTATTTGCAAATTCGATTCGACTAATCCGTTTGAATTGAGAATATAGTTTCGTGCAGAAATGCAGATTAAGTTTGAATTCAAAATGGTAACCACTTTGAACTAAACTTACTACCTCTTGCCGAAACAGTAACTTGCCTCAACCCTTATTATAATATAATTTCGGAAACTTGATTAGGTACTTGTTCATGTAAGCCATAATAAAGCCCACATCTTACTGACACGTGTAACTAGGAGCTATCCATTCCGCTTTCGTTAACAAGAACTTTATCCGGATATAATGATGTAATTTATCTCACAAAATTACTTTCCGTTCGATACAATACGGTGGCTTAGTCGTAACTTATTGCGGTGGCTTACTCACGTTTAGATACTTAATTATAAGGTGACTTTATATGGAAAGAAATTCTATTATATAAAGCATTATGAGCGGTAGTGAACGCGGCCGCTGCGCAGAAGGCGCGGGTTCGATCCCCGCTCAGTGCAAATATTTGTATGCATTGGTCTGGTCGTGCCTCGGAGAGCACGTTAAGCCGTCGGTCCCGGTTGCCATACAAAACATCTATGGCAGTCGTTACGGGTAGCTGGAGCCCTAAAAAGTCCAACAACAACGATCTACCTGCAATGCTTCGATATCGCCTCGTGAAGGTCAGATGGCAGTCGCTTCACGGAAAATATCGAGGTCCAGCCAAATCCGCAGTTAAGACTGGTAAAGCGGACCCCAGACTCCTGTGCCAGACTCCGAGGTGAAAAGCTTTGGATACGACTGGGATTAACGCTAGGTTGAAGAAGAAGATGTGAAGGTTACAATAGCCTAGCTAATCCACCCGTATGAATTTCGGTTATCGCAACTTTTAAGTCTAACCAAGATCATTCATCAGCCACATGAACCGATGTGACGAAACACGCTGCGGTTTTAGTCGGTTCGATTCCGATCACACCGTTAGCCGGAGCTAACGTATAAAAATTATCACCTCGACGGATCGAGGTGAAGCTGTTTAATTTTTATGATCCTAAATTATCAAACGAACCAGAATTAATCAAAGAATTTACTGGAAAAATGAACAAACTATATTATTAACACAGTATAGGGGTATTATTTATTTACGCAAACATACCTATTTGTTAATTCATTTTTAATCTTGATACTTTTATATAGTTTTACTAATCTAAAACATATTACGTTTAGATAGTTCTTGCTAATCTTGATTAAATACAATTTAATCCAGCTCATTATTTTACCGCGGATTAATATTGATTTCCCTCGGGCTTCTGCATAAGCTACCTACTTTACCAAAGAGATTTTATCATAAATGTAGGTAATGTTATATACTTTGATGTATGGATTATCTACAGTGTAGCTTAGCTAGTATTTTTTACATCACATTACATTACGGATGGCAAAAAAGTTTAAATTACATCAACTTTTAAAAGTTTAATAAATGGGAAATTGATATACCTAACTGTTACAAAATTCAAAGGGGTAATGATTTAATACCACATATAAAAGTGTTACAGTTTGATTCTGTAACTGTTTCATAGTTGTAACCTTTATATGCTGTACAATACAAATAAAAGGATAAACCACATATAAAAGTGTTACAGTTTGATTCTGTACCTAACTGTTTCATATTTGTAACCTTTATATGCTGTACAATACAAATAAAAGGATAAACCACATATAAAAGTGTTACACTTTGGTTCTGTAACTGTTTCATAGGTTGTAACCTTTATATACTGTACTTACAAATAAAAGGATAAACCACATATAAAAGTGTTACACTTTGATTCTGTAACTGTTTCATAGTTGTAACCTTTATATGCTGTACAATACAAATACTATAATATCTGATGCTGTAACCATATTCTCGACATAAAACTGAATTTGAATTTGAATAAGTCTGTAGTTAACTTTTATGAATGGGTATCATTATGTATTTATTATTTTAAATGTTAATGTTCGATTATTATTTCGCAAACATTATGCATTCTAACCCCGCATCAAGTTTGCAATACAAGCCCGTTATAAGCTCAAACAGAATGTTGATCTTGCTAGACTCTCACTAAGTAAACTTAAATTATTAAGATGCTCTCAATCTAGGTATATCTAAAATGCATCATGGAATTCCTCCGTATCAAGTGCCTCTTGTGGTAATGTACCAAGATGACTGGTAGCATTGCCACGTTGTTGACAACGTTTATTCTCTGTGCTATATTCAAAATTAATCAGAAGTAACTTAGAGTTGAAATATAATAGATCCATTACAATTACTGCAGGATTATTCTCCAAATAGCACTATTAGCCTACGCCCGGGACTCCGCCCGCGTGAACATCGATTTTTGCGTTTTTGGACTCTATCTCCGGCTCTACTTAACCGATTGTGACCAAACATACGTAGGATTTTAAGTCTGACCGAGACCTATCAAACTAAAAAACTCATCAAAATTCGTTTATGTGTTTTTGCAAAAACTAAAAAAAATCGTGTTCAGTATCGTTCATGTAACATTACCCAAGTTTTTTTAAATATCTTCAATGTACAGACAACCACTTTACAATTTTATAATAGTCTTAGATCTACTACACACTATCTTTACTATTTTTTTTTCTTTCAACAGATGGCAAATGTCTCGCGTGCACTTACAAGGCAAAATTCATAGAAGTATCTGTCGGCATTAACCACAACGTAGACGAACTGGTCGTAGGCATCCTGAACCAGATACGGCTAAAACGGCAGCAGTACTCCGCTGAAGGTGGAAGGGAATCGTCACCAGCGCACTGGTACAAATCCAGAGGGGTCGTCAGAGCCAGTATGAAGGCGAGACAGATGTTCACCTGGATATTTGGCAAGGAAGATTCTAAGTTCAAAAACTGTGAGAATCTTCATGTCCTGTGAGTGGAAAATGACGGACCAGTGTTCGTCTAAGATTGACACTTGACACTTGACACTTGAGTGACAGCAGTATTGTGACTTTAGTTAGTGTATTGTTTGTTTATAAATGTGAAAATTGCGCAGCTGTTTATGGTGTTCGATATTTAAATAGCTGAACTTTTCGATAATTTAAGATTCTAACATAGTACGCACACTGGGCGACAGGCGACAGCGAAAGCTCGGCGTCTAGACACGACGACAAGCTACGGCCGAGAATTTCATGTAATTTTGTTTTAAGTGGACACTTGGCGTCAGAGACGCTGAGTCGCGACGACAAGCTAGCGAGTCGCTGGGGGATCACCGCGTCTCGTGGCGCTATGAAATTGTCGTCCGCAACCTGTCGTCGCGTCTAGACGCCGAGGAACCTATCGCTGTCACCTGTCGCCAAGTTTGCGCCTAGGTTTAAGGTTACCAATCGATCGATCGTCAATCGTAGCCATTGATTGGTGTTCTTCGAATTAATATCTAATGACGTAACCAGCTGTGTTAACAACCAAAAAAAAAAGCCAAATATAAAATTGGTATTTACTAGTCGTTACGTGCCAATTTGAGAGAATTTAATACCATTAAAATAGTTAAGTTTGTATGTATTTAGGATTTATAATATACTATAATTAAGACATCAGTATTTTCCCAAATACTTTTAAAAATATCATCAATATGACGTATCAGCAATATATAAAAATAAGTGATAATAATATATCATGTAGACTATATATTAAGAAAATAAATATTCAAATATTATTGGACCATACGTATCTATATCCCTTTGAATGTATCAAAATGTTCTATGTCTAAAGATAATATAGATTAATATATAATACACATACACCAATTTATTATATATATGTAATTAATCTATATAAAGATATAACAATTAGAGACTTATTTTAAGTCTTGGTTTAAGTAAAGCCAAAATATTGCATAAAGCGTTATACAGGGAAGTATATTAACACCTTAGCCTGTTCAAGTTTGGAGCTATAGTAATACGTAATGATCTTATTGCAGGCAAAATAAATAGAAACGATGCTGAGAAGATAGTACTAGTGACTAATGTTTCTGAAAACACCTTCCCAGATATAGTTATTCAGAAACTATTGATTGACTTAAATGCTATTACTTCTTAGATTAAAGTAAATAAAGATTAAATAACCAGTAAGTATTGACCGTTGAATGAAGATGAAATAAGACCATTCGTTATGAAGAGAAGAGAATATATTCAAAAGTATAATGTGAGAGATGATAATAATGGCGAAATAGTACGAAATGTGACTAGCTCATTAGATAGAACGCACACATAAGTGAAACATCTTGTTGGTGAAAACAATACCATCAATATTCACATGAACATTAAATCAGTAGATTCATCTTTAGAGAAGATTGTGGGAGATAATAATAATGGTGAAATGGTACGAAATGTAACTAGCTCATTAGATAGGACGAACACAAAAGTAAAATATCTTGTTGGTGAAAACAATACCATCAATATTCACATGAACATTAAATCAGTAGATTCATCTGTAGAGAAGATTGTGAGAGATAATAATAATGGTGAAATGGTACGAAATGTAACTAGCTCATTAGATAGGACGAACACAAAAGTAAAATATCTTGTTGGTGAAAACAATACCATCAATATTCACGTGCACATTAAATCAGTAGATTCATCTGTAGAGGAGATTGTGGAAGATAATAATAATGGTGAAATGGTACGAATGTAACTAGCTCATTAGATAGGACGAACACTTCAGTGAAACATCTTATAGGTGACAACAAAGACATCAATATTCACGTGAACAATAAATCAATAGATTCATCTGTAGAGAAGATTAATCAGATGGATAAAACACATTCACTGATTAGTGATAAAAGAGTAGCAAAATATTCTACGAGAGGTTTGCAGAAATTGTCAAGGAAGATGATGATCTCAATGCTCTGACTTTACTTAGACTACGAATCTATAATAGGAAGTTAATTTAAACTACTGTTACTCACCTAATGTCCAACACGTTTGAACCATTTGTTGAAATTCAAATTGATCCAGGGTCCATTGTATTCCTTCCATCCATGCCAAAACCTACTCATTTATCGTAAAAACTATTTATAGCATCTAAACTTAAATCTATAAGGTATAAATTTAAGGAATTGAAATTAAGTGGAAAAACTGTAACGCCTAAACGCTAATCATCTAAATTAAAATACTTGTTATTAATAAGTAATTTATCTTGATTTACATTTATATACCCATTTCTAACTTTATCTTTGAGTTTCTGTGTTATAGTCTTTCAGTATATAATGTTGCAGTCAAAACTCTTAACCTTTCAAAAGTACTTTTAACTAGCAAAATCTGTCGAAAGTATTTTTAACCGTAAGCTTGCAGTCAAAACTCTTAACCAGTCAAAAGTAGTTTTAACTAAATAAAATAGGCAAAAGCAATTTTAATTTTTTCTATCTTATCTTACTCTGAGTCGGGGTGTTGAAAACAACGTTAAAAGTACTTTTGACTGGTTATGAGTTTTGACTGCAAGCTTACAGTTAAAAGTACTTTTGACTGATATTGCTAGGTAAAAGTACTTTTGACTGGTAAGGAGTTTTGACGGCAACATAAACACAATTACTTTGGGTATTCCAGTAGAACGGTTCAAATTGCAACTCACCTGTACGCTTATTGCCAATTCTCTACTATTCCCCAATTTCATTTGAATAAACACATCTATATCCTATTTATACCTAAAAGTAATTTATAGAAATGTATATAATCAATGCGAATGCACTTAAGGATTTGATGTTGTATTGAATATTATAGTAAGTGATACATTTATACATGTTCAATGTATTAGTTAAGACTTCTTCTTGTATTAACCGATTGTAATAGTTATTATTTAAACGATGTGATTGTAAAATAAATTGTTTCTGATATACGATATTGATGATGGCATGGTGCAGAGTCATCAATGTTTATAATTGTTTTATTCCAACTTTACTTTAAATCACTCAACCTATAAAAGAATAAACATCAATGATGTCATAATTATATCTTTGTTGTTTTTCAAGAACAATTTGACAAATTGTTTTTGTTTTTTACAAAAATATCATTTGATTTAAATTGTGAACAATATCCAAAAATTTGCACTCCAAAATTTTCCGTTAAGTATCTCACAATGACTGATTGACATCAAAATATAAAATTGTTTTGTACTCTTATAAATTCTAATATGTCTTTTGGATTACGATTCAAAACAGTGCCTTTTTATTGTTAAAATATATTGTAATTACCTGTGCTATTTTATTGATAATTTGTGAAAGTATTTAATGTCTACCCTAGTTGTCGTTTTATTACACATTCTCATTGTTAGCCATTAAATAATTATGTATATCGATTCGAATAGTGTTATTTAATTCGATGTCTTGTAAACAAGATTATAATCGATGAGCGTTACATTATAATATAATTATGTCGGGTAATGTTGATAATACCCGATTCACCCGGTTCGTGTTCATTGATGCACACGTGACGGACTTTTATACTAAGTCAGGCTTATTATAATCGTGAATAGTGGAATTAATCTTGTAAATACAATATTGCTAGTATTACTATTACAATATATGCATTTTGCAAAATGTATGAGCTTTCTATTATATTACTGGGCCTAGGCAGGTGTCGTTGGTGTGGTAAATTCTTGAGTCAAATATTGCTCTTTAATTTATATGATGATGTGGATATCTTTTTAGTATTTTTGACTTGTCTAAAGTCATCTGACCATACTGATAACTTGCTTGTAAGAGATTTAAACTCCTAGCGGTCTATACAGACCTTTTAAATAACCAATTATTGATTATTTGCAATGCAAGCCTCAGTACTAACAAAAACCAAATGAAAAGTATAATCAATTGAATAAAAAAAGTGTATCCACTTTGCCCGAGTAATTTACCACTTTAACCGGCCAAAGTGTGTGGGCCTTTAAGGTTATTATCATTATTGTAACATACTGTAGTTAGTGTTTATTGTAAATAAACTGATTGACAATAAATTTGATTACTTTATGTGTTTATAGATAATTTCCTTTTGCATATACAACCTTCTTTTTTTAAAAACCCAAGAAAAATAGGATGCCACAGCAGAAATCCATAAGAGAAAACTGTACTAAAATCGTAAAAGTTCATTATGCCAACTGTACCATGAATGGTAGGTACTTTAGTAATGGTACAACTGACCGTAGCAAAGTAAAGAAAACCAACATTAACCAAAATTTATTTAGGCGTAAAAAATCGTTAAATTAGGATAAAATATATATGTTTCGCTTGCTCTCACTACCAATGTATAGGCATCCCTCTCTAATAATGATTAATTTTTCATTATTTTGTCAATGCTTTACAAATTCATCGTGGAAAGCTAGATTCCGTATTCACGTATTTGTTATTATTTTGATTTTGCTCATACATCTTATACTATATAATTCAAAGTCCTGACTGACCTAGAGACAACGCACAGCCTAAACCGCTGGTCGTAGAGACTTGAAATTTGCTTAATATGTGTGTTTTGATGCGTAGAGGTGTACTAAGAAAGGATTTTTTAAAATTCGAACCCTAAAGCCCTAAAAAGGGCTAAAAACGTGCTTTTTCCAGAACTCAAGACCGGCTGAACAGATTTTCATGATCTATGATTTTTTGGATTTGTCTCCGCCTCGAATAGAATATAACATAATTAAAAATATACGATTCATTCAGGAAATTTAGTAACAAAAAGAAAATTAGATGTTGCAAACGTTTTTATCGCCATCTATAATAGTTGTCATAGCAACAGGAACTAAAATTGACTTTTTCTAAATTTTCATAGAGTAATATCCTTTACTTCTTTTTCCTCAAAAGTAAATAGAATGTATTAATTTTTAGGGTTCTGTGCCTGATTAGGAAAAAAAACCTTATCTCTTCATTATCCGTCTGTCTGTCTGTCTTTTAAGAACACGTAGAGGCATCAAGTTGAATTAGATAAAAGGAATGTTGCGGATTATGCTTGGCATTATACGAAGCGTAATATCCAAACTGTGGTCTCACTATCGACTAATAGGTGGCTTGACCTACCATCTCCTGGCCTGCACTCATGGAGGACGGAGGTCGTTAAGTTACCTTCGGCGACGTTAGTGAGTCACCTGCACCGGAATCGGAGAGTTTTAGGAAGCCGTAACTTATTTTTCGTGCGGAAATCCCCACGAATCTCTCCCCTTTTCTGGCCATTAGGGACGTTATATCGGACTTGACCGACTAAAGTCGAACTTCATCTTGGGTCTACAGGCGCCGAAGTTTAAGGTAGTCCTTAACCCTGAGCTATCCAAGGCTTACTGATGAGCATGGCTGTTTTCGTGAGTTCCTGCATAGCGTAGGCAGGTTGCTGACGTTTGAATGCCACCATTGCCGGGGCCGATCCGTGGGCACACCACCTCTTCATACACTGGTAGAGTCTCCAGAGTGGACAGAGTGGCGCCATGTCCTAGAAGCAGACGTCGGTGGGGTAAGCCTCATGGTGAGGTACCTGGCGCCGACCATGGTCACCATAGAGAGTATGTGGAACGCCACCGCTTTTTTGCGAGGCGGTAATGCACGCAGAAGTGGTGGTGGAAAAGCTACGGGAGAGGTCTAGCACTCCCCCGTGCCGATTAAGGCGCACCGGGCGGCGTAGTTCGCAGAACCATATCCGTCCTCCATGAGTGCAGGCCTAGGGTGACGGTCGAAGCTAACCGTCACCCTAGCAGAAGCAGACCCAGGGTGGCAGGGTGTTATATTTCCACGCGCGCTTTTTTATAGAGATGGGGGATTTAGATTCCTAATAACACCATAACCTCTCCGTTGGCTCCGTTGAGGTGAAGCCCGACGGGGTTTTTGCGCACGAAAAAAAGAGGTATTTCCCTTTGGGCTAGAATCCAGATATTTTGCAGAAAGTAAAATATAGCAAAAGTACAGGGAAAAGTCCGGAAAGCGCAAATATTACCTACTTCACCAAAAAAAAAATGTATGTCTGTCATTCAAGACAAGAAGCACTGCAACAAAGTTAAGCTCGCCCCCTTTTTTTGTCGTGCGGAAATCCCCCTCAACCCAATTTTGTACGGAACCCTGCGTGCACGAGCCCAATTTGCACTTGACCAGTATTCATTAGTATATCCTCTTTCTTTACTTTCATGAACTTCTTGAATGTTAAATCAGGTTGTCAAATGTCAATGTCTGTAGCAAGATTTTAATAATAAAAAAATCAGATTTTCGGAAATAAATAATGTTCACTAATTTGAAATAGTGCATCGAATGTGAAAGTGCAATGCAACTTTGATGAAAGGGTTTTTCAAAGGGCCTCTTCCGAGTCACACATACTTTGGCCAGAGCAGCTGTATCTAATCCCCATAAAATCTAGAAGACAATGAAAAAGGATAATGATGGTAAATAAACGGGCTTTGGCCGCGATGCATGGCACTGTACTTTGAAGGGTTTGATAGAACTTGAGATGAAATGAATACGTTTAGCTGCAGCCACTGATTACGAAGGAATAGACATTGAATTGAAAGTTAGTACGGGCAGTCCCTCAGCTTACTAAAAAGACTTGGTGGCGATAGCCAACATTCACGCGGGCGGAGCCGCGCGCGGGTACGCTAGTAGTCAAATAATACGTGAATCGTTATGTTAATTTCATATCTAAAATTAAATTAACCACGTTTTGGATGTCTGAATATTCATAATTTAATTTACTTCGACTTGAACTCTTCTGGTGTTGATAGAAATCACATTTGACAAATTACTGTTCCGGGGAATTGTGATAAAATTTGAATCTGGAATCAGGTAATTTGCATAATGCCCACATCCAATCGTAATTGAATAAAACAAGTAGTACAGTCAGCATAGTGAAAGGTAAAGTTAGCATACTACTTTTTTTTACAGGACTTTTATTTATTATACTCGTACTACTTGTTTCAACGATTATTATTTATCTTTTGATTATGGCATACTTGCAATTACATTGCGATTGGGTGATTTTATTATTTCTGCCGATGACTGTGCTGTTGCCCTGACCGGCAATAGTGAACAACTTCCTCCCATACAACTTACATTCTATTATTTTTCACATGTATAATAATTGGTATTTCATGCATATTAATCGCCCTACAATGTAAATTGTATCGGTAAACTGCCAGATCCTGCTAACGTGTAAAAACAACCTGCACGTGATTAAAATTTTATTTGCCAAACCTGCCATTATGGTCACGCTGTTGTCCAGTCCACCTGGACTGCCTCAAGGGTGCTAAAGCCAGCATATGGAATCTGTATGTGGAGATCCAGATTTGTTGGACGTGGACATTTTTTTATACCACTTTGGTGGCAGACAAGCACACGGCCCATCTGATGGGAAGCGGTCACCGTGGCCTAGGGATGCGTGCAACACCAGAGGCATCACACTGGCGCTTCCGACCCCATATATGTGACATATCCGTTTATAGTAAAAACGTGTGTTTGTCAGCTACGTAGGTGGTTTAAAAAAAACACTTTCATCGAAAATAAATCGTATATATTTTCAGTAGGGAAATAATGTAGCGAGTGTGGCGACACAGAATACTAACTACCTATTACTGGATAAGGAAACGGATCTCCCATAATTTCCTTGTACCACCCCCACGTTCCCTCTGTGGCGGGAATTTATCGTCGGCGCAACGAAGCCAAACCACAGATTACTTAATTTAGTTACTTCGGAACACATACATCACTAAACGTAAAATTATCATCCGTACCTACTGATTTAATAAACCAATTTGAAATGTCGTCGAGCGATATTATGCAAAATGGTACGAAAACAGGTTAATATGTATTATCGTTTGAAATGAGAAGAGATGAAAGTAATGTTGTTAATGGTTCAAAGAATAATAATAAGGGAGGCTTTAAGTGTAGAGGTAGGCCTAAGAAAAGATGGATGGAATGTGTGAAAGATGATATGGCAAGGAAGGGAGTGACTGAGGAGATGACATCTGACAGGAATGTATGGAGGAGAATGACATGTTGCGCCGACCACAAATAATTGGGACAAGGGCAGGTAGATGATGATGTATTCTCGTTTAACTATAAGCTTAATATTTTTGCGTGATCTAGAAGAAAATGCTAAGACTAGGGCTCACATTTAAAAATCTATACACGTAGTCAGCATCAGAAATATATGACCTTCACAGATTTTAATTTGAGAAAAGTAATTTATATTTCTTAGTGAAAGTTCTGCAATCATAATCTACCTATTTGAAATGCTGACGGTACGACGATTTCAAACAAATGTACCTTTAGACTTTTACTTTGAAACCTTTATTGGATCACTTATACATTTAAGCAAGTTTTTACAAAAAAACTTACGTAAGTACCTATCTAAATCTTAGAATCTTTTTCGAAATAATTTACATAAATTACAAAATTATTCTTAACCCTCTCAGCTCTCTCGTTAGAGGAGAGGAGACCCGTGCCCGGCAGTGGGGCATAAAAATGGGTTGCTATCACAAAATTATTTACAAAAATATTCTCCAAAATCTTGCAGAAATAGATAAAAAAATACTTCGTCAAAATAATAACCTGTTTATGTGTTGTGAGCCGGTTTAAAAATAAAATCTTTACGACCATATTTTCATCTTATTCTGAATAATTCGGACTCCATAACAAATTTTACAATCCATAAAAGTGTACCGTGACGTCCCTCAGAAATTCGGCAGACAATTACAAAATTGCTAAGTCATACTTAATTGAATGTAATCTTCATAAAAGCCGTTATAACGGAATTAATATAAGGGATTTTGTATGGACGGAAATCATTTTAACGGACAACAAAAGACCCACAAGCGATACAATTTATTAATAAACTAGCGACCCACCCCGGCTTCGCACGGGTGCAATGCTGATACTAAATTAGCCTTAGTATATGATGCATGTATTATACATATAAACCTTCCTCTTGAATCACTCTATCTATTGGAAAAAACCGCATCAAAATCCGTTGCGTAGTTTTAAAGATTTAAGCGCTCATAGGGATATAGGGACAGAAAAGGCGACTTTGTTTTATACTATGTAGTGATTGTAGTCTGAATTTGGTTTATATTATTTTGTTATCTTGCACAATGAGTGCTACGTAGAGGGAATGAATACTGAGCGAATGATACACCAAACATATAAGGCATATAAAAGTGTTCCGGGGGCATGACAGGAACCACGCGGTTCCCAAACCCGAGGGGGCCATCTCGAATCCGGAGATGGCCCGGGTCAAGCCGGGGTGCGAGGGAAATGCTCTTTGGGCCACCTTACACCCTGGCTTCAGAAGACCCTAGACGGAGTGCGGTTTTAGTCGGTAAGAGTCCGACATAACCTGCCCCGCTGGCCGCGGGGTGGGTATCCATGAGGATTTCCGCACGGGAAAAAAAAAAAAAAAAAAGGCACATAAAAGTGGGCAGGCAAGCCGGGGTCGACCTCGCAGAGTATATATTATACTGACCAAATTATGGAGTTTTGCAAAAAGGGTAGGTCAAAAGCATTCGAAACTGACGGGCTTGCATGAAAGGCTTAATGACAGTGGAGGAAGCGCGTGAAGTATGTAAGTACAGAAGCAAATGGCGGTCTGTTGTCTCTGCCTACCCCGGAGAGAAAAAGGCGTGAGTATATGTATTTATATAAATATGCATGAATATGTCTATTTGCATTGGTCTGGGTGTTTCTATGTATAATAAGTATGTATTTACAAAAAAAAAGTATATAAGTATGTTTATCAGCATTCTAGAACCCATAACACAAGCTAGTTAAACTAAGCTTACTTTGGGTCTAGGGTGCGCTGTGTAGAATGACGTAGAATATTTATTTATTATTTATTATTTATTATAAATATTTTGTAATGTATTGTAAATATATCAACTTCTGTGTTGTGGACTGTATTTATAAGTAATACATTATTTACAGTCTCGTTCATCCTACATCAAACGATCGGGTATAAAACCTTTGAAGTGAGTTATTAAAAAAGCAGCTTAACTGAAACGAATCGTCAATAAGCCCTTTTTAACGTACTTTTTATATTATAGAAATATCCAGTGCTTCAGAAACGGCGGTAATCCAGTGGAGTTTTACGTAGGTACAGTCGCCCACTAAAGTTTTCAAACGATATTGACATTAAAATTTCGCAGTTACACTGGAAACCCACCACTTCGCCTCCCCTCAATCCCCACCAAACTTTTCTCCTGAGTCGGCAGCGCGAGTGTGACGACCCTGGTGTTGCACACGTCCATAGACCACGGTTACCGCTTCCCATCAGGTGGGCCGTGTCTTGTCTGGAAGCTAAGTTGTATAAAAAAATTTATTATTAAACGCTTTTATTTAACTTGACCTGTTTGTTTGGGTCAAATCTAGTAATTGAAAATTAATCCTCTTCCTGTGAACGGATTGTTCTGATACTTGGCACATATCTTTAGTTCTGGTGACAATAAAAGTTGATCTATTCTGTATCATTGTAAATCCAAGATGGCCAATCCAAAATGGTGGCTTACATATTTTTTCACAACTACCGCAATATGGATACCTATTAAATGAAAGGGCTTGACTAGTAGCATATAGTTCAATATGATAAAAAAAGAAAATGCATTATGGCAGCCAATAAAAGCGTTTAAGTAAAAACAATTTTTAACTTAATTTATTATTTAATTTTAAAGATCAAAACCACAACTTAGGTATAATAATTAGAGTTCTCAAAGTTCATATCACATAGGTAACCGCGTGCTTTGTAGATCTACTAATTAAGTAGGTATATTGCGGTAGTCCAAGACTATATTGGATCTCTATCAATATTGAAGGCCTGTTGTAGTGAACTAAGGCGGTCAGTAGAAATAATTTGATTTAGGTATCAAAATTGCTTGTAGAAGTTTGAAAATTTCGAAGAGATCGATTTTATTATAGTAAGTGCCAATCTATACATTGTAAATAAACAAAATTGAAGTGTCTGTTTGTGTAGATTTTTTTATGTATGGGACATGTCAATTTGACTTCACCACGCCTGATGGTAAGCTGAAGGTAAAGTATCAGGAAAGAGGGTCACCAATGTTACATTGTACATACAAAGGTACGATACATTCTTTTTTGATTTCACTGTCTTTATGTCTGGTATTCCGAGATCCCGTTATTTCAAGATACATCAGAAAAAAATCCACTCTGCCTACAGACATTAACCCTAAAATCATAACACTACATTTCTTAACAGTCGAGTAATTTTTTTTAATATAGAGCAACTTAACAAAAGAACACGTAGCAACGTCAATGATTACAAAATGTTTCATAAGCCATGAAGAATAAAAAATTGAATAATTTTTTTCGTATAATTCAGACGCATAGAACCAAACCAACGCGCCGCCCCGTTACAAAAAACCTTTTATGGCCCATTTTAAATGAAAATTCTTTCAAAATTTACTTTGGATTGTGTACGCAGACTCTTTTGATATTGAAATTCGTCGTCAAATATTGTCACGAAAGTAAATGTAGGTACTTTTATAATTTTTACGCATTAAATCTCGTATAATGAAAAATAATTGAATAGGTCCCTTTAAATGAAGTAATTAAGAGCAAATTTAAATTATATGTGTGTTTGAATATACCAATCTACCTATATGCACTGGTCTTTGTTTCTTTAGTTTAATATTGACCGTCGTTACATCAATCAATCAATTAGCCTGTCGACTGAGCTGGACATAGACCTCTCCCAAAGTACGCCATAGCACCCGATTCTCCGCCTTCCGCATCCAGTCGATTCCAGCTAACTTTTTCAGGTCGTCCGTCCATTTTGCTGAGGGGCGGTCTCCACTCTAGGACTCGTTTGCTCCAACGGCCATCGGTCCATCGACAGATGTGGCCAGCCTATTGCCACTTCAGCTTGCTTATTCTAGGCATTACATAGAATACTTTATTTATAGGAAAAAATATACATAATATTCCTGCCTGAGTCTGTGTTTCCGGAAAGCTATAACCTAGGAGTCTTTAAGTCTAGAGTGAACAGATTGCTTCTAGGTAAGCATGCTCCATCATCTACCACATCGTCACTTACTATCAGGTGAGATAGTGGTCAAACGCGAGCCTACCGACTATAAAAGAATAATATAGTTCCACACAAAAAAAAACTTGAAAAATCTAAATATATGCGGACGAAGTCGCCGGCAAAACTAATAAATAAATATAATGAACTGTCGTTAGTCGACTGAAACCAAGTAATTTATTGAGTTCTTCGAATCTCGTTGAGGTCAAAAGGTTTCTTAACAATCATCGATGTTAATTATTCATGGGTACCAGGGTAACCACGATTTTGAGCAGGATAAAATACTCAATCTATATTAGTTAACATTATAAAGGTGAAAAGTTTGTTTGTATAAACCGCTAATCTCAAGAAATAGCGGTTCGAATTTAAAAAAAATTGTGTTGGATAGCTTGTTTTTCGAGGAAGAATATCAGACTAAACATCACGCTAATACCCAGGAGAGCAGAACAGTAATAAATATATGTCAATAAATCGCGCGAATTTCCATATACCTATTATTGCAAAACGAATAAATTGCGGGTGTGTATGGAGTTAAATAAGTGCCTCGGGAGCGAAGTATGTCACGGGCGAAGCTGCAGGGTAGAACTAGTTTTTTTTATAAAATGTATGTAGGTATAGTGCCTGGGTGTATGGGATCGAAGTGGGGGAGGGAAAACTGGTAAGCAAAACCCCAATCTCCTGGGTGAAAGCGAAGGCATGACCTTTGTAAATTACTTCATAGGGAACTATATAACATTAAAAATAAAGCTGTAAGTTAAAAGTTTTAATAAAAACGTTAAATATTCAACAAGTTTCCGTAGTTATAAAATGTAAACAGACCCAAATTGCGAAAGGTCAAAGTGGGTAAGATTACTTTATAGAAATACTATCTATGCCTTGCGGTTTTACACGGTATTTTTTGAAAAATATTTTTTTATTACGCGTTATCATGATATTATCTTCAATTCGAGGTATATACCTATATATTTCATTATATTGTTCATCTATAAAGGAGATGTTTCACAAATGTATGGACCTTGGGCCCGATAATAATTTGTACACTACTTAGAAAAATAGCTAGGCAATGTAGTTTTCATTTTTCACTATTCAATTCTTATATTATTGCTTCGTATTATAGGTGGAATCTAACTAAATAAACACTTTCTTGCAACACAACAAACATGGTGGACTAAAACTATAAAAATGTACCTACTCATATTTTATTAATTTGTGGCTCTGAATTTCGGAGGCGAATAAATATAATGTATTTTTGCCAATAACCGGTATTATTTCTCTTTTTTTCTGTATTGTGTACAATTAGGGGGCCTAAAATGAAACGAATGAATCTTTTAACGAAAACCTTCTTTGTCTGTCTTCATCCAAAACCGTTCAACCATTTTTGCGTTAGTATTGTGCAATAAACATTCAAAAATAATAACTTTCACAACTAATGAATTTGTTCCCTCTGCATACCTTGAAGTGAAAAATTCATAAGTAGGTATATAGATATGTATTAAAATAATACGTAAGATTATTATTCTTAACGAATCAAGTTCAACAAACCTAACAAAATATCCTTACTATTTCAAAAAGTCTGCGGCCCCTACACGCAGTCCAAGAGGGTACCAACAGAAATCGAAAATCAATCTGTGCCTTCCAAGGGCTTCACACTTATTGGTAAGGAAATTAATATCGGCCCTTACTTTCCTTCGCAGTTGATATTATGTACGTATACTGCTTTTAATTAATACTAGTTCATGAATAAACAGACCTTTGCATACATGCAAATCACGCCTTTTTCCCATTGGGGTAGGCAGAGACAACATCTTTCCTCTTGCTACGATCTTGGCATACGCCTTTCGCTTCTTCAACTTTCATTATGGTTTTCATGTAATGCACTCTTGACCTGACCTTTCTCTAAATCGGCCTCGATCTGATTAACATACGTACACCTAACTCGCCCTTTACTGGTTTGCCCATTCACCCTCGCCCTTTCATCCATCCTCTCTTCAAGTTTAAGTTTTTAAAGTTTTAATTACCTAATAGACAGGTTTTTTATATCAGTCTATACCTATGTGTGTGAAGCTAAAGGTAAAAATCTCAGGAAGGGGGTCCCCATCACATGTATACACCGACAATGACATAATTTTATTTTATTTTATTTACTTTATTTTCAAAATAGTGCAACGTAATTACATCTTTTTGACGTCAAAAACTACTTAATACTAAGTTTACCACCGCTTCCTAGGCGCTAGTGGAGAAGAAACGGCGCAACAAACTCCACTGCTGCATTTTCAGACGTCAGCTTTCTTAAGACTAAATATGGGCGAATGTACATTTTTGTCTCGTGTCAATGTAAATAAAGGTATAAAAAAAATGTTATAATAAAAATTTAACCCAAGTACTTAATGGTAATGTTGATTTTTACCCGACTGCCGAAGAAAGAAGGGTAATGTTGATTATTAAGATAAATAAATCTATTAAGGAATTTCTCGTAGACCTATTAATTTGTTCTATTAGTAGGACGACGAAACCCTATTTCAGTTAACATTAAAATTAATTTCACTAAAATAATTATATCTATTTAGTTACCTTGAAATATCACGAAACACTGAAATATGAAAATATCACTCGTATCTGAGTCATACTAATTATACCAGAGACGCTAACAAACCTCGCTTCGCCGGTCAAAAGCTTTGTACGCTGTGTTAATTTAGGCGGAACTGGCATATCATAGAGAATGTGGAATACGCAAAGCCACATACGCCTGCTCCGTACTTAGCTCCTAATAATTATTATATTGCTCAGGTACTATCTGTGTGTGACTCCCAGAGAACAAAAAAAAAGCAGAAAAGGGGTTAGTATATTATAATTATACATAGATTAATATACTTCTTCTACTTCAACCTAGCGTTTATTTTATCCCAGTCGTATCCAGAGCTTTCACCTCGGAGTCTGGGGTCCGCTTTACCAGTCTTAACTGTGGATTTGGCTGGGCCTCGATATTTTCCGTGAAACGACTGCAATCTGACCTTCACAACCCAATGATGACATTAGGCGATATCGAAGCATTGCAGCTTAATAGATAATAGGCATTCATAGAGTCTAGTACCTACTCTAGTACTTCACTAGAAGTCTATGTGAGTGTAATTTCCGTTCGTGTGAAATCCTGATCCCAAGTCCACAACCTATGGGGGTCTATAGAGTATGTGTTAGTGTAATTTAGTAAGTCTATGTGTTAGTCCCACAGAACATTAAAAAACCATAGAAGTAGTAATTAAGTAAAAATACAAAGGAATAGCTGTCGCCAAAAAATACACTCACACAGACTTATAGGACGTCTTATTGGTTGCATACATTTTACCTTAAAATATAAGAAGAGCAGAACTACACACCTTATTTTACTGAAAATGAATTTAAAGTACGTTTTGACAAGGTATAAACTTCAATGATGCTTACAGAGTACCATCAAATCTGCCCCCATTTTAAAGTAATATACAACAAAATTATGTTTAAGCCACGTTGGAATAGAGCACACATTTATTTATCCCAATAATACCCCATCTAGCGGTCAATAGCAAAATCAATGTACATTATAGTTTTGCTTTTCACCAATAGATGTCTAAAATTGTATTGTATTGCAAATCAGTCCTTAAATATAACAATGGTAAGGATGAAATTAACTTAACTCAAAATACGGACACCACATTCTGTCGTACATTTTTCACAAACTTACCTAAAATGATAATTTTGACAGCTCTAAGTAGTGTACCCCATATAGTATAATCGAAAATGAATCTAATCGATTTTCGATTATCGTTCCCGTAGAATATGGAATCGATAGTTATAAAAACACAAAAGCATTTATTTTTTTATTATTTTAGGTAACTTATTTCAGAATGATAAAAGAGAAGTTTTATGGTACCTACCGTAATTATGTCTTGCATTATACTTAGCCACTTTTATTATTATATTATATTATTATTAGCTATATTACAAAAAATTGTAGTAGATAAGTACTTAAAAATTTCAATAAATTAATTTAAGTTCGATTCATTCGATTCCTGTGTGTCATAGTCAATTGTGCTGAATTCTTGCAAGACGCTTCACTATGAAAAGTGGGCGGTACTTGTCAATGTGCTACGATAATTTTAGAGGTATTATTTTGTATATAAAAATACGATACTTCATAGACGTGAACTGTCAAAATTATCATTTAGCATCCTGAATTGGACAGGTATAGAAACTTCTAGAATATTGAAGTAAATATTTCGTGAAAACTTATAGGAAAATAAACCTTAAAATCAATCGCATAAACTTGTTTTTTGATTATTTTAGCCTGCGTTGTGCACATACACAAGTGTATATGTGTGAGGTAAATGCAATTACACTTAGGTTTTTGGCGACACAAACACGCCCCCATACGATTTCTAGTCCTAAGGATTTTTCTTTGTTCTGTGGTTAGTCCAGACTATAATCTATCCCTGTACCAAATATCAGCCACATCCATTCAGCAGTTTAAGCGTGAAACATCCAAACATCTGGAGGAGGTTTATACCTACTCGAAATGGACTCCACAATCTAATCCAATAAAATTAATTGAATTTTAATTTTTCTCTGCAATACATCACAAAAGCTATGGACCAGATAATTACGGAGGAGCAATTACAGTTCCCGCAGGTGCTTCCCCATGGTATCATAATTAAGTTTCAAATTGGGTACTTATTAAGCTTTTTAGAAATATATTTTGCCCTCATCTTGCATACTTCGCGTATCTGACAAAAATAGCTAAAGAGATTTTTACGAACGAGTCTTGTTATTTGGATACGGGCGTCGGTTTGCGCGTTTTTTGTCTATAATATAATACAACCGATTGTGATCAAACATACGAAATAATTTAAGTCTGACCAAGACCTTTAAAAACGCATCAAAATCCGGTTAGTGGTTTTTGCGTCCATCGCGCACCAAACAGACAAGAATTCCAAATAGATTTTTTTTTGTTTTCAAAATCGATCGCTCATAACATAACCCATGTATTTTTCTAATATTTACCTCAAATGTACAGACACAGTTTAGAGGCTATTCCTGTGGGTGTTACGTGGGAGCATCACAATAAAAGATAGCGTACACATTTACGTTTATTCGCATTTACACTGGTGTTATGTCTCTTAGTTATTAGAACACTTGATATTAACTAGGATCTTTTTATTAAGTATGATAAAAATACAATGAAATTTAATAATATTGACATTAAAATAAAAACTAAAAACTAAACAAATATTTACATGGCGTCAAAAAATTCCTCCGCATCATCGCTGACTGGTAATGTGCCCAGAAGGCTGGCAGCATTGCCACGCTGAATGGCAATGCTGATTCTCTGTGCAAGATAGAGTCCAGCCTTCTGGTCACCTGTGGCGTCGATCAGCCGCTTCGCCAAGTCTTTGTAGACAAGGCGGGCACTTGGACCCCATGACCCCAGCGTCTCAACCCCAAACGGCTCAAAAATGTAATCACCAACTAAGTTGGAGTATTTACGCCGTTTGAGGTTTTCTGCAGATGCAGCAGCAGCGCCGGCACAGCTTGCTGTGCTTGGAAGATGTGAAGGCGCAAGGGTGTCGACGCACGTTGCGTCCCACACCAAGGGCCTACCCATCTTCCAAGGCAGCAATGACATACCATCCGGTCTCTTGCCATCGTCACGTACCAGTCCATTAGGTTCACGAACGGCTGGCACGCCGGCGGTGACAAGAGCACGGCGGATGATGTCATTGATGCAGGCATGGCGCGATATTCGGCCTGCGCTTCTGCTGCATGAAAGGCCATGGTGTCCAAGGCTGTCGACGGCTTCACCACAGTGGCAATGATGCGGAGAAACACATGGCGCGCCTAGACGGAGGCAAGTGGCAAGGCGGAAAGTAGTATCGTCCAACATGGTACCTGTGTTGGACGATGGAAGTGCCTGGATCCAGAGCCCTGACTCCCAATCTCCCACAGCCAACAGGCGTGCACGCTCTGTAACATTTGAAGCTGTATTAAGTAAATGTTTTTTTAACAGCTTGCAGAGCGGCTCATCCCATTGTCTCTGGGAGGAAAGGTTACCAGGCAATTCAGTATTGGGACAGGCCACCCTCCAAGCATCTATGGCATCGGCCTTACACGACACCTCAGAGTTAACCTGTGTGTTTATTAAAATTTTCCTGGTTAACTCTTCGGTGCCATGGACCGATGACAGAAATGCTGGTAGGCTAACATCTGAAATTTTGCGAACACCGAGACCACCAAAGCGAACCGGTAGGGACGCTTGGAGCCAGGCTCGGTCGTTCAAGGCCACATTTAAAATTTTGCTTATGGTGTTTTTGATTATATTGTCAATTTTTGCCAAAAGTGTCAAATGTTTCCAAAACTGAGATGATCTGAGTGCATGGGTCAATTTAGGGACAAAAAGACAGAACCGAAGGATAGTAAACGCCGAATGAACACTTATTTTTTGTAATTGATCTGTGATGTTTTCAAAATTTTGAATTTTCTCATCTACAAATGTATGAAATCCATCTTCTAATACCGGGGACCCAAGGAGGCGCAGAGAATCTTTTTGTAATACCGTAATATTGGGGGCCAAATAATTAAATTGTGCTATAGTCGAGAGTCTGTCCGTTCTGTCAGTGATAAAAATTTCGCATTTATCTGAGTTAAGTTCTAAACCAATGGATTTGAATTTATTTTTGATAAAATTTAAGTCTTGTAAAACCGTTTGTACGCTGCCTCCTAAGGTCCCGTCATCTAGATACCATATGTTAAATTTTGAATTTATTTGTTGAATGATTGGATGAATCGCTAGACTAAAGATGACAGGTCCCAAAGGGTCACCTTGCTGACATCCAACTGCCGATTCCAAAAGATGATCCTTGTAAACTAATTTTGTCGGGTATCTGTAACATTGCCAAAGGAACTTATAAATTTGAGGGGTTTCTAATTTTGCTTGGGTCAGCAAGGTATCCCTATTTACTGAATTGAAGGCATTCCTCAAATCAACCTTCAAAATGACCTCACCTTCACCACTGTCAAGATACGTCGAGAGCGCGTGTATGGCAGCCTCACAGCCCCCTTTTGAACCGAAACCTAGTTGCAGGGGCTGGAATTTTGCTGCAAGTTCGGTACTATAGTACTTGCAGCAAATTTTGGCTGCCAAACGTCGTAGCGTGCTCCCTACGGCAATGGGACGAATGCCACCATCCCTCTTGCGCAGGGCACATAAGTTGGCCCCGTACAAGATGCTGATGATGCCTTCGTCCACACTGCCGGAGAGCATCAGATTTATTAAAGCCGTCAGCTCCTTCAGAAGGGCATCACCGGCCTCCCCAGCACTCGGACATAACAAATCTTTAAGATGCTGGGGAGTCAGGCCGTCGAGACCGCCAGCAGATCCACTTCGGAAGGAGCAAACGGCTGCAAAAACGTCCTTGGCAGAAGTGTTGAGATACTCAGTGTTTGTATCGGGTGGTTCTGGGAAGGCAAGGCCGATTGATGGTGGTGGGTGCTTACTCTGCAGACCCGCGAGCGTGTCTGGAGAGTAAGGTGCCACCACGTCACTACTAAAAAGTAACCTCGAAGCTCCTCTTATATCACCTTCCCTTATTTTATTTTCTATAAATTTTGATTTGTTGGTTTGAACGGAATAGGATAATTTTGAATCAAAACGATATGAAGTGTTAGAGCAATTTTCTTTAATTTGGGCTGTCAAAGATTTTTGTGTACCACTGTTGCTTTTGATATGTAGTATTCTGTAAGGGAAGGTTAGCAGTTGTTCCCAGGCCGATATGGAGTTCACCCGGACGACATGTTTAATACAATTTGATAAATTTTGAGCCACAGAAGGCCTAGCGCCTCGGGGAATCCTTTTTAAAACCGGAACAGAATTTTTCATGTCACTTAAAGATTGCCAAAAGGGAATTTGGGGGGTATCAGGTGAGACATGGCTACCCATTACAGGGATTATGGGACTTGGAAGTACATTTTGGTGTTTATGGGTCTTACCAATATGTACTTTCAAGCCCCGCTCACCTTTGAAAAAACGGGCCTGGGAACAAAAAGGACAACGTACGAAGTCACTTGATAGAGGAGCGGGTTGACTTGAACACCTTACCACATTGCCACTGCCGCTTAAGTTTTGAGGCATTCACTTACACTATATAATCTATATAAAATATAAACAAATATATACAAGGAATATAAAATAAATTTGACACTAGGTAGGTGCACTTGACACTTGAAGCGCCTGCGTCTTCGCATCATAGCAACGCGGGGGACCGGCGACGCCGCCCGCGTTGCTCCAGGACGTAGCTTCGTAGCTTATTAACCCAGTGGTGATAAAATGGTTTTCCTTCAGGCCAAATAATTTGAAATTATATAAACAATTCATTCGAACGTTCTCCGAGACAGCTTTGAGTTAGTTTATATTGTGATTCGACGCGAAATCGTCTCTTTCATCTCACATGATTTCACGTTCCAATAAAAAGATTCCGAATAAAAATGTCCAACGACAATCGAAGATTATATCGTTATAATATATTATTATTATTATAATATATTATCTATTTTACAATATCTTTTATGGCTTTACTATAAATTATATAATATTATTTATTTAATATTATTTATTCATTTGCATGTCACCAGTCGCCATTAACTAGGAACATCTATAAGTGAGCGAGTCATATGCGGCTGACTGTAGCAAGCTCGCTATATGAACTGGTGTTTAGAGCGCGGGCGCTGTATCGCTGCACGGTAAGGAATTTGCTATAAGGACGCTTATATCTCATTTCCGAAAATGAATATCTAATTTCAACCTAACATCTCATGACATAACTAGATTCAACCGGTGAAACCCAGATTCAAACACAGTTCACGTAGGTACGTTACGCACATACGTGTTGTGTTGTGTGTCAACACACAAATATGTACACAACACAAAATGTAGAACACCGCACATAATGCCGACGTCCGCTCATGAAACCATAACCCAAATTTGCATATGATATATTATTCAAATAATATTACGCTGAGTATTGTCAGTTTGATTAACATTTTGTTTGGTTTCTGCTAAATCCTATTTATTTTTTCTCATATAAGGTAAGTACATAGCACACAATGATATATATATTGTGTACGAATTGGCGTAATGCTACGCAAAATTTTTTTTCTGTAAGAGAGATTACCCGACTGCGGTGAAGCGAGTTATTCACGAAAATGTTTATGCTTCCTTTTTTTTTTTTATACCACGTAGGTGGCAGACAAGCACACGGTCCACCTGATGGGAAGCGGTCACCGTGGCCTATGAACGTGTGCAACACTAAGTTGTCACACACGCGCTGCCTACCCTGAAGGGAAAGGAGGAGAGCTGGGAAGGGGTGGGGAGGGGAGGGGGAGGAGGGGTACAGTGAGCTCTGGCTGCCCTACTTACCGGCGCGGCGGGAACACAACACGATGGTTATTATGGCCGCGGTATTCTGTAGGGCGGAGGTACTTCCCCAGTCGGACAGCTCATTTCGGACGGGAGATACCGTCGTGTCCTACTTCCTTCAGCTATTACTATTTGTGAATATTAACTGCTTAAACTGTAAGTTTTCCAAAAAAAAATCCAGCGGCCATTTTGGTTTTTTTTCGCGTCTAAGACACACACTTGGGTTATCGAGACGAATCTAACGATATGTTAATTAAAGAAATCTGTCCAGTGGTTTGAAAGATATGAGATAATAAAGAATCTTACAAACATACATAGGTACATACATACAAGATACGCGCAAAAAACATAACCCTTCTTAGCAGTCGGGCAAAAACTACAGCATTTTCAGCATTCCTTACAAGTGCGCTACAAAACCCGTCTTACAAAATCTAACAAAAATTTTCCTATATTACGAAAATATGGCGCGTACAATTTTCAAGTGTTAAACAGAAATTTGACTTGAATTCTGAAGTTAATCATAATCCAGGATTAGCAACTTCACGGACATAGACTCAGAGTAAACTAGATACCGCAGTTACATTAAATATGTAGTGTGAAAACCGAGAATGGCATCTTTTATTCACCATCCCTGACCTCATACAAGCCATATAGTGATAGTGCTCTACTCATGTGTAAGCAGAATAAGTTATTTCAAATTGCAATGCGACAGTCGCCATTTTTATCAGACTTCAAATAACATTTACAAAAAAAACTGACTTCAAGTGGCCGAATTGGGCCACACGAGAAGCACCAGCTTTCAAATAAAAAATGATTATGAAAATCGGTTCACCCAGTTGAAAGTTCTGAGGTAAAAAACATAAAAGTACAGTTTAATTTAGAACCTTCTCCTTTTATGAAGTCGGTTAAAAATACTGTCTAACCTCTTCCTTTTTTCCAAGTCAGTAACCAAAACCAATAGAGAAAATGTCTTGCTGGCAGTGATGAACATTTCATGTATCTTCTACACGTTTCTTGAACAGAATAGTCGATTGTTGATAGTTCTCTCGCTAGCGACGGTAGATAAAGTGCTTTATACACTGCCACGGTTATCCCACCTGCTCTAAGGCTGGTGGCCAAAGTCTTCCAGGGTCCCTGGGGAGTTCCTTCTTAGGATATACCTGGGGTTCCCGGGGAAAGATTTAGATAGATGGAACATCGTGTGGTATTATTTAGTTTGATCCTGACATACTAGCTATGATAAGGTGGTACCCGTTGGGAGTTTCTACGCATAAAAAAGGGCATATTTAAAGCACTTGCGTGTGCGCCTCCTTACTTGCGGTATCTAGCCAACTCCAAGTCTATGTTCACGGAGCTCCTAATTACATTACCGTTCGAATTGTCTCTGGATCGTTTTGTTTTCTCTTTTGTTCAATAATAGCTTGTATCGAGAATGTTTTTTTGCTTTTATTTCTTTGTGATCTTCCGGCTGAAACCTGTTTTCTTTATAGTAAAACGGGGTGAATAGGAACAAAATGGTTAGTTAAATTTTTTGGTTAGTTTAAAGTTATTATCTTTAGTGCGAAACTATAAACCACTTCCACGTCACAATGAAGAGAATCGTCGAATATCCGGTTAAATACTTAACATTTTCTAAAAGAGATTATTAAACAAACTCTAATGAACATTTTTATCCCTATCCACCCCTTGATACCTAATCAACCCGTTTTTTTTTATAGGACACGTCAAAATGACTTTACCTCGCCTGATGGTAAGCTAAAGATAAAGTCTCAGGACTGGGGTCACCACCACATACACCGGCAGTGCTACAGTGGCGGCCCCAGCTTGACGGCCACATCAAATGCTTTTTCACGCCCCGCTTAAAGGCCCCGGGACTATAGGAGGAAGGAAACACATGCGCTGGTAAAGAATAAAATTCCAAGTCTTTACCAGGTACCACTTAGGAAGCAGAAAAGCACCATGACTTACTTGGTGGGAAGCGGTCACCGTGGCCTATGGACGTGTGTAACACCAGGAGCGTCACACACGCCCTGCCGACCCTGTAAAAACCTTCTACCAGAGTTTACGTCCTTCATATTACCTAAACGCTGACCCACAAGATTGCTTCACCAACTCGAAATATCTTTTAAGAACTAATATCGAACTTCTACTAAGCATCCTGTTTCAGTATAACCTGTGTCTATTTAGTAAAGGATTATCCACTCACTGAGCTGAGGTTTGGTTTATTAATCCATAAAGCTCACTGTATTTAAGGCGTGTTTAATTTACCAAAGTTAGCTAAGCATTTAGGAGGTAAAACGTTTTTGATGACATACATAAACATACTGCGAATTAAAAACTTTAACTGTTGTCCGTTAACCCGACTGCCGAATAGATAATTACCCGACTGCCGAAGAAAGGAGGGTACCTAATGTTTTCGAGACTATAATATATATATGTGTATTTTGTTTTTTTCTTTTTAGTTTTTAGGCAGCTGGTTTTTTTTTTTAAATTTTATATTTAATTTTTCAATTTGGTTATTAGTTATCATTATAAAGTGACTGTAAATGCTGTAAACACCTATAAAAATGAGTCTTGGTCACTATTATGTATGATTTATTATTATATTTAATCTCGGCAGAGACGATATAATATATCATCTACTCAGATATGTTCAGCTGTTCTGACGTGATAGAGTGACCGGTCACGAGTTCGACTTCCGTCTGGAACATTGACTTTCTACGATTTAAAATTTTTAGGCAACCCATCATGTTTCACAATCCATATAAGAGTGATGACGGTATAAAACTAAATAAATGGGTAGAAATATATCTTGTTTCATCAATTAGGTTACAGTTCAACCCTCAAAACATAATAATATATTACTAGAATAAACAACGGAAAATCTCTCCATTTTCTTAGTCGTAATAATATTGTCTGTATTCAGTAGTGAAGAATTCTTCAGGGACAATGAAAAATGTTGGTTTGAGTCTCTTCACGTGCAAGATACACGGTTCGTTTAACTCACACATCTCTTTTATTTATATTCATACAATGGATTACCTGTGGGTTCTTGCGTAATATTACGATCAGTTTTTTTTATATACTACGTAGGTGGCAGACAAGCACACGGCCCACCTGATGGGAAGCGGTCACCGTGGCCTATGAACATGTGCAACACTAAGGGTCTCACACACGCGTTGCCTACCCTGAAGGGAAAGGGCGGGTAGGCTAGAAATGGGTGGGGGGAGAGGTACAGTGAGCTCTGGCTACCCTACGAGAGAGCTGAGAGGGTTTAGACCTTAATCCACACATGCTGGCCTAATGCGGGTTGGTGGATCGGACATGTCCTTAGAATTTATTCTAGGACATGTGGGTTTGCTCGTGATGTTTTTCCTTCACCGTCAACAGACGGTAAATCATGTGATTAGCACATATAAATTCCACAAAGTGAAATTCACATTGGTACTATCCGGCCGGATTCGAACTCGATACCTCTGAGTAGAGGCTGCGTCCTTATCCATTTAGCTAACATAACTGCTAAATAAAGAATAATACAAAATGGCGTGCCAAAAGTTTCGTATAATAAATTCAGCGACGGAATAATTTTTCATAAATATTTAAAAGTAATAAATTTATCAACTGAACAAAATTCTAAACACGCTCAGTTTTTATTACACAACTTTGGCCCTTTTTTCTTTTTTTTCACGAGGCAATCACTTGCCTTTTTAGAAGGAAAAAAGTTAATTTATCAACATTGATTTGAGTTTAACTGGTTTGATATTGGACACATTTATTTGGATTGTAAATCAAAGGCTGAGGTATATTTACGGCCTCTGTGGCGTAGCGGTAGTCCATTCGACTGCTACGACAATAGACGCGGGCACGATTCCTGTTAAGTAAAAATATTTGTATGCGTGAATATTATGTCTATTTGCATTGGTCTGGTTGTTTCTATGTATAATAAGTATGTATTTACAAAAAAATATATATAAAGTATATTTATCCGCATTCTAGATTAAATTATGCCTATAGTGCATGGCATCTAACTTGGCAAGATTTTTGAGTAGTGTGGGCCCCACTACTCCAAAACCTTGCCAAGTTAGATCCTGTACACTACCTATACTTGGTCATATGCGACGCATTTTGCCATAAACAAGTATAGTGTACGGCATCTAACTTGACACTATTAGTTAGGATAAGAATTTTTTTTAGATATTATTATATAACGTGCTTACAAATATCAAATACCAGGCAAAGCGTTGCAGGATCTTGGAACGGAAGTGGATACGACTTTGGCACAAAGATGGCCGCTCAGTGTTGCCAACGAGCGCATGTAATGAGCCTCATTGCCTTGTTATTGCGCTTTGCTTGCCAAAAACCGTATGTTTTGTGTAATTTGAAAGCTTTAACTAAGTAGGTATGGCAGCTAAACTATCGAAGGCCATTACTATAAAGTCGAAGAGTTTGCTTGTTTGTTTGGTTGAACGTGCTAATCTCAGGAACTATTGGTTCGAATTGAAAAATTCGAAAAGTTGGTAGACTATTAGGAATAGGCTAATAGGTAGGTATTACTATAATTATGCCTATTGTGTAACCTTACATCCTGGTAATTGAGACCCGAGACGGACCAGTGTAGGGTGACAGGCGGCCGTCCTGTCACCCAACCTTCGCGTCGGCGCGCGGATAATCAGCTCGCCCCGCGCTCGCTCCCCACTGTGCCCTCTGCTAGTCAGAGGGACACGTGGAGAGCCTCGGAGCAGCCCTCTAGAGGGCCACTCCCACCCTGGCCGGATTGGCCGCAAGCAGCAGCGTCTCCCGTGGTGAGTGGGAGGCGCTGCGTGCACCACGTGGATGTTCCGGCCAGCACCCACCCTCTGCCGACCCCTAGAATAGACCAATTATAATTGATCTATGATGTAGTTTACGAACGAAATTGAACTAACTACGAGTACATATCCAGTCCAAAATAATTTGGTTCGTACAACAAAGAACGAAGCCGCACTAACGACTTTCCAACTAGCTTCGAACTAATAACTAGGTACAGTCGCCCACAGATTTCGCCGAACACTAACACACTCCCGTGTGCGACTGTACATACTGTTTCATTTGTTTATTTCGTTAATTATACACAGCAAGTCTGTTTTAATTAAAATAACTTGATTAATTATAATAACAGTTTGGTTTACAATTTTAACGAGGTGCTTTGAGTTTCGATATATTAAGGTGTGTTCTACTTAAGACGTCAGGGGTCGCCAGGTCTGTTTCGCTGAACAAATCGGGCTGAAATTTGGTACAGGGATAGATTATAGTTGGGAATAACACATAGGTTGAATAAGCGTTATTGAGTGACAGACATCTAAACGTCTTCACAAACTTTTACATTGATAATATTATCAGCTGTTATTTCAGACTATAGTTAGTTGTTAGTCATTTATACCAAATTTCAGCTTAGTCCATTCAGCCGTTTGAGCGTCAAAGTATACCAAACATGCATACATATACATAGCAACATAGGTACATACATTTATGAATCCATACTCAAAAACTTCTACGTTTTTAATATTATTTATTACATAATAGGATATACCTACAAAACGGCTTGATCGATTCTCATAAAATTTTGTGTGATAGACAGATAACAGATAGTATTACCTTTATATATAATACTAGCTGTTGCCTGCGGCTCCGCCCGCGTGGACGTCGAAATTTTTTCCTGAATTTTCTTTGCTATAAACCTCACGGAGCCCGAGACCTTTCCAACGAATGCAAAACCGTGGAAATCGGTTGGTGCGTTCTGGAGTTATAGCGTCAGGAAGGAAAACCCGACTTATTTTTATATAGTAGGTATAATTCTTCTGTACGTATGTTGACAGTTAACTCCTTCTAAATAGCTGGACCGATTTGAATGATTTTTTCTGAATGGTTTAGATTCACAACTGGCAGATAGCGCTGCAGTCGGTATCTATCATGCAGTACCTACAACGTGTCGGATCTGTTAGTTAAGTACAGATACCGGCACGTAAATTGGCCAGACGCGTCATATGCGCAAAGGTCGATTTTTAGGTCCCCTTTGAGGTATGAGCGGGTCGCGGGAGACGCGGTTGCGCCGTGGCGGAGATCCAAGACCAATCATAATATGTCTCCGAGAGACGTCTTGTAGCGAATCAACGTTCCGTTCGTTCGTACTTTGAAATTCAAATTACGAACGAACGGAACGTTTGAATTCAAAGTTTGAATCATTTGATTGGCTCAAAGTGCACGATGCGCGAACTTACCCCAAACCTGGCCAAGTTACGTGCCTGTATCTGTACCTAGGTATATACTGAAAGTAAAAATACATTTATTTCTTCATTTGGCCCAAGTTTTTGCTTTCTTCCATCCCCTTCACTTGAAGATTACGAAAGTTCGTCACCAAGTTTCGGCATTACAGCTCCAATTTGGATTCTCGCCACGGTGTTCACGTCCGATCCCTTAGGGACAGGCGACTGACAACCCTAATAGTGTTGCGAACACGCCTAATAAATTAATTCAGTATTGGCCCAAGTCACAGTAGGTATAAGACATGGCAAGGTCACCATCGGAACTCAATTTTATTTCTAGTAGCTGTGCCTTTGTGTTTAATAATATAATAAATGGTACCTAATTAATTTATTCTACTGCATTCTACACAGCGCACTCTAGACCCAAAGTGAACATAGTTAAACTAGCTTGTGTTATGTATTCTAGAATGTGGATAAACATACTTATATATATTTACTTTTTTTTGTTAATTAACATTAGGTACATACTTTTTTAAGGTTTTCATTCCTTTACGCGGAACACTAATGTTTTTTTTTAATAAAATCATACATAGGTAAGTAAAAGTAAAATCTAACATACATACAAATCACGCCTTTTTCCCATTGGTACCCCAGTTGCAGAGGCCACATCTTTCCACTTGCTACGATCTTGGCATACTCCTTTCGCTTAAAATAAAATCAGCCTTATAATATTACCTATCTTCCAGCGAAAGTCCCGTCAAAATCAGCTCAGCCGTTCCTGAGATTTACCTTTTTCAAACAAAAGAAGGGAAAAAAATTAAAAACTGTATTTTTGTTGGCCGGCCCTGATGTGTGTAGATTAACCTTAGTTCCGCGCGAAGAAAATTTGAACCTTAAAATCTAAATCCATGCAGGTAAAGTCGTGGGCATAGCTAGTATTAGGTATGAATAACAAGTACGTAATTACCACATTAAAACGAGAACAGCAGTAGTACCAGTGGTACTGTGTAATACGGATTGCACAGAGCGTTGATGTTAAGCCATTAGAGACGGGCAGCCATGCGCGACTGTGCTTTACAATGGCTTACTTACTAACTTCTACAGCCACTAAGTAGAGAAATGAGCAGTAAAACAACTTTTATATATTTACAAATAAATAAAATTGAAGTGTATGTTTGTAGTATCTATATAACAGGTTTGGGATGTGTGTATGATGGGTCTAGTTCATAATATCGACAGTCACTACTACATCGATGGTCGCTGTATCGAAAACGTTCCATCAAAGGTACGCTACATCGACAGTATCCCAAATCGATAGTAGGTAGGTATGTTGTAGAATATAGGAGAAGACACATAATACACTTTTGTTATTTTCACATTATTCTTTTTATAAAGCCTACTTTTCTTACTTTCTAACAGCCAACTACATAAAATAAATTATTATATTGAACATTTCCAACAACTACAATGACTAAATCTCTATACAATACTTAAAAAGATACATAATTCAAAAAAGCAATTGTTATTTTTTTTGTCTGTCCGTCTTTCTGTCTAAAATGGGTAATCTCTCAAACGGCTGGGGCGATGTTTTTTATCATAGCTCTAGTTCTACTCAACCAATTTCTATCAAACATACATAAGTACATAGGTTTTAAGTCCGACTAAGACCTATATAATAGAGAAATCCGCATTAAAATCCGTTCAGTAATCTTTGCGTCCATCGCGAACAATCAGACGAACATAATATGAATACTAAAAAATATTTTTTGTTGCAGAATCATTCACTTCAAGTTTTTTTTTATTTTTCCAATGTATCGAAATCTAATTTTCAAATTTTAATATAATTAAGTAAATAGATTAATTCATACATTTCCTCACTGTATAATTTAGAAGACACAGCAAATTGAACCTACTAATATTTTTGTACTACGGCACTTCAGCATTTACAGCCAATTATACTCATACCGCATTGAGGCAAGTTGGAAGCAAACTAATTTTATGAAAAAAAAGTTCTTTGGAACTTTCTACTTACAATATGCAGTTTTCTTTTAGCTTTTTTACATTAAGTATTATAAAAGGACGTACTAATATAATAATATACAGGTTATTATAGAATCCCAATTTCCCTTGGTCACGGCATCACGCGTAAACGGCTGGACCAATTTAGCTGATTTATGAGGAAATAGCTTAGAACAGAAGATACTTTTTATCCTGCCAAGGGGACGAAGTATGCCACGGGTGAAGCCGCGGGACACAGCTAGTGCATAATAAAACTGTTCAACTTTGAACGTGCACAGTGCACACCTCTAGCTTCCATATTTGCTGTCACAAAATTTGCCAGTAATGTCAAACAATGTGACCCACTAGTATTCTGACCTATTCTGACGTATTAAATAAATTAAATAATAATGTATTATTATGAAGTATTGTTCCATAATGAAAGTCATCGTCGAAAGTGCAAAGTACGCTGGTTTCCAACTACGTAGGTAAGTACTGTCTCTTGTGACGAGCCCTATGAAGAAAGGAAATTAAACCAATTATTTAATTACATTGATGGAGGTAGGACACGACGGTATCTCCCGTCCGAACTGAGCAGTCCGACTGGGGAAGTATCTCCGCCCTACAGAAGATCGCGGTCATAATAACCATCGTGTTGGATTCCCGCCGATAATTAGGGTACCCAAAACTCACAGTACCCCTCCTCCCAAAGTCAAAGTCAAAAATCATTTATTCTGTATAGACTTTTTTAAGCAGCACTTACAAAACGTCAAAATTAAAGTTATCTAAAACTAGAAGCAAATGGACCACCGCACCGGTTCGAAACGCGACCCAGACCTGAGAAGACTCCGGCAAGAAACTCAGTGGGCTGTTTTTTTTGGTCTATTCCTTCCACCCCTTTCTACTCCCGCCCCTTCCCTTCAGGGTCGGCAGTGCGAGGGTTCCTTTGATGTTGCACACGTCCGTTCAAAGGTGCCACCGCTTCCCATCAGGTGGGCCGTGTGCTTGTCTGCCACCTATGTAGTATAAATAAAATTACATTATTATTATAGTTATTGAAAGAAGGGCCGGTCAAATGCACTCGAAACCGGCAAGCTTGCATGAAAGGTTTAATGACAGTAGAGGAAGTGCGTGAAGTATGTAAGGACAGAGGCAGATGGCGGGCTCTTGTCTCTGCCTACCCCGGTGGGCAAAAGACGTGAGCATATGTATGTATGTATTAATATTATAATACTTTTTATATACCGATGACGCATGTGATGTTAGCACAGAATACTCCAGAATCCAGAATCTCCAAACCTCCTTGCATTTCCCCTCCCCAATCTCCCTCAACCTCCTCTTCCAGGGTTGGCAGCGCTAGTTGTGCTAGCAGAAAAAAGTAGAGAGGTGAGATATCCAAACATCTTACACCCCCCCCCCTCCCCCCTTATTCCAGGGGCATGCCAGAAACACCGTCCCTTCCCTCTCGAACTCGGAGATGGCCTGGGTCAAGCCGGTGTGTGAAGGAAATGCTCTTTGGGCTACCCTGGCGTCAGAAGACCCTAGACGGCGTGCGGTTTTAATCGATAACAGTCCGAGGTCCGACATAACCTGCCCCGCTGGCCACGGGGTGGGTATCCATAAGGATTTCCGCACGGAAAAAAGGGATTACCCCACTATTGTTACGTCACAATTTCCTTGGAGGGTCACTGATCGGCCATCAGTCCAAAGGTGCAACGCCTTGTTCCCTTTCGTCACCACTTCAGTAATTCCTTGTCACCAATTATTATATTGGAATTACTTTTGGTTTTAACAATACAATGCCAAGTTCGGGAGTTGCTTAACTTTTTTCTTTGTTTGATTTGAATTTCAAATTTTATGCATGTTACTTATGGTGCAAGTGTTAGCGTGTACTCACAAGCGGGTGGTAGCGGATGGCGGGTGGATTGAGTAAGGAATGTATTTATTCTAAATAAATAAATAAATAAATATTCTACGACATTCTCAAATATGTTCATATCCACTTATTTATTTTCGCAGCCAGATGGACTGACGACCTGCTGAGATGGACTGGACTGTTTAAAAAAACTTATTAGAAACAAGCCTTTATTATTTTTTATTTACAATATTGTTCTGTCATGGGACTTACATAAGTATGCCAAATTTCAGCTCAATCGGATAGCCAGAAGTGGTCGAAAAATGGCTTGCAAGATTTGATTACAGAGAACGGGACAGGTGAAACTAAATAAAAGCTTGTATAAAAAACTTCAAAATACGTTCACCCCGCCGAAAATTCTGAGGTAACAAAAGAAAATACAGTCGAATTAAGAACCTCCTCCTTTTTTGAAATTGATGAAAAATCCAGACAATGTACGTCGTTAGCGTCACAGCACTAGTGACAACTGTCAAAGAGTTCATCCTATAACGATCCTATATTTTACGAACTATTATATAATTACCAAGAATTTATTAAACCGCCAACAGTAAGCCCACGCCTCATTTCATTGTATGTGGTTACACAAACTATAATATATTTAAAGTCAAGTATTGAAGCTGAAGTTCTAGTATTAGCAGACATTATCAGAGACTGCTTGGGGTACACCAGTGTGGGAAGAAACAATAACAATTTTCAAAATGGCTACGAGCGAAGCGTCCTTTTGGGATTTTAAAGGAATAGGTATGTGTGCATACGGCGTATTAAGTTTTTAAGTTAATACATTAATACGGGGCAGATTATATCGGACGCTTACCAACTAAAACCGCACGCCATCTAGGGTCTTCTGACACCAGGGTTTAAGTTCGCCAATAGAGCATTTCCCTCGCACCCTAGCTTGACCCGGACCATCTCCGGATTCGAGATAGCCCGGATGGGAACCACAGTGTTATGATCATAGATATATCGACGCTGGAAAGGCAACCTTGCTTATGTGCCATTTAGCAACTTTACAGGAGAGCGATTCAAAGTTTGAAAATTTCGAAAAAAATTCGTAAATCGTATGATTTTAATCAGAATGGCCTGAAAATTGGCATGACTATTTAAAAAAGGATTTGTCACAGATTCACTATAAAATATTACTTAAAAAACGTCAGGGGACAAAATTAGTTGTCCCTTAAGCAATAAATGTCCAGACCTCAGGCAAGGCTAATTTTCTTATAGGCCATGGTTCAGCTGATAATTTTGCTGCACTTATTGCTTATGGACCAAAAGTATGTAATTAATATCAGAGCAAAATGTCTTAACTCGTCAGTCATTCGAAAAAAACGAGGGCATAATTCAGTGATATGCATCAAACCATAAAAAAATAGTTTGCCAAAAATTCTGAACCTCTAACTGACCTCAAATCGTGGCTTAGATAATGTTTCTTATAGGTAAGCATATTCAAGGATTTACATAAATAAAAGAACTACTTACGATAAAATCAAAGTATAAGGTTAATTTTTGTAAAAGACATTAATTATTATTCTTAAGTCTTTTGTTCCCATAAATTAGTTAAGTAATTAGTCTTCTAAAAAATAAATGATTAAGAAATAAAAAAAAACTCAACTGCAGTTGAAAATACTAAAACAAGTTTGATAGCAGGTGGTACCCACTAATTTTCTTCAAGTTTATGATTTTCAAATGGGTACCGCCTGCTATAAAACTTATTTCAGTCTTTTCAACAGCAGTCAGGTTTTTTATTTTTAAATCATTCATTTTATTCACAACATACCTTATAGTCCTCCCTAATCAGCTTTTTATAATAATCCTTCAGAAGATCGAAAGTGCTGGTGATCAAAACCTAGCCAGGCTAGAATGAATTTTTGGCAAGCTGTTATGGATCGAAAGCCATGTAACAACCGAGTCAACTAGACGCGAGTGACTGATGCGCCCGTGCGCAGCCGCTTCTATTGATAATGTCGGTGTTTGATGCAACATTGCATTAAAACAAAATGTAGCTTAAGCGCCGTTCGTCGTGTATTGACATGTACGGAAGTGCGTTGTAAGTGACCATAAAGTGGAAAGTAAATGAAAGCAAAAAATATCTTACAATGATTTCTTTTAAAATGTACAGTGGAGTAAACTTGCTTATGAGCTACTTTAAATATATTCTAGTCCAAGCTAAATTGCTTATATCCCATAAGCACAGTTTAGTTTTTTCGATAAAATTGCTTATATGCAGATAATGCTTTAGACGCGGCGGAGATAAATTGCTGAAGTCCCATATCTTGAGAAACTTTAGCGCGGCTAATTGTCTGATGTCAAAACAATGCAATGGTCCATGGCGAAGCAAAGTTTCTTATGTAAATATATACGTAATATCTTGGAAAAGAGATATTGCTTAACCTACAATCTAACAAAATTATGTGTAGCTTAAGAGACAAATTTTCTAAAAAGAGCTAAAATTGTGCGCTTATTAACCTGAAAAATCGGCATCACAGATGGCTTATTGACCATCAAAAATGGTCAGAATTGAATGAAACCGAGATCAACGGATAGAGAAAAATCAGGCGATTCTAATGATATATATAACTCATATTCGTGAATTTGGCGCATAAGCAAGGTTGCCTTTCCAGCGTCGATATGTATTCTTAGTACAACTAAACTTTTATTTTCACAGACGAATACAATGACACGAAGTTCCTGATCCGCACGCCGTACCCCGTGGCAATAATGTTGATCTCATATCTGTGGTTCGTGCTGAAAATCGGACCCGACTTCATGAAGAACCGACCTCCAATGAACCTTCGCAAAGTGCTGGTGGCCTACAACGCTTTCCAAGTGTTCATCACCTTTGTAACATTTGCAATAGTAAGTTTTTTTTTATGTCGGTCACGTTAATATGACTTCACCTCGCTTGATAGTAAAGTCTCTGGAATGGGTGTCACCATTACAAAAACCGTTAATGCCACAATGGTGGCCTTCAGCTTGACGGTCTTATGAAATGCTTTTTCACGCCCCGCTTAAAAAAGGACCCGGGACTGTATGAGGAAGGAAACACGTGAACTGGTAAAGAATGCCAGGTTTTTATGGTGCGGCACTATTACCAATTATAAGCGATGGTAGCTGAATGGATAAGGACGCGGCCTCTACTCAGAGGTATCGAGTTCGAATCCGGCTGGGGAGTACCAATGTGAATTTCACTTTGTGTTTATATGTGCTAATCACATGATTTACCATCTGCTGACAGTGAAGGAAAAACATCGTGAGGAAACCCACATGTCCTAGAAGAAATTTTAAGGACATGTCCGATCCACCAACCCGCATTAGGCCAGCGTGTGTAGATTAAAGTCTAAACCCTCTCAGCTCTCTCGATAGAGGGTAGGAGACCCGTGCCCAGCAGTGGGACATAAATGGGTTGCTATTATAATTGGTAGATCACCCCTACCATTGTGCCCCGCGCTTACCAGAAAAAAGACCCACTGTAAATATTCGTTCTGCACACCTACATACCTATTGTTATTTTTTTTATATAGATGAGTACCTACTTTAGTAGGTCCACGGTAGCAACTACAATTAAATAGGTGACATTATTATTCATGACGCAGGAGATGAATTGTTTTCCGTATTGTTTATTTAAGTTTATAATAACCTAAGCTTGTTACGGCCTGTTGTTTCTAATTAAATATTCTGTTACAAAATCATAAGCAGCTAATCTTATCCATTTTCCTACAAACGCAAGCGTTTCTATGCATAAATACGCAAAGAGAAATACAAGATGATGGTTACACAGATTTAAATATATTTTGAGATACCTCACTATAAGTAGTTAATTAAAAATAGTCTCTTCATCCACCACGTGTATCAGCTTATATAAAAAGTAGCCTATATGTTACCCAGAACTATGAACTATAATCGTACCAAGTTTGATCAAAATCCCACAAGTAGTTTTTGATTTTAGCGTGAACAAAAATTTGGTGCGGACAAACAGACAAACAGACAAACAGACAAACAGACAAACAGACAAACAGACAAACAGACAAACAGACAAACAGACAAACAGACAAAAATTCTAAAAATCATTGTTTTAGCATCTAACATTCGTTAAGTCCCCTAATATTTTTTTTCTCATATATCTTCCATGTACAGACGCCGATCAGTTACAGATTTATTATATGTATAGATAAAGAATCTTAAAACATACATAGGTACATAAATACTAAACATAACCCTTCTTGGCAGTCGGGTAATAAAAAGTTGCAATCGATTTCAGACATTGATATTTTATTTATGCTCGATATTTTATGTTAATTTATTTTATATTGCTTTGTTTAATTCAATACGCTAATGAGGTCAATAACATAAATATCTACATACGGCCTTTTATTACGTTTGTCTAGCCTACATTATGCGTATGTATATCAACAATTAGTAAAACGAACAATGGCTGAACTTGAAAGACAAATAAACGATAAAAGGTTAAATTTTCAATGTTGAAACAAATTCTGACATTGTGGCACTTTTGTAGTAATCGGCTGTTCAATTTCAAAACCTAGTATCTAACACACATACATAATACTCTCGCCTTTTTCTCTTCGGGGCAAGCAGAGACAACAAATCGCGACCTGCTTCTGACCTTAAATACTTACCAAGCTTCCTTTACTGTCATTAAACCTTTCATGCTATCTCGTCTATCAGTCATAGTATTTGACGTATTACGAGGGTAGGTATTTGCATTTTTTGACCTTTGACCTTATAGACCACACACTGCTGCAAGTTATTAAGTTAAGTAAACCTAACCAGGTCAGTCTTAGGATGGGTGACCATTTTTAACATACAAAACTTCAATGTCGCCAATAGGTTAGGGAGTTCAGATGGCCAACGCTTCATGGAAAATATCGCCGCTAAGCCGCCTCATTTTTTTTTTGGAACTGTTTATGCGCAATGGACCCAAAATCTACACAATGGATTTTGATGCGGTTTTCGTGTTTGAAAAGTCTTAGTCAGATTTAAAATCTTTCACATGTTTAATCACAATCGGAAATATATAGTCAAAAAATGACGAAGACCGATGTCCATGCGGGCGGAGCTCTAGGTTCTAGTAGGTACCTTTAATAATATATTTATTTACTTATTTTACTCATTTCACTCCACAGGGCTGTCATTACATAGGCCAGTTTGGATTATGGAAGGCTCATTGCTACGTTGAAAACAATTTGGAACTAAGAAATATGGTGAGTAGCTCTTGAAATGATAAATAACACATTTATAGTAATGGATGTATGTCTTGGCATTTTGGCCGGGAATAATAAATGCCCTATTAATGGCCTAACAGTATAATTATATTTTACAAAATTCTACACAGCGCTCACTAGACCAAAGTAAGCTTATTTTAACTAGCTTGTGTCATGGGGTCTAGAATGCGGATAAACATACGAGTACTTTTTTTTAATACATGCATATTATACATAGTTAACACCCAGACCAATGCAAAATATACATGCATACAAATATTTGCACTGAACGGGAATCGAACCCGCGGCCTCTGTCGTAGCAGTCGAATGCACTGCCGCTACGCCACAGAGGCCGTCAACCCATAAACCCATCACTGGCCATCAAACCACATCAGGGGCCTTACCACAAACTCTTAAAGCAGTATTATTTCTATATTACTTAACTTTCATAGTGTGAATCGGACTCGGTCAAACGTCATCCGCTATTATATAAGTGTTCTGTGTCTTGTAAATCTACTAACAAATTTAATGAAATAAATATATCCAAAACATATCACAAAAGTAAGAGAATGCTAGGCCACATAACACTAGTATCCGTCGACGTCGATAGTCCGATTCAGACTATGAAAGTTAAGTAATTGCGCAGAGATATAGCATCTTTGGCAGCTTTTTACCGCATCTTCCATGGGGAGTGTTCCGACGAGCTCTACCAACTAGTCCCACCCTCTCCATTCCTATACAGAAAAACACGTGCAAGGCTGAGATATCACCCTCATATGGTGCAAACAATTCCATCAAGAATCAAGCAGTTCGGTGCCTCTTTTCTTTGCCGCACCATCAAAACCTGGAATTCTTTACCAGCTTACGTGTTTCCTTCCTCATACAGTCCTGGTAAAAAGCATTTGATGAGGCCGTCAAGCTGAGAGCCACCATTGTGGCACTATCGGTGTTTGCAATAGTGACTCCTATTCCAGAGATTTTGCCTTTAGCTTACCATCAGGCGAGGTGAAGTCATGTTGACGTGTCCGACATAAAAAAAAATACATATATTGAAATAATACTACTTTAAGAGTTGGCAAGGTCCCATGAGCTCTTGAAATATCTTGATAATCCAAACAGCTATCTATCTAATGTAGATTATAAGCAAAGCTTCCAACATTTAATGTAATGCTCCTAAGATAATTATTATAATAATTAGCACGGTGTAAGATAATAACCTTACTTGTAGGTACGCCGTCAACTAGGTATATTAACAGAAGGGTGAACGAACCAGTTCACATCACTCTTTGAATAATACCATTAAAAAATTGGTTGCAGATAAGTAGATGACCCATCTGATGGGAAATGGTCATTGTAACCTATGGACGTGTACAACACCAGGGGCGTAATACTCGCGCTGAAGACCCTGTAAAAGCCTTCTAATACCCTTCTTGAAGACCTCCTATTTTTATTTAGGTACTAACGATTTAATCCGATAAATATGTTTCTGTAGTTTTCCCTAACGTCTACAATATGGGGGTTGAAAAACTCCAGAAGAAGGGCATTAGAAGGTTTTTACAGGGCCGACAGCGCGAGTGTGACACCCCGGGTGTTTCACACGTCCATAAGCCACGGTAACCGTTTCCCATCAAACACCTTATTCCGATTGACCGTCCGTCCGAACCGTAAAACTACGCGCGTTTGTATTAGCCGACCAATTTGAGTTGGTTTAGTTTTACACCGCTTCTTGCTTCTATGTTAACCAATTCAAATCCACCGACTTCCCACGTTTCGACTGTGATAGTGCATGATGTCAAACAGAATAATGCCTCAGGAGGGCCGTATGTGTTTGACGGCCACTAAAATGGTTTAAGTAAAAAAATGCACGCATCAATTACATTCGGGATGGAGCGTGGCTGATAATTGTACCACTTACCCTATATACGTCATTTATTATAGATAATAACTATAATCAAAGCATTACCTTTGAGAGACGAATCAGATTATTTAATATACGAGTAAGTTGCTAAAATCATGTAACTACAAATATATATACAGGCTGATGTTGAAATTGATTTAAACTACACTCTCTCGAGATAAGTTTGGGCATATGGCTGCGTACGATCTTCGTCCTGGGTTCAATTCCCAGGGCAAACAAAGTATATACTAAGATTCCATGATAATAATTGAAGTTTCCCTGACTTGACATTTTTTGGAATTTTTATGGTTTTATTTTTTTGGGCGGAACCTTATTGAATTTCTAAATAAAAGTAGCCTATATTACACCTTATGATATATTACCTATCTGCCAGCGAAAGTTCCGTCAAATCAGCACAGCCGTTTTAGAGATTACCTCATTCAAATAATAAACATAAACTTACTAATAAAATAAATTAAAAAAGTCTACAACATTCTACAGTGTTTTCTGGACCCAAACTAAGCATAGTTTAACTAGCTTGTCTTATTGGTTCTAGAATGCGGATAAACATACTTATTATACACTAGCTGTTGCCCGCGGCTCCGCCCGCGTGGATGTCGGTTATCGCGACCAAACATAGCCTATGTTCATTCTCGAGGTCTAATCTACTCCTATACCAAATTTCATCAAAATCGGTCCGGTAGTTTTTGAGTTTATTCGTTACATACAAAAATACAAATCTTTCCTCTTTATAATATTAGTATACAAACACCCAGACCAATGCAAATAAACATATTTCATGCATATAAATATTTGCACTAAGCGGGAATCGAAGCCAGACACCTGATATTCATGAAACTGACCATAGTAATTTTTTTTTAATTTTTCTTTTTGTCCACAGCTTATTGACGCAAGCCACGTTTACTTCATGACAAAAGTTTTGGAACTAATTGAAACAGTATTCTTTGTTCTTCGGAAGAATCAACGCCAGGTCACCTTCCTCCACGTATACCATCACACCATCATGGTGATAGCCAACTTCTGTATCACCAAGTATTCCAGGACAGATGCTACAATCTTCTTAGGAACTATTAATTCCCTGGTTCATGTGATCATGTACACCTATTATGGTTTATCTGCTTACCCTCAACTGGCGAAATATTTGTGGTGGAAGAAATACATCACTATAATGCAATTAGTAAGTATTGAAAGCTTTTGTTTATAACATTTTAGTTGTATTTAACTCAGGTATTATAAAATGGTAGCTGAATGGGGACACGTCCTCTACTCAGAGGTATCGAGTTCGAATCCAGCCGGACGGTACCAATGTAAATTTCACTTTGTGGAATTGGTCAGCAAGTGCATAGCCGGGCAGGGGGGATTGTGGTCGCAGCACTAGTGGGACCGGTGGGTGTCACGCGGTGCTGCGACGACAATCCTCTTTTGATGAGGCCATCAAGCTGAGTGCCACCATTGTTAAAAGTGGTACGTGTATGTAATGGTGACCCTCTTTCCTGAGACTTTACTTTCAGCTTACCATCAGGCGAGGTGAAGTCAAATTGACTTGTCCTATATCTATATATTATAAAAGAAAATCGTGTTAGTTACACTATTTATAACTCAAGAACGGCTGAACCGATTTGGCTGAAAATTGGTGGGGAGGTAGCTTAGAACCAGGACACGGACATAGGACACTTTTTAATCTCTTTTTAGAGTGGAGTGGAAAGTGGAGTGGAGAGTAGAGAGTGAAGTGGAGTGGAGTTGAGAATGGCGTAGAGAGTCCAGTGGAGAGTCGTTTTATTAAAATAAACTTGGTGGCGATACCGACTTCCACGCGGGCGAAGCCGCGGGAGAAAGCTAGTTATATATAAAAAAGGTTCTACATCCACCCGCACATTCTTGACATTTAAAAATGTCGGCAATATGCAAGTGTAAATGTATAACAATATATTTGTTTCCAGGTTCAATTCCTTCTAATGTTCATCCACGTAGTCGTGAGCCACGTCATCTCAGAGTGCCGTCCAGCGTACTACCTCGTGACGTCAGTCTGCATCAACACAGTCCTCTTCATGTATCTCTTCGGCGATTTCTATCTCAAGTCATATAACAAGAAAGCCAAGAGGAAACAAACTGTCGAAAACGATAAAGTGATTGACTCAAATGGCAGTAGCAAAAATGGCATCAATTATATAATTAATCAACATAAGTTAGCTAGTAAAATACATTAGAATATTGATAGGATTTAGTCATCACCGTATCATGTGATAGCAGACGGTGATAGGACGCGTATTAAAAAAATAGTAACTGAAATTCGTCCTTTAAGCGGTGAAAAAGTATTTGATGAGGCCGTTAAATTGAGGGCCACCATTATGGCACTGTCGGTGTATGTAATGGGGACCCCCTTTCTGGGACTTTACCTTTAGCTTACCATCAGGTGAGGTGGGGTCATATTGACATAAACGATATGAAAAAAAAAATTACGACATTCTACACAGCGCTCTCTAGACTCAAAGTAAGCATAGCTTAACTAGCTTGGACCACCTTCCTGAAACTTTACCTTTAACTTACCATCAGACGAGGTGAAGTCATATTGACGTGACCGATATAAAAAACCTTTCTTGAGACTTCACCTTTAGCTTACCATCAGGCGAGGTGAAGTCATATTGACATGTCCGATATAAAAAGATATGATTCCCCTTTATCCCTCCAGGTAAGCTTAATCGCTCTGTGTTCCGTTGTTGTTGCACGGTTGTGGCCGAGAATTTCATATAAATTTCATCCCCATAGTTGTGGGGATATGGCTAGTGAAATATTTCTTTAATTATTTAATAATGACAACCAAAAAGCTCTTTCGCCTTCCAACATCTATCAACTGACTCCCCCGTGTTGCCAGTAGTAGAAAAAAAACAACAAAAATAAAAGGAATCCTACACCATTAACTAAATATTCTACCACACGGTCATCCTGCTTCGACCCAGATGTATCTGTACCTGACCATCGCTTCATAAGATCAGCAGAACTCGAGGTATTAATTGGACCTTCACCATGGCCAACTTTCCTCACTAAGTATCTGTCATTTCGTTTTTTCTGAACAACTTCATAAGGATATTAACCTAATTTTGTTCTAAGCTCCGCACACTTGGCGTCAGAGACGCCGAGTCGTGACGACAAGCTAGGGAAGTCGCCGCGTCTCGTGGCGCTATGAAATTGTCGGCCGCAACCTGTCGTCGCGTCTAGACGCCGAGCTTTCGCTGTTCGCCTGTCGCCAAGTGTGCGCCTAGGGTTAAAAGCCAACAAATCAAGACCCCAGAGTGTAAAGTTTTAATGCAACCGGTGGTTACATTATCGCATTTTACTGCCAATATATTATTTGTGTGTGTGTGTGTGTTTTTTCAGTTGCTAACTACTATCATATAAGATATCTTTATATCGCACTAGATAATTTTTGTAAATATTTGTAGTTTTATTTATAAGTGTTACATAATTCAATAAATACGTTCATGAACTATTATTGTAAGTAGTAAATAATTATGTATGTTATAACTATGTTAGAATTAGGAGATTAAAGTGTGCATAATAAATGTCGTTGAAACATTATGAACGCGTTTCTTTTTTATTGACAAGAGGGTCATATTTGCCAACTATCTCACCTGGGCCTCGATTCTGCTAAAAGCAAACCACTGTAATATAATCCGCGCGCGATGAAAATGTGAAGGAACCTTGTCAAAGTAAATCGAAAATGACAGTTCTCAAGTAGCGTTAGCGTGTTAACACCGACGTTCTTGATTGAAATATCTATCAAATGCCAGAACTATTTCGCGAGATTGACTACTCAAGATTTTACCCCTTTTTCCACTCATTATTAATCTTTAATCTATATAAATAAAAAATAATTGCAATTCTGTTAGTATTGCAAAAACTCGAGAACGGTTGAACTGTTCTTACCTGTCAGACATTTGATGTTCGTCCTATCTCCTATCACTCTCGTCGTCGTCGTTTTGGTATTTTTGGCACGATACATCAGATAAAAAAGGCGGTAAGTATATTAAAGATAGCTGTTGCCCGCGGCTCCTCCCGCTTGGACGTCGATTTTCGCGTTTTATTGCCGGTTCTAATCAGCCGATTGTGATCAAATATGCGTAAGATTTTGAGTCTAACCAAGACCTTTCTAATAAAAAAACGCATCAAAATCCGTTCAGTTCTTTTTACGTCCATCGATAGCGATAAAAAATACCAAACGGATTTTGATGCGGTTTTTTTTTAAAAAGGTCTTGCTTAGACTAAAAATTTACCGTATGTTTGGTTGTAATTGGTTAAGTAGAATCGGAGATATGACCAAAAACGACCTTAAAACGAAGCGCGGGCGAAGCCACGGGTTTCAGCTTGAATAAAAAGTAGCCTATGTGTCGCCCAAAACTATGAACTATAATCGTACCAAGTTTGATCAAAATCCCTCCAGTAGTTTCTGATTTTTGCGCGCACAAAAATTTGCGGTCAAACAGACAATCATACAATATTATAATTATTATAAATCTCGCATTCAAAATTAAACTCATTTAGAAATATAGTCGCACTAAAAATACAGCTTCGTTTTGTGAGCTTCGACATGAGTTTGCCGACGCTACGGCTAGCCGGCGGCCCACTTACGTCTCAGTTCCAAAAGGTAGCATCACATTTTGATCGCGCGCGGATTTTACCAGCTACACTCTAAAAAATGCTATTTAATTGTAGACTTTACCGTTATACAGTTAAAGTCTAAACTCCAATGAAAAGAATTCATTTAACCTTTTCATTGCCTCTACAAAATATCATTTGATTTTAGACTTTAACTTGATAATAATAAAATCTACAATTAAATGGCATTTTTTAGAGTATCAGTGGTATGACAGTGGTTTGCCTTATGTGTTTGTCAATTGTTAAATCTATACATATAATAAATATGTAACTGATCGGTGTCTGTACATGGAAGATATATGAGAAAAAAAATTATTAGGGGACTTTATGAATGTAATACATGCCAAAACAATGATTTTTAGAATTTTTGTCTGTTCGTCTGTTTGTCTGTTTATCGGTTTGTCTGTTTGTCCGCAAATCTTTGTGCGCGCTAAAATCAAAAACTACTGGAGGGATTTTGATCAAACTTGGTACGATTATAGTTCATAGTGTTGGGCAACATATAGGCTACTTTTTATACAAGCTGATACCCGCGGCTTCGCCCGCGCTTCGTTTTTAGGTCGTTTTTGGTCATATCTCCGGTTCTACTTAACCAATTACAACCAAACATACGGTAAATTTTTAGTCTAAGCAAGACCTTTCTAATAAAAAAAACCGCATCAAAATCCGTTCGGCCTATTAGTAGGATTTTATTCCATTCCTCCAGGGAGGGAGGAGGGGTGGTAAAGTGAGCTCTGGCTACCCTACTTACCGGTGGGAACACAACACGATGGTTATCATGGGGCGGTGTTCTGTAGGGCGAAGGTACTACCCCAGTCGGACAGCTCACTTCGGACGTCCTATCGCGTGGTGACCCCAGTCCTGAGACTTTAGCTTACCATCAGGCAAGGCGAAGTCATTTTGACGTTTCGTATACTTATAAATAAATAATTTAAATTAAAAATTACATTATCCCCGATAGACATTGGCTATAGTTATCTGTAACCAACAATGACTTGAATTAAAAAAAAAAACCGTATAGCAAACGTGTTACTAGTCATAGAATGATAAGAATAAATACCGATGTACTAAAATAAATATTCCAGACCACAAAATACAATGATGACGCACTACCATGACACGCCTGACGAAGCCAGTCGGCAACAAGATTTTAGTCGTGAAGCTCGTGCGAACTTCTCGTGCACTATCCGTGTAATGCGTTGTTGGTTCGACTTTGCTACATTTACTCCTTATTTACAACGATATTACTTATTATTATCTCTAACTGACTGGCTATCAATGTGTGTGAAAAGTTTTTGTACCAATTTGTGAATAATTTGTCCTTCGTAAGTGTTACCATGTGGTTTCAATAAGTGATTCATTTTAGCAGGAAAATGTCGAATTTCATATTGATGGTGTGACACGATACAATATTGTGACCAATTTGACTAGACTGACAATCAAATCGTGTCGTAGGTACCTATGTATGTTTTAATATTGAAGTCAAAGTCAACACTCAAATCATTCACAAATCACTCAAATATCGATAGGCCTATCGATATTATCGATAGTATTGCTGCTCGTAGATAAATGGCAGACTATCGATAGTCTAGAACTTTCGATAATACCGACAGTATTATTAGTTTCTATTTACGAGCAATAATACTATCGACACCTCGTAAGCATCAATAAATTACTAATCATAAGAAATAATAATTATTCAAAATAACGAGGCTCCCCATGTATCCCTCTGACTAGCAGAGGGCACAGTGAGGAGCGAGCGGGGGGCGAGCTGATTGTCCACGTGCCGATGGTTGGGTGACAGGACGGCCGCCTGTTACCCTATACCCCACCGTCGGTGAAGTGGCGCGATGCTCGGGGGGTCAAGGGGGCCATCTTAAAACCGTAGATGGCCCAGGATCAACTGGGGAGCGCGGGATATGCTCTAAGCAATCTTACAACTGAAGACGCACGCATGCCGTCAGCCATCAGGAGTAGTTAAGTCTGAACTTAACTACTCCTGATGGCTGGGAGGGGATGGATGGGTGGTATCCGAAGGAACTTCCGCACGAAAAAAGGAATTTGAAACGGAATTCGAAATCCACGCGGGCGGAGCCGCGGGCAACAGCTAGTTCAAAATAATATTAATGATGTCAAAATAATAATTGAATTGATAATGTCAAAACAATAATTCAATTAATGTCAAAATGGTATAAGTAGGAAGTAGTATAGGCTCGTGTTGAAGTATGACCACTTAAAAAAAGAGGCGATTTGTGTTCCTCCTGGGCCTCGATTCTGCTAAAGGCAAACCACTGTAATACCACTTGATACTCTAAAAACATCTGTTTTTTTTAAATCTGGCGTCTATGTTCACAGCCCGCTAATAACAAATGGCTCCACGCTTCCACCCCGTCTGTGGAAGGTATGTGCAGATTACTGCTGATGGCTCTGAAGCACGATTGCTACAAGATGATCCTTTGGGAGAAAGTATCGTCTTCATGGACAGGCCACTCAGAGATTCTGACAAGGTAAGGAATTGGAACCTCTTTGTCGGGTTAGGGAGGTCAGGCGGCAGTCACTCCCATAAAGTAAGTGAGCCCCAGGCTCCAAGGTGAGAGGGGGCCAGCTCGAAGCTGGCGATGACCCTGAGTCAACCGAGGTGCGAGGAAACTACCTTTTAGATCAACTTCCACACAGGGTGGTAACCGTGGGTGCGGGCCGGAACCTCCACGTGGTGCACCTGGGCAACGGAGGCGAGCAGCGCCTCCCACTCGCCACGGGAGACGCTGCTGCCTGCGGCCAATCCGGCCGGGGTGGGAGTGGCCCTCTAGAGGGCTGCTCCGAGGCTATCCACGTGTCCCTCTGACTAGCAGATGGCACAGTGGGGAGCGAGCGGGGGGCGAGCTGATTGTCTGCGCGCCGACGGTTGGGTGACAGGACGGCCTCCTGTCACCCTACACCCCACCGTCGGCGAAGTGGCGCGATGCTCGCCCCACCCCCCTTTTCGGGGGGTCGAGGGGGCCATCTTAAAACCGTAGATGGCCCGGGGTCAGCTGGGGTGCGAGGGATATGCCCATTGGGTAACCTTACACCCCGGTTACTAAGGCCCGAGACGGCGTGCGGTTTTAGTCGGTTCGATCCCGACATAACCACCCCCGATGGCCGACGGGGGTGGTATCCATGGGGATTTCCGCACGATAAAAAAAAAAGGGTGGTAACCGTAGGGATTTAAATTAAATTAAATCTGATTAAAATATTCATTTTTTTATACTACGTACCTAGGTGGCAGACAAGCACACGGCCCACCTGGTGGGAAGCGTTCATCATGGCCTATGGACGTGTGCAACACTAAGGGTGACACACACGCGCTGCCTACCCTGAAGCTGGGCTAAGAAGAGGTGGGAGGCTAGGAAGGGGTGTGGGGAGGAGGGATACAGTGAGCTCTGGCTACCCTACTTACCGGCGGGAACACAACACGATGGTTATTATGGGGCGGTATTCTGTAGGGCGGAGGTACTACCCCAGTCGGACAGCTAATTTTGGATGGGAGATACCGTCGTGTCCTGCCTCCTCTAAAGGGTGGTTATCGGGTGATACTCAGCTCTGGACAGGTTACCGCAAATCCTATGAGTGAGCGATGTCTACGTGTGCGTCGCTCAAACTTTAAGTTCTGTATGAGTTTTGTTACAGTTGCAAGAAAGTGCGGACATTATAATCTGGGCCTCGATTCTGTTAAAACAAGCAACTGTCATGCCACTGACACTCTAAAAATGCTATTTATTTGTAGACTTTACCGTTGTACAGTTAAAATCTAAAATCAAATTAAAAGAACTCATTAAACTTTTTCATTTGCTCTAAGAAATATCATTTAATTTTAGACCTTAAACGGATAACAGTAAAGTTCCAAAATTAAATGGCAATTTTTTGAAGTGTCAGTGGCATGACAGTGGCTTGTTTTCGAAGAATCGAGGCCCTGGTAGAAAATGCTAGCGATAACACTTCTACTTTCATCTACTAGTTCTGTGATTGTAACGAGCGACGTTGTGTCTTCGTCCGAGCGAAACTCTATTCCTGTTCCCATTTCCCGGGGTAAAAAGTAGCCTATGTGTTATTCCAGACTATAATCTATCTCTGTGCCAATTTTTAACCAGATCCGTTCAGCCATTAGGTATATTGAGTAGGTAGGTAGATATATATAATAATAAGAAGCCTTTTATTCTGAGTTCCTCATAATAATGTCCCGAAGTTCAGTCTACCTCCTCGCATAGGTCTCCTATAATATCTTCCATTGGGACCGGTCACGACCCTTCTCCAATGGTGACCTGCCGTTAGCTCAAGGTCATCCTCCCATCTTGATAGTTGGAGACCTCCGCTTCGTTTTCCATCCCCGAGATACTAGTCCGTGACAACTCTAAGTACACCATTATATTGAGTAACAAACAACCAAATATCCAAACAAACAAACATCTTTCCAAACTTAGGCTAGTAGGATTGAATTTGATTCTCATTTCAGATTTATTGCAAATTCTGGCCGGTTGGCGGATTTCTGACTCTGTTGACGATTGGATTTTCGAAGGAAGACCCAAGGGCTTTAATTGATGATGCACGAAAAGAAGCTTGGCAGCCCTACTTGGTGGAGCTACGACCAATGACAGGTATCCTGGACGGTTTTGGCGTTTTCTACAAGCCTACAGATGTTCAAATCTGGTCTCATGATTGTTACAATTATAGTTTCTCGGGATTAGATATCAACGGACTATGGCTATTTCTGGTTTTTCAAAATGCTGGCGACACAGCGCGCTTCGTCGAAATGAGTATACCTCGGGTAAGTACTTAGGTATAAAGAATTATGAAAGTTGAAGAAGCGAAAGGCATAATTATGCCAAGATCGTAGCTAGCAAGTGGTAAGATGGGTATTGTTTCTGCCATCCCAATGGGAAAAATACGTGATTATGTATGTATGTAGAAAACATTTTTGCTCTTTAGTTCAACCTCATTGTTATCTACCAGTGGATTGAGGAATCACTTCAGATTTTAAAAGGAAACTCACCCCTCTTATTTAGTAGGCAAGTAAATAATTTGGGAGAGAAGAAATTTATAGTGAAATATATTCCAAGATTCTATGAATGTAAAAAAGGTTTCTTAATCTAAAGATCTGAATTAAGGAACTATCAGGAACACGCAAAGAGTGAGAGTCGACAATCTTCCTCCACTTTAATTTCCATGATTTTCAATCGTGTGTTGCATTTGCATTACAGCGGCTCTTAATCCCGGTAGTAAACTATCGCCCTTTGAGCTTCCATCGTGTTTGCGGCAAGTTAATTCGCTTAGCCGGCTTTCGTTCATCGATCGCCTCCACCAGTTCAGCACCAAAGTCTATTGCTGAAGGCGTCGTATTCAGTTCGAGACCCATTGAAGTGAATGAAAAGGTAAGCTGCGACAATCTTGGAGAGACTGAAGGTAAACTTGATTCTTTCAATGAGAGCCAGGTCAGGAAACAATCCCCCCTGTCCTAAGACTTTACCATTAGCTTTCCGTCAGGCGAGGTGAGGTCATTTTGAGGTGTTAAGAATTCATTCATCCGACATCTTGTGCACCCAGCTGGGCATTTTCGTCAAAATGGCTACCAACCTACCAACCCACTCATGTGATGTCCCATAATATAAATTCCAAATAACTGACGTTTTTATTTACATAAAGTGTCGTGTTATCTTTTATTATTTCCAAATGACTTAAGCTTCCCCTTTTTACTTGAATTGTGAACATAAATTTAAAACAAAGTAATAATATTAAATCCAGAAATGCGCCATCGTACGTCTTGCAGTACTGTCCCCTTTTTTTGGTAACGGTCAGGACCAAAAAGTATCTAGTTTACTATTTATTTACATACTTAGATTACTTGAAATAAGGGGCTAATATGATAGTTATACAATATAGAATCATGATTTATTAAATTTATCACTTGACTATACCAAGAATTAACTAAAATATCTAAAACAACATGTAGGTAAGTACGTAACATCAGTAACGTTTTTTCACAGATAGGTAGCAGTTTAAACGAAAATGCCCAGCTACCTTTTTAGGTCGTCAGATGGACTGACTTCCACATGTTCATCATGCGTACAGCTTAGGAGTGGAGTTCCTTGCCGGAGTCTGTTTCCGGAAAGCTATAACCTGGGAGTATTCAAGTCACGAGCGAATAGGTTCCCTCTAGGCAATTGTGATTCATCATAGACCACATCGTCACTTACCGGTGCGATAGAGGTCAAACGTAAGCCTATCATGAATAATAAAAAAAAAAACTTAAAATTGCATTTTTTTTATTTCAGGTCTGCATCCGAATCATGAATAACTCTTCAAAAATCCAAGTGGGTTTCACTAACCAAGACCCCGCATCTGTGAGTGGCCTCTTGGATGAATCCAAATACTGGATCAAATCGATACAAGACAATGATGTAACTTTTTCTGAATATTTCTATGTGAACGACTCAGGAGACGTATACTTATCCACTGGCTCTGAAGACGAGAAAATACTTTTAACAGGAGTGAGACTGGAAACTCCGCTCTGGGCAGTATTTTACATTCCACGGAGTAATGTCCAAATACATTTTAAAAATGCTGTAAGTGGTAGAATCACATACATCTATGGTCCATTGGCTGATGGGCTAAACAGTGGTACAAGACACACCGAAATCAGAGAACAGTCGGCGCCACAGCCAGCATGTCTTGTAAGTGTAACACTTTTATATTGCACGATTTTTTGAGAATAAAGCAGAATATTTTATTATAGGCAGATATCCAGACAGACATTTTATTAGAGAGTCTATAGTGATATAAAAAACCCCTGTCACCCTACACCCCACCGTCGGTGAAGTGGCGCGATGCTCACCCCACCCCACTTCGGAGGGTTGAGGGGACCATCTTAAAAACGTAGATGGCCCGGGGTCAGCTGGGGTGCGAGAGATAATGCCTATTGGGTAACCTTACACCCCGGTAATTAAGACCCCAAGACAGCGTGCGGTTTTAGTCGGCTCGGTCCCGACATAACCACCTCCGATGGCCGACGGGGGTGGTATCCATGGGGATTTCCGCACGATAAAAAAAAGTACATGTGCAGAATAATAAACGAGGCTTTAGTGCTGAAGTCATTATTGGAAAAGAAATTTTAAAGAGTATTACAGTATCCGAACACGTCAACCGCAAAACCAGATACAAGCTTAATTGCTTGTGTTAGAAATCGGTCACCTCCTTAGTGTAATGTCCAAGATTCACACTCAGGACCTCTTGATCGTAAGGCCAACTCCTAACCAATAAGCTACCGACGCTCCGTCAAAAGCTTCAAACGGCAGATGGGGTTAAAGAAATCTTGGTGGGTCTTCTTATACCACAAAATAGGTACATCACACAACACTCTATGTCACCGTTATTAATATTTTCATAGGTCCAAGACGAAGCCAGCAGTGCGAGAGTCATTAAGAAGCTAAAGAAGGTTCAGAAAAGCAATCCGCCAGATTTCGTAGACCCAGAACATGTGGATGAAGTTATTGATGCAGGTTAGTTCTCAAGTTTTAAAGGTTTTCGGCTTATAAGGCTCCACCAAGAGCTTCAGGTCCTAAGCCAACTCACCTACGTAAGCCTGCACAAGAGGCTCTGGTGCAGGCTTCTCTTATGGAGTTTTTCAAACGACAGTCACTCCCATAAGCCTAATAAGCGAGAGAAACAGCCGCTCTAAAGTACTATACCACGGTAGCCTAGTGGTCTGGGTAATGGACTGCTGAGACGAGGTCTCGGGTTCGATCCCAGGTTCACCATGGCACACACCAATGACTTTTCGATGCTTTTCGAAGTTATGTGTGTATTAATCGCAGGTTTATAAGTGTCCGGTTAATGGCAATAGGCTCGCCACCTATTACATTGGGACCTAAACATAAACTGGCGAAATGTGGGTGCTAGCACCTCTGCCTACCCCTTCGGGGATATAGGCATGAGTTTATGTTTATGTATGTAAAGTACAAGCTTTGGATGGGACTAACGCTGTGATGTTGAATAATTCTTTAAAATAAGTAAAACACAAATTATATTACAATATAGCTGTTGCCCGCGGCTCCGCCCGCGTGGACGTCGATTTTCGCGTTTTTTTACTAAATCGCATGTTCTAATGAGCCGATTGTGATAAAATATGCGTAAGATTTTGAGTCTAACCAAGACCTTTCTAATAAACAAAACCGCATCAAACCCCGTTCGGTATTTTTTACGTCCATCGCCACAGCGATGCCCCAGAACGGATTTTGATGCGGTTTTTTAATTAGAAAGGTCTTGCTTAGACTAAAAATTTACCGTATGTTTGGTTGTAATTGGTTTGGTAGAGAGAGATATGACCGAAAACGACCTAAAAATGAAGCGCGGGCGAAGCCGCGGGTATCAGCTTGTATAAAAAGTAGCCTATATGTTGCCCAGCACTATGAACAATAATCGTACCAAGTTTGGTCAAAATCCCTCCAGTAGTTTTTGATTTTAGCGCGCACAAAGATTTGCGGACAAACAGACAAACCGACAAACAGACAAACAGACAAACAGACAAAAATTCTAAAAATCATTGTTTTGGCATCTATTACATTAATAAAGTCCCCTAATTTTTTTTTTCTCATATATCTTCCATGTACACCGATCAGTTACAGATTTATTATATGTATAGGTAGATGGATAGGTTGTTATATAAGAGCTTCGATGATGGTAAGGCAATCCACACCCGAGAATACTTTGATAGAAAAATACTTTCTAAGCATTTGTGTATAACACACAACAAGCCTGCAGCTTAAAGAACTCTACAAGTCTAAAGTAAACTGTACTCCATCGTCGACCACATCTTCACTTATTAACCGATAAGATAGCGAGCGAGCCTTTTGACTTAACTTTGAACTATACTCTGTCTTATTTAGGATGATAATAATGACAGTTCATGTCTATGAAGTATCGTATTTTTGTATATAAAATAATACCTCTAAAAATATCGTAGTACATGGACAAGCACCGCCCACTTGTCATAGTGAAGCGTCTTGCAAGAATATAGCACAATTATTGACTATACACGAATGAATCGAATTTAAATTAATTTATTGAAATTATTAAGTACTTATACTACTAAAATTTTTGTAATATATAATTAGCTAAGTATGATACAAAACATAAATACTAAGTATACCATAAAACTTTTCTTTTGTCTTCCTGAAGTAGGTAGGTACCTATATGTATAAGTTACCTAAAATATTAAAAATTAAATGTTTTTGTGCTTTTTTAAATATCGATTCCCTATTCTACGGGAACGATAATCGAAAATCAAAAGATTCATTTTCGATTAATACTATTATGGGGTACCCTACTTCGAGCTGTCAAAATTATCATCCTACAGTAGACAAAGTAGAAGTCGTCGTCGATTTAAAATACCTACTTTATTTTATTTACAGGATCCTTTCTAAGATATTTCATGTTAACGCCCGCAGCTGGCACCACAGCCGCCATCGCAGACAGTGCCACTACCATCGCCGCAGCTGATAGTGTCAGGCACACTATCGCTACTGCTACCCGTACTATCGCCGCTGCCGACGCCTCAGCTGACTTCACTGATACTGCCCCAGCTACAGCCGCGGATAACGCCATAGCCGTCATCACTCCTAGCGCTGTTCCTACTGCCAGGCTCGGGAGCACTGCCAACACGACTTACGAGGATGAACCGTCACCGTCCCACGCATCTTGCCTTCCTTATAACGCCGGGCGAGGGGAGGAAGAAACCACAGTAGCGGTTGAAAGCGTAGACAAAGCTCTTGACGCTTTGGCAAAAGAGATTCTTTGCACGTGGGACTTTGAGAAACTGCATGACCGGTTGCTCAAAATATACTTCACATCACCGCATGCTCCTGGGGTACATGACTTATTGTCTGTAGTAGTGGATTATGTAGCTAAAAAGCGAGGGCTATTAAAACTGCAACCTTTGAGTCCACGGGAACAACAACAACAAATAAAAGTTACTGAACTAACTTCAAAAATTGTGCGACAACTCCTTAGTTTGGTAGGACGAGAACCACGTAAATGAATGTTGTACACGTCACTATTGGATCGCGATATAATGGCATCCCGCGTGGGATCAAGATGGTGGATAAAATGTGAACTTACCTCCATCCCTCGAGGGATATTTCAACAAATATTCGTATCGACGCGCCCGGCTTAACTTGCTCTCCAAGGCACGGCTAATATTATTTAAGCTCGTATAGGGCTGTTACCACTTAGTAACGAGCCTCTCCAAGTGTGTGTAGAGGAAAGCTCAAAGATAGATGGAAATGCGGGAAAGAGGCAAGGAAGACGGTCCACTGAAGCTTCTGTAGCTACAGGCATACCACAAAGTCTATATTTAGGTCCGTTGCTATATTTAATTTATATTAAATTTGATGAAGTTAAGAAATGTTGATGACGTAAATCGTTTTTATTGATTCACAGATCACCCCAATGTGATAGCTAGTAAGTACTTATAGCTTCATCATCCTCAACTCAGTTAGGGTCGGCTGTTCAGTCTAAGCAGAATCCCTGTTGGCAAGTGATTATGGATACCACCCCCGTCGTCCATCGGGGGTGGTTATGTAGGAATCGAACCGACTAAAACCGTACGCCGTCTCGGGTCTTAATTACCAGAGCGTAAGGTTACCAAATAGGCATATCCCTCGCACCCCAGCCACAGAATACCTACCTAACAGTAGGTGGTCCCCAGCTGACCCCGGCCCATCTACGGTTTTAATATGACCCCCTCGACCCCCGAAAGGGTCAACACCTCGCTGACTGTGGGGTGTAGGGTGACAGGCGGTCAACTGCCCGGCCTTGACACAAAGATCTAATGTCTCTCTGTGGATAGAATAATATCATTCTACCCACAATATTCACTATAATAAAAGCATTCAGTAGCTGCATTTTTTTCTTTTAAAGACGTTAAAGCTCCAGTCTGAACTAAGTAGCGCTTATATAAAGAGTAACAAACTTGTAGAGCAGTCATTCAATTAAAAACTTCCAACAAACGACGTTCAATTTAAAGTTGGACAACGTTGCAGCTGCGGTCACAATGTCACCCTTTTACATTTTTATTTATGGCCGTCAAGATTGCAACCAAGATACAGGGCCGGATTTGACTTTATATTACACTATTATAAAATTGTAAATTATCTGTGTATGAACATTGGAGATGGTAAAAAATAATTGGGCTATGCTATATTAATGATCCTGAAATACCTATATATTTTTTTGGAATTCTTGTCTGTTATGCGGTTTAACGCTGCTGCCTGTGGCAAATGGTAGTCGAGGCGATTTTTATAGTCGATAAGGCTCGCGTTTGATCACCTGTTAGTAAATGATGATTGTGATCGACGATGAAGCACGCTTGCCTAGAAGCAATCTATTCACTCTTTACTTGTAGACTCCCAGGTTATAGCTTTCCGGAAACATAGACTCTATAATCGTACGAATGAACGAGGAGAAAACGAACGAACAGTCTTTAGGTAGTAACCTAAATTACTAGTCTATCACTTCCCAAGTTCCCAAGTACGGCCCTGTACCTTGACTTAACCCAGAGATTTTAATTACCAACCGTGGCAAGTGACATTTTGATGAAGTCATCTACTATCTCGCTTAATCGGCATCCACTTATTTGTAGTTGTAGGTCACCTCTAGCCCGAAAAGGGTGTACCTTTGCAGCGTAAAAAGCAGTAGAATCGCATCTTGCAGCGAAAGAGAGTTTGGTTAGTTACCTAGCTTGTTGGGTAAGTTTTACGAGAGCCTCGTGGTTAATTGATGGATAACCGAATATGTTACAAGTTAAAGGTAAGGGCCAGTCAGCCTTAGGATGGGTGACTATTTTTAAACACACCTGCCTCAGGAGCAATCTAAGGTGTTAAAGTGGGGATGATCCTGATTGCCACCTATCTAGATTGTTCTTGTTTGCCACACACAGATGTCAATTAAGGGCATCCCCACTTTTACCCCCTAGATAGCCCCTGCGTGTGTGAGTAGCCGCTTTAAGCCGCCCCGGTTTCAGTTGCCCTACGAACTCTGACGGCTAGTTGAAGCTTTAAAAAGTCCGACAACCATCTAACTACAAAATTTCGACATCGCCAGTGGATTATATCAACGATTGACCGTCCCCAAAAGGGTTGGGCTCGGCACATGAGTTTCATATCAATTCTTTCTTCTAAATTAATCAATTAAACTCGTTTAGGACTGTGATCGAAACACATAGCAAAGCAGAATTAGTCCCCTGATCAATTTTATTAAAGCGTTGCTGAATTACGCTTATAAAGTAAATATTGTGAACTATCGGTTGAAGTTCATTTCGCTGACTAATTGGATTAAGTTCAGGTCAGAAAACCGTATTGAAAAGCATTAGATAGGTAACAGGTTTAATTTAGTGGTCTAGCTTATAGAGAGCTTGTTCAAACCGGCCAAATTAATAATCCAGCTAATGTTGCCAGCATACGATACCGGTAGATTACCAGAAATTGGGTAAAATTTAAGTAGCACGAGTAATTCAAGTTTTAATCATTTTTGGGATTGGTCATTTTGGAATTTGTCATATTCGTAGTTAGTCAGTTTTTGATATTATTGTTTCTTTTAGAATAAATGTTTTAGGAAGTGTTTCGTTCTCAGCAGGGTCGCACTGGGCCGGAAGGGCCCGGGTGGCTGACCATAAGACCATAAGCCCAGGACCGGTCCGGGTTCGTTTTTCTTTAGGGTAGCCGCAAGCCAAGTCTGTGGGGGCCATACCATAGCTGGCAACATAGTACGCGGACGAGGTTAACTAGTGGGCCGTGAAGTAATGGATACGTTAATTTTGGTAATACACGTTTTATCCATCTCTGTTACAATATAGAGGACACGCGGTAGTCAAACGCGGTTTTAGCCTCAGGTTTAACCGTTGGCGTTATCAAACCGGTGCATAGAGACCCATATATCTAGCAGTGGACTGCAATAGATAAATTTGATGTAAAATGATATGAAGTCGATATTGTTGGGATCGTGGTACCTTATTTTCTTGCGGAAATCCCCACGGGAGGCGGGGGGGGGGGGGTATATCGGACTTGAAGGTATAAGGTGGCCCTATAGGCTTTCCCTCGCACCCCAGCTGACCCGAGCCATCTCCGGCTTTGAGATGACCGCCTCGAGTTTGGGGACCACGGTGTCCCTGTCATGACCTCGGAAAAGGGGGCTCCTTGGCCTGCTTCTAGGATGAGAGTCGGCTCCATCCGACACCCCCAGGCCTGTGCTCATGGAGGATGGAGGTTTTCAACGACCTTCGACGCCTGAGTGGCCTGGGCTTGTTGTGGACTTGGCCGTCCAGGGGATTCCAAAGGAATCTCTCCCAGACTTGTTCCGCCGCCACCTTCTCGAGCATTACTTGCTCGCAGAAGGACGACCATAGAAACTCCTGGATATGTAGGTATGTATCAACAGTCTTGGCTAAAAATTAAATGCAATGTCTCAAAATTTCAGTCAATCCATTGCTAGGTTTTCTAAGAACTATATTCAAACACAATACGGATGCTACATGTATAATTTTTAGTATAGCATAGAAGAGCGCCATCTGTTGATACTAGTCTATACTCAATGCACGGTACAACGATGAATACTCTGACGTCACAGCCCCAAATTTGATTTACTTTCCAACTAGGTGGCGTTATTCTTGTTAACACAGAATAGGCCCAATCTGAATTGATTTAAATATTATACTAATTTTTAGACAACATTACAGCACACAAAACTGTATGCCTCCTAGGTTCCCCAGGAAAGCACATACAAATCGTATCTTGCGGATGGTTTAGATTGGCCAGATCAAATCAAGAGTACCCGCAACCAGTAAGATAATAGAAAAAATTATAAACATAGCATGTCTTGTCTATGTTTACCTCAATGGTAAAGAGGTATGATTATTGTAGAAAATTCTATACTTATAGTTGTGTCTATTTTGTTTGTATGTATAATAAAAATGTAAGCAATTATTGAAATCAAACAACAAATCTTTAAAACTATTATTTACAACAAATCTACTTTAATCTAATTACAAATAAATAATCAACTAACACTACTTTTTCTTCTGCATCATAGCATCTCCTTTGGGCTTAAGTCTATTGCTAATTATTTGCTGTCTCTCTTTCTCTTTATCATCTTCTATTTTCTGGTATCTCGCTTTCGCAAAGTCCAACTCGGAACACATTTCAACCATTTTAGTTGCATATTCACGTTGTTTCAGCACCCTTTTCATTTGTTTACGCTGGAAATTAATACCATCAATGTGTATTTGTTCCAATTATAACCTAATTCAATAAAACTATGTTTTTAAAACATGTGATATCAAAGCTTATGAAAACAGAATAGAATAAAATAGAAAAACACTTAAGATATTATTGGATTTGGATTTGTCTGTTAAGAAATTCTTAGTAGCAGCATGGAGTCTATAAACTCCAACGACCTCAGCTCCATAGAAGTCGAGGTTTTTTGTTTTTTTATACCATTTAGGTGGCACACGGCCCACCTGATGAGAAGCAGTCATCGTTGCCTATGACCGTGTGCAACACCGTGTGTATGCTTAATTTTACCAGTAATGGAGTTGGTCTTCCATCCAAGAACGTGTAGTCTGGGCCGTCGGTCAGGATACCTTCAGCAGTACGATTGACAGGTAATCCTCGTTCAACTCGCCAAGCTTTCGTATTTAAAGCCGAGGAAATGCTCAAAGCTCGATAAAGTCCTGGAAATTTAATCAAACTCATTTAGTAAAAACCACTTTTTATTATAAGACAGACAAATCCAGGACTATTAACCTTGTGCTTGAAATAACACTGCGGGACATTTGAGTACAGAATTCATGATAGTGGTAAGGAATTAATATAAGTCGTAACTAGAAAAGGAAACGCTGTAAGCTTTTGAAAAAATAATAAAACATTGAGGTTAGGTCGGTGTTGTGTTGTGACTTGTGACAGCACTCAGCAGTGAGAGTGACATGACAGATGACACTTAGTTTTCTACTTTGAAAGTTTTGTATAATTTAATAATTTTGAATGCCAGTGTCAAGTAAATTGATAAATCAAGTTAGAAATAATTTTTTTTATTTCATTTTATGAATTCGTTTGGATATAACTTGAATTTGAATGAATAAAAAATCAAAACTTTTGGAACGCAACTTATTGCAATAAGCAAAGACTAAACGTAGATACACAGTGTTGTGATTGGTTAAACTTACGTCATGATAAACGGTAACCAATAGGCATTCTGATACGTATTGATATTGACCAATGGTGTGCCAGCATGATTAGTCATCTCTACTTTTAATTTTAGTCTTTTGAAACCTTTGATTGGAAATAGTTGTCCGTACGTCGGTAATTTTGTGACATCGAAAGTTATTTTTCTCGTAAGAATTTTGTGATATCATTGGGAAAACGTTGTATTTTGTTAAAATTCTCCTGATTACATCATATACCAGGTAATTAACTTTCCATGTTTACATTTGTCATTATTTGAAAACAGATCGATCATTTGTTGCGCCATTCGTCTAGCACTTTCCAGGCTTTCCATTTTCAACGGCTGGAAAAGAGTAGCTCATTTACTAATGTTTCGTAGTAAACTAGCGATTAAATTCTGTGAATATAACATACAAAGCCCATTAAGAATCAAAGTTGCACCATTTTGATGTTGTCATAGTGTGATCAATAATAACATTGCAATGTAACGAAGTAACGTAATATTTTACGACTTCAAGAATATGATATGCGCGCATTTGAAACAGCTTTAATAACAATATATCAATACGGTTGTACAATATTTCAATTACCTACATGCAATATTTACTGAGTAATGTTTATTTATTATTTTTGAATTTAACCTAAGAAGCCCATTATGAATCAAAGTTGCACCATTTTGAAGTTGTCACAGTGTGATCAATAATATTGCAATGTAACGAAGTAACAATATTTTACGACTTTGAAACAGCTTTAATAACAATATATCAATACTGATGTACAATATTTCAATTACCTACATGCAATATTTCCATCACTTTGTGTAGGTACATTTACTGAGTAATGTTTATTTATTATTTTTGCGAAATATTATTTATATTAGGTATACAGCAAGTGTGATAAATAACTGAAGTCTAAAACTATGGTTCCTTCAATTTGTTTCAGGTTTTAAGTGACCCGTAAGTGCTAAACTATCAAAAACGGCTTCCTCAAACCTTACGTCCAAAGACCAGCCGAATTACAACACCATGTGTATGTATTACTTTTTTTACTATTTTTAAACCACCATTTTTTTTCTACAGTTTGGGACAATGTGGCAGAACCCAGGAGTTTATCCGGGAGGTCAATATTTAATTTATTTTGTCTATGTCACTGTTGGATGTTAATAGATCTATTTGGTTGAGTTTATTTAATCAAAGCTTTATGCTACTTTATGTAAAAGAATGCATGGAAAAACATAGAAGAATGATGATGTATCCAAATTCCACATTTGAAATTGGAAACAAGTAAAAACTCTATGATTGGATCATAATAGTCAAACTTAAAAAAAAGAATTACCAAAAAGGTCTTGTTATCATTTATAACTTGCCAGTGTTGCACATCCCACAGCACAAGCGCTTGCTATCAAATTGTTGTGTAAACACTAATATCAATAATAGGTATTTCAACTTTTACCGGACAGACACAATGAGCCAGATGCACAAATCTACAACCATACCTAAAACATTAAACACTTCCTAACACTATGGTTATCAGTACTCATATCACCACTTATACCTGTTATCATATTAGTTTATTGCCAATAAAATGTATTATTATTATCAATACAATGCAAGCTCCTTGATAAGACTCGAAAGAGTTTGATAAAACAGCCATCAGACAATATTATCAGCAGATGACAGTCCCTTAAGAGCAGTGATTCATCATTGTGTGAATAAATCAAAATGATCACTGAGATACTTTCATACTCAAGATGGCTACCAGCTGATATTATTAGCTTACTCATACTAGGTATACAAAATATGATGCAATAGAGTATAATATTACTGACTGGGACTTTCAAATATAGAACATTTTTTTTGAATACATAACTTTAAATTACACACTTCACAAACCTCTTACCACATAATGTCTTAGGTGTGAGCTTAAGCAAAATTATATGCTATGATCATTGTTGCATGGCACATTTTTAAGTGCACATATTGTGAGGAGAGCTAGTGATGAGAGCTTACATTAAATTTACATCTATAGGCGAGCAAAAATAAACTATATTTTTATCATGATAAGGTTGAGATCAGATTGAAATATTCTTATTGGAAGTGACTGGAATTGTGAATGTATAAAAGTGCTGAAAGTATACCTACATTAACTGTCCTAAGGTAGGATTTATAATATTTTTATGATAGCAACCCATTAATGTCCCACTGCTGGGCATGGGTCTCCTCTCCTCTAACAAGAGAGCTGAGAGGGTTTAGACCTTAATCCACACACACTGGCCACTGTCTTTACCAATATTATTTTAATTATTTATATTACATGTATTAAGGGGGTTTACCTCATCCCCGATGGACATAGGCTGTATGCTATGAGTAAATTACATTTTTTTAATACACCAATATACTCTGAACCAAGGGTAGGTTGCTAATCATAAATCATTTCCAATCATACATTATACAGTACACAAACACGCGCGCGCGCACGCACGCACGCACACACACACACACACACACACACACACACACACACACACACACACACACACACACAATAAAAAACAAATAATAATGAACTACCTACTACTAATAAAAAACAAAAAATTTAAAAATTGTGTTTTTGTTATGTGTGGTACACTTGTACCCTACATAGACCCATTTAAGTAGGTACATTGATTTAAAACCTGTTATCTATTTTAATATTAAAAACGGACACTTCAATCTTATTTACTTGTACAGATGTATCCGTTTACGACTCTTATGAGTGAATTCCCTTATTGTACCTATTCTGTGACATCGATTTTATCAGGTCATGCTTATTTATATTTAAACTGAAATATAACGTTGCTTTAGTGTTATCACCGTAATGTATTATGACGTCATCGCTGTCGGTCATGAATCATGAAGCCTTTTTCCCGTGATAAAGTACCTACCTACTAGTTTTTGCCTGCGGTTTCACCCGCGTGGATTGTCATTCTCGTTCCCGCTTCCCATGGGAACCTATGCCAGGGATAAAAAGCCTAGATGTGTTATTTCAGACTATAATCTATCGCTGTAACAAATTTTCAGCCAGATCTGTTCAGCCGTTTTTGCGTGAAAGAGTTACAAACTTTTCCGTTTATTGGGTCAGTGATTCCAGACTCGCAGAATGCTTTCTTTGTCAATAACGCCTTTCAGTATCTAATAAAAAACTCGTCTTCATATGCATATACCACCATATAACAGTCCACCATCTTCCGCTATCTTTAACCCGCGTGCAGTCGCGCCTGGGTCGAAAAGACCCAGTACTCTAGTTGTATTCATAAGATTGTTTTAATGTCCTTTTTCTATTGAAATTACAAACAAGCTTGAAATTTCATTAGTTCTTGGAATAAATGCATTATTTTAAAATCTGGGTCTTTTCGACCCGTGCGCAACTGTTCGTGTTTCAATTTGACGCGACTACTGGCGGGTTAAATTAAACACATCACGAGCCGTTTAAAACTCTCTAGCTTTTATACATTTTAAAAAAATTTGCTGGTGTAATTTTAACACACAAAATACCTCTGCCTACCCCTTTGTAGATAAACAGCTGAAGTCAAATGAAATTAAACATGTTGACCTACTCAGAATACTTGCATGCTACCTTATTTTTTTTAACAGGAAGTACCCAATAGTATTATGATTCGTATATTCTCAAGACCTTGATATAACTTGCCTGTGTTTTTGCTCATTAATGAAATCTTTAAAACATCTTTGTTTTGGAACGAACCAGTAATGCTATTTAGTAACATGAATTCGATATTGAGTCTCACTCAGCACTCAGACTACAAACAGGTAGACAGACAAACAGTCATACAGGTAGAGCCACAAAGCAAATACAGAGAGGAAACAACGGCTTTAGTAATTACGTTGTCACGGGCAGTGATATGTTTATCGGGCATTTATAATAGATGGGTTTACGCCCGGCATTTATCAGGCGGATTGAATAAATGCCCGATTAATGTCCAAAGTGATGGGCATAGAACCATCACTGGGCATAAATAATGTTCTAAGTTTTTGTATTACAAATACACATATTCTGTTCTATATCACTATCATTTATGGCGATAAGTGTAACATTGTTCTAATTTTAGTATTTTATCGATTCTAATAACAATGACTGTCACTTAACTATCATAGACGGATCTATAGCTATACTGCAGTTAAACTATACAGAAAAAAAACGACTTCAACGGACCAAATTGAAATAGGGGGAAACCACAAGGGAAGCGCCAGAGCCATACTAATATTATTATAAATGCGAAAGTAACTCTGTCTGTCTGTCTGTCTGTCTGTCTGTTACGCTTTCACGCCTGAACCGCAGAACCGATTTTGATGAAATTTGGTACCTATAGGATTAGATTAGACCTCGAGAATGAACATAGGCTATGTTTGGTCGCGATAACCGACATCCACGCGGGCGGAGCCGCGGGCAACAGCTAGTATCAATTAAATGTAAATCAAAATCGTTTCACCCAGTCGAAAGTTCTGAGGTAACAAACATAAAAAAGTACAGTCGAATTGAGAACCTCCTCCTTTTCCGAAGTCGGTTAAAAAGCCATTATTTATACCTATTAATCCAGTTGTGGCAGATAGCCACTACTTGAAAGGTGGTTATAAATGGTCACCCATTTACAATTTGAATGCTGTAACATTACTATTCAATCTATGTATGACAGTTTCAAGGATAAGAGGTTTATTTTCTCTGTCACCAAATACCTTTCAACTTGAATTGACTGTGGTATTGATTATTTTGATTGGATTAAAACGTGAGTGTCCACGCCCAATGTCAGCCTCAACTTGAATAATACTATACAACGTAACTTAACTGTAAGAATTTTCAGGGTTCAGCAGGTGCATACCCGAACTTGAGGTGATGGTTATCGCAGCACTAGTGGGACCAGTGGGTATTGGTATAGTCTAAACCAATATCTGCGCTTTGTCACGCAGTGCTGCGACGACAATCACCTCTTCTTTCATGAGGCCGTCAAGTTGAGGGCCACCATTATATCACCGTCGTAATTGGGGCCCCCTTTACCTTTAGCTTACCATCAGGCGAGGTGATTATATTGACGTAACCTATATTAAAGAAAATACCTATTTATACCTTATCTTCGGGACCCAACGCAGGTGGTTAACCGCACGGTTTCTCGGGTCTTGAGATACCAGGGTGTAAGTAGCCTATAAGGCATTTCCCCTTTACCCCGGTTGAACCAGGCTCTTCTCCGAGATAGCCCCTCGGGTTAGGAAACCATGGTGTCCCCGTCTAGCCTTCGTGAAAAATGGTAGTATACCATCTTCCTTTTTACAAGATTAAATTCTCAGAAAAAATTGCCAAATTTTCGACGCGTGCGCCGATATGGCCTCACGTTTAATTCAAATAAAGAACACAATCCACGTAACACTAATAAGCAGCCAGCACTAATCATGTTAACAATGAAGGAATGGGCGGCGCACAAAATTACGCACACTTTTACAATTTACACGTACACATTTGCAATTTACACGCACACATTTGCAATTTACTCGCACACATATACAATTTACACGCATACATATACAATTTAGACGCACATAATACAATATACACTCATACACAGTTTTTTTACATAAAAGTGGTTATGGGTAATGCTTCACACGAAACTATAAAGGTGCTGATAAACTTGAGCATTCACTTTTAATGACCATTCTTGCGAATGTTACAATTATCCCGGGCATAATCTATTCCCGGGATAAAAAGTAACAATGACGACGGAAACAGGATTCCAGCTAGTAGACCAATATCTAAATATATATACCTAAACTATATCTTAATATATGGTATCATGCATAAGTGCAACATTATATCTGCATAACCAATAACAATTATGTTTGTGTGTCTGTGTAATAATTGTGTAGGTACACACACACATTCAAGGTACTCGCGTGCAATGTGTTTGTTTGTGTAGGTAATTGGGAGTTCCCGTACTATGACGCATTTTTCCTTCTCACCCTTTTCCTTTCTATGCGCTAGCGCATAGTTAACAAGCAAGTTTTATATGAGAATTTATAGATTACTACTAGCCTACATCCGCGGCTCGGTCCGCGTAGACGTCAGTTTTCGCATTTTTCACTTTATTTTGGTTCTACTTATAACCTATTATGATCAAACTTATGTAAGATCTTGGTCAGAAGTCTAAGCAAGACCTTTCAAAAAAACATACGCATCAAAATTCGTTTTATAGTTTTTGCGTCCATCGAGAACTAACATACAAGAATACCGAAAAAATATTTTTCTGTTCTGAATCATTCAAATAACCATAACCGAAGTATTTTTTTTTAATATCTACAATTTACAATTTTATAATATGTTGTATATACCTATGATGTCAAGGATAAATCTAATAATAAAATCATTGTTCACATCTGAAACAATAGCATAGATACACGTATAGCTGTATAACAGGAATTGTAAAAACGCAAATAACTATTACATCTATCGATATTCACATAGAGGAAAATGACTCCCAATCGTATTGCTATAGCACCTCGGGTCTTGGGAGTTTTATAACATAAACTCACGCCTATATCCCCGAAGGGGTAGGCAGTGGTGCTAGCACCCACATTTCACCAGTTTATGTTTAGGTCCCAATGTAATAGGTGGCGAGCCTATTGCCATTAACCGAGCACTTATAAACCTGCGATAAATACACACATAACTTCGAAAAGCATCGAAAAGTCATTGGTGTGTGCCATGGTACTCTGGGATCGAACCCGAGACCTCGTCTTAGCAATCCATTACCCATACCACTAGGCTACCGCGGTTATTGGAAGTTTTAAACACAATTTAATCCATTGAATCAATACTACAATTAATATTATAAAACTAAACTTTCACAGTTTGTGAAAATGTTCGAATGTTTTTTTTTTTATACTTAGGTGGCCGACAAGCAAGTCGCATAACTTAGTTATTCGACCTTTTAATGAAACCTAAGCATTTCAATAGGTCTACGTACCGCATACAGTTCATAGAACTGTTGATACGTATAAATAACTTTATCTGCTTACGCTCACAAACAATTCCGGGGGAAATCCCGTTCATTTACAATCATCTCACTTTTGAACTCGAACATAAATATCTAGATAAGTACTGTTGGTATAATTTATGTCTGCCTTTCTGAGACTTTACCTTTAGCTTACCATCAGGCGAGGTAAAGTCATTTTGACGTGTCCTATATTAAAAAAAACTGTTTGAAACTGGTAAAATCTGTAACTGTGCTAAATTTATAATTTTGGAAAAAATAATTTGGGTTCCGCGCAAAACATTAAAGCCTTAAGAATCTCAATCCCCGCAGGCGAAGTCGCGGGCATAGCTAGTATGAGATAAGAACAGAAAAATGATGATGGAACGTTATGAAACTTAACACACAAACACACACACGGCACAGATTATAATTCTCAAAAGTACTTACTATGCGAATGCCAAGAACTCCTACTGCCGATTAATCAAAGCATTTTATCTAATGACAACACATGTCCAAAAAAAACTCACACTTCTTGCTAAGATAATAAGTGTCATATTAGTACAGTGTTTATTTTAATGTGGTTAGTACTTAGAAGGAAATTAGCAGTTGAGTGTGAAACGCGAGAGCGTAGGTCTCGTCTTCACTTCATTATATGTCAGTTTGCGTGACAGCGTGTCTTGTGCAATGTCTGTAGGTGTGTTTCTGTGGCTATAGTGAAAGTGTTTTTTTTTTAAAATTGACGTTCCAATTTACCTGTAATTTTTTCGTTTACTCGCATAATGGCCAATAACGGTTCGCAGTGTATATTCGTACCTAACGCATTAGCAAATTATGAAGCAAAAACGGCCTATTCTCAAAATAACTTATATGACGTAAAATTACCTATCAGCATTACAATAATGACCAATTGACGCGTCCCAAAAAGGTTATATTATCTATCATATTTTATTCTTCACTAGTTGTACCCGCGACCACAGAATACCTAATAGTACTTACTACCCGCGACTTCGTTTTTTTCACTCGGAACCCTAATTCTTTTTCCAAAATCAAAGACAGTGTTAAATAAAAATTGAATTGAATTGAATTGAATTGAATACTCCTTATCACATCAGCTATCTGCCATTGGAAGTCCCGACAGAATTGGTCCAGCCATTACAGAGATTAACCAAAACAAACAGACAAGCGGGCAGACAAAAATGAAAAAATGTGAATTATGCGTATACGCATAATCAACATTTTTTAATAGGTCGTTTTGCCTATTGGTCGTTATGCGTTTTCGGTTTTGGTCATTTTACGTATTGGTATTATATAAATATGCGTATTGGCTGTTAGTTTACACAAGACGTTTTGCGTGTTATCGATTTTTTTTGTGTCAATTATGTCCTGAATGTGTTTTGTATCGAAATAGTCATGCCTGGTCATGCCCAATGATGTACTTACATTTTATTTAGTTATTATTAAATGTGCCCGCATGGATTTAGAGTTTAAAGTTTTTTTTTGCGCGGAACCCAATTCTTTTTCCGAAATTAAAATAGCCTATGTTATACTTAGTCACTTATTGATATCGAACTTCGGCATGACCGTTTCCGACTTCTAAATTCGTAAATTAAATTCAATTATTTTGTTTTATATCCACAGATCAAAATCAAGGCGGTTACCCGCAAGGTGGATATCCACAAGGTGGTTACCCCCCTCCAGGTGGTTACCCACAAGGTGGTTATCCCCCTCCAGGTGGTTACCCACCAACTCAAGGTTTTCCTGCTCAGCCACAACCCGGTTTTCAAGGTGCTTACGGCGCGGGATATGGCGAAGTAAGTTGTTTTTTTAATTCCGTTCTAATAATTATTCCTAACCCAAATACACGCGTGAGATATCCTATTTCTACTTATTTCTCTCGTAAGGCGTGATATATGCCACGGGAACGAAGTAGGTATGTCACAGGCAGTGATGGGTTTATGCCTGACACTGGGCATTTATGTTTATAACCTGACATTTTAGACGGATTGAAGAATAGGCATTTAATCGGGCGTTTCTTCAATCCGTTATATAAGCCCATCAGTGGTCACGAGGAAACCACAGAGGACAAACAAGTAATGCCGCCGCACGAGCAAGCAGACCCACCGCACGAACAAGCAGAGCCAGACGAACAAGTAGAACCGCAGGTTGGACATATTATACACGTGCCCGAATATATGAGAGCACCAAATAGTTCAAGGCGTTGTATTTTTCGTGGCTGTACTAACGCAAACCGCTGTCGAATCCCAAATGTTGTCAAAATCTTTGTGTTTACCCAACATAAAATCTACATTCCTGACGCTGCTAGAGTGTGCCTAGACCACCTAAATGGGAACGATTGGAATGAATTACCTCAAGCATGCAATATTTCTCATGACTTTACAGCCGCTTATTTCAGTAACCTGTGTGATTTACTGAGAGATGCCTTAAACGCACCCAGATTGCGTTTTAGCGAGCTAGAAGGAAGAATGACTGAAGAAGAAATGCACTTTTGGACTGGACGTACTATGGAACAATTTAATGATATCCTAGAGCAAACTCCTTCCTTAAGAAGTGAAACTACAGATGCCAGGACCGCTTTAGGTATTTTACTGACGAAACTACGCACAGGAGAATCCAACGAAAGACTTGCGACGTTGTTTAATATCTCTAGAAGAACATTCGAACGCCAGTTGGCAATTGCACGAGGGTGCCTCAGTTCTGATTATGTTGGTCTTCACTTGGGAGTGGATCACATAAGTAGAGACAATGTACTGGAGAGAAACTTGAGGATACCAAAAGCATTGTATGGGAATGCCATCAACTCTAAAGCCATTGTTATTTGTGATGGCACGTACATTTATATTCATAAAAGCTCGAACTTTTTATTTCAGAGGCAATCGTATAGCTTACACAAGTTCCAAAACTTATTGAAACCATTTTTAATTGTGACCACTGACGGATATATTATAGACGTAAAAGGACCTTACGCTGCAACTAAAACTGATGCCCACATTATGAAAGATATAATGAATGACGAGGAAAACCCGTTGCACATATTGCTTCATCCCAATGATGTGTTTATTTTAGATCGTGGGTTTCGAGACAGTTTGGCCGATATTGAAGCGTGTGGCTACGAATATCATGTTCCTCCGACTAAAAACCCGAACGACTCACAGCTCACTACTTCTCAAGCGAACGATTCGCGACTGGTTACGATATGCCGATGGGTAGTGGAAGTGGTTAACGGGCGCATTAAAAGAGATTTTAAGTTATTGCGGCAAAAATATTTTAATAATACAATGCCTAATATGTTTATAGATTTTAAAATTGCAGCAGCAATAACTAATCACTTTCACGCGCCCATTGCAGATAGCCAGCATGCAGAAGCTTTTCTACAAAGAATATCTACAAAAATACAAACACCAAATGTGTTGTACAATTATGTAGAAGCAAAAAGATTAAATAATAGAAGAGCCAATTTTCAGAGAATAGAAGCACATGATGTGCTCGATTTTCCACGATTGAGTGAACAGGATGTGATATTGCTGTCATTGGGGACATACCAGTTAAAACTCGCAAAGTCATACTGCAGCGAACACCTGAACAATGGCTTATATCTCATAGAAACATATAGAGAAAGCGCTATGGAGGATGTGAATGAATATGGGATAGAAGAAGATGTGTGGCTTTTGCGTGCACGTATACAGTCCCGACATGTGAGAGCAAAACAATACTTTTGTTACATATTGATTAAAAGACATGAAAATATAATACTACATCACTATTGTACATGTTTGACAGGACGTCGCACGGTAGGTTCCTGTGCGCATATAGTGTCTATAGTCTGGTATTTAGGATATGCTAAACACGAGGGCTTTAATGAGCCAGCATTGTTTTTAAATAGCATCCTTGTAGATACTGAATAGTATTATTGTATAATTAATGCTTATATAATAAACCTGTACAAAACGTATTTCACACGTGTTTTATTTTGATAAACAGTAATAACTAGCTAAAGAACCGTGGCATCACCTGCTCCATAATAGAGTACCTGTTCCAGGGATGAAATGTGACCTTTTGTACCTTTCGGTACCTCTTTTACATTCATGCAAAAACAAATGTATCAATTACATAAAATGAAGCACAAATATCGGTATTGTTGGTGGACTGCTGATTCGCAGGTCACGGGTTCGATTCCCGCACAGTGCAAATAGTTGTGTGCATGAAGATGAGTATTTGCATTTTGTCTGGGTGTTTCTATGTATAATATGAATGAATTTACAAAAAAAAGTATATAAGTATATTTATCCGCATTCTAGAACCCATAACACAGGCTATCCTTAGTATAGGTCAAGAAAGTGACGTGTAGAATGTGGTAAGACAAGAAAAGATAACATATTGTAATTATTGTTATTGTAATAATAACCTGGCATAATCGAGAACAATGTCAATAAAAGTGTACGTAAGATGTAACAAAAAAAAAAATTACAGCTCTCGGACAGCAAAGCGGGACTAGCGCCATAGTTATTCATAATCCACATAAAAATACCTTTCCAACGGTGTATCATTCATTCCGATTGGAGGGGGGGGCCAACTTCCATACATTGGTGCCCATCATCCTTTGTCTTTTCCGAGGAAAGATGGGGGCACCGTGGTTCTTAAACCCAAGTGGGCCATCTGGAAGTTATATGGCCCAAGGTCAGTCGGGGTGCCAGGGAAATGCCTTATGCCACCCTACACCTCGGTGTTCGAAGGTCCAGTTAAGGTCCCTCACTCCCTTCCAGGGGGAGGTGTCTCCCTCTCAGTTGCGGGACAAAAGGTGTCGTTTCAATTTAAATTTATAGCAGTTATTATAAATTTAACTTCATGTATTTGCCTTCAAAATATAAAATCGATCTAGTTGGCTACGTCACAACACGAAACGCCAACAGAATGACGTTCCAAGGCCAAAATGTAGGTACGCTGAAATATTATAGCGATCTGACGTGAAATGCAATGCAAGGCTTTCGACTTGTGAGTAATTCATTCCATCATATCGATTTACCTATTGTGCTACGTAGATATTATATTATATTAAATACGTAATGTATGTCGTGGTGTGCGCTGTCACTTACGGAAAGGCTTCGCTGTCACAAGGCTGAGGTACCTACTTTTTTATGCGGAAATCCCCACGTTGGCCGTCGTGGGTGGTTATGTCGGTTCGGACCGACTAAAACCGCACACTGTCTCGAGTCATCATTAGTGTAAAGTGACCCGAGACATTCCCCGTCCCAGTTTTGTCCCTCGGTTTGACCAGTAGGGTGACAAGAGACCGTTCTTTCATTGTATGCTGTATATTATTATCTTATCATAATCATCATAAATATCTATACAAATGAATAAAATTGAAATCTCGGTTACAAACCGACATTTTAAAACTAAATAAAGTTTTAAATCGATATCTAGGTATAACAAAAAAACAATTTGAAAAAACTTGTCCGTCTGTCTAGTCGTAAGAGTAGTAGTCTCTGAAACGACTTGACCGATTTGGACGATACTTTCGCTGGAAAAAGAAATAGGGTACCGCGTAAGAAAATTAAAACCTCAAAAATCCACACAATCGAAATCGCAGACACTGCTAATAATAATTATAATGTAACAAAGTTTTATATAATAATTACGATTTGATTATTATGCTTTCTATCTCCAATGCCAAATTTGTTTTGAATTTTCAGCGGCCAGCTGTTTTCGGTCTGTTTAACACAATAACATTCCAAAATATTAAATTATATTTTTTTTTAATATATAAATAATATGATTTTGTTGGACTTGAACCGACTAAAACTGCGCGCCGTCTCGGGTGGGTACCATATAGGTATTTGATATTCAAACGCCGTCGGGGTGTAAGGTGAGAAGGTGACCCAGAAGGCATTAACATCGCACAATTTCGCACTCTCAAACCGGAACATAGAATCCACAAACCTGTCAAGTGCTTGCAGACAGAATACCTGTATCAAATTATACTATTTTTACCCACAATTAAGTACTTAATTATGTATGAGTTTTGATAAGAAGCATTTTAAAACGTTAAATACCTAGAGATAAAGATCTCTATGGAATTAGTGTTTTGACCTTGGAATGCTTAGTTTTGGTCTGACTGTGGCTGTGGTTATGATAGGCCACAGAACATTAAAAGACTGTACAAGTAGTATCTAACTGATGACGTCATGTTGTTATTGATGGTGCAATTAAAAAAAAATATTTCATGTAATTCTGAGTCGTGACAGTAATATTACCGTCAAACACCTGCGTAGATACGGGACTATTTAATTCCTTGCGCGTCATGAAAAAATGTTGCCGAAACCAGGCTATCAAAAACTATGACTATAATATAGGTAGTCATAATTTATGCTAGCCTGGTACGTGGAGATGATCTATGAGTTCGAAAAATGCACATTGTTTTTTTTATAAGGTTTTTTAAATTGGACCGTCGCGGTCGTAGTCCTTTTGGTTACAATTTTTTTTAAATATCAAAAATATATCTCTACATTGCATAAACGCTCAGAAGTATAGACGGAGCCATTGTGAACAACAGCGACGAAATAAGTGAAGCTTCTTGTGCATAAGTCAAAACACGTCACACGCTGACAATAGCTCTTCGGCCGACTACCCAAAGACTACCAAACCGAACGTCCGTCATAAGACTACCGAATCGACTTATGTTGGTGGGCTTCAAAAAAATGCGCAATACTCCGTCTATACTTTTTTATTGATCTGAGCATAAACGAAGACACTTGAAGAATATAGGTACAGTTGTGGATACATAGACATACAATTGCACAGGGCAATATTTACCAGGCAACCTTTAAATTATAAAAAGAATGTCAATCTAAAAGCTCTACAAATCAAATCTATTCTCGTTATATGGGATAGACTTTGGGACCGCGTTACTTAAAGATGCGGGCGCCATTGTGTCTGCAGCGAAGTCAGACTTCGTGACGCCCCCACCCCTAGCGATATCACCTCTAGTGACCTCTAGCTAAAGCTTTAATCTCCCATACTGTGCAATTGTAATATTTTTAAATTAGATACGGATGCTGGAAAGATTTTTACTGAAGCTGACATACGTTACGGTGTATTTGATCATATTTTGAAGTAATTAGTGCCTAGGTATGCTAACTATAGATGAATATCCAGGACAGGAATTGAACCTGCGAACAATCATCTACGTGGGTATAGGCACGCTGACCAACTTGAGTTACCTCGATACAATTCAAAACTCTCCAATACGTTTTAGATTAGCTAAAACGTGTCCAAACTCAGTTGGTCAGAGTATTCCGTAAGGAACTGGTCGGGGATCAAGTCCTGTCCTGGATGTCCACCTTTTCCGATTTGAAAGTCATTCTCTTCGAGGAAAAACATTTAAATTCAGTCTAGCTAGAGTCTGACGTTGTGGGGTAATTGTCTTAGTAATCACATTACGCACTTATTTTGAACAGGATATTTTTACGTGGATTAGAAATTTTCCTGTAATTACATAGCGAAATGATATACGAAGTTAAGTTTAAGTACTGGTTTATCATAACAGAAAACAAATCAAACTGCATTCATAGTCTAGTAAACGAATGATCCTAGATGGAAAAGTCGAAAGCAGAAACTTTGACTTAGGAACTTTGTTTGGACTAGTTAGGAGATAAACATACTAAAAGTCCTGACCCCTCCGAGGTGAGCCGGAGGGGGGGAGCACAAAAAAGGTCCCGTTTTTTTTCGTTTTTTGCTTACTTCTCGAAGACGGTGCTTTGTACGAAATTGTGTTGTACGACATAATAAAAGCTAATTAAATTGTCTACAACTTTGTCTTTTGCACTTTGTATCTATCTCCAATCATTACCTAGCTATGAGCTTCTAAAGGCGGTCGATTTTCAAAGCGCTCATATCAGTTTTCCCAAAAATGTATGGGTATCTACCGGAATTCTTCACATTTATGATTATTGCTCCGCTCCCTTGGGCAGTAGCGTGATGATATTCAGCCTATGACATTCACGGATAATGTGGCTTTCTATTGGTGAAAGAATTTTTAAAATCGGTTCAGTAGATCCAGTTTCAAACTGTTTCCGCCTTCACTGCGTAGAGGTACTCCGCTTATGTTATCTACACTAGTCTATACTAATATTATAAAGAAGTAAAGTTTGTGTTCGTATATTTATTAAGGTCAGGACTTTTAGTATGTTTATCTCCTAACTAGTCCAAACAAAGTTCTTAAGTCAAAGTTTCTGCTTTCGACTTTTCCATCTAGACCCCCTTTTTGAGCATTCATTGACTGGACTATCAGTATTATATTTGAGATGTGTCTGATCATAAACGAATATATATTTGCCTAACTATACAGCTCGATGTAAAAGATTCCATATACTCCCGCTATATGAAAGAAGAAAGATTGCAGATGTAACACTTTTATTTGATGTGATGAATGGTCGTATTGACGTCCCTGAATTAGTAAGCAAAATTGATTTCTATGTGCCTTGGGCATTTCTGCGAAGAACAAACCTCCTAAGTGTACCGGTTGTTAAAACCACGTATAGACAGAACTCATGTCTTATTAGAGCATGTCGCTCATTTAACAAGGAATGTCGTGGGGTCGAACTCGACTTGTTTGTAACGAGTATTGCCAAAATGAAAAGAAATCTAAGCTCTTGTTTCTTTGACAACTGATAGTCATGGCATTACCGTGATAATTTGTAAAGTTCCTCATGTTTTCTAAGTGATTTGTAAAGTTCCTCTTGTTTTCCTGTTTCTTGTATTTTTGTCTTACATACACAAAATAGTTTAACCTAAATTTGTCTACAACATACCTACTTTCAATGGACTGACAGATAGTGAAAACTTTTAATTGGCCGTCTCCTATTACAACTATCTTTGTAACACTAACGATTAGCTGTAAGTTTTCCTAAAATGTAATAAATAAATAAATAAATAAATAATCCCATTTAAAAATATTATATAAATATACTTTCATACTTTGATAGATAAATGAAGTTTATAATTCCATTTAAAAAATATATTTTCATACTTTGGTAGATAATTAAATTTGTTAAATACTGGATTCAGTTTGTTAAAAAAATAAAATTTTAGTCCTTATAAAGTAAAAACCGCAGTAACTAATAGCTATGGAGGTGATACGGCATTGATTCGGTGAAGGCCATGGTCGTTTGTTTACCTGACTGCTTTGTTACAAAACTTTAAATATTATTTTTGTTAAGAATATTAGTAACAGAAATTATTATTCATGTTCCCCTCCAACTTGCTTACGTTGGCGTCGGTAGTGTAATGGCCAAAATTCAAACCCGGGACCCATCGATCGTAAGTTCTTTAGTCAACTGGACCCATTCAAACTTCGTCCATGGAACCAGTTGACAGTTTTATTGTGTAACGTCGGTAGTGTAATGGCTAGAATTCAAACCCAGGACCCGTCGATCGTAGGCTCTTTAGTCAACTGGACCCATTCAAACTTGGTCCATGGATCCAGTTGACATGTATATTTTTATTGTGTAAATATAATACATTTTCTTTAACATGTTTATTTGTATACAAGGAAAACTATTAAACATGTAAAAACCATAATAACTAAATAAACAACAGCGAAACATGCGTCATAGAATTCCTCCGCGTCATAGTCTACTGGTAATGTGCCCAGAAGGCTGGCAGCATTGCCACGTTTAATGACAATGCTAATTCTTTGTGTGCAACATTAGGGGTGTCGCACTCGCGCTGCCGACCTTGTAGGGGCGGGGGTTGGGGGGATCGGGTCGGGGGTTGAGATTCTGTGCTTACAACTCAGGAGACTTTGGTCTACCCGCTGACAACACAGAATCTCGTTTAATATATTTCTTTGGTAAACTGGGCCCACTTTTTTAAATGGGGAAAAATATCTAACATACATAATACATACAAATCACGTCTTTTCCCCATTGGGGTAGGCAGAGACAACACCTTTCCACTTGCTACGATCTTGGCATACTCCTTTCGCTTCTTCGACCCTCATTACTGTTTTCATACACGCAGCCCGGCTGCGGGTACTCTTGACCTGACCTGTCTCCAAAACGTCCTGGATCTGATTAGAATATGTACGCCTAGGTCGGCCTTTACCAGGTTGCCCATTTAACCAGAAGTTACCGATTATACCGATCATAATTCTAATTTTGGTTATTCTTGTTTCTAGCCTGCAGGATATGGCGCTTCTCCAGGACTGGGCGAAGATGGAGACGTCAAAGGATTCGACTTCACCGAGCAGTCCATTCGGAGGGGATTCATTCGTAAGGTAAATAGTATTTCAAAAGTAATTTATCAGTGCTAGACAAGCACACGGCCTACTTGATGGAAAGCAGCTAATGCGGCCTATGGACGTGTGCAACACCAGGGGTGCCATGCTTGCGCTGCCAACCCTGTAACAACCTTGCCCTTTTTTGAACACACCTATGTACACCCATAAGGTTGTAAACACAGAGGAAAAATCTCTCCTGAAGCTGAGCGGCCCCAAGTATTTCAGACTTAGACTGGATTTCGCCAACTATAACCGCGATTAAGGTGAACTAAACTGCGTTCCTTTGTAAATTAATCTTAATCTCAGAAAAATCGTGAAACTTGATATAGTTTTAAAGAATTTTCACAGTTAATTTTTTTTTATCTTGGATCAACACAGTAATCTTTTCTTTCCAGGTGTACGCCATCTTGATGTGCCAGCTACTAGTCACAATGAGCTTTATAGCACTCTTCCTGTTCCACGAACCGACCAGACTATGGGCCCAAAGAAATTACTGGCTTTTGTAAGTATCTACTGCAATTCAGAATCTAGAAGCAATAACACAAACTACTTGAACTTTTTTTTTTTATACTACGTAGGTGGCAGACAAGCACACGGCCCACCTGATGGAAAGCGGTCACCGTGGCCTATGAACGTGTGTAACACTATAGTGTCACACACCCGCTGCCTACCCTGAAGGGAAAGGAGGAGAGCTGGGAAGGGGTGGGGAGGCTAGGAAGGGGCGGGGGGAAGGAGGGGTACAGTGGGCTCTGGCTACCCAACTTACCGGCGGGAACACAACACGATGGTTATTATGGCCGCGGTGTTCTGTAGGGCGGAGGTACTTCCCCAGTCGGACAGCTCATTTCGGACGGGAGATATCGTCGTGTCCTTCCTCCTTGATTTCTACACCCTTAAGCTTGTTACTACCCTTAAACTACACTTACTTGGTTCTAGAGAGCGCTTTGTAGAATGTCGATATAGAATTATTTTAAATTTAGTACAGTATCTTATTGATAGATGGCGTTGTAACTCGCGCTATCAAAATTCTCCATAGTTATAAAAACTAATTGCGTAATTTTTTTTTCAAAGGAGATGTTTCATTTTGGGCCCCCTAATAGGCTATTTGACAACATTAAAAATATACTACAAATTATGATCATCCTATCAGAAAATAACGTAACAAGCCTCATGAGACTATAATTTACACTGAAATATGCATATTTATTGAGAATTTCAACTAGAAAGATGTAATATATTTTAGATTTATTGTCTGTGGTGAAAACGCTCTGTGTTTGGTGACAGCGCTGGTGACGTCATGTGTACGTAAACACGATTTACATGAACAGACACAAATACGTTTTCTGGGATTTATATACAGATATTTATACAGTGTGACACTTTATACATCACTTGGCTCACTAAAATATTGAAATTACTTTTTTAAGCAATCAAATTCAATATTGTTTACAAACGTCACCTAGCCAAGTGACGTCACATACGCCATTTTTTCGAGAATGGCGTTTTGCCCGCACTTTTGATAATCTAAACTTTATTATTGATTTTTCAACATAATGCATTGTTTTTTAACTGAAATATTAATGTGGTATGTTTATAATGTTATAAGGAATCATTTTAAGTAGTTTTATAAAATTAGTCAAATAGCCTATTGTACATAATACAAAGAAAAGAGAAATAATACCGATTATTGGCAAAAATACAATTATATTTATTCACCTAAATTAATAGGCATAAATTAATAAAATATGAGTACATTTTTATAGTTTTAGTCCGCCATGTTTGTTATGTTGTAAGAAAGTGTTTATTTAGTTAGATTCCGCCCATAATACGAGGCAATATTGTAAGAATTGAATAGTGAAAAATTAAAACTACATTGCCTAGCTATTTTTCTAAGTAGTGTACAATTATCGGGCCCAAGGTCCATACATTTGTCAAACATCTCCTTTAGTCTATTTTTTATTTTTCAGCTGGGTTGCGTTTGCTGTGGTGCTCGTATGTCTGATAGTGATGGCCTGCTGCAGCGACGTCAGGCGGCAGGCGCCAATGAACTTTATATTCCTCGGGATATTTACTGTCGCTGAAAGTTTCCTATTAGGTCTCACCTCCAGCATATACAAGGCTGATGCTGTAAGTAACACTTTTATTTTTCCGTAGTTTATTCTTAAAATGAGCTAGTGAATAGTGACTTATATGGTATGAAACGATCTATATATTATGGTATGACTTATATGGTATTAGTGTAAAATACATTTATATATTAAACCTAGAAGAAATTTTCCTAGTACTTTTTCAAAAATGAGGCGGTAAGTAAATTATTACTTTTGTAAAAATATGCTGGAGACTATATGAAAATTCATTGGTAACCTACATAAACTGTGTAGATTTTTAAGTGCTTGGCCCAACTCACTAGTCAGTACCTAACTCCAACCGCGATGGGGGTTCTTCAAGAAGGGCATTAGAAGGTTTTACAGGGTCGGCAGCGCGAGTGTGATGCCTCTGGTGTTGCACGCGTCCCTAGGCCACGGTGACCGCTTCCCATCAGGTGGGTCGTGTGCTTGTCTGCCACCTAAGTGGTATAAAAAAACTGAACCTTTGAGCTGTGTTACTGAATAGTGGGTCGAGTCAACCAATAAAAAACTAGCAGTAGTTAACTGAGCCCGTTGACTGTGGGCCCAGTTGACCACAAAGTGCTGCGAACAACAAAATGTACTTAGTATTTACTGATATCTTCTTCAACCTAGCGTTAATCCCATTCGTATCCAAAGCTTTCACCTCGCAGTCTGGGGTCCGCTTTACCAGTCTTAACTGCGGATTTGGTTGAACCTCGATATTTTCCGTGAAGCAACTGCCATTTGACCTTCACAACCCAATGGTGACATTAGGCGATATCGAAACATTGCCGCTAGACCGTTGTTGTAGGACTTTTTTGGGCTCCAACTACCCGTAACGACTGCCATAGATGTTTGTATGGCAACCGGGACCGACGGCTTAACGTGCTCTCCGAGGCACGACCAGACCAATGCAAATACCCATATTCATGCATACAAATATGTACACTGAGTGGGGATTGAACCCGCGCCTCCTTCGCAGCGGCCGCGTTCACTACCGCTGCGCCGTCTACGAGTAATAATGTTCGTATAGTCGACTAAAGCCTGTCCCTCTGATGATGTAGGTGATGATGGCGGTGGGTATCACGGCGGCCGTGTGCCTGGCGCTGACGCTGTTCGCCTTCCAGACCAAGTGGGACTTCACCGTCATGGGCGGCGTGCTACTCTGCGCTGTCGTCGTACTGTTCATCTTTGGTACGTATACTCTCCCTCCCCCCTCTACTACTCACCAACTACCCCTATCGCTCCTCTGCCTACCCCTTCACATATACCTAGGGGTAGTCCCTTTCTTTTTGTCCCTTCTACTACCTAATAACATTTTAGGTGATACATCTTTTTTTATATCGGTCACGTCACGACTTCACCTTGCCTGATGGTAAGCTAAAGGTAAAGTCTCAGGAAGTGGGTCCCATTACATACATCGACAGTGCCATAATAGTGGCCCTTAATTTTACGGCCTCATCAAATGCTTTTTCACGCCCCGCTTAAAGGATCTGATTGTCTCTCTCTAAATTATTTTGACCAGCTTGAAGAAAACTGGTTTCCTCTGAATAGATGGACTCCTACCCCCCCCCCCCCCCCTTTCATCTACACCTAACCCTATCCTTCCATTATTCCCCTACCCCCTCCCAAAAATGTATAACAAAAAATTAAAAAAAAATTAATAATGTGTATAATCATTAATTACAGGTATCGTCGCAATGTTCCTACCCGGGAATCGAATCGTGACCCTCGTGTACGCGTCTCTAGGAGCGTTAATCTTCTCGGTGTACCTAGTTTACGACACACAACTCATGATGGGGGGTAAGCACAAGTATTCCATCTCCCCTGAGGAATACATCTTCGCGGCATTGAACCTGTACCTGGACATCATCAACATCTTCCTATACATTCTGACTATTATTGGAGCGGCTAGAGATTAGGGCGGAGACGGGACGCCGGTCTAAAGGGATTGTGATTGATATGTGACTAGTTTGCCACTGCAGTGTTTTGGTGGGTAGTTTGAAAATACTGGTTGTACTGTTTCAGAACTTGGTAATTGATGTGAGACAAAATTTGTTTATCCAACTTTTATTAGTTTGGCTTATTCTAGCTTTTGTGAGATCTACTGCCGATGGGATCTGAGTCCCATCGCTTTCTCAACCTGGAGAGGAAAGCCTGTGTTAGGGCCTCGTTCAATAACCAGCAGATTATTTTGGACCCCAGATACCTGGATACCTGGTCAATGGTCTTTTTCTTCTTCCTCTTCCGTTCCTTAGTCTCATATCTATCAGGGTTCAGGTCTCCTTGTACTTCGGCGCCAGGAAGTTCTATCCTGGGTTGTCACCGGAATCAGGCTCTGCACTTTCAATTCCTTTCAAGACCTGGTACCTGGTCATTAAAATAAAACTATTTTCAACAAATTTACCTTTTCTTCTTCTCTCTTGTCGACGTTGCCATCACCGCTACTTATGGAGAGGGTCCGAGCATAGGTATCGCTCTTCGAGAAATTTACCCACGAAATTCAAATAATCTTCTTTAGCAACTGTCACTTACTAGGTTTTGAAATTGCACAACCAATATGTGTACTGACAGAAATCGTTTTGTCTCTTTCCGACTTGATAGACATGGCTTTGCAATAGAAAAGAATAACCAGTTAGTTTCGAATCTGATTTTTTTTTGTTATTTTTACAACGAATTTACTGTAAACATACTAAAAAAAGTATTAATATGTAATTATAGGTGTACGCCAAAATATTGCAGTGTTTAATAAAATTATTATACACATAAAAAAAAACGAATAATTTTCGAATTGATTACAAATAATTCTCAATATTGGTATTAAATTGTGTGTTAGTTGTGATAAAAGTGCATTTAGTGCGGAAGGCTAAAAGACCGTGGTCCCTATTTAAAAAAAAAATATTCGGCATGGTTCATCTAACAGACTCAAGTATTCTAAATTAAAGACTTTTTATGAAAAAAAAAAACATGAAATAGGTTTAATACGAATAATATCTAATTATATTATTGTGTATAGAGTCTAATATGGTTATTTCTGTAATAAGCTTCTGCATGTAATTTTGCTTGCAATGTACTTTCTATAAAGCGATATTCACTTACATATTTTGCGTCCATTGCCCCGTGTTACTACTTATTACTACTAGTAGTAAAATTGGTAGTAACACGGGTAATAAATGATATTTTGAACAACAGGTGGACCACGTCGATTATAACCTTTATTGGATTAATCTAAAGAGTTAGATGAACTATGTCGACTATAAGGGAACGTTTCCATAATACGTGACCCATTTTTGACCCCCTCCCCCCTCCCTCCCCCTTGTGACCATTCGTCCGCCTTTTATTCTCGAAAAAGCGCGAGATATACCTACCTATTGACTACGTGACAATGTCCTAATCCCCCCCCCTTAGTATGGAAACGTGCCCTAACCTAAGTTGTAATAAGGCTCTATCAGATGGTAATGTTAGATGCATCATGTCAACTAAAGCTTTATTGGATGATAAAATTATATAGACCTCGTTCAATGTTGGGCATTCAATCGGGCGTTTATTCAAACCGCCAAAAATGCCTGGGCGTAAATAATAAATGCCCATAGTGTCGATAGAAGCCCATCACTGACCTGGAATAACCCACTTTGTAACCCTCTCAGTAGAGTAACGCTGTATATGTCCATGTTACATGTATCATGGTGGAACCATACTTCGCTATTCGCCTTTATTCACGTGTATAAATCGAAGTGGGGAGGGTTTATTTGTGTATTCGCACGAATATTCGCCTTGGTCACTCTTCTATAACGAATTGTGGTGTTTAGTCATCTATAAGAATTTCCTCGGCGAATAGTGAAGTGTGGTTCCACCATCAAATAGTCATAATTAAAATGTTAAAATGTATTTAGCTTGACAGCTAGTATTGTGGAATATAACTTTTGAATTGATATATTTAACATAATGTACGGTTAACAGCGAAAGCTTATTATACAAGTTAGTGCCTGATTCAGTAACGTTACGTTTTCATAACGCGTGATTTCAATTCGAAGAAAATCTGTTAAATCACTCATTTTGATTAATTTTCAATTAGATTTTGAATTTTTTTTATATCAAACTTTGATATCACACGTATTAAAAACGCAACTTTACTGAATCAGACCCCTGAATTGTTAGGAAATTCAAAAATTGATAGTTTTGTTTTTTTTTTCTTCTGTAATTTAAATACCTCACAAATACTTAGCCACATATTTTCATATTGTTCAATAGCATAACAATTGCCTTAAAAATATAGCATCAATTATTTTTTATACATACAGCTAGAGATCAGTTTATGGCCGAAAGCATTATTCAGGCATTTATTTAATCCGCCTGATTTACGCCGGGCGTAAATCTAACTATATAGATGGGTTTACGCCCTAACATTTTGGGCATAAATAATAAACGCCTGATAAATGCCCAATGTATGGCATGAACCTATCTATTACATACAACACTACAATCGTAAAAATTATAAATATAATTAAAATTATAAAAGTTGATTAATGTTAAAAGTTGATACTTTCTGTCTGTCTATGTTTGTCTTAAGATAGTAATGTGTCAGTATTGTGATAGTGTGTACTCTCAAAGTATAGTACGGTTTAAATATGTCAAAAAATATTACTAAACATAGTACAAAGCAAAAGAAAGTATTTATTACAGGCGTGTCGAGACAGTCAATATTATATTGCGATCCAATATCGTGACTCGGTATTTTACCAATCGCGATTGTTTCACATCAATGACGATTTCTGTGGCGTAAGTGTTGCATTCGACTCCTAAGACAGTACGCAGGTTTGATTCCCGCTCGCTGCAAATATTTGTATGTATGAATATATCTATTTGCATTGGTGTTTGTGTGTATTTATGTATGTATCTCCAAAAAAAGTATATAAGTATGTTTATCCACATTCTAGACCTCATAACACAAGCTAGTTAAGCTTACTTTGGGTCTAGATTGCACTGTGTAGAATGTAGTAGAATATTTATCAATATTATTGACAGGATCGCGATATATATTGACCGTTTCCATACACCCTGTATATAATTGGCGTAAAGACCCTGCTGCCTTGGCCGTGAAGGAATGATTACAATAATTTATGATTAGTTAGTTACGCTAAGGTTTTGTTATTTTCCTTTAATTAAATGTAAAATATTAATACAATAAAATGCTCTTTTATTTCACCTTTTTTTTTTTTTTTTTTTTTTTTCCGTGCGGAAATCCTCATGGATACCCACCCCGCGGCCAGCGGGGCAGGTTATGTCGGACTCTTACCGACTAAAACCGCACGCCGTCTAGGGTCTTCTGACGCCAGGGTGTAAGGTGGCCCAAAGAGCATTTCTCTCGCACCCCGGCTTATATTACTATTTTTATTATTATTACTATTTCACCTCGCATAACACTTTGTACGTGGAACCGGCATTGGTTTTTTTTTTCTATACAAGTTAGGTAGCAAACAAGCACACGGCTCACCTGATGTTGACGACAAAGTTAAACAATCTCCACAGTGTTAGCCCGATGTTTGTTCCACTCGATCTATACAAGTGGCGGACAAGACAAGCACACGGCCCACCTGATGATGTCCTTATTTTAATCAATACCGTCCATCCTCCGAGCCCTTTCCCAACACAGTTTGGGGTCAGATTTTCAGTCTAACTACGACCCCTTACTTCGATATTTTCCGTGAAGCGACTGCCATCTGACCTCCACAACCCATTGGCGATATCGAAGTTCTATTGTTAGAACAGTTGTCGGACTTTTTCGGGTTCCAACTATCCGTAACGACTGCCATAGATGTTGATATGGCGACCGGGACCGACGACTTAACCTAAGGCACACCGTGCCTCCGAGAGCATAATGGTTATCAATACAATATTATATCATTACAGTGAGTAATGCTGATTAATAAGGACTTACAAATCTTATACCTTATCTATTACCTATCAGATTCATTAAGCTGAGAATAGGTAGGTACGTAATTGGTTTTTTTTATCAAGCATGACTAACTTAGTTGTTTCTAAAGGATAACTTATCTATGTTGACTGATAACTACTAATTAGAGATATTTTTTTGTATAACAGTAATCATATAGCTCGCACAAGTTTCATATATTATAACGCAAGAAATTTTTTAAAATTACGGTGTAAGATCTATAAATACCTAGCTAGATTTAGAAAAAAAAGTTGTTAACATCATTCTCTGAACCTTTTTCCCAACTCAGTTGAGGTCGGCTTTCTAGTCTAACTGTGATGCGGCTGAACTTGTTGAAAAAAAGGTTGTTAACAGTGGTCTATATTAAAGAAACTGTGAAGTTTATAGTTCGCGGCGAGTACAGGAAATATTAATTAAAAAATTAAGAACGGTAAATATCTAAGGAGTTTATTTTGTTGTTGTTGTTATGTTATGGTCGCGGGTACAGAATAAAAAAAACATCTACAAGTAGAAGTAGCAAGATACGGGATACGGATACGTAGCAGCAAGGGGCTGCATCGCCAAAAGGTTAAGTGTAATTACACTTAACTGAAGCACTCACACTTGAAAGTGTTAACATTATTATATACATAGATTAATCAAAAATTAAGTTTATTTCAAGAATGATACTTCCTATATTTTAAGGTAAAATGTAGGTATGCATCTAATGTCCACCAGTGGTGGCCAACGGGAATAATCCCCAATGAGAAGTAGGTACTAGTAGTCTGTGTGAGTGTATTTTTTGGCTACAACGATTTCTTTGTATTTTTACTTAGATATAGTGTAAAGCATCTAACGTGGCCAGATTTTGGAGTAGTGTGGGCCCCACTACTCCAAAACCTTGCCAAGTTAGATGCTGTACACTATACTTATTTCTAGGCGACGCATTTTGCCACAAACAAGTATAGTGTAAAGCATCTAACTTGGCAGGGTTTTGGAGTAGTGGGGCCCACACTACTCCAAAATCTGGCTACGTTAGATGCCGCGCACTATACGAAGTCTCGCATACATGCCCATCCTAATGCCTGGTACACACCAATCGAACAATCGTGCACAAATGCAATTAAGTGGAATTCGTCAATTATTTTAACACGCTGTCGAATGTGCAGTAATAATGACGAATCACACTTCCACGCTTTCACCGTCACACAGGTTTCTTCACTTTTTGTTCGCTATATGTATACCTATTGTATTTTTGTATTTGATACACATTTAAATAAACAAAGTTTTCATGAACACTTAATTCATTTCAGCCATATGCTACGGTAAACTAGGTTCAGGACCTAAGATTGTTTTTTTTTAATAAATGAATGTGTGACTAACTTACTAGTAGGTACCAGTTTAATTTGAATATAATGGTCAAAGGACCATTACGGCAGAAATGCTAGGGGAAGTTTATTTTAAAAAACAGGAAAATAAAACACCAAAATCATCAACTGTCCTGCCCAGGAGCATGACGCAAGCGAATCGCATACCTATTCCAGGATCTTAGAAAGTGAAATGTTTTTGTATTTCCCTGGCTAAATATTTGATGTATTTTATTACATGGGTACCTATTTTGGCGTATGCATGTGGTGGAATGTAAGTTTCGTGATAAAAATACGCCATGTCAACGTGCTATCAACATCTGTATGCAGGTTTTTTCAGTGGTAATTGAACAATCGATACTAAATACCTGCATCATAAATCATAACTCATCAACCAATAATTATAATTGGATTAAACTAGACGTTAAGTAACATTAGGTTACACTTAGAGATAAGCGGACGGACCACCTGGGCCTCGATTCTGCTAAAGACCAACCACTGTAATACCATTGACACTCTAAAAAATGTCATTCAATTGTAGACTTTATTGTTATCAGGTTAAAGTCTAAAGTCAAATGATATTTTGTAGAGCGAATGCAAAAGTTAAATGAATTCTTTTCATTTGATTTTAGACTTTAACTATATAATGGTAAAGTCTACAATTAAATAGCATTTTTAGAGTGTCAGTGGTATTACAGTGGTTTGCCTTTAGCAGAATCGAGGCCCTGATGGGAAGCGATCACCGTGGCCTATGGACGTGTGCAATACCAGGAGCGTCACATTCATACCGGCCTTGTGAACCTTCTAATGCCGTTCTTGAAGAACCCCATATTGTAGTCGCTAGAGAAAACCACAGCAGGGAGATCATTCCATAGCCTAAGCGTGCGCGGAATGAAATTTCTTTCATACCTCGCAGTGCGCACTGCAGGCGGATGTAATGTATGAGGGTGACTTCTCTGCCTGTGGCGAGTACGATGATAAAATGTGGGCGTGGGCATTATGTAAAAGTGGTAGTAAACACACTTAAATGTTCCATAGTTAGGTTTGTGTACAGTTTATATTATAGAATATTTATTTATAAATTTTTCGTAATAATGGTCATTTCCAGTTGCTACATACGTTCCGTAAAAGATGGGTGTCGGCGAAGATGGCATGGTCAGCGGGTTCGACTTTAGCGAAGCGTCCATACGGAGGGGCTTCATTCGAAAGGTAACTTGAGTCAACCGCTAGATCTATATTTTTATTAAATGTCGGCCTAAAACTTGGCCACAGTCAATCATTCAATCATTCAATCAATAATTTATTTATTTTCGAATTGGGTAAGTACAGAGTAGGTATTAGTGTTTAAACATAGTGTAAGTACGACCAGCCAAGCCCATGCTGTTAGCCCACACAGCCACAGCGCTTTCCGTTGTTTTTTTTTTTTTATATTAGACACGTCAACATGACTTCACCTCGCCCGATATGGTAAGCTAAAGGTAAAGTTTCAGAACTGGGGGTCGCCATTACACACACCGATAGTGCTACAGTGAAGGCCCTTAGCTCGCCCTCATCAAATGCTTTTGCCCGCCCTGCTTAGACTGTTAGACTTGGGTCTCCCCGCTGACAGCACAGAATCCATCTTTTTTTATTCTACGTAGGTGGCAGACAAGCACACGGTCCACCTGACGGGAAGCGGTCACCGTGGCCTATGAACGTGTGCAACACTAAGGGTGTCACACACGCGCTGCCTACCCTGATGGTAAGGTGGGAGGGCTCGGAAGGGACGAAGAGGCTAGGAAGGGATAGGGGGGGAGGAGGGGTACAGTGAGCTCTGGCTACTCTACTTACTGGCGAGAACACAACACGATGGTTATTATGGCCGCGGTCTTCTGTATGAGGGAGGTACTACCCCATTTCGGAAGGGAGATATACCGTCGTGTCCTACCTCTGCTAAGGATTGAAGCTAGATATATTCTCATTTCAGGTGTACACCATCTTGATGTGCCAGCTTCTGGTGACGTTTGGCGTCATCTGCCTGTTTGTGTACCATGAGCCGACAAGACTTTGGTGTCAACAGTTTTGGTGGCTGCCGTAAGTACCTACATACTTGTGCCTGAGGGCCAATCTCTCTCTTCTCTCTTCAACCCAGCGTTAATCCCAGTCGCATCCAAAGCTTTCAACTCGGAGACTGGACCATGGTATTTTCCGTGAAGCGACTGCCATCTGACCTTCACAACCTAATGGTGACGTGAGTGAGGGCCAATCTATACTTATAATAAAGCTGAGGTAAATTCTGTACATTGAATATTAGGTATTTACAAAATAACTATTGGGGGATGATTGGTGATCAATACTCTCGAAAAATGCAATATGTCTGTCTGTCTGTATGTGCACGCATGGATCAAAAACTAGGTACTGGAAAGATTTTGATCAAACTTGTTACGATTTTGGTTCATACTTCTGGGCTACGTATCTAATAGGCTACTTTTTATACAAGCTGATAGCCGTGGCTTCACCCGCGCTTCGGTTATAGGTTGGTTTTAGGTTCTGCTTAACCAATTACTACCAAAAATACGGTAACAAAATTTTGAGTCTAAGCAAGACCTTTCTGAGGGTAAGAGTGGAGTGAAGAGTGGAGTGGAGAGTGAAGTGTGGAGTGGAGAGTGGAGTAGAGAGTGGAGAATGAAGTGAAGTGTTGAGTAGTGAGTGGAGTGTAGGGTGACAGACGGCCTCCCGCTCGCTCCCCACCGTGCCCTCTGCTAGTGAGAGGAACACGTGGAGAGCTTCGGAGCAGCCCTCTAGAGGCCCACTCCCACCCTGGCCGGATTGGCAGCAGGCAGCAGCGTCTCCCGTGGCGAGTTGGAAGCGCTGCTCGCCTCTGTTGCCCGGGTGCACCACGTGGAGGTTCCGGCCCGCACCCAACCCGCGCCTCTTGCCTTAGAAGTCGTATGCGCTACTGTTACGCCAAAGAGGCCGCCAATTAATGATGACTTTGATTTTAGGTTGGTTGCTTTGGCTGTATCTCTTGTGACTTTGGTGATGCTGTTGTGCTGCGGCAACATCAGCCGGCAGACCCCGATAAACTTCATATGTCTCGCTTTATACACCGCTGCACAGAGCTTCATGTTGGGTACGATGGCCAGCGTGTATTCAAGCGATGCGGTTAGTATCTCTTTAAGATTCACAAAAATAATTCCTCCAAGCCAAGCCAAGGTAGCACACGGCGGTATCTCCCGGTCGAACTGAGCAGTCCGGTACAAGGTAGATATCCCACTCATACGCACTTACAAAACGTTTTGGCAGTATGTTCATCGTGCTTGCTGCTAAAGAGTGGAATGCCCTGCCTGAGTCTGTAAGCCGGAAAGCTATAACCTGGCAATATTCAAGTCACGAGTGAATAGGATCCTTCTAGGCAAGCGTGATTTATCGTAGACCACATCGTCACTTACCATCTGGTGAGATAGTGGTCAAACGTAAGCCTATGCTGAATAAAAAAAAAATTGTTGCCGAAATATCGATAGTTTTAGTATCGATTCTGAAAAATATAAATAGAGAGCTTGCCTCCCTTCCTTATGTTTTCTTTCATCCTTTCTTCTCTATCTATGTTTATATAATTTATTATCATTTTGTTACAGGTGATGATGGCAGTCGGCTTAACCGCAGTAGTCACCTTGGCCCTGACGCTGTTCGCCTTCCAAACCAAGTTGGATTTCACCGTTCTTAACGGTTCATTGGTGGCGCTTGCAGTTATATTGTTAGTTTTAGGTGTGTTATTATTCTTCGAACTATTTACCTAAGCTAATCAATAACTACCTACATTTTATCATCCGAGCCTTTTCCCAACTTCGATGGGGTTGGTTTTTCAGTCCGACTACTACCGTTATTTTCGAAGCGACTGCCATTTGACCTTTGCCTGGTTATGTTTTTCGCGCGTATCATAAGTAAGTTTATAAGATTATTTATTTTGTCATATATCTTCCAAAACACTGGACGGCTTAATTACTTAACATATCGTTAGATTCATCTTGGTAACTCAAATGTTCTTAGATAGGTGACGCAAAAAAAAAACCAAAATGGCCGCTGTAATATGATATAGTTTTAAGGGGAAAAAATAAAAATAAGCACTTATAATTATAAATATTAACAACTGTATAATCGGGATCCATTATTCGTGCGGCCAGCGCCCAGTCTAATTTTTCAATGGAGCCCGTTTCTAGACCACAAGACATCTAGTGCTTGTTTTTTTTTTCTTTTTAGTTTTTTACGCAGTCGGGTTTTTTGATTTTTTAACTTTTTTTTTGTGGACGGATTTTTTAAATTATTTTTTTTACCTTACTTCTTACTTTCTTACAGGTATCTTCTCGATCGTCCTCCGCGATAACAGAGTCTTTAATCTTATCTACGGCTCTGTTGGTGCGTTAATTTTCTGCGTGTTCATCGTGTACGACACTCAAATGTTGATGGGGGGCGACCGAGCGGACAGCATCTCCCCTGAAGAGTACGTCTATGGTGCCTTGATGCTGTACATAGACATCATTCGACTCTTCCGTTTCATTTTGAGAATCATCAATGCAGTTAGTGGTTAGAGTCAGAGAGAACGGGATGGGGCAGGAGCCATAAGGCGAGTTTAAGGGTGCTTTTCCACCAGAGATGTGCTATGCTATACTCTGTCTAATCTAGGATGATAATAATGACAGTTCAAGTCTATGAAGTATCGTATTTTTTGTACAAAATAATACCCCTAAAATTATTGTAATACATAGACAAGTACCGCCCACTTGTCATAGTGAAGCGTCTTGCAAGAATATAGCACAATTGACTATAACTAAGTATACACAAATGAATCGAATGAATCGAATTTAAATTAATTTATTGAATTTATTAAGTACTTATACTCCTAAATTTTTTGTGATATAATTAGCTAAATATATTACGAAACATAAATACCATACCATAAAACTTCTCTTTTGTCATTCTGAAGTACCTAAGTTAGGTACCTAAAATAATAAAAAATAAAAAGTTTTTGTGCTTTTGTAAATATCGATTCCATATTCTACGGGAACGATCGAAAGATTCATTTTTGATTATACTTTATATGGGCTACCCTACTTAGAACTGTAATTATTATCATCCTACATTAGACAAAGTATAAGATGCTATGGATGCGTTTGATATCCACCAATCATATTCATTGGTGGATATAGCTTAGCACTGGTGGAAACGGATGTCAACTAAGATATGTTTTTTATATGGAAGGATGCGTGCTATAGATGCCTGCTATGGGCCATAGCGAGTGGTGTAAAAATTATAATTTATGTTTAAAAAAGTATCAAAAGATTTATATTTAAGTGTACAGTAGTAAATTAACACTTATAAGGTACCTATCTATAATATTTTATAAATAAATCACCTGAGTTATGTTCCTCATATCCTATCCTACAAATATTATAAGTACTCGTAAATGGAAAGGTTTGTAAGGACGTGTGTACGTTTGTTACTCAATCATAGAACGCCACGCGAGTGACACCGCGAGCAACAGCTAGTGTTTGATTATAGTCTAATTTGATTAATTGAAATATAATTATTTTTAACGGTATATTTCATTGGTATTATAAAGTAAGAAATAAAAATTATGTAAGTATTTATTCAAATATTTTTGAATCATTATTCGTATCGTTCTTTCACACCAACTTCATGAATAAAATGAGATTTTATTACCCATATTATAGGTAAAATTCATAATCTGGTAGCTTTTATTTAATATCTCACGTCAATATGACTTCTCCTCACCTGATGGTAAGCTAAAGGTAAAGTCTTAGTAAAGGGGTCCCCATTACAGACACCGACGACAGTGCCATAATGATGGCCCTCAACTTGACGGCCTCATCAAATGCCTTTTCACGCCCCGCTTAAAGGACCCGGGACTGTAGGAGGAAGGGAACACGTGAGCTGGTAGAGAATTCCAGGTAGGTATTTATAATGCGGCAAATAAAGGCTGTGAAAAACTATTGCTATCACACTCGGGTATACGCAGAGAACTAGCCTTTTTTGGACATGTCAACATGACTTCACCTCGTCTGATGGTAAGCTAAAGTTATTATCAGTAAGCAGTAGATACGTAATGACTTTTTTTATGAATGGTCGAAAGCACTCGAAACCGGCGGGCTTGCATGAAAGGTTTAATGACAGTAGAGGAAGCGCGTGAGTATGTAAGGACAGAGGAATATAGCGGTCTGTTGTCTCTGCCTACCCCGGAAAGGGAAAAAGGCGTGAGCATTATGTATGTATGTTTTTTATGAAGCAGGTTCTACATTATGAGGAAAATTCACAGTGATACGATATCTGTATCCGCCAACGGTGACTAAGTTATTTCGAAAGGATAGCTTATCTACGAGTATGTTGACTGATAACAAAAGATAGGTATTGTTAGTAGGTATAACAGTAATCGCGTCGCCTGTACCAGTTACATATGGCGCAGGTAATTTTTGAAAACTATCTGGTGTGAATCTATAATAATACCTGTCTAGATTTATCAAAAAATAAGATTGTTATCGGTGGTCGTTATTTAAAAAAATAGTCTGTGTAGTTTATCGTTCGCGAGGAATACAGAAAGTATTTAATAAAAATATATAACGGTAAATACCTATCTAAGGAGATTATTTGATAATGTTGTGATGTTATGGTCGCGGTCGGTATGCCAAACCTAATGCCTGGTACACACCAATCGCACCAACGTGCATAAATGCAATTAAGTGGAATTCGTCAATCTTTACAACGCACTGTCGAATTCCACTCTCACGCTTTCACCACAAAACACTGGTTTCTTCATTTTTTGTTTATGACACGTAAACGATGGCTACATCGTTCCCTCTGTGTGTTGTGTATTATATTTTATCGACTTAAATAAGTCGACTAAGTCTTCTTGAACATGTTTTAGTCGTGTGAAAATCACTTCACCTTACCGGAGCTAACGGTACCAAAGTTCGGTCTCGAACTGACGAAAACCGGCACGCTATATGGCACGCTGAACCAGGTTTAAGGTCGTTGAAATTAAATGCAACAGAAATTTAATATTTTAGCTTAGATATTTACCATTATATACTTACCCTTAAATATGTGAGGAGGAAATTTACTGTATCATCATAGTGGCTCAATAAATGATTTGATAGATTGAACAAAAAATAAATATGTAAGGCACATGTAAGTGGGCAGGCAAACCGGGGTCGGATCACTCTCGCAGAGTATACATACACTGACCAAATTAATGAGTTATTGAAGAAAGGACAGGGTCAAAAGCACTCTAAACCGGTGGGCTTGCATGAAAGGTTCAATGACATTTAAAGGAAGCGCGGAAAGTATGTAAGGAATGTAAGGATAGAAGCAGTTGGCGGGCTGTTTTGACCGCGGAGGGAAAAAGGCATGAGCATTGCATGTAAAAAAAAAAAATTATGTACCTACCTAAAGGATTTACATGATCATGTATGAAATGAATTATGAAAGTAGAAAAAGTAGTAAAAAGTAGAGGAAGTTGAAAAGGCGTAGGTGTGCCAGGATCTTAGAAATTGGAAAGATTTTGTCTCTGCCTACCCAGTGCATACCTACTAAATATGAGATGGACCAAATTTTACATACACCATAGGGGTCACCTTACATCCCGGCAGCGTCTGTAGTCCCAAGACGGTGGTCAGTTTAGTCGGTTAAAGTCCGATATAACCGACCCCGCTACCAGGGGGGTCGGTTATATCGGACTAACCGAGGATACACGAAAAAATACTTATAATGAAAGTTTCGTGTTAAAATACGTCATGCCAACGTCTTATCAACATGTGCAAACTGGCTTTATCATATCGTGATAATTAATCAATAGATATTAAATAACTCATAGCCAACCAACCAATAATCATAATTGGACTAAAACTGGGCCATGGTGGTGCCCACAAGTGGTGCCCATTCACGTTAGGTTACACTGAGAGGAATAGAAAGAATAAAGTGAAATATGATTCAGTTTACTCTCCCGCTACGAAAATATTTGAATATTAGTTAAGGGTCTACAAATCAACGATAGTTCTGTTATTTTATTTAACTTGCATTTACATCACATAACTTGCATTTGGAAATGGAAGTAAGTTATCTTTCAAACTTTGTCAAACATTTTTTTGTCATTTGTTTAGTTAAACGTTCAATTTGAATGAAAATGTTATGAAAAAAAGTGTTTTTATTAATTTGTTTTTCGTCATGCACATTATTATTGTTTTGTTCTGTGTATCAAACCGGTGTGGATTCTATTTCCGAATATTTATTTAAGTAAAGAAGTAAGATAATATCTTTAGTTTGGAAAGTAGAGACTACCAAATATATTTGCGTCGCTACGAGTTAGCGATCGAATTCGGTAGCTAAGGCGTAGCGATATATGTCGAGACTGCAGCCCCAGGATATTTTTTATTCATGTATATGTATTCATTATTTGTGGTAATCATTTTGTGATCATTTCCAGTCTACTACCTACGTTCCGTCCCAGATGGGTGTCGGCGAAGATGGCCAGATGGTCAGCGGGTTCGACTTTAGCGACGCGTCCATACGGAGGGGCTTCATTCGAAAGGTAAACCATTAAAAATTCTGTACTTAGCATGTACGTCTTTAGTCATCGAATTAAGGTTCATATTAGAACGAAAATAAGCACGTTTGTCTTTAATACGTGCATGTTGCATTTTTTGATGATATCATCCGTTGAGTCCTACAGTCCCGTCCCGGGTCCTTCATACGGGGCGCGAAAATGCATCAGCGTAGCATTATTTGACTTTGATTTGCGTGGGCTCAATTCCCGCTCAGTGCAAATATTTTTATGCATAAATATGTTACATTGGTGTTTTATGTATTGTATGAATGTATTCACAAAAAAAGTATATGTTTATCCACATTCTAGAACCCTTAACACAAGCTAGTTAAACTATGCTTACTTTGGGTCTAGAGAGCGCTGTGTAGATTGCCGTGAAATATTTTATTAGAATGTTCAAATATAGACTTTAATTTCATAACAATAAATCCTAAATTTCTTTAGCATGACACTTTGAAGCTATATTCTCATTTCAGGTGTACAGCATCTTGATGTGCCAGCTCCTAGTGACGTTTGGTTTCATCTGCCTGTTTGTGTTCCATGAGCCGACAAGTCTATGGATTCAACGGTATTACTGGCTGGTGTAAGTACTTATATACCTTTTTCTCGTACGAAAAACCCCACGGATACCACCCTCGTCGGCCATCTGGGGTTATGTCAGAATCGAATCAACTAAAACCGCACGCCCCCGTCTCGGGTCTCAATTATCGGGTGTAAGATTACCCAATAGGCATATCTCTCGCACTTCAACTGACACGGGTTTGGGAACCACGGTATCCCCGTCATGCCCCCGGAAAAGGGGGATGCTGCTGCCTCGGTCTGCGTCGGCTAGGGTGACATGTGGCTCCACCCGTAACCCCCAGGCTTGCACATTAGGGTATCCTAAAGGTGATTAGTGAGTCGGCAAATGGAAGATGGAACGCCCCGCAGCCAGATGGACCGACGATCTGGAAAAGGTGATTGGGATAGACTAAATGCGGAAGGCAGAGAATCGGGTGGTATGGCGCACATTGGGAGAGGCCTATGTCCAGCAGTGGACGTCAACAGGCTAATTAATTGATTGATTGAAAGAGTACATAAAAAAATCGACAGGGTCTCGATATTCTGCTAAAAGCATACCACTGACACTCTAAAAAATGCTAGTTAATTGTAGACTTTACCGTTGCGCAGTTTAAAATCTGAAATCAAATGAAAAGAATTCATTAAACTTATTCATTCGCGCTACAAAATTTCATTTAATTTTGGACTTTAACCCGATAACAATAAAGTCCAAATTTAATTGGCATTTTTTTAGGTTTCAGTGGCATGACAGTGGCTTGTTTTAACAGAATCGAGGCCCAGGTCACGTATCACTATCTATCTCTTGGGTGGTTGTACTTAGGGACCATCAAAATGATCTTTGATTCTCATTATAGGTTTGTGGCTATGGGTATATGGTTTGTGACTATCATAGTACTGGCGTGCTGCGGCGACATCAGCCGGCGGACTCCTATAAACTTCATATGCCTCGCTATAGTCACCGCCGCGATGAGCTTCATGTTGGGTGCGATTGCAACGATGTATTCACGCGATGCGGTGAGTATCTTTAAAATTCCAACATCTAACTATTATTATACTAAACTTCTCATTAGATAAATCGAAACACCTTGCAAGTTTATGTTTTCTAAGAATTATCAGAAAAATGTATGTATTTAGGAATATAATATTATGTCAAATGTCGTTTAACCCCGGGCGCACACTGGGCGATAGGCGACAGCGATAGCTCGGCGTCTAGACGCAGCGACAGGCTGCGACCGAAAATTTCATATAATTTGGTTCTAAGCTTGGCATCAATCGAATATCCAAAACGGCATTGATAGGATCGTGCCAAATCTGGATAGGTAGAGGGGGGAACACTACTGACGGTGAGCGCTGACACGTCGCAAGGTAGCCACCCTAAACCTACTTCTGGGGTCGCAAGTCCCAGTCACCGTCACGGGGTTCCTCTCTGTACCGTGCCATGGTCCCGGCGACCACACGGTGCATCCCTGGAATGCTGAGAATCGGATCTCTCTATATGTTTATACAATTTTTAACTAATTTCGTTACAGGTGATGATGGCAGTCGGCATAACCGCGGTAGTCACCTTGGCCCTGACGCTGTTCGCCTTCCAAACCAAGTGGGATTTCACCGTTCTTGGGGGTTCATTGATGTCGGCTACACTTATATTGTTAATTTTAGGTGTGTTATGATTCTTCGATGACTAAGCTAATTACTTAACACTCTTCCTCCGAGCCTTTTCCCAAAGCCAACCTCATGTCGGCTTTTCAGTCTAACTACGAAGCGGCGTACTTTGATATTTTCCGTGAAGCGACTGCCACCTGACCTGGGGCGGCAGTCTCGACATTTATCGCAACGCATTAGCTACTGAATTCGGTCGCTAGCTCGTAGCGACGCAAGCATAACGATATTTGGTAGTCTCTACTTTCCAAACTTAACGATTTATCGGTATCTCCATATTGCTGACCATCCCAAAGGTATAGACTACCGTTTGACGCAAGCATTGTTACTGCAACCGATGTTTGTCGCTATCTTAGCTTGCGACTTCGGTAGCAAAGTCGTAGCGATAAGTATCGAGACTGCGACCCTTGACATGGTTTATGATTTGCAATTCGGACCGCCTGCTACAAACTTCTGTCGGTCATTTCAATAGCAGTCGGGTTTTTTTTTCTTATCATTTTATTTTAAACTTTTTAGTTACGACATATAACCACAGGTACATATTTTTGTAATCTCCTTCTAATTTCTTTTATTTTGATACCCTACCCGATAAGTTTAAAATAAAACTATTTTTGACAACATACTTTTCAGCGCCAAAAATCCAGCATTATGGTTTATGTTCACATTTTATGTACGCTCTGAAACTCAGGAGATGAATACCTTTAGGCCTATAGAGGGGAAGAAAAAACTACATACATACACGTGAAAAACATTACCCTCACTGGCGCAGTTGGGTAAAAATACTAACTTAATTCTTTCTCACAGGTATCTTCGCCATCGTCTTCCGCGATAGCAGAGTCTACAACCTCATCTATGGCTCAATTGGAGCGTTAATTTTCTGCGTCTACATCGTGTACGACACTCAACTGATGATGGGTGGCCACCACAAGTACAGCCTCTCCCCTGAAGAGTACATCTTCGCAGCTTTGAACCTGTACTTAGATATCGTCAACCTCTTCCTTTACATTTTGACTATCATCGCTGCAGCTAAGGGTTAGAGAGAACTGGAAAGGGCAGGAGGCATAAGGGGAGTTTAAGGCGTGGCACAGGCTCTTGCGCTTATAAACGCTTTAGTAGGTAGGTAGGTAGGTTTTAGTAGGCGATTAGAGGGTAGTCACTGTAGCCAGAGTTCACAAACCTTCTCATCCCCCAATCCCCATCTCCAACCGGAAATGTTAGTAAATTGATAGTAGTGTATACTGTTAGTTTGTAAGTGTAACTTATTTTGTAATTTTTCCAATGAAAGAAATACTAGGTACATAGGTACCCTTTGAAGTTTCATCTTTCATTATATCAATATCTATTTCTAACACTGCACCAAGTACTGATGTACTGAAAGACTGTTTTGTTATATATACATAATTATAAACTTTTGCAGATACATCCGATATTACCTGGATGCCACATACATTACTTCTGCCACTGCGTATTTTTTTTTTTAATTATAACGTGTCCAGTTAACATGAATTCACCTCGCTTAATGGTAAGCTAAAGGTAAAGTCTTAAGACTGGGGGTCACCACGACATACACCGATAGTGCTACAGTTATTACATCTACCTCAAGTTTTTTTACGAATTAACACTTAGATTAATTAAATTGTGTACTTTGACATTGCTTGTTGTGTTCTTCGTTATAGAATGAGATACTACGAGTTTTTTTAATATCTCCAATATACAAACCAAGCTACTTCATAATTTTATAATAGTATAGATAATAATCCATTTCAAAGTAAGTTAAGTTTCTTATAAGTAGACATTTCTTTTGAAAATAAAATATTTTTTCTATTTATTTACTGTTTTATTTTAGAGTTTTTCATTTTTTCTTCCTCATCCCACTACAGGTGGTGCCGTTGCTGTTGTAAGAGTCAATACCCACTAAAAACCTGACTATCGCTGCGTTAGCAACTGATGTAGGTGACATCACGGGTTCGATTGCCGGATCCGTTAAAATTTTTAAGGCAATCTAAGCCGAAATCGGTAATATGTGACCGATTGATAGCAAGAGAGTGATTCTTGAAATTGGGCACCTTCAGCAATTGTTTTTATTCGTTTAATTTTTCGTGCAGAAGTCGGAGAATTATCTGATCTCATCCACAGCTAAGTAAAACAAAGGTAGCGGTTTCGATGCACGTTCTGTCTATACTTGAATCTGCTCTCTATTTGCAACTTTGTTTCTAAAAATGTATGTAAGTATGTACCTTAGTATGTTAATCCGCATTATAAAACCCATATTACTTATAAGCTACACTTCTATGAATCCAGATGGCGCCTGGCGACCTAGAATATTTGTTTACCTATTATCTTCTTCGCGTGAAAAGATTTTTATAGTGGCCAAGTTAGCACGCCAACTTCGACGTCAATACTATTATAATCGATATCGATAATACAAATTGAATTAGCTGTGTTAAGCTCTGAGCACACTATGTGCTCTGTAGTAACTTGGACATTAATGTTCTGCCAAGATGAGAATGAGGCACTCTTATACTACGTTTGACTTCGCATGGCGTATGTGTAACATTCGCAGCGAGTACGGCGTGTAATCTCACTCTAGCGGCCTAAATTAGGGCAGCCGCCTAATGCCCGAAGCCCCAAGCAACTGGCAACATCCATACTAATATTATAAATGCGAAAGTAACTCTGTCTGTCTGTTACGCTGAACCGATTTTGATGAAATTTGGTATAGGGGTAGATTAGGTTAGACCTCGAGACATAGGCTATGTTTGGTCGCGATAACCGACATCCACGCGGGCGAAGCCGCGGGCAAAAGCTAGTAGTGTATAAAATTGTCGTATCACAGTGCTTGTGACAAAACTCCTCCGAAACAACAACCGATTTTTATGAAACTTTGTGTCTTTAATCAGTAGGTTTGAAAATAGGCCGTAAATAGGCAGGAACGGGATCTATATTTCACGTGTCGGTAGCCATAGGTAACTGTCTATTCAATTAATATCAATGAGTACGGACTGTAATGACAGCTTTGACCGCTTCCCATCAGGTGGGCCGTGTGCTTGTCTGCCACCTACGTAGTTTAAAAAGTTTCTGTCATGCTAACTTTTTATAGAATAGTAAACCTGTATTCCTTTATGCTTACTTTCTTGTGATACCGATACATACCGTATTGACTCTGTTACACTGAGGTGTACGACAACCTTTATGAAGATAATCTACTTAACTAAACACGAGTTTGTAACATGATTTAAAATAAAGTGTTGCTACTTATATATCCAAAATCTTATCGTAATATGTCCAGCATTTATCACCGCATTCACAGTTTGCCTCTACATAATGTCACTCGCGTTGGGAATACTTAGTTTCATTGTGATATTGTTTATTTATAACTTTAAATGTAAAGATGCGAAACCTATATTGGGTATATACGCAGTGCCGGGCAAGTGGTATTATTTAAAATATGTTCTTTTTGCGTGCATTTATTATTTTAGAAAGGTGAGTGCTTTTTATTATTTTTGTATAGTGCATAACCGCGGTAGCCTGGGTCTGGGTAATGGACTGCTGAGACGAGGTTCGATCCCAGGTTCACCATGGCACACACCAATGACTTTTCGATGATTTCGAAGTTATGTGTGTATTTATCGCAGGTTTATAAGTGCCCGGTTAATGGCAATAGGCTCGCCACCTATTACATTGGGACCTAAAAACATAAACTGGCGAAATGTGGGTGCTAGCACCTCTGCCTACCTCTTCGGGGATATAGGCGTGAGTTTATGTTATTTTGTTGTTGTTGTATAGTGACGATTTTTACGATGGGGTGTAGGTACTTATGGTTCAACCTTTTTTTTCCGTGCGGAAGTCCTCACGGATACCCACCCCGCGGCCAGCGGGGCAGGTTTTGTCGGACCCTTACCGACTAAAACCGCACGTCGTCTAGGGTCTTCTGACGCCAGTGTGTAAGGTGTATAGAGCATTTCCCTCGCACTCCTGCTTACTTATGGGTCAACCTCACCTGCAACTGCACTGTAGTTAGCGTATCGTATAACAATTGATTTGGTATTTGACCAATCGCGATTGTTTGGATATCAATAATATCGCGTTTGCGCATCATTGTAATCAATAATATTGACTGAAACACGGTATTTATAAACTGTCTCCCATTCTGTTGTTACGATTACGATTCGAAAGAGATATCGTGCTCACCCTACTGCGGATTGAAGAAAGAGTCTCGTACAGACTTTCCTTTAGAGGTTGCAGGGTCAGGTGGCAGTCACTCCCGTCAAAGTAGTGTAGTAGTGTAGTGTAAGTAGTGAGACATTTGACGTGACGATATTCACATGCTTCTCCTCATCCTCATCATCATATCATCATCATTATCATAATCAACGGGAAAAATCCTTGATTCTCCCTTATAATCCCCTAACCTCGAGCGAGAGGCACGCCTGCACCAGAGTTTCGTCTGTCAATCAGCAGATAGGTATACCAGCTTACAGGTGAAGTAGCTTGGCTTGAAGATCTTCATAGAACCCCAAGCACCCGGAAATTAATACATAATAATGTGTGCTCAGTTCAAACCACGATCTATATTTCAAATATTTAATAGGTACTTATAATAATAAGTTACAAGTAATAACTTATTTTTATGACTTGTGATGTTTTCAAGGCTGGGGAACATCAAATAACCAAGTGCTGCATAGCGGAGTTACACTTGCGTAACTGTGATATTTACAAAGTAATATCTATCTCGCATTTGCATGAGTTTTCGCACCGAGATGATCGCATCCTCAAATCAATCTCAGACTAAAAGTAGCGCTATTTACAAACTAAAGGCCTACTGTCCACACAATCGTCTTTTGTAAGATGAAAGATGCAAGCATTCGTCTTGCAATCGTCAATTGACGAAAACGTGCGCATGACGCGCGGTTACGTGGACAATGGGCCTAAATATTAGTAGGTAGGTACCTAGTACCTACTATTCAGGGATGATAAGTTAGGGTAGTCGCCGCGTCTCGTGGCGCTATGAAATTGTCGGTCGCAGCGTGTCGTCGCGTCTAGACGCCGAGTTGTCGCTGTCGCCAAGTGTGCGCCTAGCGTTAGGCTGACTTCTTAGGGTCGCCGCACACGGACCACCGACCACAACCACAAAACGCCGCCACCGGCATAATTCCTCTAATTTTCATAGGTACATTTTATATGGACTCGCCGCACACGGTTGGCGCCAGTGGCCACCACAAGCTACAATCGTCGCTGCTCGCTTCTTGTCGCCCGCACCGGCCACCAAGAGTAGATACAAAATGCCTCCACATGCTCCTCGCGCGAATCACCACCTCTCTTTCCCTTACCCAAGTAAGGGTCGCCGCACAAGGGCCACACGCGACAGTTACAAACGCTGCCTCAAGAAGCTAGAGGCGGCTGCAAAGGTAGCTGAAGCGCGCGACAGCCACTTGTGGCCGGTGGTCGACACTTGCGGTCGCAGGACTGGATTAAAGCTCTGATATATATACTTCTATATCCATATTTATTTCAATCAATGACAGACTACATGCGTACGTTGCCTTCGAATTTAGCAGATTAACTTGGGTAAGGGAGAGAGAGGTGGGGATTCGGGCGTGTGGCGGCGTTTTGTATCTACTCATGGTGGCCGGTGCGGGCCACAAGAAGCGAGCAACGACGATTTGTTGTTTATGGTGGCCACCGGCGTCAACCGTGTGCGACGAGTCCATATAAAATGTATGAAAATTGCAGGACTGGTGGCGGCATTTTGTGGTTGTGGTCGGTGGACCGTGTGAGGTGACCCTTAGCCACTAAGGCCAAGCGCAAATTAGAGACACGATAGTCCTAAAACAGGATGCTATCCCTCGGAGAACACCATTAAGTCGTCGGTCTTCGACTCTACATAGTTATGTAAAATTAACGTTATCGGTATTAAGATATGGCATTACGATATTTAGCTGAAGTAATGTTTTTATCAATTAATTAACGTATTGGATTAAAAGGGCCCTAGATATTGTGTATGTAATAGTCATTGTTATTGTAACTACTGATAAATAGGAATTGTTACTACAACGCTTTTACACGGGAATCGAACCTGAATATACATGCACAGCACATAGGTAATATCTATACTTATTATGAAGAGAAAGTACCTATTGTGTTTGTATTCATAATTAATATTGTAAACTCATAAAGAGCTCACTGTACCCCTCCTCCCCCCACCCCTTCCTAGCCTTCCCACCCCTTCCAAGCCCTGCCCCCTTCCCTTCAGGGTAGGCAGCGCGTGTTGCACACGTCTATAGGCCACGGTGACCGCTTCCCATCAGGTGGGCCGTGTGCTTGTCTGCCACCAACGTAGTATAAAAAAAACGTAAATAAATTAATTTGATTTGATTTATTTATTGAACTCTGAAAATACGGAACCGATTTCAAAATTCTTTCAACATTAAAATGCTACATTATTCCTGAGTAACACAGGCTATCCTCATCCCGATATTAACACGAGATCAGGATTCACGCGGGTGGAACCATTTGGCTATGCTAGTAATATATTTTCATTCTCTTGCAGTATTCAAATAAGTTCTCCGGGAGCAACTCTGAGGGGAATGCAGGGCAGGGGGTGAAAGCTATGTGTGATGCCTCTCTCATGGAAAGAGCGCAGCCGTTTAGCGATCATGCCAAGGTAAAAACACCTCCACAGGCCCTTTCTGAATCAGACATTTATCTAGTAGGTACTACCCGTTCGGGCTAAGTTTGCCGCTGTCAAATCACATCAGTATAGCGTTTTCTCACTGGAACTAGAACTGAGTGAGTGAGACACTAAACGCGTGACAGTTGATAGCGGCAAACTTAGCGCGAACGGGTAGTAGGTACCTTCAGGAGACAGGTGAAGTCTTCACGCGAAAACAGCGCTTGCGATCAACATAAACAGTTAGAACCTTCTGACCTTCATCTGTATTCATAGTGTTTCTAAATTCCAGGCTTTCGATGCTGTGTTCTTCATTTCGTCGAAGAACGAGAAAGATGGAGGAGTCTATGTGGTCGCCGGCTGTGAGCGTCGTCCGTTAGGAATGTGCAATGGGCTATTTTATATTGGAGTAAGTCAATCTGCTCACAGTATTGTTTGAACACACATGAAAGAGCTGCTGACGTAATAATGAGAGGAAATGAGTGGAATTCTTCGTGATGACGGCAAGCCACAGAACACTCTTTAACTGTTCTGTGCGGCAAGCTCAGCATGCAGTTGCTTTTAGGAGAGCCAGGCAATAGTAACAATAACACAGTAACTTCAATTAACAATTCTCGTAAAAAAATATGTTTAAATGCAACATTGATCTCTTGTCGATTTCCCAAATGTCAAAAAAGATATTGTTGTAGCCACAGAAAAGAGAAGTAAGGTATTCTTTATTCCGTGGTTGTAGCCAAAGAAATACCTTATTTGACATTGGGGAGATCGAGACTAGACTGTGACTGAATTTTGAACATAATTTTCTAACAAGTCTGATACCCACACGCTTTTTTCAGGGCGAGCAATATGAACGTCTTACTCTCTTACTTTATATTATAAAGAGTTTTAGGTAAAGTAAAGTAATCACAATGTCGATTTCAAAGTAAAAAAAAATCCTAAATTCTCTTAAAGTTCATAGTAAATATAAATTCTTTCACCAGCTTCCAGGCAAAGGACTGCTGTGCAGCAAGAAACTCCCAGACACAGTTCTGTTCGGAGCCCAAATCGGAGAGTTTGGAGCCGAAGGGATAAAGATTATGCCCATCGTTCCCATGGCCAAGTGGACCGTGTCTTACAAGGGGCAGATGTGGTGAGTCTCAGAATACGATCTTCTCAGAATTTTGCAATTACTCACGTATTGTTGTGTCAGGTACTATTAGGTGCTCCACATAAAGAGGAAAGATTTGTTTATAATCGATAAACTCTGAAACTACTGGCCTGATTTCAACAATTCCTTCACCATTAGAATACTACCTTATCCACGGGTAACATGCTAAACTACTACTAGACCATACTATCCTGGTAAACAACTAAGTAGTTCTTTTATACCGACATTCCACGAAACACCAAAACCACACTGATCTCGGAAACTTTCTAGGAATCGAATCCGCGCCCCCTGGCGTAGCAGTCAAATCAAACGCACTACCGCAATTACATTACACTACGCCGCAAAAGCCGTCCGTCGTATTTAAAAAGAAAACGTATCTAAATATGTTTATCCGCATTCTAGAATCCATAATACAAACTATTAAGCTATGCTGACATTGGCTCTAGAACTCTAGATAGACCTATTCCTAGGCTATGTAATATTTCACGTACTATATCGATTTCTCCGATTTCGTATTTCAAGTATCAAAATTATTTCCCCGACTATGTCACATTTCAGGTACCAGAACGACCCTGAGAAAGTCGTTGAAGTTGACTTCTTTGGTGACTGGAACGCGACCAGCAAGCCGTTTGACTTCGACAGCGACTTGCACCCACCCACCGTCATCAGGTCCATTGCCAAGGAACAGTGGAGCAAGGAGTACTTCGAAGGACTAAAAACGTATGGATATGAATTCTTGAAGGTAGTTGAGATATGCCATTCCCGGTACCAATAGGCTGACTAGGTTGATTTAACCGGGGAAGTATGAAAATACCGTCCATGAAGGGGGTTTTAGGTAAATCCTATAGTCCCGAGGCCTTCAAGCGGGCCGTGAAAAGAAAATGAGGCCGTCAAGCCGAGGGCCGCCACTGTAGCACTAGGTACCGGTATGTAGTGGTGACCCCGGTTCCTTTTTCCCTAAACTTTTCCTTCAGCTTACCATCAAGCGAGGTGAAGTCATTTTGAAGTTTCATACATAAAATAAATTGTAGAAATTGTTTGAGTTTAAAATAACACCACCGAAAACCGGCGGCGGGCAAGAAAGTTTGAATGATAACTGTAGAGGAAGCCTCAAGGCTAGAAGTAGACGGGCGCGCGGCGGCGGGTACTTATATGTAGGTACCTATGTGGAATAGTCGTTGCATCTCGTATTGTATGTACATCACACGAGTTTATATATAGAATATCAATAGGTACATACGAGGATACAATATACTGGAGTATCTATAGATACGATATGAAATTTTATATAATATCCGTTTCATAATTAGTATTTGATACGATACCAATACACCAATGTCGAGATAACTTAGTCAGTGTTTTCGATTCTCGCTTAATGTAACTACAATTACAATTGCAAACTACAATTTGTACCTAAATATTTGTATGCATGAATATTTGTAAATTTGCTATTGGTCTGGGCGTTTTATGTAGGTAATTAATACCTATGAATGTCTTTACAAAAAAACTGTAGGTATCTAAGTCTGTTTATCCGTATTCTAGACCCCATAACACGTGTGACGCCCCCTGGTGTTGCGCACGTCCATAGGCCACGGTGACCCCTTTCTATCAAGTGGGCCGTGCCCGTATGCTTTTTGCCACCTAAGGGGTATAAAAAACGAGCTTGTTAAACTAAGCATAAAGGCAGTCCAGAGGCAGTCGAACGCTCTATACCTACTTATATTAAAAAATATTTGTTATTTATTATTCAATGTGTACTAAGTCCATATTATTGTGGTTTCAGAGCTCATCAGTCACATTACGAGCAGTTCGGAACATTAAAATGTAAATTCAAGATCGAAAACGAATCCTACGAGTTCACCCTGGCTTCGTTCAGGGACCACAGTTTTGGTAACACCTATTTGAGTTTACTATTTGCCGTAGGTACATAATTAAATTAAAGCCACAATATTTTGAGGAAATTGAGGGCCTCACCAACATCGTTAGCCTAAGCCTAAGCTTGCCTAAAGAGGTAGGACACGACGGTATCTACCGTCCGAACTGAGCAATCCGTCTAGGGTAGGGTACAGCTTCCGCCCTACAGAACACCGCGGCCATAATAACCATCGTGTTGTGTTCCCGCCGGTAAGTAGGGTAGCCAGAGCTCGCAATCCCCCCCTCATCCCCCTAAACCCTTCCTCCAACCCCCTCCCCTATCTACCCAACCCTCTCTCCAACAGGGTGAGCAGCGCGAGTGTGACGACTCTGATGTTGCACACGTCCATAGGCCGCGATGACCACTTTCCATTAGTCGTGTGCTTGTCTGCCACCTAAGCAGTGTAATAAAGCTAACCTCACCTGCTAGTCGGCGTACCTGCTAAACGAGACTGACGCAGGTTTTCCTCTCATGGTAGGGAGGTCCGACGGCAGCCGCTTCCGGAAAAGTTGACGAGCTCCAAAGTATAAACTTTTGATGTTATTGAGTGTATAATATTCTGTTATTTTATGCTTCAGTGGGGCTAGCACGAATTTTCTAACGTATCGCCTTCGTATCGAGTTCGACAAAAAATGTATGAGATTTGGTACAGCGCCCCTATCGTACGTTAAACGGAACTAAAATGGCAGCACGAAGGCATTCGTAGCGTCTACGTATCGACAGACTAACGTAAAATTCGTGAGGCGCCATACATTATGTCTAATTTTGGCAGCATGAACCCAATTTTGACATCTAGTAATGTAAAATTCGATTGGCGCGCAAACGAGTTTGTCGAATGTTCTGTCACTTGAAATTTATCGGTGAGACAATTGTCGAGCTAGTGCAAACTACGTTTATAATTGTTAAATTGGTGAAATTTTAATTGATTACGATGCAAAGACCACCGCTTTTTCACCGGAGTTCGTTCTTTTACGTTTTTACCGCAAGTTTAGTTGTAAATAAGAGCATTTTCAAGAGGCTAGGTGAGTACCTTGTTTTATCCAATTACTTCAAAAATGTCTTGGGATATTATAAAGATAACTAAAATTAACAAAGTTTTAAATAAACATAGTATGCTTAAGGCATAAAAACCAGATACGCGTTGTTTTATAACATAACCTATCAAAGTACTTATAAAAATCTATTAAGTAAATCTATCAAAGATACACACTTGTTGTGCAATACAAATCTATCATAACAACCAATATATCATTTTAAATATCCTCAGACAGTTTTGAGGTATGAATGTGATGTTTAAACTAGAAATATACAGAAATATTTGACTAACATCAACTAACATGAAACAATTTTTGTTTGTTTTTCTCGTGTTACAAATAGGTACTTTACTTGTTACAGGTTCTCTGTGACCTGTCTTTTTACAACACTGGATCATACTAATGCATCAATGTATCATTGGATTGGCACCATATCTGTAAAAAATTCAAAATAGTGCAAACTACGTTTGAAAATGATTTTTAATAGTGATTTGTTAATCCACAATGCCCACAATGCAAATATTACCGCTTTTCCAACGGAGTTCGATGTTACACTCTTGCTGCAAGTTTAGTTACAAATAAATGAAGAAATGAGACTATGTAAGTAAGTACCCAATGTATATACAGTGATAATATAAGAGTTACCTACTTAGCTAAATTAATAAACAAAGCAGGTACATAATGCAGAAGACATGCTTATATCAAAATACGCATTCTTTTATATTATTATCACCTATCAAGATACCTAGTTTGTTTATAATTATCTACTATATAAAAATAAGTCGGGTTTTCCTTCCTGATGCTATAACTCCAGAACGCACAAACCTATTTCCACGGTTTTGCATTCGTTGGAAAGGTCTCAGGCTCTGTGAGGTTTATAGCAAAGTAAACTGGAATTTACACCCGGACGAAGCCGGGTCCTGGGTCGCTAGTATTTAGTATATCTATAAGGATACTTGTATGACACAAATCTAGCATAATTATTTAGATTAGTTGGTACTAATTGTTAAATATAGAAAGGTTTGAGGTTTATAGGTAATACTTAATAAGTGAAAACTAGAAATCATAGAAATATTTGATGAACATGAAACATCCAACAATTATTCTATCTGCACCTGAATCATACCAGCATATTGCAAATATTTAGGTAATGTACCAGAATCAGATCAGCTTACACTTTTGAGCCCGGGGCTCGCTTACCAACTAATTATCTTGGTTTAGCATATATGGGAGGCACTACTGTCTGGGCCAGATAATAACAAAAAGCAATAAATTACAGTTAATTTTTATGTCACAGGTTCTACATGAAATATGGTTTCATACCGGACTGATGCCCAGAAATTCATTACTTTACCATTGGACACTGGACACTAAATGCTGCTGAAGAACCTAATATTCTGTCTACACCATGAGCTTAATATGGCTGTACCAAAATGGAGTCATCTTACACACTCTTGTCGCAGTTTAGTTAAAAATGAAGAATAAAATGAGACTGTAAGTATCTACCTAAGTCTTGTTGTATCAAAACACCTCAATAAGGTGTAGGGATAATTGAAGTTAACTCAAAGATAGCTTATTATGTACACATTACAGTATTACTTCACTACTCACTACATTCATAATGTTAAATAGCCATTGTTTTATAACATTATAAGTTATCAAAATACCTAGTTTGTTTATATATCTAGGACAGGGTAGGCGAACCTTTACGCATCAACGTGCCATTTTTTTCTAAAACATGTTTTATAGGGTCACTGGCGTGCCATCAAAACTCTTTATGAAATAATGTAAACAAAAGAGGTATACCTATTTTTAAAATGTTTTTATTACACGATACAAATCTATAAGTACATATAATAAATCTGTAACTGATCGGCGTCTGTACATGGAAGATATATGAGAAAAAAAATAATTAGGGGACTTTATGAATGTAATAGATGCCAAAACAATGATTTTTAGAATTTTTGTCTGTTTGTATGTGTCTCTGTGCCTCTGTTTGTCCGCACAAAATTTTTGTTCACGCTAAAATCAAAAACTACTGGAGGGATTTTGATCAAATTTGGTACGATTATAGTTCATAGTTCTGGGCAACATATAGGCTACTTTTTATACAAGCTGATACCCGTGGCTTTGCCCGCGCTTCGTTTTTAGGTCGTTTTTGGTCATATCTCCGGTTCTACTTAACCAATTACAACCAAACATACGGTAAATTTTTAGTCTAAGCAAGACCTTTCTAATAAAAAAACACATCAAAATCCGTTCAGTGTTTTTTACGTCGACAGCGATGGACGTAAAATGTACTGAACGGGTTTTGATGGGGTTTTTTTATTAGAAAGGTCTTGGTTAGACTCAAAATCTTACGCATATTTGATCACAATCGGCTGATTAGAACCGGCGATATAATAAAAAAAGGCGAAAATCGACGTCCACGCGGGCGGAGCCGCGGGCAACAGCTATAATTAATATTTTTCGTGTTTTGTCACTGAAACATGGTTGAATTTATTGTCAATATCAATGAAATTATAGGGATGAAAGGGATGAAACGTTTAATGATTATATTTTATCTCCCAAAGTATTTTTTTCATAAAATAATGACCATTTTTCTGACATAAAACCTCTTTGCTTAAGATTTAAAAAAGCATTGTTCTTTATAAGACGGAGCTAAATTTTGTCTGATCGGCGACGTGCCCAAAATATTGTGCCGCGTGCCACCAGTGGCATGCGTGCCACTGGTTCGCCAACCCTGATCTAGGATATCTATCAATATACTTGTATGACACAAATGTAGCATACTATTAAGATGTGTAAGTACTTAGCTTTAGCTTTTACTGGAGCGACTGCCCTCTGGCCCCTAACACTGAGAGCACTGTACCATGTGCTTTAATGTTATAACAGTAATATCAAATAATTTATTTTTATGTTACAGATTCTACGTTAAATATACATACTTAGTATCATACCGGACTGATGCCCAGAAACTTGTTGCTTCACCATGAGACATTGTGTCATGCTGACGACCTTGTATCTACACCATGAGCATAATATGGACAGCCCATTTTTTGAATGATATTAATGATGTACAATAATAATAAAACAAGAATATATTTCAAAATGTAATTTATATGTGTATATTTAAAATAAAGAGTAAACAATATATTGCAATTGATTTTATTTTATTTAAATCCATCCTGTTCTGTCCTCCATCAATACAAACTCTGGTAATAAATGTTGAAGAGTAGGTATTAATTAATTAAACCTTTATTACCAACACTTTTACATTATACAAAAAAAACAATGGTAAGTAAAGTAGTATATTAAGTTATGAGGTGTCAGCGTGTCGCAACACAAAGGCCTCCTCCAGCTCTTTCCAGTTTGCTCTCAGTGCTGTAGTCTATGCCATAGTGGTCCGGCAATCTTTTTAATATCGTCGGACCAAAGTTTTTTCTGTCTTCCACTTTTTCTCTTTGTTTGGAATCTAGATGTCCACTCAGTTATGACTTTTGTCCACTTGTTTCTAGTTTTTCTCATCATACCTATGGCCTACCCACCTCCATTTGAGATTCTGTGTTTTGACTACAACATAGGAAGAGTAGGTATAATGATTAATAAGTCTTTTATTCAGGAATTAAAAACTTCATAGATATTCACTTTCACACAACTATTCCCATTTGGTAGTAACTTTGCCAAACGGCAGAGGCCTCCCCCAATATTGTCAAAACACAGATGGCTATGGCCAGTGACTCTGGTCACACGCTACCTTGATCTCATCAGCCAACTTCTGGATGTTCTGCTGTTTCCTTACTATTCTGTTAGGATTTGATTTATCATTGTCTCTGATTCAAAGTCCTAAGTAATTCTATTGTATTTTTCTGACTGATGTAACTTTCCAGTCTGGTATGCTCCTTATACTTCTGAGTTCGGTGTGTTTGCCTTTGTAAGGGTCCGTGTTTGTCAACTATAAGTTAGCACAAGCAAGATACTATTGAAGAGTACACTTAACACATAGTTATGTTCACTTTTGCATTTCTCACGACTTCTTTCAGACCGGTCCTATATGTCTATCTAATTATTTTGTAGTTAGGTTGCTGCTGGTGAGATTATTTGCCCGAGATATATCTATTCATTGAAATACTCAACTATAATCCTGTCAATGTAGATAGAAGGCATTTGTTCACCATTTGCCTTAACTTTTGTTTTTCTGGATTCATGACTTGCGCACTAGTATGCAGTAGGTATACTAGCAACCCATGAATGCGCTTTACTATTGGAAAATGATCTTTTCTCGATCTAGTAAGATAAGGGATATCATTATGATGTTTCGTGCATAGATGAATTCAAGGGAACACGATGACTTCCACGTGCAAATTTATGCGTTCGCCATAGTAAGTATTGTTAATGCATCGTTCCAGTCGTCCTCATTGTTCAAGAATTCGACTTTAAATCACGATTAAATAAGAAAATCATTTTGTAAACAATAAGACGAATCGGAGATGTAAGATGGCTGCCAAGTCTGTTCAAATGTCAAGTGCAGCGATATTGTTCAGAAACACATTTATATTTTTTATACGTATTACTTTTATTTTTTTACCAATATACTGTATTTTACAAGCTCCCATATAATACTTAATGATTTATCTTTCTTTACAGAACTATATTTCGTTGTAATTGCCAATAAACAGGCCGTTTAGCCAGAAGTTATAAAAAGATAAATATTTCATTTAATTTTCGAACGTATAGTTCATTCAATGCATCGTTCATTTTGCTCTCAAAGGCCCGTCCCTATTTCGCGATAGGATGACGTCAGTACGTTTTTCTATCGAGCTCACCAGAGTTTAACTTTCTGTCAAAATTAGCTACGTAACGTTTTCGTATCGAGTTCTCGCTAGCGAACGATTCGAAAGTTAGAAAATATTCGTGCTCGGGCTACAGGTCATAAACGGGATTGGGCGCTGATGCACCGGTACGCCTTCCATCACATATTCCTGGAGAACGGCATCAGTATCAGCGTTGGAGTCATCTGCCAACCGTGTACAGCTTCTGTGTAAGTTTATCCGCCATATTTAATCGATGGTCTACTAGAAGATAAACGTGCTAATTGTAAAGACACAAGGTTCATTTTTGAACGTGAAATATTTTCGTAACTATACGGTTCTTATTGTAACCATCGTTTCCTTGTGGTCATTATGTTGTACTAGTCGAGCTCCATCTTCCATGAGCGTAGGCCTGGGGATGACAGGTGCCACCCTAATAGAAGTAGGCTGGGGCGGCGCTGCGATGCGCACCCACCGGGGCAAGACGGCGATATCGTGGTTCCTAAACCTCAGAGAGCTGGGTGCGAAGATAATGCTTAATGGGTCCACCTTACATCTAAAGACCCGAGACGGCGGCGACACCGAGCTGTTTTAGTTAGTTTGACTCTGAAATAACTACCACCAGTTAGCCGGTGAGGGAGGGAGGTATCCATGAGGATATCTGCCCTACAAAGAAAAAAGAAAAAATCACCAAAAAATTCCATATCAACTTCTTTTTTCATTAGCTTCGAAGCTGGTTGGATAGCCTTACCGAGCGGCGAAGTACATCCGATTGAAGCAGTAGACCTGAAGCTATATCAGCACGGAGAAAACGGTACTGCACCTCGGGACTACTCGTTCACTTTCCTAGCTTCTGATCAGGAGTACCATGTTCAGGTATATAACTTATATTATACAAAATGTCACATATATCTACCGTCTAGTGAAAGTAGTGAAGGTGTATAGTTAATATCCTACAGCTTTATTATAGCATCGGCCGCAATCGGCCGCTTAGTGGTTAAGGCGTGGATTGTGTTAGTGATAATAATATGGACACAATGTAACAAACGAAGGGTGAACGAAGGGTGAAGATGGACGTGTGTTGTGCATAAACTAAACGTGCAAAATGACATTTGTGATTTTGGCATTTTTGACAATGACATGATATTCCAAAACTTCATTCCAATCCAAAGTTTGTTTTGTTTTGTTTGTTTTTAAATTTTGGTTAAAAACCACAGTATTTAAAAGTGAAAAACTATACTAAAAATGCCGACATACAGAACAGAATGGGCACCTTCGTCAGTTTAGTGAAATTACGTAGGTACTACCTGGAATTACTTATTATACGACCGAGAAATATTATGTAGTTTTTACTAGCTACAACAGGTCCTCTGGCTTTCGGAGGTTTGACTAAACGGCCGTAAACTCTTATCACGTATAGATATAAGATTCATTTTTATAAGGCTAGGCCTGTGAGGAGTGGTGGGTAAAAATATCTAAAAATAAAAATATCTTGATTTATTCCGAACTTCATGCGGAGGAAGTTGCAGTCATGTTTTAACTGCCTTGAGAACAAAGTCACGGGCAACAACAGCTAGTTTTTTTTTATATCTGTCACGTCAATATGACTTCACCTCACCTGATTTATAATAATACTGCTTTTATTTATCTCACCAGGTTCTAGTGGAACATGAGTCCATCCACTACGTATCTTCAGAGTGGGATGCTCGCATGTGCGAACGGTTCTGCAAGTTCATAGTCAACAATGTGCCGGGGCGTGGAGTCTCCGAGTTCCACTACAGACATAAGGACGGAAGACCTGAGAGTGTTGCGAAGAATGACCCTGAGTGGTACCGCAAGATGTGCCATAAGATATAACATATACCTACTTCATCATCATCACAGAGACTGTCTCCGTAGCCTCCAAGATTGTACTTTGGAGCCCGAAGTCCACACTTCTACTCTTTCTCTACATTTGACTTCTACGGGAGCAACTGCTGTATTACCTCCTAGCAGGCTAGCTGCAGTCTTGCAAGCCTGCGCCAGAGTATCATCCGTTAATCTGTAAATGTACCGGGTTGCATGTGAGATTGGCTTCGGCCCTGAAGATTCTTGTGGGGACCCATACAAGATAATAATATACTTATTTCTAGTAAATTGTAGTTTATTTATTTCATTTTTAACCTTTTATCTACTACGAGACCAGCCGACAACAAGTGTGTTATAACTGTTATCCATACTCCCATACGCCTCATCTGTCTGTTTGGTTTAACGGGCTGTTATCCGCAACTCCACGTCCTGGCGCGGTTTTTGCGTGTGGGTGGGCACGTTATTCGAATCCACCCGACCTCTCGTCTGTCTGTTACGCTTTCACGTCTGAATTGCTGAACCGATTTTGATGAAATTTGGTATAGGAGTGGATTAGACCTCGAGAATGAACATAGGCTATGTTTGGTCGCGATAACCGACATCCAAGCGGGCGGAGCCGCGGGCAACAGCTAGTAAACTATAAGTTAGTTTTTTTTTTAAACATGTTTTCTAATAAGTGCTTAGCCAGATAAATTAAATGTGCCCAAACATGATGGGTTTATCTTGTTTAGTTTAGAAGTTCCTATGACCACTTGCTGTCTCCATCTTTAGACTCTTGATATCATGCAGCATTAGAGTATTTATCAAGAGCCTAAATTCGATTCGCTTGTCTTGTTTAGTTCAGAAATTCCAATGTACACCATCCGACTCCATCACAAACCTAGATTCACAGTACTATATTAATATACTAGCGACCCGCCCCGGCTTCGCACGGGTGCAATGCTGATACTAAATTAAATACACTACAGAAAAACTATGAACGTTGTATATAAAAACTGCTAAATTGCTAAATAAGCCCAAAAAAATAGGTTAATTTACGACATCACGTTAGAAACCTCTAAAATTAGCAATGTTGCCTTAGTATATGATGCATGTATTATACATATAAACCTTCCTCTTGAATCACTCTATCTATTGGAAAAAACCGCATCAAAATCCGTTGCGTAGTTTTAAAGATTTAAGCGCACATAGGGATATAGGGACAGAAAAGGTGACTTTGTTTTATACTATGTAGTGATTTTCACCGAAGATCTGCTCGTATACCAAGATGAGCCCAATCTAACGTCAGAAAGTGGTTCAAATTAGGCTACCAAGATTTGTCCCATACAAACAACAAAGCTTGTAATAATGAACGGATAATTTTGTAATTATTTCGTATAATTCTTTCATAAAAATTATTTCTATAAAAAATGAGGCCTTTGCCCAGCAGCATTACCCATGACAAGATTGTACGTAGCGTCGTCGGTTCGGCCATACGCGTGGTCCCAAGTTCGAATCCTGTCCATTGCAGCACCATCGCCATCGACGTGAACCCGCGTGACGTAAAATAGCGTTAGTAGGGTTAGCGAAACTACTACCTACTAATAATAGTAATAATAAAAGCAATCAATTTATGTCCCACTGCTGAGCACGTGTCTCCTCTCCTCTATCGAGAGAACTGAGAGGGTTTACGCTTTAATCCACACACGCTGGCCTAATGCGGGTTGGTACTAATACTAGTAATTTTTTATTAGTAGTTTAGTAGTAGGTACAGTTACAGTACACTATACTGACCGACTATACACTACACTACGGCACTAGCTAGTGGCCTAGGGGCTGGCACAGAAGAAGTAAAATAAGGTTTGTGGACTTTGTGTGGTATGGTACACAGGCATGGTCATTTTATTTTATTTAGTTACCCTGTTATCCTGTATCTGTGTGATGGCTCAGCTAAATACCACCTTGACGCGCTGGAGACGATTGAGAGACGAGCCAAGAGGCTCATCAACGACGATGCACTAGTCGAGAAAAGGCTTTAGAGCCTTGCCCATCGACGCAAAGTTGCTGGTTTATCGGTGTTCTATCGGATACATTTCGGAGAGTGCGCTCTGGAATTGCCCAACCTGATACCCCCAAGCCCTTTCCATCAACGAACGACCAGACGAACAGCGACGCGACACCGCTTTATGGTCGATATTCCACTCATACGCACGAAACGCTTTGCGGATACATTCATCATGCGTACAGCTAAGGAGTGGAATTCCCTGCCCGAGTCTGTGTTTCCGGAAAGCTATAACCTGGGAATATTCAAGTCACGAGTGAATAGGATCCTTCTAGGCAAGCGTGATTCATCGTAGACCACATCGTCACTTACCATCAGGTGAGATAGTGGTCAAACGTAAGCCTATCCTGAATAAAAAAAAAACTTACCTATTAACTTATTACGTTATGACGTTTTAAAATTATTAAAGTGACTCCCGCAGCTCTAGATCGTATCTGGTGCATAGGTTGGCCATCGCCATTCAACGGGGCAATGCGGCAAGCGTATAATGGCCGCCATTGCGCCGGATAAGGTAACCGGTAAGAGGGGGTAATAATTTGATTTTTATTATTTAAATATTTTGTACATTTTATTTTTTTTAGTTACCTATGTACATTGTGCATAATTATTTTCGTTTTACATAGTATATTATGTTTTTATTTATTTAAATTTAATATAAATAATAATAAATTAATATTTGATCGCAAGCGGTTATTAGAACCGGCGATATAGTAAAAAAACGCGAAAATCGACGTCCACGCGAGTGGAGCTGCGGGCAACAGCTAGTAAATCTAGTAATGTATTAATGTTTAATCGGCGTCCTATTAACGACACCTTCAAAAAATTCAAAAAATTGAGCAGTCCGATTGGTTATCGGTAGGACGAGGCAAACATTTTCAAACCTACTTATACGCTTTGAAGAAAGAAACGATAGCTTGAATTTAAATCGCACAGCGCCATCTAGCAACAAAATTGTAACTAAAAACAAATCTTTATTTTACAATCGTCATTCATTATTTTTCCTATTTTCATGATTCATCATTCATGATAATTATTTGCATTTCGAAACCATTATCTTTTTTACCGACTTTAAAAAAGAGGTGGTACTCCATCCAGCTGTATTTAGTTTTATATTTTGTTGTAGAAGTGTTAAATAAGTGAAGTTGGTGATTGAAAGTAATTTCTAGAGTACATACCTACCCCAGTTATAAATACTTATACAACATGTACAATATGTATTTATACAACTGTGGTGGCAGACAAGCACATGGCCCACCTGATGGGATTTTTTATTTGTACAGAAAACCTGAGGATCAGAATTCCAAGAAGAATTACAAGTTAGCAGAGTCAGAATCGACAGCTAGGTAGTACAAAAATTCAAGAGTAGGTACCTAGGTACCTAACTCTTCTTATTCGAACCATTACGAAACAATTTAATAACATAAATACCAAATTTGGCCATGAGGGAGCCTTGGGGTACAACAAAAAAGTGACTCTACACCACAGCTTACTATACAATGCTTGCTTTATCTAGCTGACACAAAATTAATCTAACATTCGTCTCAATGGACCTCGTACAAGAGTCCCTGTCGATCACTCCCGACCTTGGTTGGGCAGGGAACAGTCCTTAGCTCCAATTATCCCACTAATCGAATTGACTGACCACGGGGAATGAAATAATTGCACACCCGCGTCCCATTTTATCTACAGGTAGAGACTTATTTTAGCTTTTTTTAAACAACTTAGGTTAGGTGGCAGACAAGCACACGGCCCACCCTGATGGGAAGCAGTCACCTATCGACGTATACAATACTAGGGGTGTCACACTCGGGCTGATGAACCTAGAGGAGGGATGGGGGGAGTGGGGAATGAGATAGAGGTATTTCACATCTAAGTATATAATTAAAATTTATCACCAAAATGTAGGTATGTAGGTACGCGCATAACTTCAAGTCACGGGTGAATCCTCATCATAGCTAGTAGGTATATAGGTAATATTAATAGGAAGTAGGATAGGATCATAATAGATTATAAATCATCACCATCACACATTTTTCCCGGTTGCACACATGTCCTTTTCGAGGTAAGCAATAACAATGATTTTGAAAATAATCATGATGACAATCTATATAAATTATATAAAAATGAATCTCTATTTCCCTTGGTCACGGCATCACACGTGAACCGCTGGACCGATTTGGCTGAAAATTGATGGGGAGGTAGCTTAGAACTAGGAGACGGACATAGGATACTTTTATCCTGCCACGGGGACGAAGTATGCCACGGTTGAAGCCGCTGGGCACAGCTAGTCCGCAATATAATTTAGCATCAGCCTGTATTCGTGGCAGTGTTTACCGCCCCGGTAAGATGGAGGTACCTATGCTGGTAACAGTTGGCACAATCTGCCAGTCAGGATAGGTACAGTGAAGGTAGAGACACTGGACAATGGTAGCAGAGAGTTTGTTGTAATTTTTTCTGGCTTGGAATATTTGTGAGGTAGGTAAGTATCCATTCTACCTCTAAAACTAACTAGCTCTCCTCCTCGCGACTTACCGCTTTGTTTTCAATTTTTAAATTTTCGGAACTATAATTCTCTCAAAATTAAAGTAGCCTGAGTTACTTCATGTTACATCTATAGATATGTACCAGTGAAAGTCTCGGTCGGTCCAGCCATTTCAGAGATTAGTTAGAACAAACAGATAGACAGAGAAAAAATGTAAAAATATTGTTTTAGTACCTACATCCAAAAAACTTCGTAAAAAGCGGTTATTTTTATATTACAAACAGACATTCCAATTTTTTATGTACCTATCGGTACGTCAATATGACTTCACCTCGCCTAATGTTAGCTAAAGGTAAAGTATAAACTAGCGATGTTCGCGCTGGACAACGATTAAGGTTTTAATTTAACATGTAGGTATTCTCTGATTTAATTCTATCGTAGTCAAATAAAGACAGATTGGGTCGGAGACTCACAGCAATTGTGGACCTTCTGCTAACAATGTCATTTTTCCCTTATGGACCTTCTGATTCGGAGGCATTGCTCTGAGGGCGGAGATGAAAGCCTTGGATGCTACCGCCGTCATCATAATGAAACACTAGTCGAATTTATTTTCAAACAGCCACAGAATGGATTTCGACGCAATCTTGGAAGACGTGGGAGCTTTCGGTAGGTATCAGAAACTGGTCATCTATCTGATTCTACTCCCGGCGGTGATACCGTGCGGCTTCCATGCGTACGCGCAGCTGTTCATGGCAGCTAACGTGGAGCACTGGTGCCGGGTGCCCGAACTGGATCTTATATCGGATGTTAGTGTCATCAAGAATCTGAGGTTAGTTATTTATATATAAATAGTTTAGGACAAATAACGCAGGGCAGGGACCAACTTTTTTATTTTATTTTTTTGGGACATCCACCCTCCAACCACAGAATATATCCTAATACAGTGAAACCTGGTTAAGTGAGACATCAAGGGACCTGCAATGTCGTTTCACTTATAGAGGTATTCCACTTACCCAGTGTCCAGTTTTCCTTGTCCTTCAGAACATTGTGATTCAATTTTATGTTTACTCTCAATTATTCTACAAAGAGTAGATTTTGGCACATTAAATTCGGCACAAACTTCTTCGGGTGTCTTCCCACTTTCATAAACGGATATTAACTTCAGTTTTTCACGTAATGATAACGATTGTAGCTTTCGTTTTGACATTTTTCAAATAAACATCTGTATGATATGATGAAAGGTAGGTAATTGAAGCTCAAAATTTCCTTACGTACCTACTTGGAATTACGTGTGGAATTTGTGGGTAGAATAAGAATGAGTAAACAAACAATTTTGTCTATGATGATAAATCGAAAGAATAAATCCCAGATATAGAGGTTTACCTCGTCCCACTAACAGAGGTAATTCAGTGCCAAAGTGTTGGGACCTCAGCATGAGTTCCAGTTATGGAGGTTTCTCACTTATCCAGGTCCCACTTAACCAAGTTTCACTGTAGTACTCCCCATCTAAGCAGAGCTTGTCCTATGGGTTCTAAAATACTGATAAACATAATAAGATACTTTTTTCTGCAAATACACCAGACCAATACAAATTATACATAAGCGGTCTGTTGTCTCTACCTAGCGTGAGAATATATTTATGCATGTATTTGCAATCAGTAGGAATTGAACCTGTGAACAATGACTTAGCAGTCGAATACCATACCGCTACGCCACACCATAGAGGATTTCGTTGTTTTTTGTATGGATGGATAACAGTCCTATCTCTACCTTGTACTACTACAAACTCATTTATTTTTTGCATACCTGCCTCACATAGAAACTATGTTTCAGTATTCCTATGGAGCTCAAGAATGGAGTGTTGCACTACTCAGAATGCACCATGTATAACCTGAATTACAGTGACATTGCCAAGAATTATCGCGTTCAGGACGATGTCAGTCTGATACAGTCTGCAGCAGAAATTGTACCCTGCACCAAGGGCTGGGATTACAATAGGAATATCTATAAGAGTACTGTAGTGAGTGAGGTAAGTAAAACTAATTGTTGATTGAGGAATTGGGGTTGGGGCAACACCTATTTATGCACAGCACGCAGTAGACATGGAGCTAAAAAATAACAAAAGAACCTAAAATTAAACTGTTTTTCTGGAACACTCTGTTCACATTTCACTTCGCAAAGATTTTAATTTATTGATTTTATTCACGGAATTCACAAGCTTGTAATACTAATATTATTCGCAGTGGGACCTGGTCTGCAATAGGGACTTTCTCCCGACCCTCGGTTTGGTCCTCCTGGCAGTAGGAGGCATCGTTGGGAACTACATCTTTGGCTACCTACAGGACACATTCGGAAGGAAGCCCTCGTTCTTTATCTATCTACTTATTGAGTGCATCTTCGGAGTAGCCACGGCCTTCGCCCAAAACTACGTCGTTTGGATCATTTATAGAATTGGTGTGGGGTTCACTGTGCCGGCGATCATGACCACACCGTACGTTCTTGGTAAGTATGTGATGCTCCATTGCACATGTCCATAGGCCACGGTGACCGCTTCTCATCTGGTGGGCCGTGTGCTTGTCTGCCACCTACGTAGTATAAAAAAAAATCTTGCCCAAAGCTCTTGTAGCTTTTTCTTCATATCCTCACGTGGATGGAGCTAATTGTTGAGTCCCAGGGATGAGGATTATCATTATAGACACCGATAATGCTACAATGGTGGCCCTCAGGTTGACATCCTAATTTGATGCTGTTTCACGCCCCGGTTAAAGAAGAAGGAAACAGGTGTGCTGGTTAAGAATTCCGAGTCTTGATAGTGGATGAAAGACAGTAAATTATACCTGATTCTCATTCATAGAAGCACATCGTAATATGTTTTTAAATCCACAGCGATAGAACTAGTAGGTCCAAGAAGTAGAACGCTCTGCACGATTCTTTCTAACATCGCCTACTCTACTGGTCTTATCCTGCTTGCTGGCGTTGTGTACCTAATCAGAGATTGGCGTCATGTAGCTCTGGCCACCACACTGCCGTTTGTCTGCTTCTTCTTATACCTCTGGCCGATGCCAGAAAGTCCAAGGTGGCTGCTAGCAAGAGGGCAGTTTGAAAAAGCGGAAGTTATTTTAAGGAATATGGCCAGGTAAGTTGACGAAAGATCCAGATTCAATGGAGTTCTAAACATCATCATATGCCTCTTTGTCCCAATTTTTTGGGATCGGCGCAACATGTCATTCTCCTCCATACATTCCTGTCAGATTTCATCTCCTCAGTTAACTCCCTTCCTTGCCTTGTCCTCTTTCACGCATTCCATCCATCTTTAAGGCTTTAAGTACAGCCTACCTCTGTGCTTAAAGCCCTTCACATTTAAATGGCAAGCTCAGTCCCATCGTTCTACATATTTACGAACTTCTAGTACAACATAAATGGGTTTATCTAAGATCGAGTTTCTGGTCAAATTTGTGAGGTTGGCTTGTGTCCTGAAGATATTGATAGGACCCCAAAATACCCTTCTATAACTACGTAATTTTTTTTTATAATCCCAGTTACAGGTTTTCCTTTATTTAGCTACATTTTTAACTCCACAGAATCAATGGTAAATCCTTACCAGCAAATTATATGGTACAACTCCACCGCAAATACAAAACTGACAAACTGAACCAGGATATTGAAAAGGCTAAATCAAGAAAATATGGCATATTGGATTTATTTAGAACGCCTAATTTAAGAAAGAAAACCATCATTATAACATTTATTTGGTTCACAAACACCAGTGTGTATGTTGGATTGTCTTACTATGCACCTGTTTTGGGAGGAGACGAATTTTTGAATTTCTTTCTCGCCGGAATTGTGGAACTGCCTACATATTTATTCCTGTGGCCTTCAATGGAGAGGCTTGGAAGACGATGGACTTTGTGTATGAGTATGGTTGTGGGAGGGGTAGCGTGTTTGACTACATTTTTAGTTCAGCATGGTGAGTACTGAGTATTTTAGTAGGATTCCGATTCGCCCACAGGTCAAAAGCTCTCAAATCAGGCGGGCTGACTTGAAAAGCTTAATGATAGTTGAAGAAGCTCGTGAGATAATGTAAGGATACAACCAGATATCACATTTATTATTGTTTTCAAAACATATTATCTGTTACACCAAATTTAGTTTTTAGAGATGTATAATGTATGTATATATAGATGTATTATACCTAACAACAGAAATGAGAGCAATGCCCGTTTTTATTTGTAACTTTTTATTGTTTTTTTTTTAGAAACGAATGTAACCTTGGCTCTATACTGTGTTGGCAAGATGGGAATATCGTCATCATTCGTGGTTCTGCCCCTGATGGCGTCAGAGTTGTACCCCACAGTGGTCAGGGGGCTCGGCATGAGCTTAAGCTCAGTGTTGGGAATGCTTGGACCTATCTTCATACCACTTGTGAATTATCTGGTAATATTCAAAGTGATAATTAGTGGAGAATGTGGAGATATATTAATAAAATACTTACCTACGTTTGTTTGCGAAGGATGTAAAAACTACCTATCCTATCCTACTGAAAGGGTTTTGATGTGGTTTTTATTATTATAAAAGTCATGTTCAGGCTTTAAATCTAAATCTGTCGTATGTTTGATTGCAATTTGATAGAGTAGACACGAAGAATATAATTATGTCGCGATATCTAACTACTAAAGTTCAGGAGCTGCGGGCGTCAGCTTTTTTTGAATATGATTATATTTTTGGTTAATACCAACATTATACCTATTTATAAGATTTTCTAATCTCCTCGAATTTACACGATTTCAGGGTTCCGACATCATGGTACTCCCATTGATCATCATGGGAGCTCTACTCGTAGCAGGCGGTATAGCTAGCTTACTTCTGCCCGAAACTCTAAACCAACACCTTCCGCAGACTCTAGAAGATGGTGAGAAAATGGGCCTCGATACTGACTTCTGCTGTAATCCACCAGTTAAAGAAACTCACACTACCAGTGAGAGAGAGAGTAAAGAAAGTGCTTTAGAACAAAACCGTTGTACCTCTTGCAACACGTTATGTTCATGTCAAATGGTTAATGTATCCTTGGTAGATGATATTGCTGCCACCATTGAAAAGGACAGTGAAAAAGTGGACTTCATTTTAGTTACTAAGTAAAATTATTGTCTAAAAACCAAAGGGGAATAATAAAATCTTGAAAATGAATTTTTATTTATTTTAATAAATTCAAAATAATAATAACTGGTGCACGTGGCTTTAACCGCGTGGAAAACTATATATACCTACCCCAAGAACATTAGTGACCTACCTATAAGTACCTACGTACCTACCTAGCTAGCTTCTATTCCAGACCATTCTAAAGCTCTATTCCAAATCAAATCTAGAACCGTTCAGCTACTTTTGCATTAAAGAATACCTAACAAACATCCATCCTTATCATATTTCACCCATTCAATTAACCAACGTCTAATAACTAAATTCTACCAGTCTGAAGACTAAATGAATTAATATAGCAGAAAAGAATTCTTGACACTAATTAAGTTTATGTATATATCGTCCTCTAGAATACTAACAAATACCTACTATTATTTAACTACCTTTGTGAACAATAAAGAAAAAAACCATTTTGCAGTTGGTAACAAAACCTCAGTATCCAAAAACCATAAAGAAGAAAAACAAATAATCTGTCACTCACTAAGTCTATGGTACAATCAGCTGTCAGTGCTGTCATTAATCCTATTTCTGTGTGCGGCGTTTGGATTATGTATAATCTTAATATTTTGATGAAATAAACCTCTTAGCTCGTGAATTATGGCTCTATCGTTTCTACGCAGTAATGTGATAGCTCGTAATGTTAAAAGACAACTTTATCAACACAAACGCAATGCTGGATACGTCGTACTGTAAGTAATAATTCAATGTTTTCTTTTTAATTTACACCATGTAGCTTGAAAGGTAATATAAATAAAAGTAGTTACATGGTATTTAATTAAAGTTTCCGATCTGTATTTCCTATTGTGATATTTATATATTTTTACATCTAATACATAATAATAATGAATACCATGTGGTATATTTATAATTCTATAGTATTTCATAATTTACGTAATATAGGTATATTCTTAAACAGATTTTTTTTGGTTAAGCTTAACCAACGAACAGTCAACCTATTTTCTATGTAATTATTGTGCAATAAAGGATAATATTTTTCTCTTTCAGCATACCAGAAATAGGTGAAGATGCAGATAATACTTTACTCTCAGAAAATGGCTTACCGGAATTCAATGACTTTACCATCGAGAAGTGTATTGCCACTGTCAGCAAACATAGTCTGGAATATGAAAATAGTACTCGTCAAATAGAACAATCGGCAGAAAATAGCAAAAATGCTTTTAAAGATATATTTACACCTTTAGAAATGCTAGACAGCCAATTAGAGCTCACATGGGGCATGGCAAAGACACTGTACCTAGGTAACAGTTCACTCATGCCCACTAAGTCATATATTCAGGTACACGAAAGAGCCCACAAAGCTAGATCTAGCAAATTCAATAGCATTCCTATCTTCCAAGCCGCTGTCACAGAAAAGAATCGTCATAAAAAACTAACAGATGAGGAACAAAGGCTTTTGGACAAGTATATTCTTGAAGGCAAATTAAACGGGTTGGATATCAAAGGAACTAAAAGAGAGAGGTTGGACAATATCCTTTCAGGCTTACAGAGAGAAAGACAGATATTCAGGGACAAAGTCAATGTAGCTAATAAGATTTTTACGAGCACTATTAAAGATGCAAATCTAGTACGAGAGTTTCCCCAAACTCTCATCAAAGATATGGCTATAGGAGTTGATCCGAACAAGGGACCCTGGAAACTTACTTTACTACCACATATTTATGAACCTTTCATGCAGTATTGTTCTGACCGAGATTTACGTTGGAACGCATGGCAGGCACATGTACAACGATGCTCGGGTTATGCGAATAAGGAAATTGAAACAGCGACACATTTGGAGAATATTAGAAGTAATAGACGTGAGCAAGCTGCAATATTAGGGTTTGAAACTTATGCAGACATGAGTATGGAGACCAAAATGGCAGGTTCAGTTGAAAATGTGTACAATATTTTAGACAGTTTATTAGAGAGCGCAAGACCAATGCAAGATGTTGAAATAGAGATGTTGCAAAGATATGCCCAGGAAAGGGGTTTTGAGTCCAAGTTGGAACAATGGGATATACCATATTGGCAACGGAAACAAAAATGGACCCTCTATGGTTTCGATGAAAACAAAATCCGAGAGTATTTCCCCTTACCAAAAGTTCTTAACAGTCTTTTTAATTTGTGCAGTAATCTGTTCAACATTCAAATTGTTGAGAGAACAGGTGTACAGGCATGGCATAAAGATGTCAAGTTCTATGACATATTGGAGTCGGGTGATGCTCCTATAGCCAGCTTCTACTTAGATCCTTACGCTCGTCAGGACGAAAAGATTCGCATTTATGATGATGCCGGATGGCATGTTGCTATTCGTAACAAATGCACATCAACAGACACATCTCCGTTATCAGCATTAATATTTAATTTCCAACCACCGTTAGACGGGAAGCCTTCTTTACTCTCGTTCAATGAAGTTACGATATTATTCCAAAGGTTCGGTCACTCGCTTCGCCATTTGTTGACTAAAGCGAATTATTCTGAAGTTGCTGGGCTTTCTAATGTGGAATGGGATGCTGCTGAAGTATGTGGGCAGGTTATGACGCATTGGCTTTACGATCCTAACACTATATCAGCTGTGAGCGGACACTTCAGCACTGAGGAACCATTGTCAGAGGATATCGTCAAGAATTTGCAGAATATTAGAGGCCATATGTCTGGCTACACATTATGTAAAGAATTATATTTGTCTAAACTTGATTTGGAGCTACATTCTAAAAAAGCTTTCTGGAGAGATATTGTAAGAGAAATGTGGCCGAAGTATCACATGCTACCGTTTGACAAATTTGATTCGCATCCTCTTTCATTCACAAAAATCTTCTCTGAAGAATGGGGGGCAGCATATTATTGTCGGGTTTGGTCAAGAATGATTGCCGCAGATATTTATAGTGCGTTTGAGGAAGCTAGACATGGTGACCAAGACATAACGGCTGTTGGTAAAAGGTATAGAGACACTTTCTTGGCTGTTGGAGGTAGCTGCCATCCCAGTGAAGTGTTCAGGAGGTTCCGTGGGAGAGATCCCTCCCCACATGCTTTGCTTAAAAACCTGGGGTTGCCCAAGATGGTCGTAGAAGAGTAATATGCATTCATCTATTGTAATTAGATTGTAATCTTCCTATTCTTCTATAAATAATATTTGTATTTATGTTGTGATATTTTATACTTTCGATTGTCCATGATTTTAGTCAAACCCTTATTTGTAGCTTGTTAATTTAGACTATTGTTAGTGAAATGTGTAAAAAAGAAAATTATAAAATGAATAAACAACACAACCAAATATTAAACACATTTTTCATTATTTTTGGAATATTAACACAATCTTAGAAATATGTCTTGAAGGTCATTTAATGAAAGATTTTTTACTCAAAGTATTTTATTCATATATCATAAAATATGTATTGAAGGCAATTATTAACTAAAATAAATATCTATCTCCTCTCTACCCTACTTATCTCTCATGCAAACAAATTGGTGTGGATTGTGTTGTGCATTTTCAATAAACTAAACTAGGTAATTCGTTGTTGTTTTGTTTCGAAAAGAGAACTATTAGGGAACCAGTGGGTTCGATCCCGGTGCAAGACATAATGACAACGAATAACTAAAAAAATCTGACAAGCGATACAAGATATAATTATAGGTACCTACAGATTTTAGTTTAGCGAAAATATGCAACAGGATTATTAAAAATAGCTGGTGCCCACGGCTCGCGTGAAATTCTGTTCTCGCTACCGTGACCCAAGGGAACTGCTCCCGGCATAAAAGTAGCCTATATATTATTCCAGACTATATTCTATTCTCTGTTTAGCCAGATCTATTCAGCCGTTTTTGCTTGAAAGCATAACAAACATACATCCAGATATACATTCTTATAAACTTTCGCGTTTTTTATAATATTTGTAGGATTTCGTGCTAATTTGATGCACTGCGTCTGTCCACCAACCATATAAAAAAGAAACATCAATCTTTGAACAACGGCTTTTTAAGGTCTTAACAACTAATCGGAGTCAGGGTTTTGTTCCCAAGCTCTCTCCATGTCGTAGATATCCTTCTTGATGGTCTCATCTTCCGGCAGCAGTTTACCCGCTGCTTTCATCTCGTCAATGGCCTTGTTCAAGCGACCCACCCTGGCGAGTGCCGCCGCGCGTCTGGCGATACACTTGGCGCGACTGCGACGATTACTCTCACAAGCTGGTTTCATGAGGTCTAGGGCCGTGGAGCAATCTTGTAGCTGAACAGAAAAACTAGACTATCACAATCGGTATATAAGGCTGCAGCAAAATATTCAGGACCTCGCCTGCATACCGGTACAACTGCTGGTTGATGGACGAAGCTCTCGAGGTTGAATGGGCAGACGATAGTCGCTCACATAAAGGGCGTATAATTTTTTTTGTGCGGGCTGGAACCTCCACTGCAGACGGCCGCCTGTCACCCTACACCCGACCGTCAGCGAAGTAGCGTGATGCTCGCCCCACCCCCGGAGGGTCGAGAGGACCATCTTAAAGCCGTAGATGGCCCAGGGTCAGCTGGGGTGTGAGGGATATGCATGGGGATTACCGCACGACTAAAAAGAGGGCGTGCTGCGTACCCTGGAGGGGGAGAGGTTGGAGGAGTTGCTCAAATCTGATACGATAGCATACTCACACATTTATTAAAATTGCCAAGAGCGAAATGCGTGGCGGATCTATTTGCGTAGAGGCTTGGAAATTTATCTGACAACTTAATGCCGTGAGTGTAAGCGCTGACGGCGCCCAGGAAGTTGCCGCTACGGAAGAACTCATCGCCTTTGGCCTTACACCACTGTGGGTCCTGCTCCTCGGGCCGCAAGTCTTCTGACACGAAGCCTACAAGAAAATGAATTAGGAGCTGATACTGCTATTCAAAGTTGTTGCTATTGGGTTGTGAAGGCCAGATGGCAGTCGCTTCACGGAAAATATCGAGGTCCAGCCAAATCCGCAGTTAAGACTGGTAAAGCGGACCCCAGACTCCGAGGTGAAAGCTTTGGATGCGACTGGGATTAACGCTAGGTTGAAGAAGACTGCTATTCAAACTGGGTATATTGTACCAAAGTATATACTGTTTGCCACCCAAGTAGTATGAAAAAAAAACATCGTTAAATGAGAAGAACAGAAACTATGACTTAGATCCCGAGTCCTATAAAAACTGAGGCCAATCCCACCTCACTTTGCAAGTCGGTACACCTGCAGACACCTGCTTATTGAGGTATGAGGTTTTGGTGCAGGATTTCCTCTCAAGGTTAGGTCATACGGCAGTCACTCCCACTAAGCCGTTAAAGCAAACCAAGATCAGGAGAAGGACCCCGAAGAGACTCGGATGCAACTGAGAATAACGGTAAGATGATAGATAGATTTATGATTTTTTACGAAAGAACACCTGTTGCTCTCCTCGCCAATGTAATATTCTTCAACCAAGTCTGTTCTTCTTCGGCCTGGGACTCTCTGCTGGGCGTCGGAAACGAACGCGGCGTATGAGTTATCTCAAAGTTCATCGTTTCTCTCAATCTTGGCAAAACTCTTTTAGCTACTTGCTGTTTCTTATTCTCAACAAATTCCGATTTTACAGGTGTTTTAACAGGTTTCCTAATGGGTGGTTTCTTAACTGGAGTATTTACTTTTTTATCAACATCATCTTTTATTTTATTTTCTTTGACTGTATCCTCAATTTTGTTATCCTTAACATTTTCATCTTGAGATGTGGGTAGTTCAGTAATTACGACGCCATTTTGTTCTCGTTGTGGACCCATTATATAATTATCCTTGAAACCCTCATCTTGTGGTTGAGGTTTACTAGTGTTACGTTTCGCTATAACATCACTAGTATTATTAACTCTCCATTCTTCTAAAGCATCCATTGCTTCTTTTCTGGCGGTATCACGCCTAGAATCCATAAGATTGTGCTGTTTGGTATCTATTTCCATAGCCTGTTGGACCGTGAATCTGTCCAACTGACTCTTCTTGATTCTTTTGTCCTCAGACTGCTGTTGTGCTTCCTCCTGGCATTTTTTTATCATTTCTTCTCTTATCTTCATTTTCTCTTCCTTGGTCAATTCTTTTTGTAAATCGTTCCATTCTATCTGTTCTGTTTTCACTAAATCTAGTAATATCAGATCGTCTTTCACTAAACATTTACTTTTTTTTATATCAACGTCGTGTAGAAGAAACACTTCAAACAGGAATGGACTGAAATGAGCTTTGATGTATTTCTCAGTAGGGAAAAGGTCAACTTTTTCATGATTCACTGGGTTTAACGGTACCCGTATGTGCACCACTTCGTTTGTTTGGGACCACGTATAGTCTTTTACTAGGATAGGCATTTTAACTGACTCTGCGTATATGATTTTCTCTAAATCAATATGTTTTAACACGGTCAACGATAGTCCTTATAAAATACAATAAACTGGTCGCCATGGCGATTGACCTTTTGTTTGAAAAGTGCGCGTCTATGAAAATAATATATTTACGTTCCATTTCATTCAATGTTAGCTACTAAAACATTTACCTACATATTTTTAACTGGCATCTCATTCATTTATTAGGTGTTATGGTATGTGTTATGTAGCTGTATTTATATGACCTTATTTTTCAATTCAATATCTTGTCACGAGCATGCTACACAGTGTTACACTAACACTATTGTCATAACTATTGTAGCCTGTGTACCTATAGTTTGTTTAGTATCTACACCTATAAACCTCTTCTATATATAGCATTATATTATGTTATTGTATTCTTTCAGTGATATGATAAGGCAAATAGGCACCTAACCAATAAATTATTCGTTTGGATCGGTCGTCTGTAAATGTTGCGCGTTAAATTGGTGACAAATAGTTAATTGAACACCCACAGAAGTAACACGATGGCAGCTAAAGTACAAACTGGTAAGATTAAATTGCTGTCTGTACCTATGTTATTTTAATGTTTTATAAATGTTCACCAATTGTATCGTGAGCTATATCTACCTAGGTACTGTAATTTTTATATTTGATTAGAAATTAGGTAGGTACCTATTTCATTTGGTGGCAACTTGTATCTAACTTTTTATTAATTGATCTTTGGGCTTCTAGTTACAAGTGGGTATGTCTAGGTGTCTTGGTACATGGCATTACATTTGAAGATTAAAAAATAACCAAATTATAACAAATTATTTATGTTTAATTTTATAAATAAACTACTTAAAAATTAGTATAAGTGCGAGCACAATCTCTAATACAAACTCAAACAAATACCTATAACTAAGTTTGTAAATAAGATAAAGTAGGTGCCTTACCGTCATTGATATAATGTAGGTATGACAATAAAGATAATAATACTAACGTACGCGTAGGTCTGTACATAGCTACATTTTTGTTACTACCAATTTAGATAGTAAGGTGGCAAGCAGGACATGCCATCTGCGTGGCCTATCACCGCTTAACCCCGGCGAAGAGGAAGGAGGAACTCCTGTGAAGGCAACGCCAACTTACAATAAAATTAATCATTTAACATACATTTACACATTATATATTATAGCGGTGACGTCACAGATCACTGGGGTAGCCAACTTGTAAGGAGTTACCCAAAACTGTGGAGAATCTTAAATAGTTCGGGGATTTTTGTGAGCATGATAAAATTCGTACTGATACTTCCAGACATAGCTGGGCGCCGTTAATCAAATGGTTAACTTCGTTAACCGCTAATCCGTTACTGAAAAAGTTAACTTCGTTAACAGTTAAAGCGTTTCTTTTCAGAAAATTTAACGCAAGTTAACGTTAATCGTTAATCCGTTAACACGTGATGAAACTTGCATCTATACATCGTAAAATGATTTGTCCTGAATGATATAACGGACTGACTGACGGATCATCGCACAGCCTAAACCGCTGCTGATCGTAGGCATCCGATAAGACAGAATTTTTCGAAATTCTTTCCCTAAAGGTGTGAAAAAAGGGGGCAAAGTTTATGTGAGACAACGCAAATCACGCGGGCGGAAAGCTAGTCTCCTTACAAAAACTGTTGGCTTTGGAAGTCAACAGGTTAGAAACAAAAAGAGACGGGTAGGCATGTTGACAAAAAATATTTTTCATTCAACTGGATGATTGACTAGTTGCGCTTTAGACGAAATACTAATCAGACGAACTAATTTTGAGATGTTATTCTTAGGCTTTCGCGGTTTATAGGTACTCCTACGTAGTCTTCGGGATTTACACGTGAATATTTAAACAACTACCTACTTGTGTACTGACGTTTCGATAGCGTTACAACACTTGCAGTAGTTGTCGAACGTGCGTGTTAGACCATGTTGGATTAACGATTAACGGACTTAGGGAAATTTAACGGAAGTTAACGAGTCCGTTAACATATATTCAAGTTAACTTAAAAGTTAATCCGTTACTCAAAATGTTAACTTCGTTAATTAACGATTAACGGATTAACGAGTTAATGCCCAGCTATGCTTCCAGACATCACAAAAATATATTTTGTAAAAATATATTTTAAAATATTTTTAGTCATTTTTTTCTCCCGGGATGAAATCCTAGAGATTTTCGGGGGGCTATTGTTAGGCGCGCCCCCGCCGTCGCGCTCTGCGCTTAACATACAATTATTACGCGTCAGGCTCAGGTGGGCCACTAAATTGGACCGATTGCCGATACTCTCCTCTCTAATACTCCTTCTCTTTCAACAGTATTAGGGGACGTGAACCCGTCCATTCTCGGACGTACCCTGACCCACGAACACCTCGCAATGGACTTCTCACACTTCTACTCCGAACCGCCGAAGCAGTTGGCTGACAAGTTCCAACGACTACCGTACACTCTAGACATGATCGGATACATCAAGCAGTATCCGTATAGTTCAGCTTATAACTTGTTGATGGATGATAGCGACGCTAATACTGCGGTACTTGAAGATCTAGTGGCTTATAAGAAGTTTGGTGGAGGTAAGAATGTCTATCTGCTACATTCGAGCCCTAGTTTGTATCCATATAAACTCATGCCTAATATCCCCAAAGGGGTAGGCAGAGGTGCTAGCACCCACATTTCGCCAGTTTATGTTTAGGTCCCAATGTAATAGGTGGCGAGCCTATTGCCATTAACCGGGCACTTATAAATCTGCGATAAATACACACATAACTTCGAAAAGTCATTGGTGTGTGCCATGGTGAACCTGGGATCGAACTCGAGACCTCGTCTCAGCAGTCCATTATCCAGACCACTAGGCTACCACGGTATTGTTTGCCAATTTCGAGCTAAGTGTCAGCTTTTTTCCATAATTGGACTCAATAAAAGTGGTTTAGTAGACTCAGAGCTCAAAGGTCAGGGTGCGAGGGATATGCCTATTGGGTAACCTTACACCCCGGTAATTAAGACCCGAAACGGCATGCGGTTCGGGTTCGTAACATATACATAACATAAACTCACGCCTATATCCCCGAAGGGGTAGGCAGAGGTGCTAGCACCCACGGGTTCGGTCCCGACATAACCACCCCTCGGGAGCATCGTTAAAACTGATGTTGATAGATTAGGCTTAACAAATTCAAAGTAAAAAAGAAATCCATTAACGCGGCACTTAAAAGCGTCAAAACAAAACAGACTAATATAATTTAGCAAATGGACCACGGTTCGAAACACGGCGCCGCCGCCGTCCAGACTATCAAAAAAATTTGCGGTCTTTTTATGGTCCGTTTACAAACATGTTTGCTTATAAGTAGCGCAGTAGAGTAAACAATTTTTTCCGAGCTTGTTTGTCGCCTAAATATTCTTGAATTTTATAGGCGTCTTTCTCTACAATGCTTATTTACCTACTTCTTCATAATTCCAGGTACGATTGTTGAAAATACGACGGAAGGTATAAAAAGAAATGTGAATTTCTATAAACGTCTTTCGGAAGCTAGTGATGTGCACATAGTAGCTGGCACTGGCCACTATATAGCAGACACACAAGACGCGAAGTCCTTGCAGAAGTCTACCGAAGATATGTACCATCATATGCTGAAGGAGCTCACGGAAGGATGCGTAGAAGCGCCAGGAATTAAGGCAGGGTTTATGGGGGAGATTGGCAGCGTTTGGCCTTTACGGGGTAAGTACGCTTTTTTAATATTCAGTCTATCCAGTTGTGGTAAGTAATCTAGACCAGCCTTCCAAATTCTATAGATTTGGATGATTTTTTTTATATAGGACACGTCAAAGTGACTTCACCTCAACTGATGGTAAGCTAGGTAAGATAAAGTCTCAGGACCGGGAGTCACCACTACATACACCGATAATGCTACAGTGGTGGCCCTCAGCTTGACGGCCTCGTGAAATGCTTTTTCACGCCCCGCTTAAAGGCCCCGGGACTATTTTTTTTTTATGTCGGTCACGTCAACATGACTTCACCTCGCCTGATGGTAAGCTGAGGCAAAGCCTCTAGAATAGGACTATAGGAGGATTCCAACTTTGCTTCATTCGATAGATGAGTTTTAAAACTTACAATCTCATAACTATTTGCCCTTCTTTATATAGCTCTTATTCTCACTACTAGGTATACAATTCCATTAATAGCTTTTGCAAGTCCTCCATCCAAGACATCCATTGCACCTACTACCTTACAGTTTTTTTTAAATTCGCTGTAGATTTCGAACGGAAAGCTATCGTTGCTGCGGGTGAGCTGCAGCCGCAGGTAAAATGTGGAGTGAGCTTCCATCCTCACAGGATACCTGACGCTCCATTCGAGATAATCCGTCTATACCTTGAGGCTGGTGGATCCAGCGACAAAGTTGTCATGTCACATTTAGATCGTGAGTTCTATCTATTCTTTTTAAAGAGTTAGGTTTTAGAGTGGTGCGAGCCTTAAAAGTCCTGTACAACGTGGCCCCAGAACTTCGATATCGCCAATGGGTTTTGGAGGTGATGGCAGTCGTTTCACAGAAAATATCGAAGTACAACCGCTTCGTAATTGACTGAAAGTCAGCTAAACTGTGTTGGGTAAAAACTCATTGAATGATGACTTAGGTAGGTACATTATTTTCTTATGTGTGCGTGTATCGTCAAAGCGCGGGTCTGGCAAATAGCAAGGCGTTTGGAGATGACATTTTCATAAGTAGATACCTACCTATAGCTTTTTGCTCCTATGTTAATTTCTATAAAACAAGCTCTACATTTTATTTTCAGTTACACGGTACCTTCCCAAAACTATCCTAACACAATAAAACTGAACCGTTCCAGGAACATTACTACAAGACGAGAAACTTCTAGAATTCGCTGAACTCGGCACTTACTGTCAATTCGACCTGTTCGGTTGCGAAGTGTCGTACTACCAGTTGAACGTGTCCACTGATATGCCCAGCGATGCCCAACGGATGGACAAAGTAGCCCTGCTCGTGAAGGATGGGCGGGAAGATAAGATACTGCTATCACACGATATACATACGAAGCATAGACTGGTGAGTTAAACCATACTACAGGAGTGCGAGGATTGATTGATTTTTAGAACTTTTCCTTGTTTCATTCTTTGTCTACTATTTGGAAATAATTTTTAATCGTGGCAACACTGATGAGAGTACATTTGGACGACGGTATGCAATAAAAGTTGACTTCCACTGTGTACAATTTTTCTAAAGTTTCTTTAAACCATGTTGGAACAGAATTAATTTGACAGTATTTCGATAGCCATAACACTGTGGTCTAAGCGCACTAAAATAATGATGTTCAATCAAATTTTTACCGCGTTTTATTGGTAACCTAAAATGACAACTTCATGGCAACACTGAACGAACTGTACTTGGCAAACGCCATGATTTTTGAGTATTCGTTTTTTTTCTAACAAGTCTTCATTGTAAACAAAGATTTGATATATTAAAAGAAGCAGTAAAATATTGTTAATAATAAACATCATGCTATTTTATTTCAGATTCGCTACGGTGGCCACGGGTATTCCCATATCATAAACAATGTTCTCCCAAAACTAAAATCCGTCAAAGGAATATCTCAAGAAGTCATAGACAAAATTACTATAGACAATCCTGCTAGATGGTTGGAAATCAAAAGTTAACTTTTAATTTGGCGTCAATAACAATAATACATGCTATTAATTAAAGCAAACGATTTTTTTTATTAGAACAAGTGGTTATAGGGTTTGCCATATTAAAAAAAGAAACGTATTAAATAAAATATGTTATTTTATTTACAGATACAATAATATAATGTACGTACATTAGTTTCATGTTTAGGAAAACAATTTCGGAAAGAATATTATATTTTCGTTAGTATCTTTATAATAATTTATACATTTCGATATTATGTTTTGCATAAATATATATTTAGTGAAAATTCATGTAATATTTTTTTTGCAAAATTTTATGTTTTTTTTTCTTTTCCTTTTTCAGTTGAGCGTTTTATAATACACTGTTATTTTTTTGACATTTTATTTTAGCATTTATTTAAATGAATTATTTGCAAACTCCAAACTATAGGAAAAATACCTATCTAAAAGGTAGGTAAATGTGCTAATGAACCAACCATAGACTATACTGCTTTGATACTCATAATCACCGAGCTAACAATGATAAACAATCTACTCAGCCTAAGACTGGATTTCAACAATGAAAACCCGTTTAACAATTTAGTTAAAACACGTTTCAAGTTATCAATCTTTCATTATTATGGTAGGAATACTATCTATCTTACGCCAGTGATGTCCTATACTATATCAATTGCTTATAAACAATAGAAAAAGTAAAAAAGACAAAATTAGTCCAATAATTGTGTAATTTTCAGTAAAATCCACATTCAACAATCAAACTAATAAATTCATGATATGACAATGAAAGTTAAAACAAAACGTACTAATATCCTAGTCTTCTAAATCAAGGTTCTGCAGCTCTTCATCCAGGTCTTCGTCGAGGAACAGGTTCTCGTTGATAGGGACGTCCCCGCCCGTGTCCTGGGCGGTAGGGGAACCTTCCTTGGAAGTGTCTCCTTCAGAACCACCTGTTCCATTTTCTAGTCCATGATTGAGCTGCTGGAGTCGGTCTTCTGTGGCTTTGGTACCTGTGTCATCCACCTGGAAATAAGGAGATTCCAGTTATTCAAGCGATCATGGGGTGTAAATAACCTGATCAACGGGCTCTGGCACAGGCTCTCCTGTCAGGGTTGGGACGTTGGATGACAGTCGGTTATATAAAATCCATATCAAAGAGGGAGTAAGCATACCCCCCGGGCACTGGCCTCGATGCAGCCGGAAACAAAGCTTATGAATGGTTTACAAATACTTAGTATAAATTGGAATACATTATACAACTTTTATTCCGAGAATAGGTTCCTGTGGTTGTCTTACAGGAATCTATTAATATTTAGGAAATGGGATCAGTATTTCACCTGGACAAAGCCACAAGATATCATCCCGTTCCAATGAGCAGTTCTAATGCGATTAAGTTACAAATATTCATCTATTACACACTCGCTAACTTTAGAAGTTAGGAAGAATGTGGTAAAAAATATATATTAAATTGTCGAAATGATCATAGGGATGACGACTTATTTTTTTTTATTGTTGAAAAATATTACACTTTTATTTCAGTCTACGTTGTTATTCATATACGTAGTTCGATATCGCCATTGGTCATAATGACCATTGGTTGTGGAGGTCAGATGGCAGTCGCTCCACGGAAATTATCGAAGTTCAGCCGCATCACAGTTAACTAGAAAGCCGACCCCAACTGAGTTGGGAAAAAGGTTCAGAAAATGATGATGATTTCAGTCTACGTTGCGTTTTCATGTGTACAGTGCATAATAGAATTCATTTAAATTTGAATAAGGAATCTTTAAGTTATATATTTTGACTTAATTTGATTGTTTCTTTTTCGACGTATTTTGTGTATAAAAATCATAATTTCGGTTTAGTTAGGCAAAATTTTTTTATTCAAAACAACTGAGATATTAAGCAGTATTGGTTAGAATCTGATTACCATTTCGTCATCCCAATTCAGATACACTTAACGTTTCCACCCTAAAATACCAAAAGACCTCTTACCTCAGAAGCTTCCATGCCTATAAGCTCGAACTGCACCTCCCTATACTCCGTCATGTCCTGCTCCTCATCCCCGTACGTGGCCAGGTCCACGGCCTCGTCGTCTTCCTCGTCCGCGTCCGCCGCCAGCGCCGGGTCGAACGAGAACATCTCCCTACCAGACAGGCCGACCGCACGACCCGCCTTGTAGTCACTGCGCCGTTGCTCATCTGCCTTGTTAAGAGCTTCCTGAAAACAGAAATTGGTTGGTTAGGATGATGGCCATCCAGGGGGGCAGAAAAAAAAATTAAAATACCACATGGCCTGGTCACATTCTGGCCACACCTGGAGGGAGTTAAGGATTTTGTGACGTGATCAATATCCCCCTAGGGATATCTCGAGCTTTTTCTAGTCATATTCAAATAGGTATTCAATTGTAAACCACTTGGGTTGGAAAAAAATACTATGTGAAAACTAGGGGGAGGTTTGGCATATACTACGGATGGTTACGAGAGGGAGGGAGGGTGGTCAAAAACGGTAAAAAATGGGTGTCATTCTTAGATGAGAAAAATAGTAAAAAAAGAAAGGACTTGTAATATTATGTTCAGCTCCATCTAGCGAAATCAAGCTGAACTTCTAAGGAACTACTGATCCTGCATTGCGATATTAAAGTTCTCACACTGATTGATTGCCAATATATCTCAAAAGACCAGCCAGTTACCAGCCTAGTCAGAAGACCTACCCTTTATGTAAAAGGAATATCACATGCTATAGCAATCGCAAATTTCGAAATTACACGTTTTAAAAAAGCAATTTTAGTGAATTGGGCTCCAGGGGTTAATCGGCGGGTCTGCATGAAAGGTTTAATGAGAGTAGAGGAAGCGCGGCAAGTATGTAAGGGCAGAAGCAGATGGTGGGCATGGGCTGTTGTCTCTGCCTACCTAAAAAGGTGTGAGCATATGTATGTATGGATAATATAAGTCTCAAACATTTTGCATAATATAAATGACAAACGAACCTGTTTCTCCTTAATCTTCTTCTTCTTCCACGCCAAGAATGTTTCCAGCGTAATCTTCGTTTGATTAGGTCCTAACGCTGCCCTCTCCCTCTCAATAAGGTCTACTAGAGATATCTCATTCTTCTTCTCCTCCATTTTCTTCTTGTCCCTCTTAAGGACGAAGCCTGGTGGTAAGGCATGCCTGTATATGCATTTAGTTCCCGACGGACACTCCCAGAACCAACCGTATTTAGATTTTTCTACGGCTTCTAAGAAATGTCTACAAATCTGTAATATAGAACAAATAATTAGTATGTTATAGACAATCAATATGAGCGTTCGACTGCTACTAGAGGTTGTTAGTTCGATTGCCGCTCAGTGCAAATATTTATATGCAAGAAATTGGATGTTATTTGCATTCGTCTGCTTCAAAATTAGAATCTGTAACACGTTTTTGTTAAAGCCCATTACAAGACGGTAGGTCAATACATTTTATTGCAAAACTGGTTCATCATTAACTGTTTTCTTTAGTTCCTCTCTGATCTTAGGTATCCACTCTAAAAACTATTGAGTTCTAGAATGTGAATACCTGTACATGTTATGAAGTGACCTAGAAATTGATTTTAATCTAATTCCTGACCTATCATACAGCTCTGCTCTTCTGCTAGTAACCACCTACTTTTTTATTAAGATACTTACAATGTCAGTAGTGGGTCTCTCTTTGTTTCCTTCTGCATGCTTCTTCTCCACCACTTCCTTGAGCTTATCTTCGTCCCAATTGTCCATGTTATCCTCATCATCACGCATGTCCACGTACAAGGAACGCTTCTCGGCCTAGAAATGAAAATTAATTGTGTTGTAATATATATACTAATATTATAACGCTGAAGTGTTTGTTTGTTTAGAAAGCGCTATTCTTAGGAATATAAAAAAATTGTTGGATAGTCCATTCATCAAGTAAATATATCATCACGCTACTGCCCAGGAGATCGGAGCAGTAAGCATGTCAAGATATGAGCGAAATTTGCATACATTATTGTAAAACTATTAAATTATGAGTTAATAGTATTCAATAATACAGTAGTTTGTTTTAAATAACTGTATGGAATACTCCGCAAAAGTGATGATGGTCAGGCAAAGGGCTACCTACCTTCCTTTCGATAGTCAAATCGTGAGAGAACTTGCATCTATCTCCCTTAGTGCACTGACCCTGCTTGAAAAACGCACACACCACAGACTTGGGATCCGTACCTGCAAAAATAATAATAGTTTCTTTAATTAAATGCATCAAGCCAAATGTCTCATTGGAGAAATTCAATGTGCTACACTATTAGTAGATTTAAATTAATTTTTTTACATGCACATTACTACTATGCAGTATCTAGGCAAGTATCCTTATGTTAATACTCAGTATCTTTGTTTACGATACCTATTTGTGTAATGGTTTTTCGTTCCGGTCGTTTATCCAATCGTTCATTCGATACTTGCACTGAAGGTGACAGTCGTTATAGTGGGCACCTAAAAGTTTTGACCACTGGACAGTGTGGTAGTTACCTAGTCTATATGAGAAGAAAAACGTACTGACTTTTGTAATTAAATTCCATCAACACTGGTTGACGACTTTCACAACTATTTACTTACCAATAGAGAACTTTAATAGAGAGTGAGAGGGATATAAAAAGAGAAGAGAAGAGAGGAGAACCCAATAAGTACAAAAATTAACGGACAAGTTCATAAATTTCCTTCACCTTTTTCAACCTTCTGCGTTTGTACCGGCTTGAATAACAATGCCAGTTCCTTCTGCTTCTCAATTTTTGCTTCTTTGTCCTTCTTCTTGTCATCCATAGGTTTGGCGGGGTGGATTCCGCCACTTTTCACCTGTTTCTCAACCTGCTGGATGAACTTCTGTTGTTTGGCACCTTTTTTATTCTTGAGACCAAATGTCTTGTCCTGGAATTAATAATATTTTGATTATTTTATCTGATGCAAATGAAACTGACAAAGTAACTAAGATACTGACTAAGATATTTTATATTTTCAATACCATGTTATATTGTTAATGAAATAAAATAAAATAATAAAATAAATAAATATATGGCGCTTTAACGAAGGTTTCATTCATTGTTGTTTCCGCGTTCTATCAGAGATGTTCCTAGAGCCCGCTCTCGGAATCCATGGCAGGCAGAGTGATCTCTCTGCATCAGAGGGCACTCAGCTCTGAAGTGAGAATGGGTTCTATTGTTGTACAACTGGTGTAGGTTCATCCACCAGAATATTCTTCTCCTAATAAAACGTAAACAGCAGTAGCCTAGTGGTATGGGTAATGGACAGCTAAGACGAGGTCTCGGGTTCGATCCCAGGTTAGCATGGCACACATCAATGACTTTTCGAAGTTATATGTGTATTTATCGCAGGTTTATAAGTGCTCGGGTAATGGCAATAGGCTTGCCACCTATTACATTGGGATCTAAATATAATCTGGCGAAATGTGGGTGCTGGCACCTCTGCCTACCCCTTCAGGGATATAGGCGTGAGTTTATGTTATGTATGTTATTCAATACTGAGTTATTATTAGATAGTTTGATGACCACTGCTGTAGAAAATTCTTAAATATTCTCAAAACAACTCAAGTCTATTTTGATTTCAACTTTTTGTCATTTCTATAGATAATCGAAAACGTATGAAATATTAATTATGTTATTACATACCTCAATGACTTTCTCCTTCTTCTTCTGCTCAGTCTTTTTACTGGCGCCGCCGCCGCCAGCGCTGGTTTTCTTCGGAGGCATGGTTATGTTGGTTGGCGAATCTTTAAGTTTCTAACCAACCAACTTTTTACACCTAAATATATTTATCACAGGGCACAAATTGAATGTTATTTGTTTTTTCAATATTTTAGCCTTACTTTATAAAAATAAATATCTACCACAGCCCACAGCATGCATATGTGTAAGAAAATATGACTTCCATCAGTTCCAGCGTTACCGATGACGTGACGTGCAGTAGTTGGTAATTTGTATTTTTTCTATCTCTGTTACTCATCAAGAAAAGTGTATCTTATTACTCTTGTCTATGTATTTATAAAGCTAAAGATTATTCAAAGATATGAAAAGGAACGCTTCTAGAGGACATTTTTAAACTGTGACACTGACTTAAGCAAGTTCGTTCTGAAATCTGTTGAAAGGTTAACGTTTAAAGAAAAATAAACCGCAACACTAAAAAAAACTGTACTCACTTGCTCTTCACCCAAGCCGAGCGAACATAAGGATATTTCGAAACCAACAGACTAGCATAAAATAAGCGTTGTAGGCTTCAGTCAGAAGGCTTCTGATAAGGCGCGCGAACCTGAAGCCTGTATGCCCTGGATTTTTGCGTTTGACATTTCTTGTCAGAGCGAGCGAGCGCAAGTAAAATTTTAATTTATTTTAATACAATTTTTAGTCTGTGACTGGTGATCGCAGTGGTCGGTTGTTCATAGAATTTGTTCTCTGCCGTGTGCGTAAATGTGAAATAAACAGTCGCTCGAATTAGACCATGGCGAACGATATCCTGTGTAAACATAAACAGCACGAATTGAAATAATCTGTGTTTAATTTTCACAAATAAAAGTCATCATGGAAATTGTCGACGTCGAAGAATGCCAGTCCGACCCCGTAGCGGTCACAAGAAAGAAAGGTTTATGGGCTAAAATTAACAATAGGACAACGTACAGTTATTTATTTAACATTGTAATATCGATACTATTGCTCACATGTCTGGTGTTAGTGCTCTATTTCTTCAAAGAATATTTAAAGACAATTTTATACTGGGTTGACGCACAGGATCCCTGGATAATATTTTTGTTATTTATGGGTTTATTTTTGTTGGTCAGTTTCCCAGTGACTATTGGTTATTTAGTGTTAATAATTACCAGTGGATATTTATTTGGAATTATCAAGGGTTTGGGTACTGTGTTAGTGAGTGCGAACTTTGGCGTGGCAATTGCTCATTTTACTTTAAAAGCACTACGGAATTACCTGCCGTTGGACCGGCTTTTGAAAAACGAAACAGCCAGGGCGCTGTTGAAAGTGATCTCGGGGCCTCAGGCATTTAAAATCGTGTTTTTCGCGAGACTGACTCCAATACCATTTGGATTACAGAACACAATATTCGCCGTAAGTATTTTTTTTATTTATTTATGCAACGATATCCCTGTTAGAATCCTATAAAATGCTGAACCTATTGAATAAAACCTTTATCTATAAATCTAGGTATTAATCTTATCACTAGCAGTTGGAACATAAAAGTTCAACAGCATTTTTTTTTCCAATGTAATGATTTATGCACTCATGCAGTAATTATAGGTTTAACATAATTATAAGTAAAAAACCTTAGGTAAGACTCAGTAAGTAGGTATATTAGTAGTCAATAGTCAAGTAACAAAATACTAATAGTCAAGTAATAAATAGTAATAGTCAAGTAAGTAGTCATAGTCACAAATATGGACACTATACATAGTTCTTTGCTATTTCTCAAGACTACACAATGCATACTAGAAGTAAAGATAAAAAAGGCAAGACTGTTTTATGTTGCTAAGTCATAATAATTCAAGGATTTTTTTACCTGATTGAGTATCAGTTACAAATCATAAAGTAACTTATTGTCTTCTATAGTTAAATTAGGTAGTAACTAAAAATAAATAAAATTGTAACAAATTGTATAGAAAACTACTGAATTTTTTTTTGTGAGATTCAAACCAATTTTGTTTATACTGATGTTATTTTACAGATGATTTACAGGCTAAAACAATTTAATAAATATTTAGAGAATTATCAATATATCTAATAAATATTACCAAATCGGTAAGAATGTCCATAACTGTTCTATTTACACAGCTCTTCAATATAATTTCTGCATACATCTGTGTAAACACAAACATGTTTAGGAGACACAAATCCTTAAATCTGTGATTATCTGTGGTGCCATATGAATACCAACCGCTTCTGAGTATGAAAATATATTTTTTTAAATTGTGAAACCTAAATAATGCTTATAATATAGGTACCTATAATAACTAATTCTCAATCTGATAATAACCACAGCAAAAGTAGGTCTTCTGTTACCATATATTCAAATCCATTCACTTTTTAAATAGGTATTCTCAGAAAGTCAGAACACAATCAGAAATAAAATATGTAGCATAATGTATGTAGGACCTAATAAAATATTTCATACACCACAGTACAGCCTGTAGGGGTGCTCTTGAAGGTTAAGGCCATTGAAATACCACAGCTTAATAACAGATATTGCTATTACTGTTACCGTTACTATTAACAGTTATAATATGTAGGTATATTAAGTAGTGTGAATTAAAATGTATCATAGTGTTTTATATCTGTACCTGAAATTTTGCTTGTGTTTCAACATGGTCAGTTGAAATGGTCATGACCATTTGATTACCTTGTGTATCTATAGAGCAATGGTCATGACCATTTGTGCAGACTGCAGAGTAACAAGCGATATCCTAGCTTAGTCCTTGTTGCCTCTAAAACTTACACTTTGAAGCCTGGGTCTGGTTTTCTGCTCAATCTCCTACCCTTCTTGACATCCTAGAATGTCAACAGGGCATTTGTAGACTGGTCTTGTTTTCTCTCAACCAATTAAATCACAGAAAGAAGTAGAGGTGTGGTTTAGGTGACTTTTGGTGACATGACAACTTTTTCTGCTATTATATTGGTCGAGAGAAAAGAAGAAATCTACGCATGTCATGCTGAAGGGGTTGATAGTACAGCAACTGACATGCAAGCCAGTACAGATACAGGCACGTAACTTGGCCAGGTTTGGGGTAAGTTCGCGCATCGTGCACTTTGAGCCAATCAAATGATGCAAAGTACGAACGAACGGAACGTTGATTCGGTACAAGACGTCTCTCGGAGACATCTGATTGGTCCGTCAAGTGACGGACCAATCGTATGTCCGCGACGGCGCAACCGCGTCTCCCGCGACCCGCTCATTCCTCAAAGGGGACCTAAAAATCGAAGTTTGCGCATATGACGCGTCTGGCCAATTTACGTGCCGGTATCTGTACTTTTTATCAAATATTCATTTCTTCTGTTGATATTATGATACACTGAATTAGTTATCAAATGGTTAGTAATAATAGGTACTTAATGTTCCATTGTTTATATTCTAAGTACTACTTACCTATATTTAATTCAAGATACTAGACTTGTATTATACATATACATACAGGCAAGATAATTATTACGTTATCTGTTGATGACTAACTATAAGAAGAATGAAATAAAGCAAATATTTAATCACACTTGTCCACCAAAGAAATAGCAGAGAAACGACGCGTGATTGGCGTCTCTGGTTATGTAGGGCACGGAAACACTTACCATTAGGTGGTTTGTGTACTTGTTTGCCACATTTCAATATATAGAAAAAAATATTAAAGAATCCAAACCCGGACCTGGCACTAAAATACATAATGTTAATATTAAAAAAAAAGAATCAATTTGAATATGGGTAGGCCAGTGACGCTTGCGCAAATGGTTCATGTGCTTGTTTGCCGCCTTTTAATATATATAACACCTTAATAATTAAATAATTTAAACCCGGATCCTGACGCCAAAAATACCAAAAGTTGATTTTTATTTTTTTAACATGGGTACCCAATGACTCTCGTGCAATAAAGACAAATCTAACGACATTTTATTCATCAAAATTGGTTCACCGTTAGTAGTTACTAGGTACATACAGATCAAACTCATAACCGTTCATTCTTAGCGTCACTATCCTCGCAGTCGGGTAAGTTCTAACTTCTACCCGGGGGGCGTTACACACACGAACAGTGAACGTTTTAACAAAGAAAACAAGGTATATAATTATAAAACTGTCAATGCGATTCTCAGAAGCCGTGAACAACATGTGATATTTTCGTCACAAATGAATAAACAGAATGCGGTGTTTATACTTTTGGTAGTTAGTGCTAAAAATACGTCCAGCCATTTCTCTTTGAACGTAAAATACAGTTTTTAGTTCCTATAAAACCGACTTCAACGGACCAAAATAAAATGGGACCACACAGGAAGCGCCAGCTATCAAATAAAAAAAGAATCATAAAAATCGGTTCATCCAGTCGAAAGTTCTGAAGTAACAAACAAGTAAAATACGGTGGAATTGACAACCTCCTCTTTTTTTGAAGTCAGTTAAAACCCAAGCTAAATACCTACATATCGGTGGTGGAAGGGCAAAATAATGCAAGCGACATAGAATGTTCGAAGAAAAAAGATCCCATAAGGACATTTCCAAATATTATCAACAGTAGATACACATCAGCGAAGTTCCACCCTTTAGGTAATCTCATTACGGCAGTTTTTTTGGTAATTTCGCCCCTAAGGAGGTAAACTAAGATTTTTTTTTTCGTACAAAACTAAAACAGACCGCTATACTCAGCAGTGTTGTAGTCTAATAACTGCACTGCATGGCGTCTCACAGACCACGGTTCAAGTCCGTTCGTCGGTCACGCACCTCTAACTAGAATTTATTATCACTTGCTTTAACATTAACATTGAAAACATAATAACATCGAAAATTACTATTCCTAATGCACGGAATATGGAAGCCTTATATGTAAATTTACAAAATCACCCCATACCTAACATACTTTTCTTGTCAAGAAACCGTATATATCTTTCACCGCTAAACTTTATTAACCATTCTAAAAAAGGAAAGCCGGTAAGAATTTTGTTATCGCTATTTCTAATATGTTTCTTATATGCGGGGTTCTGTAATTGGCTTCATAAAAAATAAAAATAATTAGCATTAAAATATCGGGGTTCCCCAATGATCAGTGAGTACGATATCGAACCCGGCAAGGTTATTTATGGCCTTATCTCCCATGCGTTATGTAAGCAGTGATAAGCTGAGTACCTACCGACAAACTGATATTATTAACGTATAATATCACTCTGCTTATTATTATTGTGAATTAATTACTAGGACTAAGGCCGTTACTCAGCTGGTGGAGAGAGATGAAGCTATACACCGTGTAGGTATAGCTACATCTTTCTCCTTCAATTAAGCGGCCTGAAACTGAACGTCATGATTAGGCCCCTAATATCTATTCTTAGTCTGAAGTTGAATAAAGCACACTTCAATTCGGCAACACTTTACAATAATAGTACAAGCGACGAAAAAGGAATGAAGTTCCCAATTATAGCGTTAGGGTCAAGTCAAATTCATCTGCAAGCTGGTATAGTTCACGGCATCTAACTTGGCAAGATGCTGCCTATGCCTATTTATATGTGACGCAATTTGCCACAAACAGGTATAGTGTATAGCATTTAACTTGGCTAGGTTTTGGAGTAGTGGGGCCCGTATACTCCAAAATCTTGCCAAGTTAGATGCCTTGAACTATACACCTGTTGATTAATGGACAAGGCGCTGGCGACGGCTTTCCTTTCGGTGTTGAGAGGTCAGGAGCAGTCATCATCCGAGGCCTTTTCCAACTCATTTGGGGCCAACTTTTCAGTCTAACTACAACGCGGCTGAAATTCGATATTTACCGTGAAGCGACTGCCATCTGACCTTCACAACCCATTGGCGATGTTATCGAAATTGTGTACCTACTATATATAAGCAGGCAACTCCCATTAGCTTCTGTTAAAGTTATGCAAGGTTCAACATTGCTTTAGGTGATGATATAATAACCAGGGGAATTACCAGTGACCGCGACAGTACACGTGACGTAGGTATTATCGAGAATGCATAATGCAATCGACAGTTGAAATGCAAAAGGATACAAGCGGTAACAACAGTTACAGGAAAATTCTGTACTGCAAGATGTTTTTGATGTCGTTTGGGAGCTTTTTTCTTTGAACAATATTTTGTCGCTTACATCAATAATGCCTTAAAACCGCAGAACTTATTTTATTAGTTCTGTGCTTGCAATTAACTAAATCACACTGCGAACACAGATTTAAAATTGTTGTATTTAACCATATTCATAAAAGGAACGTATTTTTTAACGGGCTGTTCGCTAGACCGATTATGTTGCCTATATTAAAATACAAATACTTAACCTTAACCTCTAAATAAGTTGTACAGTAGGTAACCGGGCTGTAACCGATATCGGATCTGCCCTGCCAGGACTGTTACAAATACCAATCATTATCTACCCTTCAAAAGAGGATCTCGTTCCGCGCACACTCCATCAACATTATGGTACAGGCTTACAGGTCAAGTACAGGAACGTATTTGAATGTTAACCTCGAATTTATTTTGGCGTTTTTACACGACTGTGCGACGCGCAATGGTTTATGTGCTTAGCAGTCTAATCTATGTTTGTTCCTATATGGTGCTCTAGAGGCGAAGCGGATAGACAGATTATTATCATTCTGACGTCAACCGATGCGTCTCAAGCTGAAGAATATCGCTAAAAACGAAAGATTTACTCGAGCGAAGTTGGGATCTATTAGATTGTGAAGATTAGATGCCAAAAGTTAATTCACTGTGAACTTACAGCAGTGCAGATTTACAAAAATCTAAAAAGAGAAAATGATCTGAGACCTCGTCTAGTGGCCTAGGATTTTTTGTCAAAGTCACTTCTTGCATCGGTTAAATTATGTACCGATGATTTTGCCAGCTTGTCAGTCGCATACATTTCGGACTTTTGACAATTCGCTTCAAAGTGTTTCCACTGCCATTTTGTCTAGAGGCCCTGGGTATTCTCAAACGCGTCATAGATTAATAGTAATCGAAAGTGGGCCGTAAACATGTCGTCTGCTGCCTACTAAGGTAAGCGCTATAAAAAGCCTCGACACGCCAAACCAGAATAAAATTGTTCGCGGAAATTAGTTACTACGACAACGAACCATTTCGCGTAGTTGATCTACGAGTTACGAGTATCTAGTGAACATAATATATAATGGACTTTTACATCCGCACGTTACGTTAGAAGCTAGACCAGTCGTGCCACTAGTAGGGGTTAAAGTTTAATGTTGCCCTTTTAGCGTATCGCACTTTCATTATAATTATTATTGGTCCAAAATCTGTGATGTATGAACGTTGATGTTTGAATATTTGTTACTCAATCATGCTCTAACGACTATACGAATCTCGCTGAAATTCGCTGAATAGATTTTTTTTAATATATAGGACACGTCTATTTGACTTCACCTCGCCTGATGGTAAGCTGAAAGTAAAGTCTTAGGAAAGAGGGTCACCATTACATACACGTACCATGTTAACAATGGTAGCACTCAGCTTGACGGCCTCATCAAAAGAGGATTGTCGTCGCAGCACCGCGTGACACCCACCAGTCCCACTAGTGCTGATAGATTTTATAGTTTGTAGTTTCCTGAAGTAGTGTTTAAGTTTACAGTGATAGGTTGTTTTAATGCAAGTGTGTTCTATATAATCAACCACATCACTTACCAACAGTTACAGTGGTAAAACGCCTACTTAATAAAGATAAAAAATACATTAAAAACAAAGGATACTGTTAAACATTGTTTTTCACGCTTCTTGCTTCTAAATAATGTTCCCTATCACCATAGTGTGATATCCAATTCCACAAACCACATCCGACCATCATAAAAGTACCAGTAGCCAGTAGCCACCTTCATCACGGTTCGTATAACCCGATTACATTTGGAGTACATCGCTCTGGCTTCGCTCTCGGAGTTTGCCTGACCATAACGGTGAACATAATACGGTATTATAATGCGGCTTTTGTTTTTTATAAATTAACTTAACACCTTTTGTTCATTTTGACCATTTATTATTAAAATTGAGAGAGCTTCTGCTGATTTTTTTTATGTCTATATAACTTTACCTAGTTTGATGGTAGGCTAAGGAGGAATGAGGGTCACCATTCATCCGCCGAACCTTTTCTCAACTCAGCCTAACTACGAAACGGCCGAACCTCTATATTTTCCGTGAAGTGCCTACTAACATTAATGTAATTTTCATAACCTACTCTAGTGATATTGTAGTTCTGTAGTTAGACTAGGTTGTCAGACTTTGCATGGATGTAGCATAATTGGCAAGACGGGGACACCGTAGTTCCCAAACCTGAGGGCACCATCGCGATCCATGCGGTGCGCCCGGGCAACGGGGGCGAGCAGCGCCTCCCACTCGCCACGGTAGACGCTGCTGCCTGCGGCCAATCCGGCCGGGGTGGGAGTGGCCCTCTAGGGGGCTTTTCACGTGTTGCGGTTTTGGTCGGTTCGATCCCAACATACCCATCCCCGATGGCCGACGGGGGTGGTAGCCATGGGGATTTCCGCACGATAAATAAAAAGGCACCATCACGAAATCGAAGATCGCCCTGGGTCAGCCGGGGTGCGAGGCAAATGCCTTTTAGGTCACCTAACACCCCGACGCGACGTTTGAAGACCCGAAAAGGCGTGCGGTTTTAGTCGATTCAAATCCATCATAACTGCCCTCGCCGTGCGCCAAGCCTATAAGTGGTTTCCATAGGACTTTCATAAAAAAGGGATGCTATGGTGTCTTTGCTGTGACTTTTCCTTTACTTTATTTTACTTGCTCTGTATGTATGTTAGTTTGGGTCAAATCTTGCAACTGAATTTTGAAACAGTTATTTTATTTCAACTATAGAAATCAACTCCATTGTTGAACACTATAGTATATTGAAAATCTCCGTACACGATAAGGAAGTAATTACCATGGCCAAGGCGAAATGATGCATCAATCATCAATGATAAGACTTAAGATACTGTAGTTATTTCAATTATTATATAATAATGTTAAATTGGCTTAATTTTATGATATTGTTTTTTTATTACATTCGGGTGCGCCCATTGGCCTTCGATTATAATATTTTTTGATAAGTAAGTTGGAGAGAAGACATTCCAATTTTATTTCCTAGTTTCTATTGTTTTTTGCATTAAATCATGCAAACTTGTCCATAGTCACAGCTGAATAAAAAATTGATCGGTCACAATTTTACTCTCATTGGTTAAACATCATCAATCATTATATTCAGCATCAAGCGAACTCTGAGTTTATAGTATTTTGTAAAAAGGACTTGAAAGGCAAAGGTCAAAAGTACTCGTAACTGGCAAACTTGCAGAAAAGGTTTAATGACATTAGAGTTAGAGGAAGCGCGTGAAGTATATAGACGCAGATGGCGGGCTGTGGTCTCTGCCTACCCCCCGTAAGGAAAAGGGAAAAGGAAACTGAAGACCTGAACAGAACTAGAATCCAACACAAAGTGTAAATATGTAATAATTTCAAACTGTCAGTACATTGATCAGGGTTCTTGCATATCAACAGCAGATCACGTGAATTGACTGATAGCACGGGTTCAAATCCGACCCGTATTCCTTAATTATGTACATAATCGATTGGTTTATCTTTCGCTATCTGATAAACAAAGCGGTTATTGCGTTGCGGCTGGTACGAAACCTTGACGTTTTGAAACCGCGTGGACTTCGGCTTTTGCGTTTTTTACCCGACTGCCAAGAAGGGTTATTGACTATCATCTCTGGTTCTCCTCAACCGATTGCGATCAAATATGCGTTAGATTTGAAGTCTGACCAAGATCTTTCAAACGGAAAAGACCGCATTAAAATCCTTTTAGTAGTTTTTGCTTCAATTTGATCATATAACATAACCTAAGTGTTTTTTTTTTAATATCTCCAATTATAATAGGTATATATACAGATACAGCTACATTACAATTCTTATAATAGTATAGAAATACATAACACAAGAGTGTTATGTATTTCTATACTATTATAAGACACTCCATCGCGTCTTCAAGCTTATTCTTTAGAGTCCTGGCTCCATGTTTATTTATATTACTATAGCACGAAAACCACTGCCGCCTGACCCCCAACCGCTAAGAGGTATCTAATAAACAGGTATACCGGCTTGCATGTGACTCATGTGAGCTTGGTTTGGGTCCCTAAGATCTTGATGGCTTGCTGTCATGCAGGATCAAAACATCGTTGGCAAAGTGTGGGTGTATACGTACCCCTTTGGTGCGAGTATATTGTATGTTTAATTTCAATATACAGCCAGAAACTGTAAGTTATGAATAATATATTAATTCAACTAAAACTGTGCGCGTGCGACGGTTTCCTACCTGTTTTTTTATTTTACTGACGTCACACAAACCGGTCCTGATTAACTTTTTACACTGGAATCTGTTTCGTAATTAGTGTTATAATACAGTTTTTTGCTTCGATTGTTTGTTACAATCCTAAGTGCTTCCTTTTGCCTACAGTTTTTATAACTGTTCTAACTACTAACTATTCGTATGTATTAAATTGTCTGTCAAAAATTGCTAACCATTTTTCGACTTATTCTTGGCATCTGATTGTGCTAAAATTTTGCATACACGTTTAGTTTGGATGACAATTGAATAAAACTGTTTATACTGTTGATTAATAACATGCTACACATATTGAATTACCTAAATCACTTGTACTTTTCCACAATATTTATTAAATTAAACCACATCGGTTACGTCCAGTGATGGCGTTAATTTCAGAGCACAAATTCTCTTGATAAAAATATATTTTCTCGATCTTATGTCGATCTCCCAAATGTACAAGAATACTATTTGACAAATGGGAGGTTGACATGAGATCGAGGCTAGACTGTGACTGGATTTTGGTTTTTTCAAGAGTACTTACAAGCGGCGAGTATGATTTTACCAATTAGCAAGTTATTGAAGAAGCGAAAGACTATATTGGCATACCCAATACTAAAATTGTAGCAAATGGAAAGATGGTGTCTCTGTCCATAATAATCTCACGAGATAAGGCAAGGCGAGACACAATAACATTAATTTATCTATTCTTTTGAAAGAAACTGTAGCACGGAGCTGATAACCTCATTATGATACGTTTATAAACACACTGATTTATGATTCTAATCAGGTCAAGATTGTAATATAAGTATGTATAGTAAGTATATACTTATGTTTGTCGCAATCACAAGTTCACAACTCACACAGACTTAATACAATTTTTTTTATACCACGAAAGTGGCAGACACGCACACGGCCTACCTGATGGGAAGCTGTCACCGTGGCCTATGGATGTGTGCAACACCAAGGGCGTCACCCACGCGCTGCCGACCCTGAAGGGAAAGGGTGGGGAGGCTAGGAAGGGGTGGGGGGAAGGAGGGGTACAGTGAGCTCTGGCTACCCTACTTACCGCGCGCCAGGAACACAACACGATGGTTATTATGGCCGCGGTCTTCTGTAGGGCGGAGGTACTTCCCCAGTCGGACAGCTCATTTCGGACGAGAGATACCGTCGTGTCCTACCTCCATGTTTTCTTTCTTCTTCTTAGTCGTACACTCCTGGCGGTGTCGTATATGGCACTGTGTACTCATACACACTATGATCTGGCTCTCTGCATGTTGCCTGGTTGTTTCCGTAATAAAATCCGAACCTCCAATCCCGAAGAGTAAGCTTGTACCATCCCTGGTACAGGCTTACTTTTCAGGATTAGAGGCTCCCGCCTCGTCCATCACTCAGCTCAGGGTTGGTGCATGGGAAAGGGGGGATAGATAGGGAGTGGATTTAGAGAGTTCTGTGCTGACAACGCAGGAGACTTTGGTCTTCCCGCTAACAGCACAGAATGTCTCCAGTGAGCTCTGGCTACTCTACTTACCGCCGCGCCGGGAACACTTCACGATGGTTATTATGGCCGCTGGTGTAGGTACCAGCTTGAGGTCACGGATGCTTTGGACCTCAAAGATATTTAGTTGATATGGTAAATTAATATTGCTTCATAAGTATACGTTTAGTCCTAATGTGGTGAATGACATGAAACAATTACAGCGATAAATAAATAATTTCAAGTGCGGAGATAAACTGTCGTGTCAGTCAATTAACCTCGTTTTGACTGACATGATGACATTACGAGTGGGATTCACTTTGGTTCAGCTTGATAAATGAATTGTCAGAGGAACTATTAGTCCAGTCAAAATAACATTCATGTCAAGATAACATCAACAACATTAATTCCTTGATTAATTCCACATACATGAAAGTCGAGCATACCATTATAATTTGAAATTGAGGCTCTCCCGTGTCCCTCTGACTAGCAGATGGCACAGTGGGGAGCGAGCGGGGGGTGAGCTGAGATTGTCTGCGCGCCGACGGTTGGGTGACAGGACGGCCGCCTGTCACCCTACACCCCACCGTCGGCGAAGTGGCGCGATGCTCGCCCCACTCCCCCTTTCGGGGGGTCGAGGGGGCCATGTTAAAACCGTAGAGGGCCCGGGGTCAGCTGGGGTTCGAGGGATATGCCCATTGGATAACCTTACTCCCCGGTAATTTAAGGCCCGAGACGGCGAGCGGTTTTAGTCGGTTCGATCCCGACATAACCACCCCCGATGGCCGACGGGGGTGGTATTCATGGGGATTTCTGCACGATAAAAAAAGGTAAATAATTTTTTTTGTATTATTTCAGAAACGATGAGAAGTACTAGAAATTGTAAAATTCTCAATGAAAAGGCAGGTGTATGTTTTCTCCTGCATATCGGTAGAATATCTGAGATAAAAGATTATAATGTCTAATACAAGGTACTTTACACTGGAAAATTATCTCCGCGCCGCGTGCACTTTCTAAACATGCAATTAACTGCTACTCACACCAAGACGAAACAAACTACATTGCCCCACGTGTGGATCGAAACAAAACCACGTCGCACGCCACATAAGTCGCAGTTGGCAATGTGACCACTTAAAATTAAAAAAAATATACTGAGTCAACCTCGTACACTAAGTACCTAAGCAATCACTTGAATACATTGAAAACGAATTCTATGACGAAGTACCTCAGCGAAGCACTTCTTGCACTACCGGGGCCCGACGAAAGCGCCATGGCCCATAGACAAAGTGACATTCTTCAGGTGGAATCGCTGCGTAGCGACTACGAAAAAGTCTGAAATGTACCTATAGAAGTGACATTAATTTTATTGTTATGCGTGACATGTTGACATACATTTCGGATTTTTCCACTGTCGTTATAGCCAATATCACCAGTGGAAAAGAATGAGTTTAGTTTGTCTTATGTCCCATGACCAACCATTGTATTTATAGGAGGTAGGACACGACGGCAGCTCCCATCGGAAATGAGCTGTCCGACTGGGGTAGTACCTCCACCCTACAGAACACCGCGGCCATAATAACCATCGTCTTGTGTTCTCGCCGGTAAGTAGGGTAGCCAGAGCTCACTGTACCCCTCCTCCTCCCATCCCTTCCTAGCCTCCCCACCCCTTCCCAGCCCTCCCCCCTTCCCTTCAGGGTAGGCAGCGCGTGTGTGACACCCTTAGTGTTGCACACGTTCATAGGCCACGGTGACCGCTTCCCATCAGGTGGGCCGTGTGCTTGTCTGTCACCTAAGTAGTATAAAAAAAAATTGTAAAATTATAAATTATAATAATTAGCCTTAAGTTATTTCACTAGTGTAGGCAAAACATTATACGTTTATCTCCATGAATAAGTAAATTATTTAAAGAAACATGGCCAGCCTCGATCATGACGTTATGCTTGATTTGGTAGGCAAATAATATACGTTCGTCAAACAATGGCTAGCCTCACGCGTTGGGTATTTTTCGCTCAGAGTACCTAGGGCTGCCATCAACTGAAATGCCTAAACAAATTTGGATGGGAATCCTTACATCTGCAGCATTCCGAATGACACTGAGTATAGTCGTGTGTTGTCATTTTTAATTTACACTAGTATCGATCGTGCAGCGAGCGTGCCTATGAAGCAAGATTGTATTTACAAGAATTGTCAAATATCATTATAATAATATGTAAACGGTAAATAACGCGATCATGATATAGCCACACATGGTATGTGACCACGGCCGGTGTAACCTGGTCCAAACGTCAGGCATTTTAAAGGTATGTACCTATATGCCTATACCATGATCGCGTTAATTCCCGTTTACGTAATTATTATAATTATGGAACGCGAAAGTTTAAAAGTTAGTATCTATTGTCAAATATCGTATTTCCGGGCTTATTTTACCTTTATTGCAAGGCGAGAAGCACTGATCCGATTGATATAATTGGATTATGTACTGTAAACCTTGACTACCTCACCTCGGTTGCGCAGTGGCATCAAGTGCAAGTCTCATTCAAGTCAAAGATCAGTCAAAGTATTACTAGATATAAAAAATTACCTCTGGCCGTATCTACATTCATAAGTCTTTTCTTCTTCAACCTAGCGTTAATCCCAGTCGCATCTAAAGCTTTCACCTCGGAGTCTGGGGTCCGCTTTACCAGTCTTAACTACGGATTTGGCTGGACCTCGATATTTTCCGTGAACCGACTGACATCTGACTTTCACAACCTAATGGTAACATTATGCGATAGCGAAGCATTGCAGCTAGACCGTTGTTGTTGGACATTTCAACATCTACATTCATAAGTAATATTAAAAATTTATAATATCTAAGTTCCTTGCCACCTCATCGTTGGCTCCAATAAGGTAAAGCCCGAGGGGTTAACCGTATGCAAAAAAGGTGTATTTACAGTTTTTCGTGATTAATGCGGTCTTTCCCTTCGCTTTAAAAACAACGTGTTATTATTGTGAATCATTTTTATAAACAACGTAACTGCTTCTATTTGAGAGATGATTCGATTATTTTAGATTACAGTTTCAAAATAGCATGTTTACGCACGATCAGATGTCTGAGTTTTATATTGAGAAGAACATAAAACATTCCTCGGACTTAGGGTTGTCAGCGATCCGAATTGAGTTGATCCCGCATGTCGTTGTTGCCAGATATTTTTATAAAGCAATTAACCTATTGTAGGACACTGCTGGACATCAAGTCTCAGCCACCTTTTTCAGTTCGTCAGCCCACCTTGCTTTGGGGTGGGGCCGTCAGTTTGCCGATCCGCGGTCTTCACGTACTTCATTCCTTCGGCAGATATGGCCAGCCCTTTGCAATTTCAGCTTATACACTATTACTAAAATCAGGCATTATGTCCTTCTGGTGGTTAAATAGCGACCGATGCCTACCTAGTAAATGGTCCCTTTTTTGTTTAATTCAGGATAGGCTTACGTTTGACCACTATCTCACCTGATGGTAAGTGACGATGTGGTCCACGATGAATCACGCTTGCCTAGAAGGATCCTATTCACTCTTGACTTGAATATTCCCAGGTAAGGTCCCTTTCCCCAAAGACGCTTGTCAACCCTATACTACTTGTGCAAGAATCTCTATAAATACCTACATGAACCACTTCAGCTTTTTCCACTTTAAGAACTCGTGACTGACACTGGTTTTCTTCTATTTTTGGATTTGACAACCCTACCCATTCCTAGTCATTGCGTAAACGAAAACTTGTTTATACTGTAACTTGCATTGCACACTTTCCTTACATAACTATGTGAAATAGCGTATGTTCATAGGAAAATCCTACTAATATTATAAACGCGAAAGTTTGTAAGAATGTATGTCTGGATGTCTGGATGTCTGGATGTATGTTTGTTACTCTGCCACACAAAAACGGCTTGATGGATCTGGCTAAAATTTGGTACAGAGATAGATTATAGTCTGGAATAACATATAGGCTACTTTTTATACAAGCTAATACCGCGGCTCCGCTCGCAAAGTCGATCGGTCAGGATTTCTAGATATATCTTTGTTACTCTTTCACGTAAAAACGGCTGAATAGATCTGACTGAAATTTGGTAACGAGATAGATTAAAGTGTGGAATAACATATAGGCTACTTTTTATACAAGTTTATACCCGCGACTCCGCTCACGGAGTCGATCAGTCGACCCACGGAGTAGATCAGTCGGGATATCTGGATGTATGTTTGTTACTCTTTCACGTTAAAACGGCTGAATAGATCAGGTTGAAATTTGGTACAGAGATAGATTATAGTCTGGAATAACATATAGGCTACTTTTTATAAAAGCTAATACCGCGGCTCCGCTCGCAAAGTCGATCGGTCGGGATGTCCAAATATTATGTTTGTTGCTATTTCACGTAAAAACGGCTGAATGGATCTGGCTGAAATTTGGTACCGAGATAGAGTGTAGTGTGAAATAACATAATTATAGGCTAATTTTTATACAAGCTAATACCCGCGGCTTCGCCCATGGAGTTGATCAGTCGGGATATCTGGATGTATGTTTGTTACTCTTTCACGTAAAAACGGCTAAATAGATCGGGTTGAAATTTGGTACAGAGATAGATTATAGTCTGGAGTAATATATAGGCTACTTTTTATACAAGCTAATACCCGCGGCTCTGCCCGTGGGAGTCGATTGGTTGGTAATCGTTTTTTGGTCATTTCCCCGGTTCTACTTAACCAAATGCAATCAAACATACGGCAGATTGTATGTAAAACCAAGACCTTTCTAATAAAAAGGCGAAATCAAAATTTGTTCAGCAGTTTTTGTGTCCATCACGAACAAACAGACAAGGATTGCAAAAAAATAGATATTTGTGGTCAACATAACCAAGTCTTTTTTTTTAAATATCGATTATTACAACTAAAAGTACTGTTATAAAGGGATATATATGTTCACACCGTCGCCTTAGGTGAACCCTGTAAAGATGGTGTAAAGTGAAACCAATAAATAAGGAAAAAAAAAACTTTTGGTCATATCTCCAAATTTTAGGTCTAACCAAGAAAACCGCACTAAAATCCGTTTAGTTTTTTATCTGAAAGGTTTTGGCTAGACGAGTGGAGACCAGTGGAGTGGAGAGTGGAGCGGAGTGGGAGTAGTGTGGAGAGTGGAGTGGGGAGTGGTCTGGAGAGTGAAGTGGAAAGTGGAGTGGAGAGTGGAGTGGAGTGGAGATTGAAGTGGAGAGTGGAATGTAGGGTGGAGTCGGGAGACGGGATTGGACAGTAGAGTGGAGGTCGAGAGTTCTGCCGTGTCAGGCCAATATACTGTAACTTAAGATACATGAGTTACGCGTAACAAGTGTAATTCGTATTATTTTAACGTCCTTTATACATAGAGCTCACATTTTTTTAAATATCTCCTACCAATTAGTAGTATGACACTACCATATAACTCACGTAACCATGATTTTACCCCATCCGGTAACGGTAAACTGCTGTATCTTAAGATACAGTGATATGCGTGATAAGTTACAAACACTTAAGCGAAATTATAAGTCCGGTATCTATTAAATACATGACATAGCCGTGACAGGATCGTTCAAGTGCAAGTCTTTCTCCTTTCCCGGTCGCCGGTTGCGTGGTCCTAGTAATTTATATAGGACACGTCAAAACGACCTCACCTAGCCTGATGATAAACTAAAGGTAAATTCTCAGGACCGGAGTAACCACTACCAACACCAGTAGTGCTAGACAGTGGCGGCCCTCAGTTTGACGGCCTCATCAAATGCTTTTTCACGCCCCGCTTAAAGGCCCCGGGACTATAGGAGGAAGGAAACACATGCGCTGGCAAAGAATTTCAAGTCTTTATGGTGCGACAAAGAAAAGAGGCACCGACAGCAAACAGCTTGATTCTTGATGAAATTGAGTGCACTGTGTGAGAGTGACTCAGCCTGGCACGTGTAGTTCTGTGTAGGAAAGGAGAGGGTGGGATTAATTGGAAGAGCTCATCAGAACACTTGCCATGGTAGAGGCGGTAAAAAACTGCCAAAGAAGCAATGTATCCTACGTAGGGTGTTGGTGACTTCAGGACTCTCAATAATACGAACTACACGTCGCTGCAACCTGTCGAGAGCATCTAGTAAGTACTGTGCAGAGCCATCTCAAAGATGAGAATAGTATTCCACGCCGGAACGAATTTGTGCCTTGTACAGAAGACACCACTGCTACCGGCGTGAAAAACCGCTTCATCGTGATCACGACTCCCGAGTTTACGCGAGGCCGTTTTAATGATGCTCTCGATGCAGTTTTTGTTGTTCAGCTTGCAGCAAACATCAATGCCGAGTATATCGGGACTATCCTGCAGTGGCAATGGGTGTCCCGAAGAGAAGGGAGGAGAAAAAAGGAGATACCTTTGCTGTAAACGCACAGGCCTGCGTCTTCTTGGCATTGAAGTCGAATAGGTTCTCAGAACACCATTGGGAAATTTGATTCAGGACCCTGTCAAGCTCAGTGACAAGAAGCCGTCTTTTATCCTCGATTTCAGCCTGTCTGACCGCAGAGTGACCGAGATATCGTCCATGAAAGGTAGTTCCATCTGCATAGCAATGGATGCTGACTGCTGACAGCATGTCATTAATATGCACAAGAAATAGAGTGGGCGACAAGACGAATCCCTGTGGTAGCCAGCATTAACTTGCAAGAGCGCCAACGCTTGTCCGTCGCAAGCACTGAATGCGACACTCCTGCAGGTAGCTATCAATCCAGCTGCACAATCGAGGAGGCAGACCAAAGTCAGGTAGCTTGGAAAGAAGCGACCTGTGCCAGACTCTATCGAAAGCCTTGGCGATGTCAAGGCAGACTCGCCAGTGACTCGCCATACTTGTCCATAGCGTCATCCCAAAGATGGATAACGTACGCTAGAAGATCACCCGTTGACCGTTTCGGTCTGAAACCATACTGCCGCTCATTAATTTTATTAAGGAGTGATCCTCTAGGTGCCGCATGAGCAGTGCGTTGATGATATGCTCAAAAACCTTGCAATGAGGTGACTGCTATGGGCCGATAATTATCCGGGTCAGACCGGTCCCCTTTCTTGGGGATGGGCTGTACACTCGCCGCTTTCCATGCCGGCGGAACTGTACCCAAGGTGTAAGATGTGTGGTAGAGTCGCGTAAGCATTGGAGATAACTCAAGCAGTGCGCAACTTCGTAGAACCACCGCTGGAATGATTTAGACAGAGACATGGACATTTTTGAGAAATTAAAGAATCTTTATTTTTACCTGACTGCGCCAGCGAGGGTTTCGTGCGTATGTATGTATGTAGGTATGTATGTATGTAAGTATATATGTATCTAGTTTTCTTTGTTCCTCCTAAAGGCCTCTCAGCTGGACTGATTTCGATAAATGAAAGGTATGCATCTCCTAAGTGTAATAGGGTACATGTAATGTGAACAAAAACCATAATTTTGATTTGTGGTGCTAAAATGTTGTCAAAAAAAATTGTACTCACACTTTTTCGAGTGGGGTATTTCAAAAATATAATGGTTATAATGTCCTATAACTGTTTTTTTTTTAATCATAATTTTTTTGTTGCTACTTTTAAAATGCCTTTAATTTCCAGTTTTTTTTTTGGTAATTATGAAGACTGATTTTATTTTAATAAAGCTTTAACATTACATTTAACTGAAGAATTTTACTGTTTGACAGTACACTTGTAGTCAGACCAATTTAAGGTAACTTACAAATAACTGAGTTTAGCATAACTCCCCCAAAAGGATTTATCACAGCTAACTCGTATATCTTAACATACGGGGCGTCGCGTGATAGGTAATGTATGGTAGGCTTGCCATGCCTATCTCTGTTATTGAGTTTATTACAATAAATATAGCTATTATTAAAAAAATTCCTTCATCCCGATATTAATTACATTAAAATATGTTACATTATTAAAAAAAATCATAGTTAGTTCCATTAAATTTCTTTAAAAACGCAAATATGTGATAAAATCTTTAGGATGCGATTACTCAAAACTATGTTTTTTGAGATAACGTAGATAGGCCTGACACGGCAGAGTTGTGTGGAGAGTGGAGTGAACAGTGGAGTGGAGTTTGGAGTGGATAGTGGAGTGAACAGCGGAGTGGAAAGTCAAGTGGAGAGCCGTTTCATTCAAATAGACTTGGTGACAATACCGAATTCCACGCGGGCGAAGCCGCGGGCGGAAGCTAGTCAATAATATAACTACAATAGGGAAGCTATTAATATCCGCATATCGCATGCAATTTAAACAATGTATCAATATACTTACCAACAGCCCGATAGCGCAAATCCACGTTCTCAAAACGCGTGATTTGAATACGATAAGAAAGAAACACAAAATCTACCTCCGTTTTCGTGAGACTTTAAATCAATCGTAATTTGATTGCGTTTTCAATCAGTTTTGAAATAGCAAAAGTTTCCTTCAGTTTTGAAATATCGTGTTTTAAAAACAAGTAACTGAATCAGCGTATGTTTTTCTTTTTTGGACACCCGTCAAAATAGCATCTATTCCAATACCACCTAGCCTAGTCCATGAAAGTCACTGCAAAAAATATTGATAGGTGCTTAGATGCACTAGGTAAAGTTAAACAGGGCGTGAAAAGGCTTCTGTCTAGGCCGTCAAGTTAGGGACCGCCGTTTTGGAATGAATAGTGCTTAGAATGGCGACCCGTATCTTCTGGACTGTACCCTGTCTTCTCCATTATATGTGGTATAAAGTCAATTGACGGACTGAATATTAAAAAAAAAATAAGTGGACTCAATCAGCTTATCCGGTCGCTCACTTATTCATATTATCTTCTTTCAAAATCAAAGACATATTGGCATCCATGAATAATTGCAACAGCTGCGATAAGCGTGAAAGAAAATGTCGTCCACTCAGTGAAAGCTAGACGGATAATAGCATACGTCCTAGATACGACGCCATATCAAGAACAATGGCTTTGGCTATATTATTATAGTACTTTGCGTTACTCAGCCTAGGTAGGTAATCGTAAGGCTGCGTTTCCAACCGAGATGAGCGAGGTAGGTAGCTGGGCAGTGTGAGGTTGCATAGCGAGGTTGTGAAACAGTTGGATAAACGGTTCTTGTTTTTTTTTTGCCTGCTTTCATCGTTAACATACATCCCTCGCAATACTATTGCACCACTGCCATCCTGAAGCTAAAAAGCAGTAACCACCTTTTAACTTGACGGCAAAGCACACAATTTTTTTCCTTATTTTTTTTTTAAATATAAGACACGTCAAAATGATTTTACCTCGCCTGATGGTAAGCTAAAGGCAAAGTCTCAGGACTGGGGTCACCACCACATACACCGGTAGTGCTACAGTGGCGGCCCTCAGCTTGACGGCCTCATCAAATGCTTTTTCACGCCCCGCTTAAAGGCCCCGGGACTATAGGAGGGATTTGCCTAATACAACAAACCTTACTCGGCTGAGCCGATTCCACTAGAGCTACGGTTGGTAAATTAGGTGATTCTGATGTTTTTTATCAAACACATCTCTCGCTACGCAACCTCGCATATATTATCTCTGATGAAAACACAGCCTAAATATGATGCAATTAGTCTAACGACCACTGCTGTTTACTCATTGATAACGCTTACTTAGATGCTTGAAATTGATAAGAAATCTACAAAGACCGGCGACTTATTACACACTAGCGACCCGGGACCCGGCTTCGCCCGTGTGTAAATTCCAGTTTTCCAATAAAATATATTGCCTATGACACTCACGAATGACGTGGCTTCCTATTGTTGAAAGAATTTTTAAAATCGGTTCAGTAGATCCCGAGATTACCCCTTACAATTTAACAAATATACAAACACACAAACTTTACCTCTTTATAATATTAGTATAGAAGTAAATAAAACAAAAAAAAAAGTATAGACAAGCCTATTCAACTAATAAAATAGCACCAACTACTTCTAATGGCAAGTGGAAATGCAGTTGTCCTCAACACGTACTGGGGCCTTACCATGACCTCTTGATAGCTTATTGCAGACCTAAATTGAATAGTTTCGTATTCATACCATGACGTCGTATTAAGTAGCTTAGTTCTAAATGGTCAACAAACAAATTATTGAAGTAGGATTTATATAGTGTGGTCTCTTTCTCACATAGCAGACCATCGACAAAATCTCACATTATTAAAAAGCGAACGCGTTTCAGTATCATAGCAGTTCAGTTTAGAAACTTATATTTTATTTTATTTATTTATTTAATACAACTAACCAACCATTTAACAGGTACTTAAACCTAACTTATGGTAGTAAACATTAACTTAAACTACTTACAATTAACTTATTTCTAATAACACAGATAATTCAATATGGCCCTTGTGAACTCACTCCTCGGACAAGCAAAAATTGGATTGATCTAGAACTTAACTATTTATATAAGTCGTTATACCTATTGTAAGGCCTCTGATGGTTTTGATACTTAGTCTTATAATAAAATATCAATAAAGAAATTATTGAAATATAATGTCTGTATTTTGTAATAGTCAATCATAACTTAATGACGGTTTGATAGACCGGTCCATGTGTAATTAATCTATGACATTGTTATTACATCAGCTATAATATACTTTGGTATTGACTAGATACGTGTAGATATAGGAATAAATCATAAAATCTTACAGTTTTCAATTATATTTATTATAATGTCGGGCATACTGCTTTATTATTCCTAGTATGTGAGGCAAAAACCATAAACTTAATTATAACAGCATAGTTCAACGTGCCATAAGGTAATGATTTATATTTCAATTCATAGCTTGACGCACATAGAACGCAGCAGAACTGTTTCAGTATATTTTAATACGCGATTAGATTATACGACGGCAATCTTTTTTTTTATTACATTGGCGTCATTCATTGTCCTATTTAAGACAGTCAGTCTGTAAACAAATGAACGCTATCGCTCCACGTATAGTTATTCAGGGTACTTTTTTTTATCGTGCGGAAATCCCCATGGATACCACCCCCGTCGGCCATCGGGGGTGGTTATGTCGGGATCGAACCGACTAAAACCGCACGCCGTCTCGGGCCTTAATTACCGGGGTGTAAGGTTACCCAATGGGCATATCCCTCGCACCCCAGCTGACCCCGGGCCATCTACGGTTAGACAAAGTTACATTCAATTAGCTATAGCTATAACGCCAATCGCTTCTAATTCAATTCGCAAAAGTCTGAAATGTATGCGGCCATAATAACCATCGTGTTGTGTTCCCACCGGTAAGTAGGGCAGCCAGAGCTCACTGTACCCCTCCTCCCCCTCCCCTTCCTAGCCTCCCTACCCCTTCCCAGCTCTCCCCCTTTCCCTTCAGGGTAGGCAGCCCGTGTGTGACACCCTTAGTGTTGCACACGTTCATAGGCCACGGTGACCGCTTCCCATTAGGTGGGCCGTGTGCTTGTCTGCCAACTACGTAGTATAAAAAAAATGTATGGGAGTGACACTTTTTATCGACATGTCACGCGACACAAAATGTCAGCATTTCAAACTTTTGCGAATTCGCTTTGAACCGATTTCATTAATAATAATAATTTATTCTACGACATTCTACACATCGCTCTCTAGACCCAAAGTAAGCTTAGTTTAACTAGCTTGTGTTATGGGTTTTAGAATGCTGATAACCATACTATATACATTTTTTTGTAAATACATACACTTATTATACATAGAAACATTAATAGAATGTCATTTTTTCTACAAGCCCTAGTTAATTACAGAGTGCTTCGGTTTTATTGTAAAGCGTTCGACTCCGTAGCACAGGGCATGTCTAAAAGATATCTATTTAGAGTAGTTAAAACGGTAGCTGTAGTTATAGGTAATCCTACTAACAATATACCTAAATATGAAAGTTTGTGAAGATGTTGGAATCTTTGTTACTGAATCATACTTTACAAGCTGAATAGATCTGGCTGAAAATATGGCACGATAGTCTGGAATAACACTTTTTATCCCTGGAATAGGTTTCCATGGAAAGTGAAAACATGAACGGAATACCACATGAGTGAAGCTACATATTTTATAAACAGACGGTTTTAACTACTTTATAAAGGTATCAAACTGCCAGTCTGATGTGCGATAAAGAGAACGCTCTACAAAACCGAAGTAACCCTATCTTAGCCGACTCTCGAATACAATACGCTTACTATTCGAATGTAATTTCATGCTCGCCCTACAGTCTCCTAACAGAATACAATTGCATCAATGTCGTGATTGTTAGTGGTTATATATTTCTCTACACTGTAAAAACCGGGTCACAACAAAGCTATCTAATAGTTTCCTAACGATGTAACAAGATGATTGGACGGTAGGTACTCGGTATCACTTAGTTGCCATATGGTAGCTTGTTCCCATTTTAGGGTTCCGTACCCAAAGGGTAAAACGGGACCATATTACTAAGGTCTGTCTGGGAGTCTGCATCTAACCAGGCGCTCGATTCAGTAACGCCACGTTTTATAACCTGTGATTTCAATTCGATTAGGAGGACCAAATGAAAACATGATTGATAATTTGTCAAAATAAAACCTACGCTTTCATAAGGTTAAATTCGATTAATTTTCAATTAGATTTAAATACGAAAAATTAATGTCTTAATTTTTTAATCTTCGAAATCACAAGTTGTAGCTAAAGAAATTTTACTAAATCAGACCGCACCGCGCCGCGCAGGCTGTATGTCAAGGACACAGTATATTTCCCTATTCTTTTTCTATCCCTATTGACTAATACAGAAAAATAACAGGCAAATAAACTAATTATACTGTGAAATCCGTTTCAATCAGAAAAACATTCCTATGTGGACTTACCAGTTGCAAATTAACGCATAAAACTTAACTAATCTGATAACAACACAACAATATTTGCAATTTGATCCGGGAAATAGTGTTGAAAAACACGATAACAAAATCTATTTACTGACATACCATCGACATAAATAAATCATTGCATGAGCGCGGGATTTATGTGGATGTATAATGTATGACACGTTCCGGGTACTTTTATAATGTGTCTATTAGTTATAGAATGTTCTAGCATGTATTTTCTTTTTGTCTTTGTATACTTCTAACCCCTCACGAACTACTCTTCCTCTATAACTCAAAGTTTTGCTGGGAGAGAACTCATTTTGAATTAAGCTCGCCTTTGTACATTGTTTGTGTTGTAATTTAGTGTATTTATACAAGTTTGTGTACAATAAAGAACTAAATAATAAAATTTAAAAAATAAGAAAAACAGTCTCTTCCCGACCGTGTTGGGGTTTTGGGGTCTACTTTTCAGTCTAACTACGAAGCGGGACTTCCCGTCTAGCTATTTCTATCTAACCTCCACAACCCATTGGCAATATCGAAGTTCTGTAGTTAGACCAGTTGTCGGACTTTTTAGGACTCCAACTACCCGTAACGATTGCCATAGATGTTCGTATGACTAGAAGTACCGACGATTTGTAGACCTCTGAGGCACGGACGGTTAGTAAAACATTATACTTAGTTACATATGCTTATATCGAAAGCTGTACCTAATCGTTTCGATAACTTCGAAATTTAAACACACACTAATAGTACGGGAGGTAGCGTTAATTCTAACAAGCAATCGATAGCCAGTTGATATTCTCCACGATAATAGAGCTTTATTAATACATAACAGAGTTGACCGTCAACCGGTCTGGTAGCGGTCTAGTCGAAGGTGACACCATGGTAAAGTTGTCAAAAAAAATTACGCTCCGAGCAATCATTTGACACGTGAAACTTTATATGGTGATTCCTGAGGTCATTTTCAACTGAGAAATAACCGTCAGATGTGGTGTAGAGTAGTGGTTATACGTCAGTCGCGTATATATTAGACCAGTGCCGATAGTCTTTGAGACAAAATAAATTTATAGTAGGATGAAACCTGTTGGAAAAGGATCAGAATATAACAAAAATGAAAGGAAAAATAAATTACGGGTGATCTGAGGTCGGGAAGTGGGGAGGGGGGTGAGTTTTAAGGGTAAAAACGGTTTATCTCGATTTCTGGCAAAACTACAAGTCCTATGGAAAAAAGTTAAATGACAAAGTTGTAGGTAATAAAGAGACCTACAACTTTTCATTTACACTTTTTTCACATAACCTCAAAATGTATGTGAAAAATTCAAATAATCAAGTTTTTGGTTTTTTATTTTTATCTTAAGCAAAACAAATTTGTTTTCCACGAAATTTGGTGAAAACTTAGCTTTTTATGTCCTACAGACACTGTATTTTTTTTTATTTGAAATACTCTTTTTTTCAGCTTATTTTGACTAAATATCGAAAAACCACCCTAATTTTCAATCGAAAATTCTCACGCCAAAATATCAGCTTTTTAAAAAAAGTCAGAGAGTTTTTTATTCTCTGAAATCTCTTCTTTCTGATAATGTAAAAATACATATACATTGCTATGGTAAATTTTCTCAGAAAATGCAAAGAAGAAAAACTCGAATTCGAAATTAATATATTTGTATTTAGTCATTTCCTGAGAAAATTTACCATAGCAATGTATATATATTTTTACATCATCAGAAAGAAGAGATTTCAAAGAACAAAAAAATTTTTGACTTTTTTTAAAAAGCTGATATTTTGACGTGAGAATTTTCGATTGAAAATTGGGGTGGTTTTTCGATATTTAGTCAAAATAAGCTGAAAAAAAGAGTATTTCAAATAAAAAAAAATACAGTGTCTGTAGGACATAAAAAGCTAAGTTTTCACCAAATTTCGTGGAAAACAAATTTGTTTTGCTTAAGATAAAAATAAAAAACCAAAAACTTGATTATTTGAATTTTTCACATACATTTTGAGGTTATGTGAAAAAAGTGTAAATGAAAAGTTGTAGGTCTCTTTATTACCTACAACTTTGTCATTTAACTTTTTTCCATAGGACTTGTAGTTTTGCCAGAAATCGAGATAAACCGTTTTTACCCTTAAAACTCACCCCCCTCCCCACTTCCCGACCTCAGATCACCCGTAATTTATTTTTCCTTTCATTTTTGTTATATTCTGATCCTTTTCCAACAAGTTTCATCCTACTATAAATTTATTTTGTCTCAAAGACTATCGGCACTGGTCTAATATATACGCGACTGACGTATAACCACTACTCTACACCACATCTGACGGTTATTTCTCAGTTGAAAATGACCTCAGGAATCACCATATAAAGTTTCACGTGTCAAATGATTGCTCGGAGCGTAATTTTTTTTGACAACTTTACCATGGTGTCACCTTCGACTGCTCCGCGGGTGCGGGTTCTGACGGTCAATAAAATTCTGGTATGTATCAATAAAGATCTATTATCGTGGAGAATATCAACTCGCTATCGCTTGCCAAAAAAAATTAACGGTACCTCCCGTACTATAAGGGTCAAATGCCAAAGATGAACGAACCAGGCATAGATAATAGTGACTTGTTCTTGGCTCCAAATATTGACGCTCGGATGAAAAAAAAGCCAGTCCGGCATCAAATGCACTTATTTCAGCTAGTAGACCTGCTAAAGAACAGACGAGGCTCTGGCACTACTCTGGCAAGTTTTAGAATTTTTGTCTAAGGCTTCTAGAGGTTCAAGACTTAACAAAGCGTAGAGGAGTGGACCACGCTGCTCAAACGCAGAATGTCCACTTCTCAAAATGTCCACTGGTCGCAAAAAGGTCGCTATGCAAGTTTCGAATGCAGCCTGGATTAATCAAACCAGGAAATCACTCATCCTGAGACAAATAATAATTAAAGTCATGATGACATAAGTAATTATCTTGGATTAACCACCATTCATTTATATAATATCTTACTTAAATCGATTCAATGATTGTAACTTAATTTAAAAACTTACGGTAATTATCACTACTCTGTGACTATCAGCACAGACTTGAATTATCTTGACAGTAGCTTGGTTTGCCCTATCTATATTTTATACATAGGTACTACATACATACAAATAAATAAAATTGGAATGTCTGTTTGCTTTTTTACTTTGTGCATTTAGATTTTACACGGTACGATATATACCAAGACAATATTTTTTTTCAATTTTTGTCCGTTCATTCAGACTAATCTCCGAAATAGCTGGACCTATTTTGACGGCAATTTCACTGGCAGATAGCTGATGTAACAAGAAGTAACTTACGCTACTTTAATTTTGGAAAAATAATTATATTAAATATCTAAAACCACGCGAACGAAGTCAAAGGCACAGCTAGTAAGCTAATAAACTTTGCCGCAATATTTCTTGATTCATTGCCAAGCGTTTATTGTTCGAGAACTGCACTGTCCACCGAGATTGTAGTCCTTTTGTCCATTGTCAATGAAATATCTTGCGAGTTAAATTTGTCTCCGGGGCAAAGGACTGCGTTTCATTGCCTCGACCTTTTTAATTTGTCGAGCGTCGCCTCTTCGATTTTTGAATTAAAACGGTTAGGGCAATATGACAGTCATTTGTTCTAATAAAAAAAGAATGTCTTGGTTTTTGTTTTTAATTTGATGATATGAGGTTTGTCGATGCTCTTAAATTAACTCTTCGTTTTCTTACTATGTGACTCGTTCAGGAGGGAGAGGGCGTCTTCAGAATACCATGCTTAGTCGCAGGACAATATCCTCTTGGGAAATCTCGCGCGTTTTCGAGAAAATAATATATGGAATAACAATGAATAGGTACGTGAAAACAAGGGGGGCGTGGGGTCTTGGCCCATACTACGGATGGTCATGAGGGGGAAGGGAGGGGGGTCAATAACTGTAAAAAATGGGTCACGTAACCTTACCTTACCATAAGGTAACGTTACCTTAAGTATTAGTAGGTAGGTACTCCGAATAAGCTTTTGCGAGCTTTGGGAGCTATGTGAAGCTTTTTTTCAAATGGCTCTGTTCTCGCCGTTCTCGGTTTCCAAGATTTGACCTATACCTTCTTGAAAGCCCTTCCTGACATTAGATAGGACTGAAATTTAGTATAGTTGCGTATCTTCGGTGACAATGCGATAATATGGTACTGTGATAGGAAAACAATGAGAAAATAAGATCACGAGTTAGCAGCGACGACGTTATCAGTTAATTAGCATTACAGATTGGTACCTACTTACTATCGAGTTAATACTTGCATTCTAATAGCTAGATACTTACTTCATTCAAGGTTACCAGCTGAAGACGTAATATACTTTTTTTATATTGGACACGTCAATATGACTTCACCTCGCAGCTAAAGGCAAAGTCTCAGAATCGGGGGTCACCACTACATACACCGGTAGTGCTACAGTAGTGGCCCTCAGCTTGACGGCCTCATCAAATGCTTTTTCACACCCCGCTTAAAGGACCCAGGAATATAGGAAGAAGGAAACACTATGCGCTGGTAAATAATTCCAATTCTTTATGGTGTGGCAAAGAAAAGAGGCACTTTTGCAGCTCATTATAATATTAGGTATAAAATGATCAGTTTTCAACAACAACAAAAAAATTCGTCATCCCTATTAAGTCATTGTACGTTTTATGAGGTCAATCCCATTCGACTAACATTCATTCGGTACTCATTCGGTCATTGCTCAAACCAACCCTAAAATTGTTCATACATTTATCTGTATGTATGTAGTGTTCTTATTTCCGCAGCAAATATTTGCGTAGGTAACCCGTGTTTACTCTATTTTTCCATCACGGACTAATATACAAAGTAATTGACCTATTTCGAACACATTCGTGTCGCCAGCGTCGTCGTCTCCAAGGTCAGTCAGTGCTCAATTCAAGAAAGCAATCGAACGATTTTCCTGTTACATTCAGTCTTCATCTCACTCAATGTCGAAATAACTGCCATCACTCGACTCAAATCATGGCATGACTTGTCTGGGTTTTTACAATGTTGCAGGTTGGCAACAATTAATCAGAAATACAATCACTGTTAATGTGTATGTATTTCTTTTATTGTCGGTCACATCAATATGACTTCACCTCGCCTGATGGTAAGCTAAAGGTAAAGTCTCTGGAATAGGAGGAACATCTCTGATCATGACCATAAAATTAACATCGTCAAACTCTACAGTAGAAGTTTTCAAAGGTACGAAAACCCCTCGAGTTGCCTAATTCAGTAAAATTACGCATTTAAAACGTGTGATTTCAAAACTTCGGAAAATTAAAGATATTATGAATGAGTCATTTTAAAGGTTTGTTAACCTCACGAAAGCGTAGGTAGATGTTATTTTTAACAGATCAATTTTATTTTTTCATTTTATGTTCTAATCGAATTGAAATCATGCGTTATGAAAACGTTCAGATTCTATTCCCAGACATAATGTACCAAGCTTGTGTAGCTGCAGTTTTTTTAAAAGGAGGACTAGTTACAAAAATTACTATGATACTATAGTAATTAAACCGTTAACCCTTCCAGCGTAGCTGAATTGCTTGTGTCAAAAGCGGATTCACATAACTAGGCAGCATAACGGCCAGGATTGGATTGAAATCCCGGACCTTACGATCATAATGCTAACTCCTTAATCATTAAGCAACCGACAGTATAACTCTCTCGCAGTTAGATGCATTAGTTGTAATAGTTAATAACCGTTTAGGATGTTTATAAATTTCCATCGGAAATCCGCACTATTTTTCATTTAACTGAATAGAAACTACCAACTAATCCATCAAATTCCTTCACTTTCGACCCATTTTACTCCATCGCGTGGCTAAGTCAAATACTTAATATTAACACGAATTTGTTTCAAATGTAAATGCTTCAAAATTGTTGTTGAATTTAAAGTCGGTGGCGGCGTTAATTTACAAAAGCTTTACAGTTTGTGCCTACCTTTCGTGATTCAGACTTAGCAATTAAGGGTACGTGTACACGATACTGCCTACTGCGCAGCCTTACGACCCTTTTCCGGTTCAACAACGGTGGAACATCAGCCGCCGCTGGGCACATTTATGTCCCACTGCTGGGCACGGGTCTCCTCTCCTCTAACAAAAGAGCTGAGAGGGTGTAGACCTTAAACCACACACGCTGGCCTAATGCGGGTTGGTGGATCGGACATGTCCTTAGAATTTCTTCCAGGATATGTGGGTTTCCTCACGATGGTTTTCCCTCAAATTCAGCAGATGGTAAACCATGTGATTAGCACATATAAATTCCACAAGGTGAAATTCACATTGGTACTGTCTGGTACGATTCGAACTCGATACCTCCGAGTAGAGATATCGAGTTTGAATCCTTATTCATTCAGCTTCATATCGCGGTGGCATCGTGGGCGATTGCGTTGCGATGCGTTTATACAACAACATGACACAACACTGCCGTGTATACACGCGCTAATACAGTAGGAGGGTAGTAGCAATATAATTTTATGATTACCACCAAACACCAGTTTATTATAGTCACGAATGCTAATGAGATTGACGTGTTCCAGTTGCCTATTATTTATTTACATAAACCTGCGGAATGTATTGTCGCACGCAAATATCAAACGTTTAATACCTTCGTGACATCTAAGGGAACGAGGTCATGTATAACTGGTTTGACATTTGATTTAAAGGGTTTTTCCACCGCAAGTTACTTTGACAGTTCCGTAGATATATTTCTTCCTTTCTCTTTCAGCCAATAAAATCGTAGAAAAAGTAGAGAGGTAACTTTTTTCTGCTATTTCATTGGTCAAGAGAAAAGAAGGCATGTCTACGGAAGCCATGCTGAAACTGCAGATTTAAAATTCGAACCCAGGACCGTACCAGGATCGTATGGCCGACTACTTAATCACTAAGCAAACAACACTTACCTAATACCTAATACCTACCCATATGATATTATTTTCATGAATTAATTCTATACTTTCTTTTGACAGGTAAGCGACGTAGGTGGCTGCGGCTATCACTTAGCGACGATGCTGGGTCTGCTACCTGCCCAGGTCATCAACGTGTACCTGGGTTCCACGCTGCGGTCTATGCACGACGTGTTGCACGAGTCCCATGTCACGGGATACATCGTGTTCGCCTTTCAGGTAATCATGCTACTGATACTCATCATCTTTCTCATCCTCTGAGCTTCGGGAGCTTCGGGTGCTATGGGGTACATTGGGAGAGGCCTATGACCAGCAGTGGACTGCAATAGGTTAATTGATTGATTGATTGACAACAACCATCTGACCTCTACAACCCATTGGCAATATCGAAGTTAGATTAGTTATCAGAATTTTAGGACTCCCAACTACCCGTAAAGACTGCCAAAGATAATATAGGGCAACTGGAACCGACAGCATATCGTGCTCTCCGGGCACGGAGCTGCTGGAACATGCTACTACGGCCGGCAGCGGCTATTTGACGCAAAATATTACAAATCATTTTGAATCTTATCTTCGTGGGTTAAAGATCATTGTCATTCCAAGGCAAAGGGTAGCTTGATATACATACACTCGCGACTTTATTCCTTCGGAGTAGGCACGGTTAAAATAGGGTGCCATCAGCTTCTGCTCTTACTTAAGTTACACACTCATGCGGTTTAAACTATTTCTCACCTTATTTCGTACGGAAATCCCCATGGATACCACTGCCAGTAAGTAGCCAGCGGTGGTATACTTGAACCGATTAAAACTGCACACCATCTCGGGACTTCAAGCACCGGTATGTAGGGATTGTAGGGTGACCCAAAATGCATTTCCTTCGCACCCTGGCTGATCCGGGCCGTCTCCGGTTTCGAATTGGCCCCCTCGGGTTTGAGAACCACGGTGTTCCCCACGAAAAAAGGGGGTACTTTATCTATCATGAAATTTTTCCTGTGATCATTGTATGTTCTGCAAGGTCGATCCTGGCTTGCCTGCGTACCTACATGCCTTATAAACCTATCTACATATTTTCCTGTTCGCCTAACGAAATGAATTGGTAATTTCCCGATAAAACCCATGATAAGTTATTTATCAACGTCAAACTTACCGTTGAAGTGTTTGAATACATTTTCGTTAAAATATACAGATAGTTATATGGGGCATTACAACTGTATCTGTAAAATTGAGCTATTTGGATTGTAGATACTTGATAATATTGGTATTTGGTTAGTTATCTATCGGATCGAGTGTAATAATGACATTATATCTTGACAAATCACTGAAAAATACTGATTATTTTGTATGTCTGTGGCTTTTGAATACTAAATGTCTGTGACACTGCAGTGTGATACTTTAGTTAGAGTTTAGATTAGTTGGTGCACGCGACTTTACTAGTAAACTACCTGATCCCCGCGGCTCCGACCGTGTGTTAAATCCTATAGTCCCGGGGCGTGAAAAAGCATTTGATGAGGCCGTCAAGCTGAGGGCCGGCCGCCACTGTAGTAGCACTACCGGTGTGTGTAGTGGTGACCCCAGTCCTGAGACTTTACCTTTAGCTTACCAAGGCGAGGTGAAGTCATTTTGACGTGTCCCATATAAAAAATACTTCAAGAATGTTCAACTGGCCACGATTGTACCATTATCGGTGTCAGTAATGGTGACTCATTCCTGAAACTTTACTTTAACTTACCATCAAATGAGGTGAAGTCATTTTGACGTGACCATTACAAATAAGAACTTTAAATGTAATAAGTTAACATCCGTGACGATATTATCTATAAGTACCTATGATAAGTAACTTGTATGAATTTTATCTCGCTAGGACGAGGTCGAATAAAGTTTTTGGACGAAAAAAGCTTTATCTGAAAAATATCTTGGAGTTTTTACAAAAATTATAACCAAACAAAAAACAGTCAGTTGTTTAGAGCATAATAATATGAATATTTAATACACTAATGATGATAATACTCATCATTATCTTAGCGTTGTTCCCGTAGGTCTCAGAGCCCAGGGTCCGCTTACTCCTTCTCTATTATTATGCTTCTTCTTAGTTGCTGTGGGTTTCCCTAGCTAGAGTCTTCAAATATGGGGTTCTTAAAAAAGTGCTCATTAGAAGGTTTTTACAGGGTCGGCAGCGCGAGTGTGACGCTACAACCAAAGAATTTAGCGTTATTAGTCTAAGGCTACAACATTCAATCAAATCTCCGTATCTAAATTCGTACCTACAGTTGTTTTGCGTCCATCGCAAACAAACAGACGAGAATTCCAAAACAAATATTTACGTGTTCAGAATTTCAGAATTGTTCACATAACATAACCCAAGTTTTTTTTTTCAATATCTGCAATGTACAGACACAGCTACTTCTTTTTTTTTTTATTCAGGATAGGCTTACGTTTGACCTCAATCTCACCTGATGGTAAGTGACGATGTGGTCTACGATGAATTACGTTTGCCTAGAAGGAACTATTCACTCGTGACTTGAAAACTCCCAGGTTACCTATAGATTTCCGGAAACACAGACTCAGGCAAGGAATTCCAGTCCTTAGCTGTACAATGTTATAATACTTAGTATAGATTTTCCTTAGCCTTTTCAGCTTCATGATTTGACTGCAATTTAAATGAATCATGATTGGCGTGATCCTGATATTAAATGACGTCATCGTCGCACTCGACTTATTTTAATAAGCTTATCTAACTGAAACTATTTATCAAACTGATAGCCACTTACCTATATAATAAACGGTTTGCCCTTATCATACTAGTAGTTGAATATATTTACGGACTGAGTTAAAAAATTCAGTCTTATTCTAGTCTCGATCTCTGTCGATCTCCCTTTTTTTCCGTACGGCAATCCGTGAGATTTCCACCCACCGACTGAAACTGCACGCCGCGCCGTCTAGTGTCTTCTGACACCAGGGTGTAAGGTGGCCCATAGAACATTTCCCTCGCACCCCGGCTTTACTCGGGAGTTATCTCCGGATTCGAGATGGCCCCCTCGGGTTTGGGAACCACGAAGTCCCTGTCATGCCCCCGAAATAGTTCCGCTTTCGCGCGCTAACCGTCTGTCGATCTCCCTCCCAAATTTTAAAAAGGTCCAGACTAGACTGAGACTGAATTTGTGTGAAAAACTGAATTGCGATGGACGCAAAAATTAGTGAACGGATTTTAATGCGGTTTTTTTTTTGTTTGAAAGGTCAGACCTAAAATCTTACGCATGTTTGATCACAATCGGTTAAGTATAATTAGAAAAAAAAACCGATGCCCACGCAGCCGGCAAGTTACGGGCCATAGGCAGTAAATTATGAAAATAACCTTTATCATAATAGTTGTTTTTTACATTGCGTAGTAACCTATACCTATACGTAGGTCCTACCGACGAGCTATCGAATTATTGAGCTCGTTAAATTAACGAGATTGGCGAAGAGGGGTAATAAGCGGTCCCCTCTTGCCGCCATGTTTGTTGCGTTATTGCGACATAGGTAGGTACTCCCAGTATATTGGAGCTATAACGCTATAATTCATCTTATATAGTACAGGGAAGAGAGATGCGTTATCTGTCTGTACTAATAATAAGTGTACCTAAGTTTGTTTGAACGCACTAATCTCTAGTACTATATGTGCGATTTAAAACATATTTTTGTATCTCCTAACCCAGTTTTTGTTGGAGCTTTTTTATATGACGTCACGCTATGAACTTTCAGGATAGCTATAGGAAGAAAGATGAGAAAGACCTCTGAATAAATACCAAAAAATCTAAAAAAAAACTATCAAAAATCGACGAAGTTTCGAAGTTTTCTTTTAAGTTTTTTTATACCACTTAGGTGGCAGACAAGCACACGGCCCACCTGATGGAACTGTGGGGCGAACACTAGTATTAAGTACTAATTGTTTATATTTCCAGCAGCCTACTGCCATCAACCGGGCATTTTTCAACTTGTTGAATTACTTACCCAGTGGAATTTATAACATAAAAAGTGGCACTTTGTACAAGTCCCGAGCATCGAACCTGGTACTTTTAGCATGGCAGTCGTGCTCACTATACCGACTACGTCTATTTATTGAGAACCTCGCAGAATACGACACAGTGAGAATAATTCACTCTTGTCATGTCCAATTATACCCCTCATCAAACGTTTGCCTTTATGAGTTAGGTCAGAAGGCAAACAGTCAGGTAAATTGAATTATAAGGTTAGGGAACAGGGATTAATTTGTAAACTGACCTCAATCACTCACTTCGTTGATAGTGACACCACATGTGCACAATGCCATCTAGCGAAATGAAGCCGAACTACTTCGGAACTGTAGATCCTGAATCGCACAATGAAAGTTGTCACGAAAAATTGATTGGTAAAATAATGAAAAAGAAGTACATACATAGTAAAGTTAGATTGAAGTATTAAATTATAATAGGAAAAGCGTTCAGTATGACTCAAATGTCGGAAAGAATATGAGTAAACAACATGACATGTCTACTTGTCTACATTTGTTCATTTACTTTTGTTGTTTAGCCATTGTTCGCGTATGTTGTAAATTATCCAACAAATCGGATGCTACTGGCGGCAATTCCTCATTGTATATGACGTAGTACAGTCAGACCAAAAATAATATTACCATACCACTTTCCTGCGGAAAGCCCCATAATAATTTATAGAATTACAGGAAGAATAGTTTTAAAATAATGTTCTAAAACCTCATGTTTATTGTATGAATGGAGGCCTTAGGTACACGGCCGCTCTGAATGGAAGAGTATGTTTTTAACCGACTTCGAAAAAAGAGGAAGTTATGATTTAGGGTGTTTTGTTTGATTTTGTTTGTGTCGGTGTGTTTTATGTATTTTCGGACTTAACTCTGTCATATAGACGGATTTTTTCGCAAAAATCGTTAGTTTCGAAAGTAGTCTCTACTTTCGAATCTGTCGATATCGATATCTTATCGATTTTTGTCTGTATCTTAACGAAAACAAACTTAACGATTTATGGGTACCTATCTCCATATTTATGGGTATTTATCTCCATATTGCTGACCATCCCAACTACCGTTTGACGCAAGAATCGTTACTGCAACCGATGTTTGTCGCTATCTTAGCTTGGGATTTCGGTAGCAAAGTCGCAGCGATTAATCTCGAGACTGCGGCTCCTGAATGTCAGTACTAGTCTTCGATGAACAAGTACCTACCGCTCGTATAATATGCATGTAGTTTTCTGGGCTATTTTGAAACTGTTTATCAAACGAAAACGTTATATCCTACCGAAAACCATTTTATGTGCATACGTTGCCAAGACTCACAAGCTTGTAACGCTTGCACTGTTCAAAGTTATCAGATTTCGTGCAGAAGCTCCTCAATCTTCAAATTAATGGTTGAAATAATTCAGGAAGAGCTGGGGCCTTATCATGAGCCCTTAATAGGAATTCAAATGCAATGAAGTTCCATTCGGGACAGACAGAAACTCTATTAACCCCTCCCTCCCACCCCTTCCCCAACCTCTCCTCAATATCTCCTCAATACCTCAAGCTTTGCATACAACCGAGGGTCCGATCCACCAACCCGCATTAGGCCAGCGTTGGATTAAGGTCTAAACCCTCTCGCTCTCTCGTTAGAGGAGAGGAGACCCATGCGAGACATAAATGGGTTGCTATCATCCAACCGAGATTGTCATAAAGAAGAGGTTCTAATTGGAAGTAGTATCACGACTCTGTACGACCTTCTTATATTTAAATGTACACATATATAGGAAAGTGTTTACTTTGTGTTCCGTGCCAGCAAAGCAACATGATATTTACGTTGCCCATACATATTTAAATCCATGGAAGGCCACCGTCAACTAGGGCGGCTCACGCTGATGGTGGAACGGAATAATGTAGGTACTGCAGCGCACGCGATCCTTACATTCTTGAATATTATTAAGGGTTATACTGGTACTTTTGTTTTAAAATACGGTAACGTTGGAGGAAATTACACATGAAATGTCTTGCCCATGAACTTTGAGAAGTTGGAGTACATAGCATGATGGTAATATAGGTAACAGACAGATTTGAGGGACAGATCTTTTTGTTAAGTCCTATAAAAGGAATGTGACGACACCTTCTGGTTACAAAATTTAATTGTCATTTTGTTTTGTCATATCATAAATGTGTGATTTATTGCTCAAGCACAAAACAGCTGAACGGATCTGGCTAAAATTAGGTACAGGGATTATTATTATTTACTATAGGGACGCCGGTCACGGGTGATCCACCTTACCTTTGCAGGCCGTTTCACCCTTTGGACATAGATGGGATGCCCGGCAATCACAGAGTCTCCCCGAAGCTACCTGTGTCCTTGCAAAATCTTACGATCTGGTCTACCTTCAGATCTTCTAGGTCTTCTTTAGCCAGTGCATCTGTCCCCAGTACATGTGGGTAGGATACGGGGTACAGGGATACTCTGTGATCTGAAATCACACACTTTTAATTCCTAGTATAAGTTTTTGTTCCGGGTGAAACCGCGGCCAACAGCTAGTTATAAATAATGTAAATAAAAAAATTTAGTAATATTTTTTAATGTGTAATATAACGACTTAACAAGTTGTGTTCGTGTTAATAACAATGCTAACGTGAGCAATTATTTGAATTCTTTGTTTGCACGTAACTATGTGCTGTTGACTGTACATACAAGAGAGTATAAAATTATTAAGCTACAATAAGTTACCACTTCTTAACTTTATACAGGTATTTAATTATCTAATTCTATTATAATGTGACTCATCAAAAACTCATTAAATTGCTCTACAACCTACTAAATATCTCCACAACCTACTAAATATCTCCACAACCTACTAAATATCTCCACAACCTACTAAATATCTCCACAACCTACTAAATATCTTCACAACCTTCTAAATATCTCCACAACCTACTAAATGTCTACACAACCTACTACAATGTAATGCATTTCAATGAGTACAACCACTAACTATAAACTTTACCGTTTTCAGATACTGATCGGCATAACTCTCATGGTGTGGGTGGTGCAGAAAGCGCGCAAGGAACTCACGTTAGCGATAATGGAGGCGGAACTCGGACGAGAGACGATATCTTCGTCCAGCAGTTCCTCCATCAGCTAGCCAACACCCCGGGCTTCCACGGACGTGGATAGCGACTCCGAGGAACGGTCCAGCTAGGGCACAACCCACCCCTGCTTCAGACACTTCGCACGAACGTCGGGAGCTGAAGAAACTTACGTTTGAGGGTGATTACCCTGTGATATTAAAGATAATGTTATTCGCCATGTTACCTCCAAGAGGTTTATTGTTGGAAGGAAAATGTTTCTTTCTTGTAGTGATCGGCTGTGTGATATCAAAACCCAGTATCTGCATATTAAATTTTACAGTAAACGGGATATTTACAATGTTCTTTTTTATGTTGAGTATCCGATATTGCAGCCTTGTTGCAAGTGCTGATCATGGACGTACTGGTGTATGGTGAGCTAGATGTTAGGTACTAGGCAGACCGTATCGGTCTAACCTCTTCCGTACTTGTTTCTGACGCGCGTCACCACTACTACTGTTAAATGAAATGTTCTCGTATTGAACAGCGGGCCGTTTTAAAAATAGGTACTAATCGTACTTTCTAGAAAGTGATGGCTTGTGATATCATATAGTCATAGGTTTAAAAATAAGGTCGAAAAATGCAACAAAATTAGTTTTTTTTTTGTAGATATGTCAGATACTAGGTTTTTAAATTGGACAGCCGTGATTGGTACGAAATCTCGCTCAGGAAGTACTATGACTGAATTGTTTCATACACTACACATCGCATCGTAATACACGTTTAAAATTAATATGATGTTGTGAGCGTTTGAATACGATTGTACTTAAATGACAAATTCCATTAGCGGTTATTGCCAATAGCGGTTAATTGGATTTCTATTTTTGACGACATTTTTTGCAATTGTGTTGATTTTTGCATTATGGTGATAAGTACTTACATGAAATATACCTGTACATAGTTCGTAGCAATGCGTTCGTTCGAGCAAATGCGACGTGGTCTCGGCCACACCGCAATCGATTCGAATCAACAATCGCTGGAACTTTTTACTACGACAATCGATTAAATCGATTCTAAATTGCGTTCTTGAACTACTCAATGCACTGGACAAGTCTTCGTTTGACAGTTGACCGACTGCCAAAACGTCTTATATGCGGAGTTCAGTTACTGCATTCCACATTCGAAGTGTAACTGAAATATCAATCACATTGACTATAGTGGAGTCAATTTAATAGGCCACATTTGACAATTCATCAAAATTCTACATCGCAACCTTTTACGCGACGCGCCGCGGTGGGCATCAAATTATATATTTTTCGTTTTGTTAGAACTGCACAATTGCTTAACTTTTTTCAATTACTATTACATATTTATTGTAATAATGACAGATACAAGTAATTTTACGTTTTGCTTCCACCAGTAAACCATTCTAAACATAATAAACAATTTCTGATTTATAGAACTGAACGTCATTACCTTGTCATTACAATATTGTGTCAGTTAATCCTTTTTCTTTTTAAAAATTAGGCATGTTACTCTAAAAATCGAAAGCTGATAAGTAGAATCGAATGCAATGATTACTTGTGAAGAAATATCATCATAAAATTAATAACCACGTTGTGACAAAAAAAATTACTGATTGCATTTTTTGGATTAGTATCGATCACCAATCATCCCCCAATAGTTATTTTGTAAATATATTCAATGAACAGAAATTGACCTCTACAGTTTTATTATAAGTATAGATCATGTACTTGTCTTATTTTGCTCCTTAAATTTACGAAAGAAAAAATAATAATGAGACAGGGATTCATCTGAGGATTTTAAAAATTCACATTATCTTTCAAGTCCGTATCGATTCATTCGTTTTAATCGACCTTTTTTTAACAGGTCACGTCATTATGAATATAAAACTGACAAACGTCAAATGTGGCCTATTAAATTGACTCAACTATAAAAATAGGATGTCTACTTTAGCGCTGTGTGCTTGAAAAAAAGTATAAGTATTTTAAAAAAGAATGTACGTCACAAACACTGCTGAATTATTGTATTAGCTATGGTCCCGCGGATTCGCCCGTTGAGTCAGTAGTAAATATCAGTCATTTTGATTTTTAGAAGGATTTCCTTCGGAGTGCCGGCGCGCGCGGTGTTCACAATCTCGCTTCAATCGCTCCCGAATATAATCTAAATTGATAAACAACTGCGACATATACATTACTAACTAAGATTAATAAATTAACTCAACCGGTAGAATAATTAATTTGCAAGTCAAAAGTGCAAGGCCGTCAAGCTTAGAGCCACCATTTTGGCACTATAGGTGTTTGCAATGGTGACTCCCATTCTAGAGACTTTGCCTCAGCTTACCATCAGGCGAGGTGAAGTCATGTTGACGTGACCGACATAAAAAAAAGTCATAAATTATTAATTAATTCTCAAATACAGGTCACATTAATCCGCCAGAATTTCGTTCGTCCTCCAAGATTGCCTAGTTGGCACCCCACTAACTGTGAAACGATGCATGCGTTGTGAAAAGTAGAATATTTTCCAAATAAATCCCGTTTGGAAGGAGTCCAAAGATGTTCGAATATCGAAGATTAAAAATGTGAAATATTAGATGCGTTTTTAATTAATTTAAAAAATATTTTTTTGAATACAACATCTCGCATAATCCAAAAAAGTTTTTTTTATATTTTTGTTAGAAAAAATATCTTTCTTTTAACACTTCAAATAATATGCCTATGCCTAATTAAACAATATTAACCAAATCAAATTAAACAATAATAATAAGAAAGGAAATAATATATTATAACAAGTCGATTTTTTTAAATAAAATTAAACTATTTATTCCTATGTGATTAAATCGAATGCAGACACATGTATACTATTATGTCGAATACACATATTTTGGTACAATCGTAGTCAAAAACCATTGTCATTTCTAAAAATGCTCAAATTAATATCCTTTCTATCCACAGTGATATTAACAGTATATAAATAGTAATTTATCATTTATTTACAACTGGTTATTGTGTTGTATGAAGCGTGAGAATGTTCCACATAGCACGCCAAAACGGCTGTGCTATTCCAAAACCTAGTAAGCGATATGATCTGCTTTTATCATTATTTAATTTATTTTTTAGGACTTTAATATTGCAGCTGAGTATTGATAGGTCGTTGAACAATATTTTAACCAAATTGTAAGTTTAAAGAAATAACTTGTTGATTAGTTAACATTATCGAAGATAATATTGCGAACCGATGGTTTATAGTCTAATAACCTGCAAAATGCCAAGTTTTAACACAGTCATTTACTAGGTTTTGAAATTGCACAATCGAGAACCAAATAGCATAAGGAGTTGCACATTTAATAATGCACTCTATCGTGTATAAATAGAGTTTAATAAAACTAAACACTGAAGTAAAACGCTAGCTGAAAAGAGATAAGTGGAGATAGCTCACTATCACATTTTTTTTAATGAGGCGGTAACCGTATTATGCACTTTGAAAGACTGTTGTTTCTCTTTGCTGAGATGTTGCGGTGCTTACAATGATCTTCTATTAAAATGAGATAGATATGTTATCTCAATACTATCGCGACTCAAGTGTACCGCGTTGTATGACAAAATTTGTACTTTGTTCTCGCTCACACTCACTGATTAGTACATTTCCTGTTGCACTGTTGCTCGCATTGAATGCGGTGCTATCTCTTTTTTTTTTAATATAAAATCATTGGGTGCACACATCTTTCTCCAAATTCGATTTTCAAACTAATATTTAGGCCGTCCGGTCCATTGTGCGTGTGTACGCATGCGGGCGCCTATTTCGTGCAAATAATATGGAGCTAATTTCGTTTCAATAATTTGCACAAAAGTCGTGCAAAAAATCCATACGGTTTGCACGACGTGCCGGCGTTCGTATGCATGGCATGGCTCACACGCACCACCATGCAGCGGATAGTAGATAGATAGTGAGTTTTCGCCACGTATCTCATCTCCTCTACAATAGTTAAGTATAACCAAACAATGTGTGAATTCTAAAAGTAGGTAGCCAGATGCGAATGTAGACAATTTATTTTTCAACAACATATTCAGGAAAAATAAAATAATTTTCGGTGTTTGTATCGGTAGTGTTTAGTATTAAAATTGTTGCCAAATTTTATCACATGCAAACGAGTTTAGCATATAATTAAGACATTTTATCTCTATGTATTTTTGCATATTTGATAACGTACAGTCACCCTCAAAATTTGCTGCATACTAACAAATTTCCTAATAATTTTTTCATTGATGTAAATAAATAATTGATAAATATGTACCTAATTTCATAATTTTCAGAGAACAGGTTCAAGTAGTATTGTTTTATCAAAGGTTTTAAAAGCAAGGTGATTGGTAATTCAGAATTTGTTAAGCAACTTTTTAGGACGACAGTACATTTCTTTCTAGCCTACTTTGTTGTGATTCTAAGAATAACTACGAACCAATTTGCATATTAAAAGAACTGTACATTCATTTAAAAGTAGTTTCCTTTTTAAACGTAGCTATCGGTCTGACATATTGCCCATTTATTTAAATAACAAGAGAAATATTGCATTGACCCACATGCATACAGTTTACAACGAGTCTTGCGTGCTTGTAACCGCTGTATTTCAAAGCTCAACTATTTATATTACGAGTTTCTCACTTTTTTTATACTAACAACTCACCCTCACTTTGCTTCGGTTCATATAAGTTTTCAGGCCATCATATTTTACACATAATATCAAAGATATTGTACAGATATCCAAACACTATTTACACGAATGGAATATTTGACTATTGTTTTCTAAGTAGATACCGGATGGGTTAAAAAATCTGGCGAAGTTTGTAAATATTTCTAATAATTATGAATTAAGCCGGAGTATGAAAAGGAACAATGCCAGATTTACTTATTTTACTCCTCTTAACGTTTATATTTCTCATAGCATATACCGTTCACAACATATTTCAATGTTACCACTAACTTCTTTCTCTCTCTGCAAATGTAGGCACTAAATTTCAATATTTTGACCAGTTCTTGGCTATTTTAGGTCGTCTACCACCTCATGCGCATGCATGCATGCGGGAGCCTGTTTCGTGCAATTTTCGTATAAAATTGCACACGATTCATGCGAAATGCCTTCATACGTCACTCGCATAAGTTAGCGGATGCTTTAATAAAATATGTATTATTCTTGGGTTGTACCCTCTTCCTTTTTTTAATTCTTTTTCGTTCACCAAACTGATTACAACCAGTATTACATACACTTCTATGTATAAAATAAGTCATTGCTTGATTATATTCTACTAGATTTACTAACTTTTAACTTGATCGTGTTCTTTAATTGTCACAATTGGTTAATTTTAATTACCGTATCTACAAACGACCAACGTAATTTAAAAAATATATATAAGCTAGACACGTTTGCATGTGACAAGTATGCATTCTTTTGATGCCAATCCAGTATAATTATTGAAAAGAGGAAAATTATTTGGCATTTATTCTTATGAAATGGAGACTAAATACCATCGCGAATAGCGACTATTTATTGAGATATGTGTAGCTAATTTGTATAATATTATGTATTGTTACATATTACGAAATGTGTACATAGTTGGAGGGTAGTTAAGTAATTTATATTTTTAATGTTAAGGGAATATTCACCTTTTACATACTATTGGCTCTATCCATGAATATATCTATTATTGTATTATTATATATCGATATATCCTATCTATATATAAAAATTTTCTATGGAAGCTGACATTTCACCCACCGCCATATTGATTTAAGAATTATCAACATGGCGACTAGGGCCACAAAATATGCTCCACGGTCATTGTCTATGGTAAGCTAATTCTATGCAAAATATGAGCATTCTGTGATGTGTGTCTTGTTCACCGTTGCATATAAGTAAGGTTGCGTTCACGTTAGTCTAAAAAAGAACAAGCCATGACATGATAATGAAGTGCTAAGTGCAGTTATTGATATTATAAATTCAGGCCTGTATTCTGAAACTATACTCAGTCATGAATCTCGACTGAAGAATTACAGATTGTATTCTGGAACTAAACTTGAGTGGAGAGTTAATGGACGATCAGGTATTTTACATTCATAAAATCTTCACACAAGTTCAGTTTTAAATTACATTAAAATACTTTAAAACTGGTTTGAAGTCGAGAATTATGACTGAGCATCGTTGAAAATTGTAATTAATTGTAAACCATAAAATTTGTTGCCCTGTTATTTTTTTTACTAATCAAATGTCTTGTTAATAATTATTCTGAAGTGAGCTAAGTTCATTTAAATAAAAATCTATATCAGTAATTTTGTTTATGGTTGAAACTACTGTTTCTATAACTTAATAAAAAATAACATGTAATCAAAGAACAAAACCTGATATTCTAACCTTGACTGCTGTAAAATAGGTAAAACTATTTGTGTACCTAACAAAAATCATAATTATGTCGTTGACGCGATCATCATAATTTATCAAATAAGTAAGTACATAGGAGGATTGAAGCAAGAGGCGCTACTGTATTAAACCCTTGAGTCGAATCCGTGACCCCACTTTGGCACGGAAACATGAGCGCAAATTTATGTTACAGGACCTGTTGAGTCTCATAATGCAATGCTTTGAAATAATACTGAAACGATGTGCAATCAAGAATTTATTATTATTTATTTTGTTAAATTGTCTTTTGATCCACCAGCGCCATTGCGTCCTTTTATTGAACTATTATGTTCATTATGAAAAACTTATTTGAAAGAGTCAATCCCCCTTGCACTCTAATATTACAATATTTATTGCATAATGACTAGCATTATATTTTATCAGGGCGCGTTTACGAGTTGTCGCTGGTCAAACCTTATTATCTTGTCTGTGTGTAAACATTTCTTTGTTTGTTTGTCCATCATGCGTTGCTATATTCGTCATCTGTTTGCGATGATATTCAGCAAGATGCGTGTATATATGACCGTAAAGGTTCATAACATAAATACAATAGAAGTAACGAAGTCTCTGACTCGATGACTCAACTTTTTTTAATTCGTTAGTGAAATTGACACAATAATGTTTTATTATCAAATCAGCAGCAACTTGTCAATGCGTCCTTGTTCCTCTAAAATGGTTCTTCCTTTACGATCTAAAGACTGACATTTGTTTTTAATAATTCTGTTTTGCACTCTGTACAGAATAGCTGTTACCAACACGTTTTTTGAAATTAGATAAAACGCTTTTTTTGTAACTGAAGTTTTATAATGATATATTGCGGGAACATTGAACATTTTTGTAAATATTATTAATTTAAATTATGTATATATGTAGCAATTATCGTTGATACGAATATAAATAAGTTATTTTTGATCGAATTTGTTAGGTTTCATAAAATGGTTTTCACTACACAAAAGGGTTGGCACGTGCACGTCGGAAAAAATGTGAGTGTTTGGTTAAGATCGGCTGGTTTTGGTTTTATAGATCTCTCGTACATTAGACTGGCAGTTTGATATAATGGTATCAAACTGTCGATCCGGTGTACGATGGAAGGATCGCTATACAAAATGGAAGTGAATCAATCTTAGCCGAACTCTATCACTTCTTCTCGATGTGTCTACCAATACGCTCATCTTTTTTTTCGTGATTTATTTTTAAATGATTTCACTGCTAAAAAAATAAAGTACTTCCAATTGATTTAAAAAATCCTATGCCATTATATATTTACTGTTACAACGATTAGTGCCATTTATTCCCTGTTCATTATTATTTCTAGATATATATTTTTCATACCTCGCTTCATGTGTATTCTAAGTAACTTCCAATGTTATGTATGTACCTACTAATAAACATACAATTTCGCCTGTTAACCATAGACGAGGTTCCTTACCAAAATACTATTACAAAATATGAGTACAAATGTCACCTATTTCATATTGTTTTTAATAAAAGCTTAGTAAATTAAATCATTTTTTAAGGAAATATGTCTTCAACATACCTAATTACACAATAAAATACTTAGATGTTAAATTACATTATGCATCTGCTTCTAAACCTTTACGTGTGCAAAAAATACATACAATTTGCACAACGTGCAAATCGAATGGGGCGCCCGCATGCGTTACATGCATGAGGCAGCAGATGGCGTTTGACATGTAGGTGCATGAAGAATATTCCGTGGAGTTAAGAACTATTCTGTCTTTTTTATTCGTTCAAAAATGAAATGGCATTTGTGTTCACGTTTCGTGACGGTATACTCACATCCTTTTTCCCCTGTTAGATAATATGGCTGTTTCACCGACACCATCTTCCACGTTGCATTTCACACAATTTACTTTTTTCAAATACCATTTCAAACATGGCGGGAAACATTGACTTTTAAAAAAACTGAATGTAAAAAAAACTTTTTTTGCAATGATACAAATTTTCTTTTACATTTTATTTAAGTGATTTTCTATTTTTATAACACAAGAAAATAATAATAATAATAAATATTCTACGACATTCTACACAGCGCTCCCTAGACCCAAAGTAAGCATAGTTTAACTAGGTTCTGTTATGGGTTCTAGAACGCTGATAAACTTATTTATATACTTTTTTAAAAGAATCGGTATAACGTATGTGACACAAAAGAATCTTCAATTATGTACACATCTAGAATCTCCTCCATCGGTGAAACAAGCCCCCATCCACCTCCATCTAGATATTGTTATTTGTATGTGCAATATTGTCATCATTAGCATTAAAATTGCTACAATCTTTACATTGTTTTGTATTGATGTGTGCCAAATTATTTTAAAAGTTATTTATTTTCGCTAAAAATATTGTAGTCAAGTTTGCATCTTTTTTAAATTAGCTCGGAGGGATGTCTGAATGATTTTAATGCTAATTTATATTATGTGTGTGAGATTTATGTGCAATGTTTGTACTGAATGATCTAAGTAATGAAATTCGATTAACCATTAGAATTAGATATCCCTATATAATGTACATAATTATGATATCTGTTCTTCGATTGTGTCGACTTCAATAAAATAAAAAAAAAATCGCTCGAGCGTAAACTTTTTTGGTGTAAAAAAAATATATACACTCGAGTGATCATTCATTTCAAATATTTAAAATTAAGTGAATTAGTTCCGCATCAAACATCAATTTCAATCTAAACGCATTATCTAATTCGTCAAAATATTTTATACTTTATTAAAAAAAATCTTTATAAAGGTGTGACGCTTAACTTATACCAATATGCTCAGAATCTTAAAAATTGTTTCACTATTTTTGTAAAAGTACTAACTTGATATAAAAGTCTAATATACCTATAAATTAATGCATTTATTGTTAACGAATTTATTTTGTGTTATTTTATTAATAAATCCCACTGTTATTTTAATACTTGTTGTTAAGTATGTAGAGAAACATTTCTATATTGTACAATATGGAATGGTAAAAGGAGCCTTATAATAGATATAATAAAACATTCTCTATTATTCTATTCGTTTCATTTACATTATTATGTACCTATTGTACCTAATTATTTACATCATTCCCAGTGATGGGTTTATGCCCTGGCATTTTGGGCAGAAATAATAAACGCCCAAAATGTCGGGGCATAATCCCAACACTGATTACTTATATACACTATTCAATATATATATAAGTATAATTATATAAAAAGTCCTGTACTATATTAGGGGCCTCTATTAGCAAATATTGCATAGAACTACCATTAGTTCAAAATGGATCATCAACAGCCAACCGACCGTTGTCAAACTAGTTAGTTATGTAGTAGTGACAGAAATGTAAAACACAATCATGGCCGGATCCTTCCAACTATGAAGCTTCATGCTTCCAACCCTGGAATTCATACTACTATATAATTCCGTTTCTAACTGCAACCTGCAAGAATCTATTCCAAGGATAAAAAGCCTATGACCCATTGGTCATATTCTACCTGTGTGTGTAAACCATAGACATACTAGAGAGATAGAGAGAGAGGGTAAGCCACTGAGGAGCGATCAGTGGTGTAATTTATTGGTTACTAATAATTACTGATTGCTCAAACTTGCTTCGGCATTTATAATTAGTTTGTTGTGAAATAGGAAAGTGATTGTGACTCAAAATAATATTGTTTTTATACTAGTAAATTAATAAATATTTCTTTCGTTTCGTTTCTTATTCCCGAACAAAGGAAATGCAATAGATTTCAGAACGTAAGACAATAACATTACAGGCTTATAGCGTTGTTTCTGAACGCCATTTTCAACTGTCATTTTTCATTATCATGGCGGAGGACGAAGATGGTGTTTCGAATAAAAACTCGCCTCAAAATTCGAATAATGCTGATAACCCAGGACTCTCTCAGGAAAACGAACAAAATGTAGCTAAACCAGACTTAGGAATCGAAGAAGAGAAGTACAATAGCATTAAAAACGGTGACGCATCGTCTGCTGAGGCGAAATGTTCTTCCTCCAGTGAGTTTACGAAGTTGTTTTTTGTCCTAAATATAAAGGCATTCTTAGTGCAACTGTCGGTTTTCTTACAGAGTCTACGGGAGCGACGCGGAAAGATGAAAATCCGTTTTCGTTTCGGCATTTCTTGAAGCGGGATCTGTCTCTGCCGGGTAATTCGACGTACGAAAACACAGGCGCCCGTCCTAAAGTGTATGCAAACACGGTGCAGCATTCACCGACCAAGATAGACGTGCATGCCGACGTGCGGCGGGATAAGTCTCGCTCCAGTGACTCCCAAGCCAAAGAGAAGCCTAGCGAAGGCAGCAGCCATCGTATAAGTGAAAACACATCCTCAAGTAGTTCCGTAGAAATACCTTTTAGTGTAGTGGATAACTCTGAATCTAAGCATAACTTTTACTCGGACAATATTGACGTGCCGTTTTATCACAGACCAAATTTGGCTTCGGAGCCTTTAGGGATGCCTTCGTTACCAGATTTTGTGCAAGACCACATATTGGTTGAACAGGCATATTTAAACTTTAACGGACCAATATCGGTAGATTTGGACAACTTACCGGACTTTACTTTTAATACTAGTTTCAATGCGGGTTCGTCTTCCTCCTTGGGTAGAAGGAATAACACAAATTATGGTGGTAGGGGTTATGACTATGAAGCGTATATGGGGGCTGCGTCTACTTCGAATGAGTCTGGGCAAGCTGGGGGAAGTGGAATCCCGCTGGACTTGCCTGTGGGTGCTGAAGCGGCTGGACCGTTGCCTTTGGATCTGCCTCCGCATCTCAACCTGGATCTGACCGAGTCTGTAAATACTGCTGATAGAAGGAATATGTCACCGAGGAGTACCTTTCCTTTAGATCTGCCACCAAATGCAGGTGAGTTTTTTAAATTTCTAAATCTAATTTTCTTTCAATTTCATTTCATTTATATGAAGTTTACTTGAAGTGGTTGGATCAAACGATGACATGTATATGTTCATTTTTTCTTAAATTTTTTGACTGATGAATGAGCAATGTCCTCTGCCTCACTGAATTTAGCCACACAGCATTATCTAGACTCACTGAGGACACCTAGATGGAGAATCAACCTACTTTTATACCTCCTCTTTTTGTAAAGATGAAATTACAAACGATGCATACAAATATTTGCATCAACCTGCGCCTCGATTCTGTTAAAACAAGCCAATATCATGCCACTGACACTTAAAAAATACCATTTAATTGTGGACTTTACGGTTATCATGATAAAGTCTAAAATTAAATTATATTTTGTGGAGCGAATGAAAAAGTTTAATGAATTATTTTTATTTGATTGTAGACTTTACTGTTATACAGGTAAAGTCTAATTTAACTGTATAACGGTAAAGTCTACAAATAAATAGCACTTAGAGTGTCAGTGGTAGACAGCGGTTTGCCTTTAACGGAATCGAGGCCCTGGAATTGAACCTGCAATTTTAGTTATTACAGTTCAATTACTACGACAATTACTGTAACTGCTCTACAGCTACAGCCACCAAGAGATAAATTTCAGCAGTCTAGGTGACTCATCAGCTCAGCTCAGCATCCTTGCTATTTTGTCTTATCTAGTGGCTGGGTGGAAGCTAATTCTTCGAAGCAATTCCAGAACGCTGGATGAGGATCTTGTGACTGTTGTAATTGTTCAGATTCGTTTTCGCGAGATGGGAATTTGATTGAACCAAGTTACTCGCCCGAGTACTCGGTTGAAAAAAAATTGAACCGAGTAAAGTTTATTTAATTATTAATTTAATTTCTAATTTGATTCCATTTGATTTTAATTCAATTTAATTCGATTTGATCTAATTTTAATTTATTTTATTTGAATTTTTAATTATAACTGTGACAATTTGATTTCATTTTAATTTTTAATGATTATTCTAATTTGGCTGTCTGTCTGCCCTATCTGTTTTTTACGATTTTTAATTTTAATTTTTGTTTATTTTTTTATTAGTGATTTGTAATGATGGGTTATTACCTAAAATTTTTTCATTCATTCATTCAAAACTCGGTACTCGTTACTCAGCAAAAGTGTTACTCGGCGCATCTCTACTCAGAATTATACAATTCAATGCTATTTTAAAGTTAATTGGACGTAATTAACTAAAACCAGTCGTTTAACTTCAATTCTGAGTAAGGAATTGATAACTAATTGGTGATAATTACTGTTCAAACACATGTTACATTTGTACAGTCAGCAATAATGATGTTTGATAAGAATATAAATGTACAAACATATTCTCAGTCCTGTATACTCGAAAAGGGGTAGGCAGAGATGTATTGATACCTGTTTTATGCCAACTATATTTTATGAAGCGTTTATTGCTGTTAACTGGACACCTTTTCATGGGCTGTATCTTTCCTACTAAATTACAGGCAAAAATCATCAAGAACCAAGCGGTTTGGTGCCTCTTTTATTTACCGCACCATAAATACTTGGAATTCTTTACCAGCGCATGTGTTTCCTTCCACCTATAGTCCTGGGGCCTTTAAGCGGGGCGTGAAAAAGCACTTGATGAGGCCGTCAAGCTGAGGGCCGCCACTGTAGCACTACCGGTGTATGTAGTGGTGACCGGTGACCCCAGTCCTGAGACTTTGCCTTTAGCTTACCATCAGGCGAGGTAAAGTCATTTTGACGTGTCCTATATAAAAAAAAGCGGTAAAATAGGTACAATGGGTTATGGGAATAAAGTATGTCACGGGAGAAGTCGCGGGGATAGACATTACGCCTTTTTCCCATGGGGTAGGCAGATATAACATCTTTCAACTTGCTACGATTTTGACATACACCTTTCGCTTCTTCAACTTTATTCCACAATTCCAACATAATATTCAAATAAGACCATATTGTTGCTATTCAATTAGCACAATGTACATTTTATATTCATTATCCGATTCTTTTAACTTGAACTACATAACTGAACTGGTTATTGCCCAATTAATTACTTTTTAACTGACTTCAAAAAAGGAGGAGGTTCACAGTTCGACTGTTTTTTTACCCTCTAGGTACAGAGAGTTGAATTCCTAAAGTAATGTTTTTTTTTCAGAAATTTCGACTGGGTGAACCGATTTTGATGATTCTGTTTTTATCTGATAGCTGGTGCTTCCCGTGTGGTCCCATTTCATTCCCGTGGTCCCATTGAAGTCTTTTTTTTTCCTTCATCGTCAACAGATGGTAAATCATGTGATTAGCACATATAAATTCCACAAAGTGCAATTCACATTGGTACTGTCCGGCCGGATTCGAACTCGGTACCTCTGAGTAGAGGCCGAGTCCTTATCCATTCAGCTACCATCGCTTTTTTTTATAAAAAATAGTATGTTATTCCAGACTGTAATTTATCTCTGTATCAAATTTCAGCCGTTTTTGCGTGAAAGTGTAACAAACATACATCCATACATTCTTACAAACTTTCGCGTTTATTAGTAGGAAATCATGGTCTTTGGTAGGAAGTAGGATAGTGACGTCATATAACTTACAGTAGGTACAGATTGAGATGACGCAGCAAATTGTGTTGACTAAATTAGGGGAGGTATTTATAGATGCATGGGAACATTGTTGTTTACACCCGTGACGTACTCTGAAAGATGTGAGAAAGTTCTAAATATAGCATGAAATTTTGACAAGGAATGATTAATTGCAACATCGTATGCCCCGTGGCATTAACGCGCGTAGTCGGCCAGTTTCTTGATGTTTTCTGATAGGACATCATGAATTTAACTACTGGAAGTTTTACTACACGATCAAACATACTTATGTCGAATCGAGCACAATTCACCTTTTTTTTTTCGTGCGGGCAATACTTATGTATACACAAGCGGCCAGCGGAACAGGTTATGTCGGACTCTTACCGACTAAAACCGTACGACGTCTAGGGTTTTCTGACGCCAGGGTGTAAAGAACACTATTTACTCTGTGTGTAAATTTTGCGGTACCAATTTAGTATCTTATATCCCTATCAATCGACTCTTTCAATATCAATTATCAATCGGTGTTTCGTACAATGTTTTGGTCCTTCGAGCCGGATGCTGCTCTCTTTAACTGCTTTAATAATAATTAATTTATACATAATAAATCATTTATTATGTATAAACCATAGGGCACTTACAAAACGTTCAAAATTAAAAATATTTAAGACTATTAGAATCGCTGAAAGACATAACTAGTCATGACGAATTGACATGTGTCAGGAACGCATAGTCTCAGCGGCCAAACTATAGATAAGCAAATGGACCACTGGTTTGAAACGCGTCCCAGACCTGAGAAAACTCCGGCAAGAAACTCAGCGGGCACCCGATTGCTTCTGAGGCCACGGAGTCCGGGGTCCACTTTCCTGCCCTCCCTTCTCTCTGCAAAGTATTAATATATGCAAAGACCTATTGTAAGAAATTACTTGCTTTATAGGTGCAGAATCGATGTGTCTACCAGATTTCCTTCCCGTGCATCCTGGGAGAACCTCGCCGGAGCCCGAACACCAGGATGAACAGATGCAGCAGATCATGGCAGAACTGGAGCGGACCAGGTTCGTATAACGAAGTTATTTAAAGGGACACACGGAGGGCCTCCGAGCATCCCTATATAGGGCCACTCCTGCCTTAGTCGTAATTGGTCCCTCCAGGATCGGCAGCACGGGTGTGAAGCCCTTGGTATTGCACACGTCAATAGGCCACAGTGATCACTCCACATCAGGTGGGCCGTGTGCTTGTCTATCACCTAAGTAGTATGAAAAAAATTGTCGTGTCTCCCCTGCAAGTGGGGGGGGGGGGGGGTAACATTGTGGTCAAACGCGAGCCAATAAAAAACCCTTCATGACATTTTTTTTTATTTACATCAATATGACTTAACCTCGCCTGATGGTAAACTAAATGTGAATTTTTCTGGAGGAGAGAAATGGAATTCACTTGTCTTAATATGCATTATGTCATATTTCGAAAACTTGATCATTGTCAATCGGGGTTCAATTCCGTGGGTCAATGTTGGCTGTGAGTGAAATGTTAATTTATAATTAATTCGGGCATACCAATTTAGGTTACCGACGAGCGACCTATTTGCCTTGTCATTATAATGTTTATTTAATAATCGTGAATAAAAACTACGTATACAAAAAACTTTATAATGAATTTCATCGCTATTTCCACGACGTATGTTATGTATTGTTCTGAAATTATTTTTGGCTTTTACGGGAGCAACTACCATCTGAAATCCCAACCCCGAGAGGAATGACAGGCAGGTGGAGCCGCCTGTCACCCTAGCAGAAGCAGGCCGAGGCGGTGGCGTGCGACAGCCCCCCCCCCCCCCCTGTTTCGGGGGCATGACGGGAACATCGTAGTTCCCAAACCCGAGGGGGTCATCTCGAAACCGGGGATAGCCCGGATCAAGCGAGGGAAATCTCTATGGGCCACCTGCCGCCTTACACCTTGGCGTCAGAAGACCCTAGACGGCATGCGATTTTAGTCGGTAAGAGTCCGACATAACCTTCCCCGCTGGCCACTTGGGTATCCATGAGGATTTCCGCACGAAAAAAAAGACATCTCTAGTTTTGAGATGGCCCTCTCAGGTTTCTTGGCGGTGGGTCCAATATATCTGGTTGTGTTAGATCGGAGCTGTTCGTGGAGAGTGGGAATCTATAAGGATTTTCGCACGAAAAAAAAGGCATCTTCGCTTTTGAGATGGCCCTCTCAGGTTCCTTGGCGGTGGGTCCAATATCTGGTTGTGTTAGGTCGGAGCTGTTCGCGGAGCGCTCCCGGCGCTGTCGCGTGGAGGAGGACCTGGCGTCGGCGCGCTCCGCCCTCAGCTCGCTCCGCGCGGAGACTTCGCGTCGGGCGCGGCGCAGGGACGAGTTCGTGGGCGCCGTGGACATAGCTGCTGCGAGGGCTGAGTGCAGTCTCGGGGACGCGCAGGTACTGCACACACTTACATACATACATACATATTCGTACATACATAACACAGATTTCCTCCTAGAGGCAAGATTCAATAAAATTGTGTTTTTAAAACGTGTGATTTTAAAACTTAATGAAAATTTATAGATATTAAATTTGTAAAGTCTAATTAAAAATTTATCTAGTTGGATAAATTTTTAATTAGACTTTACTTTTAATAAAATCAACTCAGTGATACTTTGGACATTATAACAATAATTCAAAATTATTTTTATCAAAACAATAGGTATAGTTCACTTGGCAGCAGGCATCTAACTTGGCAAGATTTTGGAGTAGTTTTGGCCCCACTACTCAAAACCTTGCCAAGTTAGATGCCGTACACTATACTTGTTTCTATGCGACGCTTTTTGCCACAAACAAGTATAGTGTACAGCATCTAACTTGGCAAGGTTTTGGAGTAGTGCAAGTGGGGCCAACACTACTCCAAAATCTTGCCAAGTTAGATGCCGTGTACTATACTAGAATATATATGCTTAGATTTACGCCTTTTTCCCTCTAAAGGTAAGATACAATAAAATTGCGTTTTTAAAACGTGTGATTTTAAAACTTTATGAAAGTTTATAAATATTAAATTTTTAAAGTCTAATTGAAAATGTATCCAACTATGAAAATCAACCCAGTGATCGGTTAATGCTAAACTTCGGACATTAGAACATTTATAACAATAAATTCAAAAATATTTTTAGTGAAGTAAATATTTTTATCGAAACAATAGGTACTTAATTACAAAATTACCGGCTAATTATAATTTATCGTAACATTCATTTGCAGACGCGAGCTACAGAGGCTGAATCGACGATAGCTAAATTGAAGAATCAAATTAAAATATTAAAGGTAAATTGATTTATTATTGATTAGTTTTAATAGTGTTATTTAATTTTTATCACCAATACCATCATTTTCTAATTATTTAGTGATTAGTTATATATAAGATGTCGATAGTTATATTTAGTTATCATTTAGTAACTATTTACTATTATATATACATTTGTAAACGACTGTTGCTATCCCAATTAAAAAAAATAGTCGGTCAAAAGCTATCGAAATAATCAATGGGATCTACCAACAGTACAAAATAAGTGCAACTGGTACGACCTTTTACTAAAACAGTAAGTATCAATAATGTCCATAGAATCGATTATTGATGTCCTTTAAAAGAATTTCGATATCGCCAGTGGATTATCGAGGTCAGATGGCTACACGGAATTTCGTAATTTAACTGAAAGTTAACCCCAACCGAGTGTGGACAAAAATCTCGAAAGTTTTTTTTTATATTGGACACGCAACATGACTTCACCTCGCCTGATGGAAAGCTAAAGTCTCAGGATGTGGTCACCACTATATACACCGATAGTGCTACAGTGGTGGCCCTCGGCTTGACGGCCTCATCAAATGCTTCTTCACTAGTGTTAATGTTGAGTGGTTTGTGTCCAGGAGGAGCTGGCGCTGAGCCAGGAGGAGACGCGGTCCCTCCGGCGCGCGCAGGGCGGGGCGGCGGCAGGCCTGCGCCGCGCCACTGATGTCGCTGAAGCCTCGCTACGGTACGTACGCCTACCGACACCATACTAGGCCTCGATTCTATTAAAACAAACCACTGTCTTGCCACCGACACTTCCAAAAATAACAGTGGCATGATAGTGGTTTGCGTTTACCATAATCAAGGCCCAGAGAGCGAATTTGTGAAAGCAGATATGGAAAAGATGGGAGTGACTGAGGAGATGACATCTGACAGGAATGTATGAAGGAGAATGACATGTTGCGCCGACACCAACGGTCTTATTACAAAACACGGACTAACTTTAAACCCAGGTTTAAAACGTCTTTAGACCATGGTCTAACGAAAATGTTATTACAAAACGCGTTTTAGTACTAAACCTGGGACTATCTCTGGTCTAAAGATAAACCTGCGTGACACCTAGTTTAACGTTGGTCTAAGTATCTAAACCACGAAAATAAAACGTCAAACTTGTCATTTTGATTTGATTTGTGGAAAATACCAAAATACATCATATTTTGGCTTACTTTTTCCTCGGCAGTCCAATTTTTGCCTCTCTTTTTCTTTTCTCCTTCCATTATTTAATTCAAATTTAAAAGTTTAAACCACTGGAAACGTAAAAGTTAGTACGGGTATTGAAATGATTCAAAAGTGGGTATAAAAATTTAAAAAAAAAATTGAACAACGCGCGGGCTCCGAAAAACTACGCTTCATTTAACGTTCATCATAGATCGTCCAATATTATAACAATGATTGCTAAATAAAGGCATGATAATGATATTTTACTATAAAATAAAGTCCAACTATCGTTCATGACTTTAAATTTAATAATTATAATGTTGTAAATATTTTTTTCACTATCAATCACGTCAATAATATTTATTAACGATTTCAGAAAATTTTTGCTTTCTGAGAAAACGGAACGTTGCGACCGAATGATATCACAATGAACGAACAAAAGTTTAGAGTAATCTGTGGTTGTTATTAGGCCAAGATTTAAACCATGGCCTAAGTAGTCCACGGATTATTCTGTTTTTGTAATAAGAAGAAGTTTAAACCTTGGTCTTAAAATTAAGCCTGGACTTCATAGTCTGGGTTTAAACCTGACTTTAGTCCGTGTTTTGTAATAAGACCGCAAATGATTGGGACAAGAGCGGTCCATAGAGTTTTGGACATTCCTTTTTTTATCGTGCGGAAATCCCCATGGATACCACCCCCGTCGGCCATCGGGGGTAGTTACGTCGGGATTGAACAGACTAAAACCGCACGCTGTCTCGGATCTTAATTACCGGGGTGTAAGGTTACCCAATAGGCATATTCGTGCAAATTACAAATTCTATGCAATAAATTGTCTTTTTACATAGTTAAAAAAGTGGTAATTTATCCTTTACAGGGAGCTCCTGGCGGGGTTAGATCAACTGAAAGTTTTAAGTACAACCCTAGACCCTACATGATGCGACCAGCCACCATTGACCTCTCCCCCGCACCCGGCCCGTCTGTGACGCGGCTCAACATTGCGCTATTCCGAGAGGACATATTAAATACTCATTTATTTCTTCTTCCATAGGATATGTAATGCTAACGATACCAAAACAGACATTGTACAGTCAGCATCAAAAGTCGGCGACGGAAAATGAAAATGATTAATTTTATTTTAATCGAAATGTAAAAACATTTTATTGATCAAAATAGCTATAATTTTAAAACGATTTATCTGCTTTTGATGCTGACTGTACGAATATAGATTTAGTTTTTGGTCTTGTGATCTTTTTAGTGACGTAATTATTAATCTATTTCACATATCTGAGATCTGCTAATTAGTAAAAAATGTGACTATTCCTACCACACATTCTGAGTAAAATATATACCGCATGTGCATTAAATAGTATTATGTGATTCATCGTAGACCACATCGTCACATACCATCAGGTGAGTTAGTGGTCAAACGTAAGCCTATCCTGAATAAAAAAAAAATAAAAAAAAAAAACAACCAAACGTATTTATTTACCACTACCAATAAACAGCTCACTGTAAACAGAATCGTTTTAATCGCAACGCGTTAATCGATACAACTTGACATTTGTATGTTTTGTAATGTACAGATACAGGCACGTAACTTGGCCAGGTTTGGGGTAAGTTCGCGCATCGTGCGCTTTGAGCCAATCAAATGTTTCAAAGTACGAACGAACGGAACGTTGATTCGCTACAAGACGTCTCTTGGAGACATATGATTGGTCCGTCAAGTGACCAATCATATGTCCGCGACGGCCCAACCGCGTCTCCCGCGACCCGCTCATACCTCAAAGGGGACCTAAAAATCGACCTTTGCGCATATGACGCGTCTGGCCAATTTATGTGCCGGTATCTGTACTGTTGTGTTGTCTATGTTCATAGTAGGATGGCGGTAAGGCGCGGAAAATTTGTGCGTTGCACCGTTTTGTTGGGTCATTTGGTATCTAAATTACTTTAAACATGTGATTACCAACCATTTTAAAACTTATTATCATAGATCAAATAAATTGTACCTAAATATTAGTCTTCCATTTTGAAAAGTTCACTTTTCGCTCTTCGGTTCAGTAAAATTATGTTTTAAAATTATTAAATATAATTTTAATAAAAAAATAAAAAGTATTTTTATAGAGCCCACTTGAATGAAAATACTATTTAACTGAAATAGCATTTTCATAAAAAAATATAAATTACCTACTTTACTCAAAACTTTTTTTTATTTGAAATTTTAATCCACTTTGATTCTGAATGTACATGGCGGGATGCGAACCAAAACTCCTATTGCGAGGCTGATACGTTATTAATAATTATATGTATGTATCTTTCATTTAGTTTCAACAATATTGTACTATAAAAAAGAAAATCCAGGCAGTCATTTCGTATAAGGAATATATCTTAAAAAGAGATAGCATCTATCAAACGTCTAATATCGAAACTGCATTATTAATAGCAGGGCCCGTAGACAAGTGGTACAAGTCTAAATCGCTAAGGAATAGAATAATTTCGATCGACCAATCACTCTCCAGCTCGGGATCCCGCCGCGGCGCGTGCATCGTACGCTGGCGACGAGCTTGAATGTGATTGGTCGACCTAATCTATTCGATTCCTTAGTGATTTACGCTGTGACACTTGTCTACGGGGGCTGGTCTATCACGATGCGCTTTAAGCAATTCAGTTCGATTCGGCTGCTCAGAGAGAGATAATTGGAGATATACATCGTGTATAGCTCCATCTCTCTCTTTAGAACTGAAATGCCTGTTATGTATCGATAAAAAAGTGGTTGATAAAAATATAATTTTATAAACATTATAAGTAATATGTTTTGGAAACACTCTCTCTAAAATTTGATGTGATTTTTAAGCAGGATATTGTGTCATATAGAACACTGATTTTATCCAATTATTAATGCTCGCTGTAATATCATTTTGATTTGATACATATTTGTATCACAACAAAATAATTGGTAGTGCTAATTTTAATTTTACATTTTAAACAGCGAATTGTATTATAGCACTACTCTTTCCAACAATATTAACTGTGTATAATTTTGTTGTGATACACATATATCAAAACTCAACAAAATAACTGGTATTATGTGCTAATTTTAATTTACATTTTAAACTGCAAATTGCATCATAGCAACTTACCAACAATGTTAGCTGTATATCATTTTGATGTGATACATATGCATCACAGCAAAATAACTAATACATTGTATGTATAAATATTATTTAGCTCTCTCGGAATAGCGTCTATGTAAGCATCATCGAAATACAAACGTGTATAGTATTATACAATTTCCAATTCTGTGTAAGTTATTTAAATATAGCCCTTATTTGTTGAATTGTGCATTGTACATTAACCATTATATTAATGAAACCTATTAGCGTTTTCAGCTTGCGTTTTTTTTTCTATCTATATAAAATAAAACATGCTTAGATGATTCGGACATGTAGAGAGGATGGATGAAAGAAGATTGACGAAACAGATATATGAGGTGAGGGTGAATGGGCAACCCGGTAAAGGCCAACTTAGGCGTACATATTTTAATCAGATCCAGGACGTTTTGGAGAAAGGCCAGGTCAAGAGTACCCGCAACCGGCGTGCGTGTATGAAAACAATTATGAAAGTTTTAGAAGCGAAAGGAGTGTGCCAAGATCGTAGCAAGTGGAAAGATGTTGTCTCTGCCTACCCCAATGGGGAAAAGGCGTGATCTGTATGTATGTATGTAAAAACTAAAATTTCTAGCGACTACCGACTGGCTTCCCTCCCAAACCTATAGAGGGAAGCCTGCGCTATAACCTCGCCCGTTAATCAGCAGATATACTGGCTTGCAGGTAGATATGACTTGCGCCATAGGTTTTAAGGGGGCCCATACACTCAAAAAGCAATAAATGTGAAGGTCGTTTTAGACCATTACAATAGGTTTCTGTGAGTCGCGAGAATGCGAACAGTATTCCAACGGGCGGGGCGCCGCAGGCGATGCCAGTTAACTATGAAACACGATGCTCTGCTACATCGAGCATAGAACATAAGTCGCTGCTCTGCTAAGTCAAGAAAAATAATTTGAAAATTAACAATGATATTATATAAGTAAAAATATCATTGAAAATTAATTTATGATTTTCTAAAACAATTGCAATATTGTTCATTGTTTCCGTAGTTCGAACGAGTTACGGTAGATGGCTCCACCGACGACGCCCTAAGCCGTAGAATATATCGGAAAATTTCGAGCATATAGGATGGGTCCAGGTAGCTCAGTTGGTCAGAGCATTCCCTCTGTAAGGGACTGGTCACGGGTTCATGTCCCGTCCTGGATGATCACTTTTTCCGATCAGAAAATCATTGGAAATAGTTAGCATGCAATTGCTTTAAAATTTCATTCAATTAATTTTCGGGTCATGGAGTGCACAACCAACACCAACAATGAGCGGTTTGTAGGAAAACATCTCGAAAACTTCAGTATGTGCTTTATTTTAAAATTTCAACAATAAAGGAATGTATAAATAGTATAATCTTAATTGCTAATAGATACATCTTAATTAATAATTTTAATATCTGTGGTAATAGCTCTGCCGACAATAATTTTCTCGCCCAATGTAGAATAGATCATAATTTTTAGACTAAAGCGACAGTGGAGTGGAGTGGAGTTGTGAGGACGCAAACTGTACTTATCGTTACGTACTCACGCTGAAAATCTTCAGTTTTCAAGAGCCCACACAAAAAATGTATTACAAACCTATTGAATTGCTATTAGGAGCTCATTGTATAGTGCCAGATAAGTATGGTGACTTGAGCGAGTTATAAAGCAGTCGCCTACTGGGAAAACAAAACTAAAACTAAAATTCGTCTATATAAGCGCAAATCTATACTAATATTATAAAGAGGAAAGATTTGTTTTTTTGTTTTTTTGTTTTTTTGTTTTTTTGTTTGTAACGAATAGGCTCCGAAACTACTGGACCGATTTCAATAATTCTTTCACCAATAGAAAGCCACATTATCTGTGAGTAACATAGGCTATAATTTATCCCCGAAAAATTTAGGGATCCTTACTAAAACTTCAATAATGTAACCCAAGGTGTAAAAAAATGACCTAAACAAATTACTTACATCGCGTGCGCTGCGAAAACTATTGAAGATAGAACAAAATAATGTACTGTGGAAATGTACAACTTAAAAAGGTCTACATAAAAGTCCGCGATAGCATATGTCTACCTAATAAGGGTAGCCCACAGTAACCATTTTTATCTTTACAAATTACAAAAAAATTAATGTGTCATTTTCGAAGCTAATTTTAACAATACAGTATTATTTCTTATCCAATTAAATACGTTAGATACGTTGTACGTTTAATGTAGATCAAAATTGCCATTTACACTATATAATTACCATAAATAGTTTAAGAGCTATCGCAATATGAAAAATAATGCGCGGCGAAATAAATGCAAGTTGAAATGCGGACGTAAATCAAACCAATATACTTCGGGACATTATAGGTACGTAGATAGGTATCTAAACTGTGCTCAAAGTATTATGCTCTATACACGCAGTACAGTTTTCTTGGGTGCCTTTGAGGATAGCACGGGTGCTACAGCACTATTGCAAAACAATCCGCTCGCGCCAGGACGTCGTTTGTCTCACGAATTATACCTATCTAAGATTATGTTTCCTTATGTATATCATTGTATTATCACTGCGATGCGGGCGAGGACTCAGGGCTGCACACGTTGGCAGAGTGTCCGGCGTGGGAGGTGCCGAGACAGGCCCTCTCGGCAGCCCTCGGGGTGGGAGTCCTCACACTGCCGGTGCTGATCGCGGCGATGGTGCAGAGTGCGGACGCGTGGTTGGCCGCCGCCTCCTTCTGCGAGCAAGTGATACTCGAGAAAGAGGCGGCGGAAAAGGTTCGGGAGGGGCTGCACAGAGCTCTCCCGGACGGAGGCGGGCGCGGACGCCTATCGCGTCGGGGGTCCGACGACCTCCGTCCTCCATGAGCGCTGGCCTGGGGGTGACAGGTGGAGCCGCCCGTCACCCTAGCAGAAGCAGGCCGACGAGGCGGCGGCGCGCGAAGGCGCCCCCCCCCCCCCCTCCTATTCCGGGTCATGACGGGAACCACGTGGTTCTCAAACCCGAGGGGGCCATCTCGAATCCGGAGATGGCCCGGGTCAAGCCGGGGTGCGAGGGATATGCTCTTTGGGCCACCTTACACCCTGGCGTCTGAAGACCCTAGATGGCGTGCGGTTTTAGTCGGTAAGAGTCCGACATAGCCTGCCCCGCTGGCCGCGGGGTGGGTTTCTATGAGGATTTCCGCACGGAAAAAAAAAGGTATATCTTTGTATTCCCATCCAAATAAATTATATCTTAATCAAGACTTTCAATAATATTGTGTAAAAATTATTTAAAGACTGTTTGAGTTATTGAAATCGGACGTCAGAGGAGGGGATTGGGGAGATAGGGAGGGGGGTTGTGAGCTCTGGCTACCCTTCTTACCGGCGGCGGTAACACAACACAATGTCTATTATGGCTGCGGTCTTCTGTACCCCCTGTCACCCCATCTCCTCTTTTCCGGGGTTCGGAAAAGAGGTAAGGACATCATGCTTTTTTTATACCATTTAAGTGGCAGACGAGCTCACGGCCCACCTATGTGACCTATGCACCTATGGACGTGCACAACATCAGGGGCGTCACACTCGCGCTGCCGACCCTGCAAAATCCTTCTAATGCCCTTCTTGAAGAACCCCATATTATAGCCGCCAGGGAAAACCACTGCAGGGAGATCGTTCCACAGCCTAAGCGTGCGTGAAATGAAATTTTTTTCATACCTTACAGTACGCACTGCAGACGGATGCAACGTGTGGGGATGAATTCCCTGCCTGTGGCAAGCAGTGCGATGATAGAAAGTGGCTGTAGGCATCATAAATCAAACAATTCCCATCCCAGGGTCAACTGGGTAGCGCGGGATATGCTCTAAGTAATCTTACACCCCGGCAACTGAAGACTTGAGACGGCGGCGTGCGGTTTTTTGGCAAAAAGGCATTTGAAACAGAATTCGCAATCCACGCGGGCGGAGCCGCGGGCAACAGCTAGTATAGTGTAAAAATATCAATATTGCAACAGAACATGTGCCATTATTTCGTTCTCACTCGCACTCATTTATAGTTCAATCAGTGCGAGTATTGAAACAACATAAGTCTGCCTCATTCCTCATTATTTATACTATTATAAAATTGTAAATTAATTGTCTGTACGTTAGATATATCACAAAAACACTGGTATTATGTTGAATGAATAGATCTGAACTCAAAAAAAATTTTTTTTTATAAATTCTTGTCTAATCGTACGCGATGGACGCAAAAACTAATGAACGGATCTTCATGCGTCAGATCAAAGGTCAGGGTTAAAATCTGCCGTACATTTGATTGCAATTTGTTAAGTAGAACCCTAGATATGACCTCTTAACCTCTGCCCCCCGCGAGGGCGAAGCCGCGGGCATTAGCTAGTTTAAATATAAGACCCTTGATCATATTGGAGCTAAACGTGCATTGTATTATACAAATGGTCCCAGTGCGCGGGGCACTGTAGGAAGTACTTCCGGGCCGCGTTGCAGAACCTCCGTTTGTACTCCTCAGGGGACACGACCGTCGGCTGGCCTGAACCCAGGTTTTTCTTCACCAGGTGCTCGAGTTTCTTGTCCCATGTGAAAGTTCTGATGTAGTCTGTGGGAGAGTACAATTTTGTTATAAAAAAACTGTAATAGGGAATTTCGACAAACTAAATGTACCTATGTTATTCGTTTAAATGGGGTTGTTATTGTGGGTTATAAAATTATCTTAAGTACCTAATAAAAAAAAAAAATTGTTTAAATTAAATTACGTCTTAGGATGTTCTTAATAATAACGCGGTAGCCTAGTGGTCTGGGTAATGGACTGCTGAGACGAGGTCTCGGGTTCGATCCCAGGTTCACCATGGCACACACCAATGACTTTTCGATGCTTTTCGAAGTTATGTGTGTATTTATCGCAGGTTTATATGTGCCTGATTAATGGCAATAGGCTCGCCACCTATTACATTGGGACCTAAACATAAACTGGCGAAATGTGGGTGCTATCACCTCTGCCTACCCCTTCGGGGATATAGGCGTGAGTTTATGAGTTTATGTTAAGATGTTCTAACTGCTTATATACCCCCCCCCCTCCTCCCCCCGCGGCCTACAGACTCACCTATGACGCCGAGCACGAGGGTGTGTCCGTCGACGCCCAGCAGCAGCGAGTAGTCCATGACGGCGTGCGCGGCCAGGAACACCGTGTCACGCTCCACGCACGCCCACAGCACGCTCCCAGTGTGCGACTGCACGTACAGCGGGCTCTCCCACCGCACTGCACACATAACAATACTACACTTAGCACATGACCACTCAAACATCAGTTCACAACTATGTCGATAATCTTGTACAAATCTAAGAAGGAACGAATCTTCGCCAAGAAGTACAGAGTACATTTTGGACAAAGATAAGACAGACGCCTGTGGGATTTCCTATATACGAACGGTTCAAGGTGTTAACGTTTTTCAGACGTCAATAAAGGCGCTCAGAAGAGTGAAAATATTTTCAACAATTGCGAAAAAATGCAAAAAGTTGCTGGGTTTCCGAATACGAGGGCAACACGTGCACTAGAAATTAAGGACCAGGAAAGGTAGATGTGAAGAAGAGACCGATAGCAAAATTTTGTAATGATATAAGGAGGTTTGGACTGAAAACTGGATCCACCACGCCCGATCTCCCCGAATGTAGTAACGGAGACATTAATGTAATGTGTTACAATAATTTACTGCAATAAACCAAATAAACTGTCTTTATCCGGCTCGAAGGACCATAAAAGAAAATGCCAATTATAAATTGAACACACGTTTCGAAAGTTTTACAGAACATTGCGATGAACTACAAACTACAGCAAAAAGTGTATCATTTTTCTTTGTTATAAAGAAATTATAAAAATTAGTTTCATTATACTATTGTGTAAAGATAAAAATGGAAGATGTTCTTACAATTAAGCAAGTTTTCATCCATCAACACGGCGAGCGGTTGAGTGTCAGGTGTCAGACGGTGTCGGGACGAGCCTTTTAGGTCGAAGCGCTTGGCCTTGGCGGAACATCCGTACCAAACGTTCTCCATTACTAGTACTCCGTTCCCGGCTCCACCTACGCTGAATACTCCTAGAATACGAGCTGCGAAAAAATGATTCAATTACGGACATAATAATATATTAATAATAAAGTTTATTTTTTATTTCACAACATAAGATCAACAGTTAAGATTTGCTTAAGAATAATTCAAGTAACATCAGCACATGTTATTTTAGACCCTATTACCTAAACTAGGCTCAGAGCCTGTATCTTAGGCAATAGTGAAAGGATATAAAACAAACATATCACAGAAAGTGGCCTTTTTCATAGGTACTTTTATTATTATCCTAGATATAGAATACCACTATATATTTTAAACGAAATGCATGTATCATAAAAGTGACTGGCATTCTTGGATCCTACTGTTGCTGAAATTAGTATTATAAACTATTGTAATAAATAATTAAGGTCCAAGTATAGAACCCTGTGGAATTCTCATCGAAACCAATGATTCAACTGCAAGTATACAATTAATATGGATCACCTGAATCCTTTCTTTAAACATAGAGTCATAACGTAAAAAGTTTTATTCATTATTCCCTTAAAATCTAATTTCCTAATTAATGTGATATGATGAACGCAATCGAAGGCCTTGGATAGATCACAGAAAACACCTAATCCGTTCTGTTTGTTTTACCAGACTTCGTAAATAAATTTCAATGATTCTATACCGGTAGTTGAGCGTCCTTATATACATTTTATTTTGTAAACATACACGTCCACACATATGTATATAGACATATTATACAGGATATTTGTAAATAAGATAAACAAGGCTTACCTAACAAGCTTGGTGTGTTGTTCGCTTTACACTGTGTGACGTAGCCGAAGTAGTGCGGGGCAAACTCTAGGAATTGTTGCCACTCAGGTTTTGTCATCTCTTTCAACACGTATCTATCATCTGTAAGAATATTTCAATGGGTTTAATGAAATTTTATGGCAATTAGCATGCTAACTATATGATTTTTTATCTGAAAAAGTGATCATCCAGGACGGGACTTGAACCCGTGACCAGTCCTTTACAGGGGGAATGCTCTGACCAATTGAGCCACCTGGACCCGTTGTAAATGCTCGGATTTTTCCGATATATTCTACGGCTTAGGGCGCCAGTGGAGCCATCTACCGTAATTCATTTGAACTAAGGAATCAATTAACAATATTAAACATTTTTTTAGGAATATTTTAATATGGTATTTTTCTGCAAATCCCTTCATTATAAAGTTTTTTTTTATACTACGTAGGTGGCAGACAAGCACCGTGGCCTATGGACGTGTGCAACACAAAGGGTATCACACACGGTACGATACGGTAAAGTTGTAAAATTCCAGCTAGTAGAAAAATAAAAGTAGTTTTTTGATGAACTGATTTCAGTGACAAAATGAGATAATTCATCTCTTTAGTTAATCTTAGTACTTCGTACATAAAGAAAAGAACGCATGCAAAAAGTACGCATGGAAAAATGGAAAGGTACAAATGCAAGAGAGCGATGGGATAACAAGAAAGGGGGAGGGGGGGGGGGGGAGTTGTTACCTTTAGTCTTGCAGAAGGTGGAGCCGGACTTGCCGCCGCGCGCAGCCCACGGTACGCAGTGGGCCAGCGAGCGGATGAAGCCCTCCTCCACCTCGCACAGCTCCTCTGCAGGACACAGGAGCGTATACATAGGGGCTAAAATCTTGACTATGTACTCTAGATGCGCAGTAATGATATCTTAAGTGTCCTTGGCGGTGAGCGCGGGGCGCGACAATCAACCAACCAAAAAACAGCACGCTGAGTTTCTTACCGGAGTCTTCTCAGGTCTGGGCTGCTTTTCGAATCGGTGGTCCATTTGCTAAATACTATTAATTTTGACATTTTTTAAGTGCCGTCTTAATGTCTATACAGAATAAATAAGTAAGAATAATAAATAATAAATAAATAAATAAATAAAAATAAATGATTTTTGACTTTTGACTTTTTTGACAGGCTTAAAAGACTTAAATGATTGATCAGCCATTTTATTGGTGTCATGGTGGCACCAAATATAGCTATTCGCCTAATTCGAGGTAACCCTCCACAATTCGTCACAGAAGAGTGACTAAAGCGAATAGCGAATAAAGCAAATATACACGAATAAGCCCTCCCACTTCGATTCAGCGAGCGAAGTGTGGTTCCACCATTATAGTTGATCAGTTACTTTCAGACTACTAGTCAAAGTCAAAAAGTCAAAAGTCAAAAATCATTTATTCTGTATAGACCATTTTAAGCGGAACTTACAAAACGTCAAAATCAAAGTTATTTAAAACTAAAAGCAAATGGACCACCGGTTCGAAACGCGGCCCAGACCTGAGAAGACTCCGGCAAGAAACTCAGCGGGCTGTTTTTCTTTGGACTATGCACCACAAGACATGCTAGGCTAGGGGTCACTTACTGTCGCTCTCGACGCAGGCGCACCGGGCGTCGGGCTCGGGTCGCGCGGCGGGCGGCGCGGGCAGCGGCGACAGCAGCAGGTGGCGCAGGCGCTGGAACTGCGACGCGTAGTACACGCGGCACACCAGCCCGTCCTACGCACCACGCCCATCATTATATCACTCCGGCTCGAAGGACCAACAAAGGGAGCTTTAGGGTTACACTTAGTTAAACCGGGGTGAGAGGGTAATGCTCTTTGGGCTACCTTACACCTTGGCGTCAGAAGACCCTAGACGGCGTGCGGTTTTAGTCGGTAAGAGTCCGACATAACCTGCCCCGCTGGCCGCGGGGTGGGGTATCCATGAGGATTTCCGCACGGAAAAAAAAGGGTTACACTTAGTGGGTGCACCCGGGCACCGTGGTGAGCAGCGCCTCCCACTTACTACGGTAGACGCTACTGCCTGCGGCAAATCCGGCCGAGGTGGAGGTGGCCCTCTAAAGGGCTGATCCGAACCTCTCCACGTGTCTCTCTGACTAGCATAGGGCACAGTGGGAAGCAAACTGGAGTCGAGCTGATTCTCCACGCGCCGACGGTTGGGTGAGAGGACGGCCGCCTGTGTTGTAGTAATTGGTTTCACAGCAATGCCGCTACTTACGGAGAGCTCGAGCTACACTACATATACCCAGTGCCATCTAGCGACAGCAAGTTGAACTACTTCTATACTAGTACTACGTCACTACGAAGGACGAAAGTTTGTTACCTTCAGTAAGACTTCAACGTGGTCATTACTCTTAGCCAACTTGGACTTGTCGTTGTCAATTTTCTCCTTGGCAGTCGAATTAGCTTCATTTTCTTCTTGCTCAGTTTGCGTACTGAAAAAAATATATAACAATGAGTGTGTATCCTGTGAAATATTATTGAATTTTTATACATGGTGTCCCATGACGATGCCACATTGAGGAGAAGTAGGTATCTTAAATAATGTATATAGACATTTTTTCCGAAAGAAGACTCCATTTTGATTCCAAAAACCATTTAAACAACATTCAAAATTTTTTGATAATTCTCTTTCCTAACTCGGTAATCAAACCGGCTAAAATACAAAAAATAACACCCTGTACTTTTATGGCATCAATCGATAGGGTCAATTATAAGAATTAAATCTGTCTAATAAATTATGGTACATTAAATAAAGGAAAATTAATTAATTCATTCCTTCAATCAAACATAAAAAGTCTGTGTTATTCCAGAGTATTCCAAAACCACAGAGTCTGGTTGAAATTGTATCAAATTTCAACCAGATCCGTTTTTTTTTTGGGATTGTGAATAGTTAGCATGCAATTGTGATAGATCTTGAGCAAAATAAACTAGGATTGAATATATAATGAGAGATTTAATATAAACGTAGTTACTGTTACAGACAGACATTGACAAGAGTGTGTAGAAAAAGTAAACGCAAGTATAGTGGTGCCACCTAGTGAGTATACTCATACAATAACACAGACATTAAAGACTGTTCGGTTTATACTTTTCCAACAAATTGCTTAAAATTTCATTCAAACAGATCCGTTTAGTCGTTAGATCGTGATTGAGAAACAAACATCCAATCATCTTCACATTTATAATAATACTAGCTGTTGCCCGCGGCTCCGCCCGCGTGGATGTCGAAATCCGTTTCAAAAACTATCCTATCTCTCAAGTTGGATCGAACTGCACATGGTGTGCGAATTTTATTATAATCGGTTAAGTGGTTTAGGAGTCCATTGAGGACAAACATTGTGACACGAGATTTATACATATTAAGATTAATAGGGTACCAACCTGTGTCGGTGGGCAGTCCGAGTCCGGCGGTACGTGACGGAAGCGAGTGTGGCGGCTATGACGGAGCCCACCTCGCCGGCGCGGACCACGATGGGCACCACACCACTCGATACTATCATACCACTCTAAAAAAAAAAAGTTTTAACCGACTCCAAAAAGGGGTTTTCCCTGTCCTCCGATCGGAACTCCGATTGGTAGGAAGAGCGGGAATATTTTTTCCTATATCTCCGATTTAATTCATTTACTTAATCAAAAGAACAGTCAAAGCCCATTATACATTAGATTAGATTTTTAGATTTATTTCTGAACAATTTTTACATTGTGTTGAAATGTTTAAGTGTAGACAATTATTAATTCAATTGCCATACATTCATGCTTAAATAAAATGTCATGCAAATGGTAATTCAATACAAATACAAAACAATACATAATACTCTAGTTTTGACCGATTGTCCTCGTAAAAACTTAAATAAAACTTACTTAATTCTGTAATTTTTCTAAATAATGTTCTATGGTAATTTCTGTACTTTTGTTAAGTAAACCAAATCGGAGATATGGGAAAAAATATTCTTGCTCCTCCTACCAATCGGAGTTCCGATAGGAGGACAGGGAAAAACTTCAAAAAAGGCGGAGGTCCTCAATTCGGTTGTATTTTAATAAATTACCTGGTTGGCGGGCTGGTTGTTAGACAATAGCTGCGATAATATTTGTCTTACTGTCTTCTTATCACCTTTTTCTTCGTCCTCTTCAGCACCTAAAGTTTTCATTCGTATAATATATTATAAACAAAATTAAATCTTTTTTTTGACGGTATAGTAACTTTTATTAGAAAGTTTTACCAATCCTTGACTGCTGGCAATGTGTTGGCAACACTGGTAATCACAGCATATACTACACGTGCGCTATCAGTTGAGACCTGACCGCTAGACGTCACCGGCGCGTGTTTGTACAGCGCACAAAAAAATATCGTAAAAAAGCTTCTGCCCGAGTCGTTACCTACCTGTCTACCTATTTTTTTGCGAACAGTACATCACGGGCGACTGAGGGGCAGTGCAGGAGGAAGTAGGCGGAGAGCCCAGGTCTCAACTTATAGCGCACGCGTTATACAGAGTTTTAATTACTTGTGTGTAATTACGTGAGACTTTGCGGGTATGGTGAAGAGGGATTCGACCCCGCCCACTTCTTAATTTGTCATCTACCGATTGACAGTAAAACTACTCACTTAATTCTAAATCGATATTAATACTATAGAACATTTAAAGACCGTAGAAGTAGTATTTAAGTAAAAATACAAAGAAATCGTTGTCGCCAAAAATACACTCGGACAAACTTTTATTTTATTTACTTTAAAATATAGGAAAAGTATTATTACACACCTTATTTTACTGAAATAAACTTAATTTTTGATCAGTATTAGTCTATGTATATAGTATACAAGCATACGCCCCCGGCTCCGCCCGCGCGGAGATCGGTTTTTGACTATATCTACGTGTAGTTTTTTGTTTTGTGAGTGTAACTATTTCAGACTAGATGTTAGTAAGTATCGCTGTTTAGGCAGAAATTAATGTCTATTAGTAAATTAAAAATTTAAATGATATTATATTATTTTGTTACCTGTATGTTCCTTTTCTCCTTCTTTGTTATTATCTGAGGCAAAGACGTACGTGGTGCCTAGAATATTAGTTATGGTTAACGATGTTATATTTTTAATATTAATTTTATTAACATTTTCATTTTTATGTTACCTGCACTGTCTTTGCTGCCATCATCGCCAGAGGAATCGTCCAAATCTGATTTCTCGTCCACTATAACAAAAATAAAATACATTTTTCTAACTTCGTCCTGTGTTCAAAAGAAAATGATCCTTCGTGCATCGTAATAAGGTCCATAATGGTCTGTACATTTTAACTCTAAGTATATTGCTCTTTAATGTATGGTAATGAGTTTTTTCAAATCACCTTAACTCGTCTCGTGATCAAAACAAAATGAACCTTCGTATGTCCACATAAGGTACATAATAGTCTATACATTGCAACTGTAGGTTGTCAAGCTAATTTGCTTTTTGTTGCATGGTGTTGAGAGTCTATTTTTATTTAAAGTTCGAATTTCAAACTGTAGTGGTTGGTTCGTACACTATTATGTTATGACTGAGACAAATAAATCTTTTTTTTATACCATTCAGGTGGCAGACAAGCTAGGCCTATCGACGTGTAAACACCAGGGACGTCACACTCGCGCTGCTGACCCTGAGGGGGGGGGGGGGGAGGGGTTCAGTGAGGTCATAGAAATAATGCATATACCTGTAATATCAGGTTGAGTTTTAGTCGGCTTGGCGGGTGGACTGGACCACTTGTCCTGCGCATCCCGAAGCATCTTCTCGCCGGATATTATACGATCTGACACCAGCCATAAATTACGGATCACAGCTGCAACAAATATACATACACATTTTATTTAGACAGTATAGTCGCAGTTGAAAGTGCGTTTGTAAAACGATTCTGATTATAGCGGTGATTACTTATAATTTCTCAATTGGCCCTTCGAGCCGGACCGAGTCTGTTAATTTGATATTATTAACTAAACCTCCTGACTAGCCTATTAATATAACATTGGTCCTTCGAACCTGAGCGCATCCCATAATTACATAATTGCACAAAAATAAGCCCATAATCTAACTAATCCCCAATTTTTACATTGCTCCGTCGACCCTAATCGAATTCCATAATTTCATAAGTATTCTAAAACAAATTCACTAGTTCAAAATTTTTGCAACGATCCTTCGAGCCGGATCGAATCCCATAATTTGATAAGTATTCTAAAATAAACCTACTAGCTAACTAATCCATAATTTTTATATTGGTTTTTCGAGCCAGATCAAATAAGTTTTTATAAGGATTCTAAGATAAACCTTACAGACTAATAAAAAACTTTAACTAAAACCTACTAGCTAACTAGTCCATAATTCTTATATTGGTCCTTCGAGCCGGATCGAATAACTTTTTATAAGGATTCTAAAATAAACGTTACAGACTAATATAAAACTTCAGTTGCAGAAGAGTTGGTAGGCAGTTATTAGATAGTGGCAGTCCACTACTACTTGTCTTAAAAACGCTTCAAGATAATCTCTGGTCTGACCATCAAAGTCAAAGTCAAAGTCAAAAATCATTTATTCTGTATAGACCATTTTAAGCGGCACTTACAAAACGTCAAATTATAAATATTTAAAACTAGAAGTAAATGGACCACCGGTTCGAAACGCGGCCCAGACCTGAGAAGACTCCGGCAAGAAACTCAGCGGGCTGTTTTTTTTTTTTTGGTCTATTTACAACAATTGCCTTAGTCTAGATACAATGTTATTTCGAGTAACATAGTTGAGTGAACAGTTCATTTCCAAGCTTCTTTATCATCTAAATAATCTTGAATTTTATAATAAGCTTTTTGGGAGAGTTTTCTTTTAACAACATTTTTAAATTTACTTACATGTAAATCTCTAATTTCGCTTGGGAGTTTGTTGAAAAAGCGTATACAGTTACCCCGAAAAGAATTACTGATTTTTTGGAGCCTACTATCACAGGCTACAAGATTGTTTTTGTGCCTGGTATTTATATTGTGCCTATCACAAAGTCTTGGAAATTGTGAAATATTTTTCCGCACATACATGAGATTTTCAAATACATATTGTGAGACTACAGTAAGAATGTCTATTTCTTTGAATTTTTCTCGGAGGGAGACTCTTGGGCCCAAGTTATAAATAGCACGCACAGCCCGCTTTTGCAAAACAAAGATCGTGTTTAAGTCTGCGGAATTACCCCAAAGGAGAATTCCGTAGCTCATGATGCTATGGAAATAGCTGAAATAGACGGTTCTTGCCGTGTCCACGTCTGTTAAAGTCCTAATCTTTTTTACGGCGAAGGAAGCCGAACTTAGCCTACTGGCTATTTTTTCTATGTGTGAACCCCACTGTAGCTTCCTATCAATGCTTAGACCTAAGAACACTGTCGATTCCACAAGGTTTAACACCTGTCCATTGAGTTGTACATTGGTTTCCACCTGTGCCACATTAGGCAGAGTAAATTTTATGCATTTCGTTTTGTCTCCATTGAGACAAAGATTATTTATACTGAACCAATGAACCACCCTTGCGATTGCACCATTCACTTCGTCGTAATTATTTAATTGTCTTTTAATTTTAAATATTAACGAAGTATCGTCAGCAAACAAAACAATACTATTTTTATCTTTTATATAGTACGGCAGATCATTTATATAAATTAAAAATAAAAATGGTCCGAGTATCGAACCCTGTGGAACGCCCATTGAGACCACAGATCCTACTGATCGTGTACAATTAACATCGACCCTCTGAATTCTATTATTCAAATATGAAGTCAGAAGCTCGAGTGCTTTTTTCCTTATTCCGTAGTGTTCCAATTTCCTGACTAATGTGTCATGGTGAACGCAATCGAATGCCTTGGACAGATCGCAAAAGACACCTAATGCATCATGCTTATCTTCCCAGGCCTCGTAACATCCCGGTCGCAACCAAGTCTTTCACTTCAAGATCCGGGGTTCACTTACCGGATTTTACTCCTCCACTCCGATCTCCAGCAACCCTGGCAATGAGACCACTGAGACTAGACGTTAAATGGTCGATAACCATTTAAGTGACCAATAAGGAGTATTTACCAGCAAGTGTATTGTTCTCCTGCAAGCTGGCGGATGTCAGCGCCAGGTGTATCTGTTCCATGTGTTGTTTGAACGTCTGGTAGTCTTTGTCAGCATCTCCATCGGATAAGCCGCTGAAAATCTCGTGACCTGTGGAGTAACAGACAATGCTGCTAATTCCGTTGTTACATCTCTAAACTTTAAATTCTCTAAAATTTTCTAATTGCAACTGTTTCTTTTATTATCAGATAAAAAAGGACAGATGATTTTATACAAGTTAAGACCGCACCTTGTTGGTGCGTAGTAAGTTAAGTCGCATGTTCGTAGATGTCGACTAAAATTGAAGGGTACCGTCAAGGCGCCGACATAATTTGACAGGTGTTCACTAAAATAAATCATCTGTCCTTTTCTATCTGATAATGAAAGAAACAGATTCAATTGCCGTGCCGGTGGCGGTGGAGACTTTGGGGAGCTGGGGCAAAGAGGCCAAAAGCCTTATAAGGGCGATTGGGCAAAGGCTCATAGAGGCCACGGGTGACTCTCGCTCCGGGTCGTTCCTGGTGCAGAGGATGGCCGTCGCAATCCAACGTGGAAATGCGGCGAGTGTGATGGGCACCTTTGCACCGGGCGCGATCAGGGGCGGGTTATTTGATTGACATATAACATTTTGTTTATTATTCAGGTGACATATTTATTATATAATTTTTGTGATTAATTTGATTGTATGAAAATAAATGAATTGTTATTAGAAAATTTTAGAGAATTTTAAGTTTAGAGATGTAACAACAGAATTAGCAGCATTGTCATTCTACTTTTCCTCCGAAAGATGTCCTAAAAGATTATTGCTGGAATATCTGACACATCGTCAAAGTGGAATCAATTTTAAAAAATCTAGCTCATTATGTCCCACTTAAAGGAATGGAAAAATGAGTGTGGGGCAGTGGTCCAACTGCTCTGTACAGCTAGTTGGACCATGGGTCTTTACTAGGGGAATGGAAGTAGGACACGGAGACGGCTGCGTCCTGCGTTTTCAGTTCAGTAACTCTCTCAACCCCTCACCCCCTCCCCTCCCCCCTTCCCGCCAGAGTCGGCAGCGCGAGTTTAATGCCCTAAGTGTTGGACACGTCCCATCAGGCTTCCCATCAGGTGGGCTGTGTGATTGTCTACCACTTAAGTTGTATAAAAAAATTTGGTTGGCCTAGCATTAGGACAAAGTAGGCTAGATAAAGGATACTATTGCAGCTCCTTAGAATTCCACGACCCGGATTCATTGCTCTCGAGTGTATTATATACGTGTAGTGGTTATCAAAAATTATACCTTATTATTTTAAATCGGTAAAAGCGAACATCCAGGACGGGACTTGAACCCGCCACCAGTCCCTTATAGGCAGAATACTCTGACCAACTGAGTTATCTGGACAAGTCCTAGATATTCGAAATTCTCAAATACATTTTACGACATAGGGTGCCAGTGGAGCCATAAAAAATATATATAGACCAAAACAACAGCCCGCTGAGTTTCTTGCCGGAATTTCTCAAGTCTGGGCTCAAACCGGTGGTCCATTTGCTTGTCTAATTTTGAATATTTTTAATTTTGACGTTTTGTAAGTTCCGTCTTGACCGTCTTACCTTTCTGTACAAGCTCGTTGAGTTGTGTAATTAGGGTGTCCCTCATTTGTTTGGTATCGTAGTTGATCGATATCATGTCTGGAGGTAGTTGGATTTCATAAGGTGTGATTTTGCTGTACCTGTAAAAAGAGTGCTTGTTTATAGAGTTGAGGGAGTTACGGTAGCAATAATTTCGATGCTCTAGAAGACAAATGTATTTATTGCAAAATTCTGTACTTAGCAATATTCAACTTTAGACTATCGGTATAAGGTTCATATTTAAAAAAATTGAGTTTCATTTGTGGCGATACATATATATTTACTTAGTGCCATCTAGCGAAATGAGGTTGAACTATTACAAAAGTACTGATCCTGCATCGCGCAAATGAAGTTCACGCACTGGGTAGTGTAATATAACGTGCAAATACCAACCGGTATTATTTTGCTCGGTTGGAAGATCTTTCTATAGCGTTGGGGGAAAATCATACCCCGTTATTCCACAGAGTAATCCTACCTTATCCTACTAATATTATAAACGAAAAAGTTTGCAAGAATGTATTTCTGGATGTATGTTTGTTACTCTTACACGCAAAAACGGGTGAATGGATCTGGCTGAAATTTGGTACAGAGATAGATTATAGTCTGGAATAACATATAGGCCACTTTTTATCCCGGGAACCGGTTCCCGAGGGTCACGGTAGCGGGAACAGAATTTCAGCTAGTAATATTAAACCGGGAACGTTAAGATGATGACAACTGACCGGAAGCAGGCGGTGGTGAGGTCTCGCACGAAGGCGTGCGCGTGCGCGTGCAGCGGGTGTCGGCAGGTGCGCGCGCGCACGTAGCGCGTGGCGTGCGCGCGCCAGCGCACGTACGTGCCCAGCGACACGCCCAGCGCGCCGCACGACACCGGCCGCGCGCCGCCCGCCGCGCCGCACAGCTCGCAGCGCGACCAGAACATCACCTGCGCGCACACACACACACCATATACACTACGTCACGCACACAAACGTAACGTGCACATCGCATACCACTACAGAAGACCGAGGCCATAATAACGACTAACTCACGTCCCCCGCCTCCCCTCATCTCCCAATCCCCTCTAACCACCATCCACCCCAACCTCCCAAGCGCCTCTAATATTACACACGTATACAGGGTGTATTTTTGAAACGGGGCAGTAAGGGCAAGTACCTTAACCGTTGCAGTTACAGCAGAACGTTCATAGAAGACCTTCCCTAACTTTTTGACATATTTTGAACTGCATTCACAGATTTTGTAAAAAACTTACAGTTGGCAAAAAAAATGCAAAAAGTCCAAAAAAATTTTTTTTATGCCAATCGATTCTATTTCATGTGGGGATCAAAAAACTCTATGAGACCATTTTAGCTTTCAGTACTAGGAAAGACAGAAATCGCCAAAAACGTTTCCCATACATTTCGGCAACAGAAACAAATTTCTACGATGGTCTAACTTTTTGTTATGGCCAGGAAGTGGGTAGAATTGACTGTAAAGTAAATAAAAAGAATGTTTACCCTCAAAAAAACGAGATGGACGAATGGCCCCTGTCGGAATTGCGAAAAGTTCATTTTCAACAAGATGGTGCTCCGCCACATAACAGTCACCTTTCACGTTCCAATTTGAGCCGCCTATTCGGTACACAGTGGATAGGTACACATGGTCCAACACAGTGGCCACCTCGTAGCCCCGATCTAACACCACTTTATTTTTTTTTATGGGGCTTCGTGAAAAACGAGGTGTATAAGACGACGTACGCCAGTGTTCAAGAGCTCAAGGATGCATTAATGACCATTTTACGTAATATTCATCCCAGAACATTATTAGCCGCCATTCGTTCAGTGCAAAAAAGGATAGACTTATGTATTCGTGAAAATGGCAATCATTTTGAGCAATTTATTTCATAAACCAATTTCTTAAATGTTTAAATGATTTTTTTTATTTAAAAAAGTTCAAAATTTTACCTGACCTATGAGTTTCGAGTTGATTTATCATATTTCCGTACGAAATGTATGGGAAACGTTTTTGGCGATTTCTGTCTTTTCTAGTACCTACTGAAAGCTAAAATGGTCCCATAGAGTTTTTTGATCCCCACATGAAATAGAATCGATTGGCATAAAAAAAAATTTTTGAACTTTTTGCATTTTTTTTGCCAACTGTAAGTTTTTTACAAAATCTGTGAATGCAGTTCAAAATGTACCAAAAAGTTAGGGAAGGTCTTTTAAGAACGTTTTGCAACTACAACGGTTAAGGTACTTGCCCTTACTGCCCCGTTTCAAAAATACACCCTGTATAGACCACGATGACCGCTTCCCATCGGATAGTCGATCGAAGTAGTATAAAAAAAAACAATCTAACCTGTTTACTTCGTTCTTCTTTGAGTTTATCAACGTTACTGTGTCCGATAGTGTTGCACGTTATGGTGATACACACGTCGCCGTGGACAAATCTGTTGACAATACACTTATGTTACAAGCCGCGTTTCATGGTTGCAACAATTAATGATAATATTAGGGCCGCCTCTCAGCACGTAAGCTGAGAGGTGGCCATTATTCTGTATGCATGTGTACGAAACCATGTACCAACTCGTATTTCAGTATTTTTGTACAGAATAAAAAACTTTTTCTTTGTTTCTTTCTAGGGTGATGTAACTACCGCCTAAAAGCTAGAGACGCAGTGTGTGGAGCCCTACCTACAAATACATTTATTTAGACACCGGCTCGAAGGACCATAATGATCACTAGATTTCTGAGCACCACCGAACGAAAGGCAAACAGTTTTCATCACATGTTATTGCATAAAGCATGGAAAATAAATTTTATGAAAAGTGTTTTTTTTTTTTACATATTATCTGGCTCGAAGGACCAATATGATGTCTACCATTCTGAAAACTATTCTTGCTAGGATCTAAAGTAAAATATTTTTTTTTTATAAAATAGCATAGAAATTAGAATAAAATTGTTATTGAATAAATAGCGCGAATACATACCTTCGTACATGTTGATTCATGGGTACGGAACAATTGTGTGACGTACATTTATAATCACTATTGAAGCAGTACTTATCTAGAAACGCCCCCAGCGATATATCATGGCGACCATACATCTCCATTGTCACTATCCTATAAAACACAAAAAAACTTTTGCCAAAAATGGATCTTGTTGGTTTATGAAACTACTGACGTTATTGGGATTGAGGGGGATGTGGGGGGGTTTGGAGAGGGCTGGAGGTGGGATTGGAGAGATAAGCGGTTTGAGGGCGGGTTGAGCTACCCTACTTATCGGCGGAAACACAACACGATGGTTATTATAGCCGCGGTCTTCTGTAGGGCGGAGGTACTACCCCAGTCAGACTCAATACGGACGGGAGATAGCGTCGTGTCCTATCTCCGTCACGTATCACTAGCTTTATTTCAACACCGGCTCGAAGGACCACAATGGTGGCTCGAAGGACACATATCTCGATTTTGGTAGGTAAGTAAGCTAATTTAATTATTAAATCTCACCATGGGTTAACGCAGAAGTCGGGCACATTAGCCGATTTATTGCTATAGCTATATAACAATAGGCTCAGTTGCTGATGGTTCTCCGGAGCGAGGGGATCCCTGGGTTCGTTGTCTGCCTGCTTCTCATTCGGTTCTAAATGTTCAGGCTCTTTAGCTTTCTTCACCACGGACGGTTTGTACATAGGACATTCGGCTGAAATTTGTATAAATTTCGAGGAATTTTAAGACAAGGAGGCAAGTTAAGGCCTATGCCACACTTGACAGAAATGCCATCGCAGATGATGGCAGAAGCGCGATAGAGCGACCGATCATTTGCGCAGTGAGCCCGTTATTTGTATACATATATTATTATTTTCTTACTAGAACATAAATATCTGTGCACTTAGGAAAATTAACCTATTTAGTTAAATCAACACTTTATGAATCATATTTTCCGAATGTGGGTAGTTAAAAAAACTTAACATAGATTGGCGGATAAATTTTCGTCAAGTGTAGCATAGGCCTAAGATTGGATAATTAAGGATAATATTTGCAAAGCAGTAAATTTCACACATCGAGATCTTTGGGTCCCCGAGAAATTTACGGACGAGGCTCATGCGCATGCTTTCATCTCTAATCCCACGGTTTGCACAATTAAAAAAGTAAAGATTACAAAATTGAGAGCAGTCATGGTCGCGTTATAGGTTACGATAACGATAAACCGTTTTTTTAAATTCGGTATTGTGATGAAAAGTACATGGTCCTTCGAGCCGGAGTCCAAATAAGGCAGATGTGCCGCGTTTATATCCACGCCGGCTCGAAGTTCCAACCTGATAACCGAATGAAGGCTAAATACTCACGTTTATGTTTATCATTGACAAGACGACAGCCGGTAGCCCTGTAGTGTGCCAGCGCTGCCTTCACAGCGGGGTCATCCGCTGATGAGGATATAGCCATGTTGACAAATGGGTGCACTTCCTGACACAGAGCGTCAATACTTAGATTAGTGATCGTTGGAACTGGGACCGTGGACCAGTTACCACTATTGAAAACTGTAAACTGGGCCCACATTTATCCTAACTTCTTTCTAATATTATAAATGTGAAAATTTGTGAAGGTGTTTGGATATTTTTTACTCAATCGAGCTCTAACAGCTGAACAGATCTGGGTGAAATTTGGTACAAGGATAGATTATAGTCCGAAATAAAAAATGCTACTTTTTGCCTCTTAAATAGGTTTCCATGGGAAGCGAAAACGGGTTAAAAATTCTACGTGGGTGGAGCCGCAGGCGACACTTAGTATTATATTATTTTCTTAATATAACATAAATATCAGTGCACTTTGGAAAATAAGCCTATTTAATTAAATCAACTCTTTATAGATCATATTTTTCGAATGTGGGTAGTTACAAAAACTTACTTTGATCAAAGTCTGGCAACTCCTCTGTCGCGAAGGCAGTTTGTGGTGAGCTCGCGGCGTATGCGGCGCGGGCGCAGGTGTCAGCGGACAGGGGAAGTGGACACGTAACGCACACCGACGACCTGCTTCCGTTTCTAGATACGGCGCTGGGATTGTGATGTTAGGGGACATTGAAAGGACGGCATCGTCGGTTGACCACCTGAATGAAGCACAAATTGTTATATTGAGAACGTTGAGCCATAATACAAGTTTATTCTTAGGTTAGATGGCAGATACCTATACAACCTACTAGCTAATGCACGCGACTCTACTCCCGCGAAGGTTTTTTGGTCATATCTCCGGTTCTACTTAACAAATTGCAATCAAAAGTACGGCAGATTTTAAATCTGACAACACCAAGATCCATTCAGAAGTTTTTACGACTATCGCGAACAAACAAGAATTTAAAAAAATAATTGTGTTTAGAATCGTTCATATAACATAACCCAAGTTTTTTTTTAATATCTCAAATGTATAGACACAGCTAATTTTCAATTTTATAGTATAGAATAGACGTATATATTTTCGCTGCAATTTATACTGCATATAATTTATATTCATATGCATGCGTACTGTTAACAAAAAAATGTGAATATAATTAATTTTAAAAAATGTGGACTCTTGGCAACTTCACACTTAAATCAGCCTAAAATACTACCAAAAATCACTTACCTATCACTGTGTGAGTCAGCCTTTAATATGGCCTCTTCCTTAGGTAAAAACACGTCATCGTCAACCGAAATAGTAGCACGCAATGGATCGCTAAAATCCCTGATAGGTACACCACAACTCAAAAGTTTATCACTGTCCGTCTTGCGAACGAAAGACTTTGATATCTGCAGTGGATCTTCTACGGCGTCCTCTTTCTTACTGAGTTCATTGTTTGATTCAACTATTGTATTAATGGGATCGTTAGTGGTTGAATCTTTAGTTTCATCACTTTTTGGGTCTTTTGTTTCATCACTTTTTAGGTCTTTTGTTTCATTTCTTTTTAGGTCTTTTGTTTCATCACTTTTTAGGTCTTTTGTTTCACCACTTTTTTGGCCTATACTTTCATCACTTTTGTGGTCCTTCGTTTCATTACCTTTTGGGTCTTTTGTATTTGAATTAGTAAATATATTATCAGATCTTGACGATTCATTGCTATCAGTCTCGTTACTTTTTCTCGTATCTTCATTGAATGAATCGTTACGCGTCATATTAGCGATACTTTGAGTTTCATGATTGCTAATTAATTCGAGGTTATTTTTATTAGTAAAATCATTATCATTATTAATATCATCGTCGAACGTCATACCCGGTTCAGGTAGAATCGCTTCTATATCTCCTAAGAATGCTTTTTCTAGTTTCCAGTTGTAGCAGGCTAGTAACATGAATTTAACTACTTTTTTTACTCTAACTAGTTCTTGTAGAGGTGCCCCTCGCAGTAATATACAGCATCCGAGATTTGGTTCTGCACATCCTTCTAATACCATTAGCGTTTTACTGGAATCTGTGTGACAAAAATGTTGTATTATATATTACATTAGTTAATCAATTTAACAGTAATTGATAGCGTTTGAATTCATGGGGTTTATAAATTACAAAGGACACTTGGTACTATGGCGTGAAAATAATTCCAGATGTTAGGGCAATGCTCGCAAAAATAAAGACAGACGAATAATATAGAAGGTTAAAAAATTTCCCATTTTTTAATTGTTTTTTTTTTTTAATTTTTATGAAGATGTTTTAATTTTTTTACTTTATTTTGGGGAGCTTTTCCCCAACACCCGGTATAAATATGTTGTGAGTTTCCTACTCATATAAAAAATCGACGATAGACTTACACGTGTGTACATAGAAGTTCTCGCAGGTACCAAGGCGGGGGGTACCAACTCTCGCATCGATGGACGTGACGACGTCAGCTTGCGTGGCGCGCGCGGCTCGGCGGAGCGCCCGGGGCCGCACGTGCGCCGCAAGTGCCACGCCGCCGCGCCGCAGCTCATCCTGTACTGCACGAGCTGCTCCACCGCGCACTAACACTACGGACGGCCGGAGGGCCAAGATACGTGCCGCGCAACGTACTAAGTACTCTTGTTCCTGCCAAATGGGTAAAACCAGTTGGCATCAATGTGGGGAGGGAGGGGTGGAAGGCGTGAGTGCAAGAACCGTCTAACATTTTATTATCAGTGAGCTGGATGGTCTATAGCAGAGACTAAATACAGAGAGGAGGCGACTGACGCAACTGTAAGGCCTAGCCTAACTTCATCGCAGCAGGGTGTCCTATCAGTCCTATCAGTGTATTATCAGAGTTCATCCTGTTGTAGACAATTTTCTTAGCGTCTCCAAATATGATGATCTTAGATGGCGACGGTGCAAATATTGAATGAAACCGGTAGTAACGCTGTAATTATAAAGTTAGTTAGGATGTTCTTGCACTTGCGGGCTCCTATAAAAGACAAAAACGCTCAAGCAGTACGAATAATCATAGATAGATAGAATATACCTGCATCAATACTGGTTCCAATGAAGTCAATTTTCCTTCCACTCTTTGATATGCAATAGAACAATCTAAAAGTAATACTGTGGGGTTTGTTATCTGCTGCGGCATTCCCCTAAAAACATAATATAAGAATTTTAATCTTACTCTTCAAATACTTTAATATTGGCTCGCGAAAAGCTTATTTTTAATCAATCTATGAAAATTGCTATGGGCCAAGAGTAGTGCCTTGTGGCATACCTGTACAAAATGTAAGTGTTCCACCATATTTTAGTGGATTTCCTTTCTTATTATTACAATAATGAAATGCAAACACGATACGATCAGTTATTTTTGACGTCATATCAAGTTTCATAAATCAAATTTTGAAAACGAAGTTCAGATTATAATGATAGACAGTATCAAATGCTTAACATGAGTTCTTTAAAATCATTATTAATATTTAGTACGATATAGATAGATAACTATTCATTGCACACCAAAACCAAAAGTTTACAGGGAAAAGACTACCTATTTTTCTATAACATAACATAAACTCACGCACGCCTATATCCCCGAAGGGGTAGGCAGAGGTGCTAGCACCCACATTTCGCCAGTTTATGTTTAGGTCCCAATTTAATAGGTGGGGAGCCTATTGCCATTAACCGGGCACTTATAAACCTGCGATAAATACACACATAACCAAAAGTCATTTGTGTGTGCCATGGTGAACCTGGGATCGAACCCGAGACCTCGTCTCAGCAGTCCATTACCCAGACCATTAGGCTACCGCGGTCTTTTCTATATAACAGTAGAATGTACAATGGATAGACATACCTATGAGCAACATTCTTCGTAAGTACGACACCTTGCACGACACAACTGTCGCGCATATTACCTCCAGGTAGTTTCTTCACTTGCACATAATTCCGCACATCTATGTCGTTAGTATTTACATCTGTACCAAATATAATTTTACTAATGAGAATTATGTCATTACTATTTAACTTTTAATAAATCTATTTATTTATTTTATCCACACCTCCATTTGCCTCATTTAAGTTCAATTTCATGGTTAAATAAGGTGATTTATCAAAGGCCTTTGATGCAAAATCATATGTAGTCGTAATAGCATAAAGTATTTCCATTATTAACGCTTAGGTTAAATGTAAAGATGCTGGTGTCAAAATTTGCTTCTAGGCAAGCATGCTTCATCATCGATAGTGGTCAAATTTAGCGTTGGTAGCGTAGTGGCTAAGGAGTTAGCCCTACGACTGTGAGAATCCGAGTTTAACCTTAGCCTTAACTTAGTGGGTTCACCGCCGACGTGCACCCACTCTTAAAACAAGCAATTTGACTTAGCCGGGGCAGAAGGGGGGCTATCGGGTATACTAGACATTCCGGGAACTGATATAATTTAAAGAAATCACATACCCAGTACGATGGTGTCGGCGGCGCGCTGACACAGAGGGTAGAGGACGTCGAGCCAGGCGGCGGGCAGGCCATGTCTTGCCAGGCACTGCCGCGTCAGCAGCCGCAAGTGTTCCTCGCCCGACACCACGATAGCCTTGCAGATGTTGCGAGATTCGGTATACGCTGGTACAACAATAAAAGCTGTTAGACATTATTTATAGACCTACTAAGAAATCTATGTTGAAACCACATTATACTCAGCGCCATCTAGCGACAGCAAGCTGAACTACTTCAATACTACTATGAATCTGGCATCTGATAAGGCCATTTTCATAGTTGAGCGCTACCATGGTAAAAATTAGATCTTGCCTTAAGTTTGCCGTATGTGACTGCTGCCCAGATTTTGTTCCTTATTAGCGGCACTATCGAATCAAGTAATTATACAGGATGTTTTTTTTCAAAATCTTTCTGTTTCATTCAGGATTTAGCCATGGCCAAATTCACTTCAAATTTCTTCTGGTAGAGTTTTAGACCGAAAGAAATGTCAAGTAGCAGTCTTCGGGCCTTCGGCATGTGTTCTATGGAACTAATTGCCGAAACTTTAGCCTGCGATTTCAGATGTTTTATGGCAACACAGGCGACAGTTGCCAGTAATAAAATTATAAATTATAAGTACTGTTTAAGATTAATAGTTTTACCTTCGGTTTGTTCCATCACCGGTGTCACCTCTTCACTGGAGGAAGACTTTTTTTCTACAAAAATACAGCACATTATTAAAACAGAAGTAGTATGTACCAGCTGTTGCTCGTCTCCTGGATCAGCTAAAAAACTATCTCACCCCACAACCACCCCCAATTCTCCCTACCTCCCCCACTTTCAGGGTCCGCAACGCGAGTATGGCATTCCAGGTGTTGCACTCGTTCATAGGCCACGGTGGTCGCTTCCCATCAGGTGGGCCGTGTGCTTGTCTGCCTAAGTGATATAATATTTTTTTAAATTACCTGGTTTAGGAGTTTTAATGAGCCGTGCCGACTTGTTACCGAGGTTCAGATCTAGACAGTACGAAGACACACTTTCCACAAGCCTGTTGCATTCTTCCGCTGTGAAAAAAATAAAGGTAATTATAAACATTTTATCACAACATTATAACAGAATAATAATTAAAATTGAAAACAGAAATAATAATTAATTTATTCCCTGTGGTACAACCACTCATAAAACTGGTTGTACCACTGGGAATTTTTATATTCAGGGATACTAGGTACATAGTGCTATCTAGAGCGTCTCAGACCCAGTCGTGGCAGCATGTAATATCTTCCATACTTTTCTGTTAGATGGCGTTTTACGTCAATAACATAAAAATATTTGCAATGAGCGAGAATCAATGCCAAAATAATAACTATTTTCAAGTGATACAAATACAATTTTTATTCCAAATTTGAGCAGAAATGACGCTGATTGCTAATGCATCGAGCACACGGAGGCGCGGGCAGGTCCGGTCAATTTCACCGCGAACGATGCGCAATAGGAATCCTATAATACCAACGCACACGAAGGGCAGAAAGGGCACTGGCGGCGCTTTGTTTTCGCGGTGAGGGCAGTCGCGGGCATCGATGGGCAGACGCGGTCAAAAAGACCTGCCCGCCCCGCCGTCTGCTTAACGCTTAAATGTGACTAAAATTTCTACCTGAAGTCCCCATCAACTCACGTGATTCCTCCTCTTCAATGGCCCTGGGAGGCAATACAATAGGTTTGTACAGCGCATAGTCCGCAAAGTTGGGTAGTTCGGTCATGCAGTCCATGTAGCCAGCGCTCACGAGGTTCTGGCACACCATCATAGCTTGCACTCTGGGAACAGACCAGTTCGCATTATAAGGCAGGTATTCTAAAACTGGGTGCGGGTTGGAACCACCCTGCAAAGATCCACCCCTCTTTCTGGGGGTTGAGGGACCATCTCAAAACCGTAGATGGCCCGGATTCAAATGGGGTGCGAGGGATATGCCTATTGGGTAACCCGACACCCTGGTAATTGAGACCCGAGACGACGGACGGTTTTAGTCGGTTTCCGTGGGTACATAGTTGCTAAATAAATTACATGAACTCTCTGACCAATTGGGAAATAATTTTATAGGTAAAATAAATTGCTTGTTAAATAAAGACTAGTAAAAAAACAAGCTGCTGCTTAAATAAAACCTTTTTAAAAACAAGCTTTTATTATTTACAATATTGCATTGTAATGGGCTTACAATTACATTAAGTAAGTCGAATTTCAGCTCAATCGGATAGCCAGAAGTGGTCGAAAAATGGCTTACAAGATTTGATTACAGACAACGGGACAAGTGACACTAAATAACAGCTTGTAATGTAATGAGCTTCACCCACTGTGCAGGGATACATACCTAGTTTTGTTATTGGTGTTGTCCATAACCCACTGCAGTATGTCACAACCTCGCCAAACACCGTTGTACCTCACCAGACGGTACCTAAAAAAATATTTAATGTAACACAACCATACATTGAAAAATTCAATTTTTTATAGCGTCACCAAATTAACTATTTGGACCCGATTTGGATAGTTCATGGACCCATAATAGGTCTCAACGGCTCATCCTAGAATTTTTTTCAATTTAAATACAACATAATAATTCATGTATTTCAACTACTCCATATTTTGATTTTAAAACCAGAATGTCACAACCGAGACCACATCTTTAAAATAGTTTTTTCAAATAAACAAAGCTAGTAAATCGCTAACTCTGATTATTATAAACATGGGGTTGGAATGAGAATTAACCCCACTAGCCCCAGTTGCGGGTTTGCATGATTAACTGGGGCTAGCGGGGTCCCGGTGAGTGAGGTTTGCGGGGCTAGTTGAGCGGGGTTTGCGGGGCTAGTTGAGCGGGGTTAGCGGGGCTAGTGGCGAATTGAATTTTGAAATTATAAATTGCAGTGACCTGTGATGTTGTGTAGGCAGGGTGAAGCTGAGCTGTCGGAACGCGTCATGCAGGACCTCCTTCTGCGAGACTCGCGGCTCACACCGCTCCTCCTGCTCTCGCGCGAACATGAAGTTTTCCCGCAGCTTGTTGGGAGTTGGAGACGATTTATTGTCTGGGAACTTCACCTGATGGCAATAGTTTCTTATTAATTTCTTGTAAAACAATACATTCGGTTTTTCGACTTATTGCAGTAGGTTTTCTAAAATCTCCAAACAGCCTTTTTTTATCGTGCGGAAATCCCCATGGATACCACCCCCGTCGGCCATCGGGGGTGGTTATGTCGGGATCAACCCGACTAAAACCGCACGCCGTCTTGGGTCTTAATTACTGGGGTGTAAGGTTACCCTATAGGCATATCCCTCACACCCCAGCTGACCTCGGGCCATCTACGGTTTTAAGATGGCCCCAACCATCGGCGCGTGGACAATCAGCTCGCCCCGTCACTATGCCCTCTGCTAGCCAGAGGGACACGTGGAGAGCCTCGGAGCAGGTTAGGCTTATTACTGTCAAATAGCCTATTTTTCAAGAATTTTTTTATATCATTATTTAGGTGGCAGACAAACCACCTGATGGGAAGCAGAGCTCTATATTTACTGATATTGACAAATATGACTGTTATAGACCTACATCCTACATACCTGTAGATTCTCTTGCAGTGTCCTCAAATCAGGTGGTATTTCACCAGTCATATCATTCTCTTTTAAGTAACTGAGTACGACATTGCAGCAATAGTTGCATACCCGCAATCCATCGGCACAACCAAATATGTGACCTGAAGATAAAAATTAATTCGAATAATTTTAAAAAAAGCGAGGCTAATTTAGACCACAGTACACTACACTACACTAGGTACTCTCATCAACTGTGACTCAACCAGCTTATTTGTGCTAGGTCAAGTTCAATTAAAAAAGACAATTGTCTGAATTAGGGAAGCAAGCGTTATGGGACTCATGTTATATAAAATCAACAGGGAGTGCCTTTATACCTCATTAGTATTGTAACAAGTGTCGCCAAATTCACACTAAGACCAATCACCTCATACAAAACTGTGACATTTTCAACGGAAAATAAGCCTAATAATAAATCTTGGTTAGTAGCTTTGCAAATTGTATTCAACTTTTTCACAGTACTATATACCACACAAATAATTTAATTGTTTGAAAGCGAAATGGTCACATCCTAAATGACATTATAAACACTTTACTGAAAAGTGAGCTTTGTGTCATCTGTTATTGCCCCTTACACCCTTAAGCCTTTCAACCGTTGATATGGTTCTTTTGTTATTTTAATTCATGGCATAAAACCCTGCATCGAAAAGTTAATAAATCAAATTGTGATAAGGCATAGGCTTATAGTTCTCGGTTCACTTGGAGTAGGCTAACCTGGGACTCTTTGACTGCAGCAGCGGGAACAAAATATCTGCCCGCACACGCGACAGTGGTGACGGCGTCGCAACGTGCTGAAGCGTGTTGCACATTCATAGCACTCCCGTGATATGTCATCGGGCATCCAGTAACGTGCTAATTCAGTATCTGCATATCTAGTGCCACTCTAGAATCAAAATGGTTATTCGCATTTTTAACGTACTTAAAAATTTTGTAACAATTAAAACTTGCCTGCTGAAGTGCAACACATATCTCTATTTTATACTGCTACCGTTGTTTTGCAATCCTTAGGGTTTTTAATTTAATAGTCAAAGATATTACAATGCTGATTTAAAATTTTTACGATTTCTTTATATCCAGGGATACTCGGACACTAGAGGATCAAACCATATCATTCTTCTGAATCTATTCAGCCATTCAATAGTTACAAGGGAACAATTCCTCATAATATACCTCTGAGCGACAATGATTTTTTTTAAAATAATCAATATTTCGCTCAATCAATAATATTTACTTAATTTTTTGGCAGCAATACAATGAAATCTAATTAGGAAACTGAAATCTAGTTCGACTTGATCTGGTGAAATCTGGTTCATAATACAATAGTTTCCTAAAATACCTACTCAATGAGAAGTAAAAAACACTTGTAACAAAATAAAATGTGCATTTAGTACCGAGTATGTGAAAAGGTTTCTTGACAGATCACAAATGATCTTTACTGTTTCTGCACTTACTCCAGTTCCCAAAGCAATGAGGCTGCTAATTCTCCTCAAAACATTAGGTAAACTCCTTCCTTCTAACTCTACGGCATATGAAGCTGTTTCAGTCATCCCTTCGTCGTACTCTTGCTTCTCATTGTCAGTTTGGGGGGTGTCTGTGCTATTGTTCGCTTTGTTTTGCATATTATCAGTAGTCTCACTTGATGAAAAAATCGGAAACTTCCATAATTTAGTGAAGAAAGTCGACACCCCGCTTTGAGTAGTCTCAGGTTCGAAACGAGGGAACTCTGTGATCTGAGAGGTATCATATTTATCCATAATCAAGTGTTTACCAATATATTTTTTTGAATAAACATTGAAAATTAGAAACTATTTACTAATTTTATCAGTCAAGTAAAAATCAGCTGTCGCGGTTGCGTCGCCAGTCGACGCGTCAAAGTCAACGTCAAATGCAGTCAAATGCGTCAAATAGTGCAGTGACTTGCCACTTGCAGTGCAGACAGCCTACAGACCGGTGCAGTGCAGCACCTGTAGGGGTTGTAGGGCCTGGGCCAGCCTGTAGGCGCTACAGCCGCTGCCGCTACACAGCCGAAGACTGACAAGACAAATTATACGACTACGATTACTACGAACGATCAGTGAGTGGCTGATAGAATTTATGCTGGTATTTTCCAAGATAAATGCCGGACTCAAGGATCTGTATTCGTGGCTGTTGAATGAATAATTTAAAAAACATGACAAATGACAATGACAATTGAAATTGACGTTTTGCTTCCAAATAAATTTTACTTCGTCAAAGTCAAATTCGTGCGACCGAATATTGGATCATTGATAACCAATTTCAGCATATTAATTTAAATCATGGGAGAAGTATCGCTTGAAACAGTAGCATATGCCAAGATTATCTTACACGCAGCTAAGTATCCTCACTGTGCGGTAAATGGGGTGCTTCTTGCTGATGCCACGAAGATTAGAGATGGTTCCAAAAATCAAGACTTGGATATCGTAGACAGTATACCGCTGTTTCACCACAGCCATTACTTATCGCCGATGGCTGAAATTGCACTGACTCAGGTAATTTTTAGTGGCATATTGAATAATACGTTGATTATGTTCTAAAAACAGCGGTTTTTCAGTCGTAGTATTTGGATTCTAGTTGAAGTATTCCTCTGAAATGTTTTATAAACATAACCCTACAAAGGCTCAATTCTAGTTAATTCTTTTATCAGTTTATTAAGTTTTTCTTTTTATTACCTACTAATTACAGATTGAAACAGTGGCACAAGCAGACAATCGCATCATTGCAGGTTACTATGCAGCATGCGAAAACTTTAGAGACAACACGGTAGAAAAGTGCCCGGGGCAGAAGATTGCTGAAAAGATAGTTGAACATTTTCCTTCTGCTGTATTCATTGTGGTAAGGCTTCTGTCATTAAGTTTGGTTATGTAAATAAAATGCACAAACTTAAGTAGAACTTTTTTGTATAAAATGCTATGGGAGCATCCTAATTAGAATACAGGCTAATTAATAGCTCCCATTGGCAGTGGGGGTGGTTTGTGTTGATTTCCACATGAAAAAAAGCTAGTTAATAGTCCAATAGGATAGAAAAAAAATTTAACTGGCTTGTATTTGCTTGCTATGTAATGAGATTTTTGAGCACTTAAATTATAGTGCTAATGTGGGTCCAGTTATTTTACATGGACCTCTGTGTGTTCTTGATAACATGCTAAAGAACTGTATTTTTAAACAGTTTTTCATAGAGAAAATACTAATGATGTCAATGTGATCTGTCACCCTGGGGATTAATCACACATTTATTCAATCCACTGGATTAATTCCGGACATCAACTCATCTAGATAAATGGGTATATGCCCTGACACTTTGGGCATCCATATAAATAATTAATGCCTGTAATCACTTATTCAGGTGTATACATACTATTACTATCTACTGATTTTATTTGTAGGTTGATAATAAAAGAATGACTCGGCAACTGGACTCTCCAGCGATCAAGCTTCACAAATACAGCGAGGGGAAGTGGAAGCCCAAAGACGCTAATAAGGTTATGTTCCGTAAGTGACTTATTATTCTTATCGGAATAAATAATGTTTTTCATACTCTAAATTTTTACTATTAGTCACAATAAAAATTTAATGTGAAAATACTACCATTCATAATGCAAATATACTCCGTAAAATGTTGTGTGGTTAAATGTGTAAATTGTCCCAATTATTTGGAGTTGGCGCAATATGCTTTTCTCCTCCCTACATTCCTGTCAGATGTGACACCCTTCTCCTAAGCAATAATAAAAAAAGTAATGAAGATAGATGTTGACTATTTACCTAAATATATCATCATCATTCTCTGAACCTTTTTCCCAACTCAGTTGGGGTCGGCTCTCTTATTAAATTAAATTAAATTAAATTAAATTAGCCTTTATTCACTGGTCTACATGTATAAATCTTATTCTAATGCTTACAATCTATTATTTACGTAACATTAACTTATTAATAACATCAGTCAGCATCTGAATCTTGACCAGGCGCCATTGGGTTCGATCCCTGGCTAATCTACGCCATCCTTGTGGTAGGTCATCCTCCCACCTTTTAGGTTGCCTTCCCCTTCTCCTTTTTCCATCTCTCGGGTACCAGAATAGCATTTCCTTAGTCCACTTGTCCCTATATATTTACCTAAACGTGGCTCTCTTATATATTTACCTAAATTATATAAGTTAGACAAAATTTTACACTCATACATCAACCTAAATACAAATGTTTTATTGTTTTTTTTTTAATTTTTACAGCTTTTTTTATCTCTAAATTGTCTTCACTTTATTTCAGAGTCCTCATATGTATTGGAAACAGTTTCACATCTCCTTGACAGGGGTGTACAAAAAGACCTCATCGATTTTGACAACTACTTGGATGATCTCTCGCAAGACTGGACTAACCTCGGTATCGAGAAGCTCATCGCTAGCATTAATGCTTCAAACAGTGTTAACGACAAAGATGAAGAAGATGATGATGATGATGATGATGATGATGAGAAAGATGAAGAAGAGAAACCGTTCCGATAATGGTACGAGAATATAATAGTGCAATATATTGTTTAAATATATTTTATAATGTGGATATGTTATGGATTGTTTAGGGATATAATATAATTGTTTATTATTATATACAACAGGCATAATTAAAGCCATAATCATGTGTAAAAAATAATTCACATCACGCACCCAGCCATTTAAGATTAGCGGGTGATTAGTATTGCCATTATGAACATATAAAATCTACGGATGGAACATGTTTAAGTCACAAAAATGATGGTGACTAACCAGGTGCATTTGGGGTTGCAATATCTTACGCAAATTTGATTGAAATGTGGTTCCTGGATATATTTTCTTGCTGCCACTATGGTTTTTTACTCCATTTCACTACACAAGACATGCTATATTTTTTTAAAGAATTTTTTGGACAGAATGCACACACACTTGTCAACTTGTTGTATAAGCAAATGGGCCGACTCTAGTATCTCCAGTACTATTCTTCGATATGTTTCATCCATAGGTTTTAAACGTTTATGATTGCCATGGTGTGGTACTGATCGAATAAATCTTGATATTATGTTACCAGCTATGTTACTTAGGTAAAATATTTCATATCACTCACAAATTATATCCAACAGTTTGCAAAAAATACCAACAGTTTGCAAAAAAAAACCCAACAATTTGTTCAAAACAAAATAACCTTTTATTGTAATAACTCAACACTTATAAACCTTGTACTCAATATTTAAAAAATATTTATGTTCATTCCTTTAGTTAAGACTAAATATAGATAGGGGCAAAAATCTTGACTATATTTCCATGCGCAGTTACGAGTTGCGCCAATCAACCAATTATAGATACATAAATTAATCAGGGGGTCAAAAGTCTCAGAACATTGGTTGATAACTGATAAGTCCTTTTATTGTGACGGCCCCTGTAGCGTAGCGGTAGTGCATTCGACTGCCACGACAGAGAGCGCGGGTTTTATTCCCGCTCTGTGCCAATATGCACGAATATGTCTATTTGCATTGGTCTGGGTATTTCTATGTGTAATATGTATGTATTTACAAAAAAAAATGTAAGCATGTATACCCACATACTAAGCTTACTTTGGGTCTAGCGGTGCGCTAGAATATCATTGGTCTTAGAATATTTATTTATTGACTTTTTGATTGTCCAGTTACTGCGCATGTGCGTACTTTTTAGTCAATATTTTTGCCTCATAGTATAATTAGCAATGCACCAATCTTATGCATTTGTTTTTATCATTATATTATGTAACAGGGAGTGATTTAATTTATTTCTATTACGATATGTTATTAAAATAATCTTCAATTAATTTCTTGCATTTGTTAATACCGCCCATGTCTCCAGCTTTGCCTTGAAATTTGCCGTTTTTGAAAGCACCCTTGCCTTTGAGTAATTCTGTTATTCTGAAAGAAAGCATAAGAAATTCTACTTATTAAAAAGCATTAAAAGAAAATGGGTGTTTGGGGGCAAAGACTTTGAGTGCCCAAGACAACCTAACCTGCTGATTAACGAGTGAGCCTCTAACGCAGACTCCTGCAGGAGTCAAAAAGACATTGTTAAATCTTGAGAAAGAGTAGAAGAGAGGTACCGAGGGTTTAGAGGTGAAAGCCTCAAATGCAACCAGCAGCCTCAACATGGCACTGTATATATCTATTGTTCTCTTGACCAATGAGTTTGCAGAAAAAGTTATCATGTGCCCAAAGCCCCATGTATTCCCTGATCAGATGGGAGCTTATGGGGTCAGATTTACGAAGACGACTTAGGTGATCAGAAGGTGGAACAGATGATTATGTTCATTAAGGATACAGGAAATGTAATGTTGGTTGAAGAGAACCAATGTGTCTCTGGAGGCCATTCTAATCTTGCAGGAATAAAGCAAATGATAACTTACTGCTGTCCTAATGCGTTACAATGTTCTTCAGGCCCTTGTATCATTATTTGTCCCTCCTTAGGTTTGTCCGGTTCCTCGGATGCCAGAAACATAAAAAGCCCTTCACCATCCAAGCCTTTAATTATAGCCCGGTTGAATTCGGGAGTAGACTCCTTTTTGAACATGAATATGAATTTAGGCTTGGGGTCAGCACTTTTTATTTTTTCCACCTCGCATTGTGCTAACTCTAGTAAAACGTTTTGTAAGCTCTTGTTCGTTATTTTAAAGTTCTTTTGTAATTTTTGTACGAGTTCCTCGTGTTTGCTGGATTCATTTCTAAAATTAAAAAGGAAACGATATTACACCTTGAAATAGAGCTATTTTTAACGAAATATACCTACATATCGCGATTTATTGTTTTTTAATTTATTTACTTTCTTTACCGGGCCATTGCTGCTGAAAAGTGACTGAAACGTCAGGTCTAGTGGTAATATAATCACTACATAGTATAAAACAAAGTCGCTCTTTCTGTCCCTATATCCCTATGTGCGCTTAAATCTTTAAAACTACGCAACGGATTTTGATGCGGTTTTTTCCAATAGATAGAGTGATTCAAGAGGAAGGTTTATATGTATAATACATGCATCATATACTAAGGCAACATTGCTAATTTTAGAGGTTTCTAACGTGATGTCGTAAATTAACCTATTTTTTTGGGCTTATTTAGCAATTTAGCAAAAACGCTGCCTAAACCCTACGAGTTAGATCAAATTAATGTACTACAGTATTGTACACCATAAAAAGGTCTACAAAAAAGTCCGCGATGGTATATGTTTATCTTTTAGGGATAACCCACATTAACCATTTTTATTGTTTACTTTTTACGTGAAAAAATGGCTTATTTACGAAGCTATTTTAAGCAATACGGCATTAATCCTTATCGAATTAAGTACCTTAAATACAGTGTGCAATTAATATAGATCAATATGGTTCCTTACAGCATGTAAATTAAACAAATATTTTCGGAGATATTACAAATTTAAAATTTACGTTTGCGGCGGGCGGTACCGGTCGGACGGGGCAGTGCGGGGAGGTCGCTATGTTTTTATATACAACGTTCATAGTTTTTCTGTAGTGTATTTAATTTAGTATCAGCATTGCACCCGTGCGAAGCCGGGGCGGGTCGCTAGTATGACATAAAATAAAATAGATTGCAAAAAAATCCGTTGAAATAGTTTAAAAGAAGTGAGATTTCTTTTTATAATGAATGGCCCATAATTCCTGTTGTCTACAACCCGACAGTTCACCTTTTAAGACTCAAGACTGAAAATGTAACAGAAAAATCTTATAAAAATTTGGCCCTGGCTTTGAAGCCTAAAAAAATGCTTAAACCAACCAAGCCGCAAATAGGCTGTAAATAAGTGCAAGCAAAAAATGTATTCTCTTACTTGAGTAATCCAGTGAGAGCTTTTTCTCTGTCCAACATTTGCTGTATAGTCCTTGTCACTCTATTCCCTACTAAAAACTTCAAGTTTGTTTTGCCCTTCTTCCCCGGCTCAACGCCTGTCAGCTTGATCACTTGCAGTTGACTGTAAATAAGGACTGTTGTGATTAAAAAAAAATATTAACCAAACCGAATCAGAATAAATGTCTGCCTAACAAAAAAATAATTTTGCCGACCTGTCTATTATAACAAAGTTATGCCCAAAAATACAAGAAAAAAAAATACAAACATCCAAACCTCCTTTTTGAAGTCGGCTAATTAGTTTAGCGCACTTAGTTTGGACTTCACTAACTAACACTTGCACATTAAAAAATGAGGTAAAATCTCAATATAAAAAAAATTTGGCTTTTTTCTTTTCGCCTATTTCGGTAAAAATGGCTGGGCCGATTTTGACAAGATTTTCACTGGCACTGATTTTAAGACGTAACAGTAATTGAACTTCTACTTTAATATAGCACCATTAATAACTACGAAACGCAAATAAGAAAAAAAAAGATGTACCTTAAATTAGAAACATGAGTACCACAACACATGTTCTCATCAATATCCCCAATACATATTATTCTAATTGTCTCCATGCAATCCTTGGGCAGACCTCTGGTGTGCGCTTCATCTAAATCAGGGTCATCACTCTTACAGAATTTAACATTGACAGGTATAGCTGCCCTTATTAATTCATTGCATTTATCTTCAACGGTTTTTAGGATATCGTTGCTGACTTTTGGAGAGTCCAGTTCTACGTAGCTTTCTTCTGCACCTAGCCACCAGCTCGTAGTAAAAATTTTCTCCTTATCTAATAATGCTGATAGTAAATGCTGTCCTGGAATGTGAAAATAATATTTATATACCACTGTCATGGTTAAAAAATTTACGAAATTTATTTTTTACTTGTATCACCAGATTTTGAATATAACGACCCCTTCCCGCCGTTTTAGCGTAAGCGACAAAAAGCAAATTTTACAGGAGGAGGTTTTTTTTAAATATTTCAGGCAATAGTTGTGCTATCAAAATGAAATTTACCACAGAGTCATAATTTTTGACGATTAATAATTATAGCAGTAAAAAAAATTAAAATTTTCGAGATTTGTGATATTTTTGGCGCCTACGATGATTTCGCTGTCACTGAAGAAATCATTAAGGCGTTTGAGATGAACTATTCAGTAGTGAATTTTATCCAATTTTCAACTAATTTTCCTACGTTTCATAGTGTTTTAACAGACGAACTTAAATTTATTATACAAATTCAGTCAGTCAGCGACCAACGGTCTAACATGGACTACCAATCGGCCCAACCTAAGCCTATTTGGTTACCAACAGGAACGGAGGCCCTTGAGGCTGTGAGGATGACAGCCTCTATAAAAAAATACCAAAGCGGGGTGGGTGGGTACACAGTTTCCCAACCCATTCGGAGACCATGAACATCGGTCTTAGGTATATAGACCACCCGGCCAAACCGTAACCCTGAATTGACAGGGCTGGTGACACCCCGGAGTCGCGAGGAAAAAAACCTCTATGAAAAATCACCCCAATCCCACGCCCGACAATGGGAACAATGGTCCAAGAAGGGTGGGGGCAAACGCGTCAAGTTGAAGGCCTATTAACTAAACAAGGCAATGGATAAAGAAATAGATAAATCTCACAGTCCCATTCTGGGGGGACCACCAATACCTTAAGAGCACAGTGCCGAGCTCTAAATACGGCCCCAACACGAGCGTGGAGGTCGCGCAGATGCGTAGTGCTATGTCGAGTTCCGACGAGTACGAACAGGGCGAGTAACCTTCTTGTCTCACTTGACAAGTGAGACAAGAAGGTTACTCGCCCTGTTCAATGTGGAGCTCTTTCAACTGGGACAAAAACAGAAGCGGAGCTCCACGCGGGGCACCTACAAATCGACGACAGAGATGGCCTCCAGCGATGAGGCATCCTCGACGACCAAAGCGGCTACTGGCCACCGCGCCGGAGCAGAGGTCGACGCCCAAGGCAGTGAAGTCTGCGAAGCTCAGCAATAAAAAGCTGTCGGCCAAGAAAGCGAAAAGCGAGAGGCTGATCGTTGACCTTCTTCTGAAGGTTTTGGCGGAGAAACTGCCAAAGTTGCTGTCCGTGCCAAAGAAGCCAGTGGTGGAGCCGTCGGCAAGCAATACTACCACTTTACCAGCGCCAAAGTTCGGAAAAATAAGTCATCAGTCGCTAGAAAATCCCCGGCGACTATCCCAGTCATCCCCGAGCCCCCAAAATGAGGAGATAATAGAAATAACCGTCAGTATCGCACGTACGAGAATGAGTTTCTCAAGGCTGAGCTGGCTAAATCGCGCCAAGAGATGGCTCACCTTGCCGCAGCAATGGAGTATCTCAAGATAGGGGTGATGAGTTCTGCTGTCACGAGTGCTGTGGAGCAAGCAGTGACTGCACCGCGAGGCCAGTGTGGTTGGTGCAGTCAGCACAATCGCAGTCGATTGCGCTACTGGCGCAACCAAATAAAATGGTGGCTCCAGCGGAGCATTACGTAGTCCGGCTTCTGGCCGCGCCGGAGGAATGGTTGATGGGTCGCATTGCCGCACTGGAGGGCGTTTATCGACGTCCACCTCTGGCAGCAATTAGATCGGGCCTGACTGCCCACTCAACTCTAAGTGTGACCCAGGCAGCCCTCCCAGGGCTTACCTCCCCACAGGTCACTCAGAGGAAAGACAAGGGTAAAGAAAAGGAGAAGCCGTCCCCGCCCTACCCCAGCCCCAGCTTCGACAGCTCCCATACAACTCACATTGGAAGGGGGATGGGAGTTGCAGGCGCGGCCAATCAGAGGAGGTTATGCACTGTTTATTATGACTATCATTTAAATATCCAAGTAAAACTTATTAATTTATCATTTTAAAGAATACAATGGCGCAGGATACAGTGAACCATACCATAGTCTTACACTATGTCGGTTACGATATAATTTTCAGATTTTACATGAACTTGCGATAAATATATCCTGTCGCCTACGTTAATATTTAAAAATATGTTACGGTTAAGATAAAATTAGCTTTTGCTATATCTCAAAAACTAATGAATTTAGCCGCGAAATTTCAATACAGAAAGATCCGTTATGTTTTAAAATTACGATTTCGATAAAAAAAGCATTTTCGAAAAAATGTCGCTTACGATAAATCGGCGGTTAGGGCTCGATAAGCATTTATTTAAAACCAGTTATCTTGATATTATAAACAGACACTTCAATTTTATTTAATTATCTTTTTTTTATACTACGTAAGTGGCAGACATGCACACGGCCCACCTGATGGGAAGCGGTCACCGTGGCCCATGAACGTGTGCAACACTGAGGATGTCACACGCGCTGCCTACCCTGAAGGGAAGGGGGGAAGGCTGAGAAGGGGTGGGGAGGCTAGGAAGGGATGGGCGGAGGATACAGTGAGCTCTGGCTACCCTACTTACCGGCGGCAACACAATACGATGGTTATTATGGCCCCCTCCCCCTCCCCCTACCTTTCATCCTACCAAATATTCAAATTTTATCTTTTATTTGAATAATAAATATCTATATTGACTTGTTTCTCTTCTTCTTGTTTTTTATACTTCACTTACAGTTTCTGTGATAACGCAGACAAGATAACAAAATATCTATAAGATTTCAAGATAATTATTTATGCTAGTTACATTTACGTTATTATAATTTGCACTTTTCGTGTTGGGGAGTCCGATGATAGCAGTCCCATAAGACGTAGTCGCTTAAGCTAAACCAAAAAGGAGGAAAGGGAGTAAGCCGACCCTATTCTCCGATGTGAAAGTCTTGGATGCAACTGGTGACGAACCCAATACTTCCTGGATGCTTGATAGGTCAATTCAACAAGCAATTCTGTTTTCGCCAGTTCCATTATAGTTTGATTTACATAAAGAAGTGGTAATTCTAACCTGAATGTTGCTGCATATGGTCAAATCTTCTCTCCCAGTTGATTTTCTGTTCGACAACCATACCTACTTCTATTGGCTCTTTCGTGAAATGTAGCGCCTCATCCCCTTTACGAAGTACTTGTAGTACTTCTACATTGTTTAAAAAGCCGGTATCATGGGGCTAGAAAAAAAATAGCTTCCATGAAATATTTAATTTTTTTTTCTTCAGCATGAATGACCATAACGTGATGTTGAGAATATTCGTCTCTAAATAGATTTACATGTTTACAGCCATCATTATTTTAGGCCTGGTCCCTCATGTTTCTTTTGAAGTTTTTGCTGAAGAAATTATTCAATTTGGGCGAATGATCCACTTGTAACGTTTGCCACTTCTCCGATTTATTTATATTTTGGTCAAGTCCTCCTCTGATAGTAAGAAAAAAGTAGAGGTTCAAGAGTGGGGGTTCCCATTACATACACCGATAATGCGACAAAGGTGGCCCCCAGCTTGATGGCCTCATCAAATGTTTTTTGGATACCCCATGTCCCGCTTGAAGGATCGTTTCCCTAGTTCTCAATTTGGGAAGAGTATGGTTAATCCAGCTGTCACCACACCATTCCAAACCTTGTACTTTTTTTAATGAGTGTTAGTATTTACCTGTCCACCACCCGCTGGAAACAGTATTGTGTTCTCCAAGGTGACTTGATATCCTTCAAACTTTGAGGTCTTTCCATATTCCACTACTGGTTCCTTTGTCGGCTCACACTTCACTACTGTAGATAAGAACTGTGAAAAGAAGGATGGGTTATGCTACACTTTTATATTTATTTACTATACCTACGGCACGATATAATGGCCGGTTTGACGTTTGTCCGCTCATGAAGTTTCGTATTAATTATTGTGACATTTTGAAAGAGCAAATTGCTGTTCTTTATTGTCAATAGTGACGTACAGTAAGTCATAAAATTTTATCGAATGTAGGTATAATTTTAGGACACAATATTTATTTATTACATTGATTTCTGAATTATATAATGTATATTAGTGTCCCACGATCATTTATTTTTTATTTTTATAAGATTATAATTACCTATTGGTGTACTTATTTCACACAACTCGGTATTTGTTTTTCGAAATTCAATTTCTTTAAATAAAATCTATATAATCGACACTAGGACCACTGGCAAGCCCAATAATACCTCCGGCAAACTTACGTCAAAACAAAGCATTTTCGACTTGACGTTGCTTCGAAAAGTACAAACTAGGAGTGCAGTGCGATTGCGATATAGTTTAGACCTCCTCGCCTGATGGTAAGCTAAATGGTAAATCTCGCCTGATGGTAAAGTCTCAGGAAGGGGTCCCCATTACATACACTAACAGTGATAATTATAATGGTAGCCCTCAACTTACTCTGTTTACGCCTTTTGTTGTGGATTTCGTCGATATGGCCGAACATACACAGAGCTGAGTTTTAAACAGTCAGGCACGTGTGTTCGTTATAGGTACGCCTTCGTAACATTTCGATCGTGAATCTCAAAATGGAAGGTCAATTTTACCTATAACTGTTAGACGAATAGATAACTAAAGAAAAATCTGGCGAGACTGGCACAGAAGAAAATAAACTTCACACACACAGAAAAAAACGAGCAAAACCAGTCGAAGACATGTGTGTAGCTACTATTTACGGAAGGAGTATCCAACAAGAAAAAAGCTAGTGCAATCACTGAAGGAAGCTGGATTAATATATACTCATTTTCATTCCTAATTCCAATATTCAGTTCGTTCATATGTATTAAGTAGGTAAAAATTTATATTTTTTTACTAAAGTTTTTGAATCAGGTACCTAGGTAAGTACTGCTTGCAATAAAAACTTATTTGATTTGATTATATTTTTATCGAGAGTAAATTGACATTTCCATCACTATTGTAATATGTCAAACCGGCCATCATATCGTGCCGTAGGTATAGCTGTTCCCCGCGGCTTTGCCCGTGGCAGGATAAAAAGTATCCTATGTCCGTCTCCTAGTTGTAACCTACCTCGCCATCAATTTTCAGCCAAATCGGTCTAGCCATTCATGTGTGATGCAGTGACCAAGAGAAAGAGGTAGACTGAGATGGTCTATGCAGAAGGAATTCTTAGGTTTTATTATGATATTATTTTTAATTAGCTTCATTTCATTTTATAAAATCCAGTGAAAATACAGCCTACAAAATTATCATTTTTATCATCATTTCAATTTCAAATTTATTAAATCTGATTACAACTTTTCAGTTTACAACACACTTAAACCAATGACATTGCTAAGGCGTTATAAGCCTATTATTACCAAATAAATAAATACAATTATTAAAAAGAAAACAAATGAAGTACCTACCTATTTTAAGGGCTGATGAAACAAAAATTTGAAATCTGTGTAAGTAATTGTGCAATAGTGCTTATATTTGGTGAATTCAAACTATAATTATAATCCGAATAATTGTTAAATCAACACTACTAACTCCTAAATTATTTATAGATTTTTATTACCTCCTGTGCTAACTTTACAAAATGTTTTTTTTTTGTATTAGAATTTATTTGCCTCAATGGCAATCCACACCGGGTGTGCCGTGGCGGCCCGTGGCTCATGGCTATATATTTTTGTGGTCAATGATGTGAGAAGAATAGTATACGTATTTAGATTATAGCCTTAAATTATAGTACCTAATAAAGATAATTCCATAATAAAAACCTTACCGTTTGCAGGAAACTATCCTCTTGGCATTTGAAAACCATTTTGTAATTAACTAATAATATCACTCCAGTCAATATGTTTACGTATTATTATTTATGTGAGTATTTTTCATTGATTAATTCAGTATCAATTATTATTTTAATAGCCGGCGCAAAAAGTTTCGATTCAACAGCATGCATGTGAGACTTCTGCTGTTGCCTGACGTCATTGTTAAAGTCAAAAAAATTATAATCTGACATCTGCCTGACACACCACGTCAGTCAATTATTAATTGTCATTATTTGCCACACAGACATATGAAGAGGAGCCAGACTAAACATAATTATACGCACACATTAACCATGTAAAAAATTACCGTTGTCACTTTCACTCTAACGTAATATAGTATATCTTTATCTCTTTTTTTCTTGTATGGCTACAATAACTCCCACATAGACACATCGGAGATCGTGCCCTTTTTCTTCAAAATAAGCGACAAATGGCCGCAAAATAAGCTACACAATGGCGGCTTGACGTTGTGCTGTGGTGTTTTTATTTTATTTTATTACTACAAACTGCAAAAAGAACTAAAATATAATGGTGAAATGTTGTGTCCCGAAGTGTGCCAACGCATCTTACAAAAAATCTCCAGAAATAACCTTCCACCGGTACGTAAATATCGTTTTATTATTGTTTACCTATTATTTGTGTTTAAATAGTTAGCCATGCCTTTGTTTCCCTTGAAATTGGAAGATTACGTTAGGTTCTTTAGAAAAAAAGCTGCTGTAACTAGATTACTATATGAAATACATAAGATTTTATTAAAGAAATTTCTTAAAGACGTAGTTTGACATTTTAAGTACTAGGGCATTTAAAAGGGTCGAACTCAGAGTGAATTTTTAGGTTTATTGATATTTTGGTACCTACTAAATAGTTAGCTTGTGTAGCGTCGTCGGTAAAGCAGAAAAAAACGTATGTTATATGTTATACTCACTATACTTACCTCTTTTTACAGATTCCCCAAAAATGAGGACTTGAAAAACCTGTGGATTAAAAATCTAACTAAAAATGACTGGCAGCCTAAATCGAGCAATGTGATATGTTCAGCACATTTTGAATCGAACTTATTAAGTAGAAAAGGCCACCGCACAATTTTGGCTCCTGGTGCAATTCCAACATTATAGACAAAACCATACAAGATGTGAGTTTATTTAACTACTATGTACTTACTCATATTTAATTACTGTACACTTTACTGTTACATTATAAACATAAAAGCTGTGGAAGATGTTTGACAAGAAAATCATTTGAATAATCTGTAACTTGTAGTGTTTTTTTTTGTTATTTACAGAATAAAGAAAATGTGCAGGAAGCTCCAGATAATTTGATGACAAAAAGGACAGCCACTCAGGCTTCCCACTCTCAAATTCACAATTTATTACCTGTAGCATCAGAGACAAAAGGAATAGATCAACCCAGCTGTTCTTACTAGTCTATTGTAATACCAACCTCGGATGCTACTACTGCACATGTAAGTTTATATGATATAAAACATTTTATAGGTGCAGTAGTTGTAGCTAATGTATAAATTTGAATACTGATATTATGTTTTACTTGATTAATATTTTAAGATTTTATAAAATGTGTATACACACATACGGTGGGTATATGTGTATACACATACTCGAGCATTATGATCAAGTCCCACACACTTTAGCTTGTTGAGACAGACTTGTTGAGGATATCAAATTAATCTAAGAAAGCATTTTCTTCTTTTAGATTCTCAGTAAACACTCATTTAGAAATCTTTTTAATGAGATGTTAATAAAATCATCCCTTTTCATTTCCAGCATTCACAGAATTTGACCGAGAGTGCTACAGTCACTAAATTGCAGGACATAATCATGATGAAAAATAAAAAATAAAAAGTTTACGAGAAAAAAACAGAAGAGTTAAAAAAAAGGTGCAACAATTTTCTGATATAATTGCAGAATTAAAGAAAAATTATGATTATCCTATCAGAAAATAATGTAAAAAGCCTCATGAGATTACCTATAATTTACACTCAAACATGCATAAATATCTATTTCTTGAGAATTTCAACTACAAAAATGTAATATATTTTAGATTTATTGTCTGTGGTGAAAACGCTCTGGGTTTGGTGACAGCGCTGATTACATCATGTTCTAGCAAACACGACTTACATGAACAGACACAAATACTTTTTCTCGGGATTTATATACAGATATTTGTACAGTGTGACACTTTATACATCACTTGGCCCACTAAAATGTTGAAATTGCATTGTTTTTTAACTGAAATATTTATGTGATATATGTTTATATTATAATGTTTTATGGATTATGTAATTTTAAGTAGTTTTCCATAAATAGTCAAATAGCATATTATTTTAAAAGAATTGTAATGTTTAAAAATAAATAAGCACTAATCTAAAAGTTTTTGGTTTTTGTTTTATTTTTTACTAGCTGTTGCCCGCGGCTCTGTCCGCGTGGATTTGGAATTCCATTTCATACTTCTTTTTTCCTTCGAGCAGCCCTCTACAAAGTCGCCGTAGCACCCCGTTCTATCCTCAAATGCATGCATAGCCGGGCAGGGGGGGTTTGTGGTCGCAGCTCTAGTGGGACCGCTGGGTGTTACGTGGTGCTGCGACGACAATCCTCTTTTGACGAGGCTAACAATCTGAGTGCAACCATTGAACATGATACTTACGTGTATGTAATAGTGATCATCTTTCCTGAGACTACCTTTCGCTAACCATCAGGCGAGGTGAAGTCAACTTGACGTATCCTATATAAAAAAAAAATTCTCGAAACTAAATACTAATTTGAAGTGCATAATAATAAAAAAAACTAAATATGCATAGAACTAAGTGTTGTTTTATTTTTTGTTTTTTCTTCATACCTACCAAACAATTTTTATGTATATTTACATGAATATACACTCATTACTCTGAATGAAACATTCGAAAGATCAATCCATCGATTAAAAAATATTTGAAAAATCGTTCAGTCGAAGCAGCGTTTGGCGACAAAAAGTTGTTTCGCAGTAAACTCTATTCGCACAATCGTTCAGTCGATATTCCAATAATCTAACTTAATGTCTCTCGAAATTAAGTCACGGACCCCTTATAATGCTGAATTCGGCCCTGTGTTTTGTGTCTGTGTGAGTAATGTTTGTTTGTAGTGAAATTTGCCACGCATTTTCATGGGTTGTGTTTAGTCTGCTCTCTTTCATATGTCTGTGATTTGCCATTAATTCTTCTTTTTCCTTGTGGCAAGTCAACTAGCGCCATAGACGAATGCAATTATTAATGTCGGATGTCGGCTAATTACAGTAATTAATCCATCCGGGTTACTAATTTGGACTAAAAAAGCGATGAATACTTTGTTTTAGGTGATAGGATCCATTTCAGTAACAAAATTTTACATAAGCATACATAATCACGGATCACACTCACACACATCACATAGTTTAACTGGGCCCATAACCTATAATGTATTATTAGGGATGGCTGTGCCCATAACCTGTAATACTATGCGATTCACGTAAGTTGATAACTGTCATGATGACATTTTGATTCCCGTTGCTTACTTCATTGCATAAAGTAAGGTCAGCAAATACTTTCAATACTACAATAATTTCACATCACTATTCCATCTGAGATAAGTACATACAACGATAATTACGAAATAAACTATCGGTATTTTTCTATATTTATTTATTTTTAATCGGGCGGTAACACTTCGATGCTGCTTATTTTATCGTTTGCACTGTTATCGGAGCCGCACGAACAATTTCACGTGCTCGTGAATGTACCACTGTGCCTTCCCTACTCATTTTATGCAAATTTAACTGTACCTAACAAAATAAACTTATCAAAACAATAACAAAAGTCTATAACAAACACAATGTAACAACAAAAGTCAACAAGGACGCAACAAAATGGAGAAAAATCGGAAATATATATCAATGGCTTTGGAAGCGTAGCTAGCGGCACACTATGACACCAATCAATTATGAACTATTATTATAAACTATTACTAAGAAAATATGTTATGTATTTAAGAAAAGAAAAGAAAAATTAAGTCGTTGTTACCATTACAGATATGAACCTATCTGACGCGCCGTGAAAATTTTGTTGCTAGCTGTACAATTTTGATGAGTACGGAATGAAGTTGCCGCGAACGCGATTATCTTCTTACTTGAATCGCATAGTATATGAACAGATTGTCAGGCAGGGATTGTAGGTATGGATGGCACATGCTCTACACACTTATTAAAATGATCACCTGTCTATCACCGAAATGCTCTCTTGAGTTTAACAAATTACTATAATCAGGAAAAAATTGCAATACCTAACCTACTGATTCAATTTCCTCTGGAGCCATTAGTGTTTCAGGATATATTATATCCAATTTCAAAACTTATGCGCGTACAACATACATACATACATTTCGGTGGTTAATTTTTATTTATTTAGGTCAATGTTAAGACTGGTAAAGCGGATCCCAGACTCCGAGGTGAAAGCTTTGGATGGGAATTAACCCCGTGGAATTAACGCTAAGGATGAGGAAGAAGAAGTAGATGAAACAAAAAATCCTGTATAGATAAGTTAATTTAATATATTAAACAACAGATATACATTAAAAATGAGCGTTGATTTCGTGGCGTATTGCGTTATTTTCCTTTCGTAGTTACATATTGTTTGATAGCTTTGTCCAGCACGTCCACAGCGAAATCGACGTTCTCTTTGTTGATGCACATTGGTGGTTTTATCCTCAGTACCTTCGAACAATGAAGAATATAATAATTAATTACATTATTAAAATTTCAAACTTCCAGATGCCCTTTTGTAAACAAGTGAAAACACTTTGATACCATTTAGTGTTCTGAGTTGGATTCCCGCGCTTACAGAAGCATAATAATACTTTTCCTGAGTAAAAACTATGTAAAAACATTCGTACGGACATAGACCAATGTATATTACTGGTCTATGGTAGGAAGTATTGCGGATAGACGGTGTATATAGGTTCTTTAACCCTTAATAGGGTAAGGGTATATATATTACCACTTTCTGCTTTTCTACAAAATTTGAGATATATTTAAAATGGAAACATTAAATGTTATTCCTTGATTTCATTATATTTTTTTATAGTCAATCCACTCCTTTATTTTGCGTTTGACATTTCAATTTTCTGTCAAATAGTTATGTCCAAATGCGTAACCTGACCGATTTCAAACAATAATCGACTTAGTCTCTGAAGAAGTTGCAATCGATTTCAAACTTCAATTTATTTTATTTCTGCTCGATATTCAAATTTTTATACTTCTTTTGCGTGCCAGACGTATAATTGAATAAAATAATTCGCAATAAAATCTGTTAAAAATATTTTTATTTTTATAATAATGATAATATTAAATAATGGCTATTATTGGATCTTCCTACAAAATTTTATGTTTTGTAATAAACATTCTTTTTTCGTGTACAATGTCAAAGTCAAAATCAAAGTCAAAAATCATTTATATTCTGTACTAGCTGTTGCCCGCGGCTCCGCCCGCGTGGACGTCGATTTTCGCGTTTTTTTACTATATCGCATGTTGTAATGAGCCGATTGTGATCAAATATGCGTAAGATTTTGAGTCTAACCAAGACCTTTCTAATAAAAAAAACCGCATCAAACCCCGTTCAGTACTTTTTACGTCCATCCTCCTCCTCCTGAATGTATCAATTATTCGGCGACACTTATAGGCTGTTCATACTGATCATCTGTCATGGGTTTACGCCAATAAGATAAGCCTATCGAGTTTAGGCTCCATTGTTTTGTCATGGTAAAAACAATTTTCGGAATTACTGGGTCACCCGCCGTATAATAGCCCTGACCTCACACCTTGCGATTTTTATTTATTTCCGAAAAAGGAAGAAAATACCGAGATAAACGTTTTATGGATGCCGAAGAAGCTGTGGCTGCGTTTCAAAAGACCGTCGAAGACGAGTGGGCTCAGTGCTTTTCGTACCTACGTATCATATTAATGAAAACTTAAATATTTTGATGAGATGATTAGCCATTGAAAACACGTAGGTACAAGAATCCATAATTATCATTCTCTGAACCTTTTCCCAACTCAGTTGGGGTCGGCTTTCCAGTCTCACTGTGATGCGGCTGAACTTCGATATTTTCCGTGGAACGACTGCCCTCTGACCTCCACAACCAATGGTCCAATGACCAATGGCGATATCGAAGTTCCAAGTTAGACTGGTTGGACTTTTGTGGGCTCCAACTACCCGTAATGACTGCCATAGATGTTTGTATACAAGAATCCATAATACACTATAAAAACAAAGCTTACATGTTACAACAACTTTTGTGTTGACGTAAATGTAAGTAAGTTTGAACGATTATTTTAGATTCGTAATTTGCAGCGATTTCATTCGATCCCAACACTAGACATGGTAGAGTGTAGCCGTTTTCATTGAGTGAGCAAATAATCGTAAATTTTAAATCAACCGAAACAATTAAAGCATTTTAATTTTGGTAATGAGTTATAAAGAGGGTAGATGCATATGATACGCCAGTTTATATAATTTCTTGGTCACGCATTTCCAAGTTTACTTGTAGGATTAATGCAACAGTTACATTCTAAAACTGCTGTCAAACGCAAAAATAAGGAGTGGAATGACTATAGTAAGTTTACTGTCATATTTTTAACACTTCATAAGTTGGCAAAGTCATTTTAGTAATCTACGGTACTGTCAAAGTTGACCCAACGAATTTTGGTGGCAAAAATTGAATGTTTTAGTGCTCGAGTGCGGATTTTGTGCAAATTTGTTCTACAATAATTCTTATAAGAGATTTTACGATACAAATTTATAAAATAGGGTATATTTACTTTCGTTTTACGTATTAGCAGCTTTCAGGAACGATTTTTAATACATTTTTCGATATCGTTTTTAAGTGGTAAAATAGTTACCATTGCCCGATTATACTTACTGAAAACCGTAGGTAACTATATATAAAAATCTGTTTGTTTGTTACGGTAAGCCGGGACTCGTGTAAAGTCTATGAATAGAAATCTTACTTGTTTTCAATATTAGTATAGATAACAATAAAAATTAATAAATAAAATAATAAGGTAGCTACATAAATTTATTTAACAAAAAATGTATGACAAACACAGATGAAACCACTAGTCTTAAAATAAAAATGCGCCAGAAGGGGCAATGGTAACAATTTTACCACCACTCCGCAAAATTTTGAAGTTGTAAACGGGCAATGGTATATTATTTACCACCGGAAAAACTACCCCTAAAATGCAACCCCTATAAAAAATATTTAGAAAAATGAAATCTGTGACCTATTATTAGCCAGGAACTAGTGTTAGTTTGAAGAAAAAGCACTCACAGGCTCGGGCCCTATTAAGGGTTAAAATGAAATTGCTCATGTGTTGTATTCTAAAATGTTTTTGACCTGCAAGCCGGTACATTAACAATTAACGAACGAGACTTTCTCTCGGATCGAAGAGACAGACCGTAGTCACTTCTATAAAAGTTAAGAACCCACTTTAAAGAAAGTGGTGAGAGAGGGCCCTGAACTACAAAGTGCAAGTTTTGGAAGAGATTTTCGCTCGGTGATGATAATGCTAGTTTAAACTCAAGTAAAAAATGACAATAGTAACAAAAGTTCTTACATTACTCCACCTTCCACCTCGTCCAAAAAGTACCCCATGATCTTTGGTACTTTCAAATATGTCTGCTACGTCCGCTACAGGTAGAGCGTCCTTTGTTCCCGGTACGACGAATTCTACTCCTAACATCAACCCCTTTCCTCTGACGTCACCAATTACTGGATGCACTTTTTGCAGTTGCTGCAATTGTTCTATGAAGTACTTTCCAATTACTTTGCTGTTTTCTTGGAGTTTATCTTCTTCGATGACCTGGAGATTCAAAATATATTCACATTATGGGATACTAGCTTTTGCGCGCGACTTCGCCCGCGTGGATGTTGGTTATTGCGTGGATATCGGTTATCGCGTCCAAACATAGCCTATGTTCATTCTTGAGGTCTAATCTACTCCTATACGAAACTTCATCAAAATCGGTTCAGCGGTTCAGGCGTGAAAGCGTAACAGACAGACAGACAAACAGAGTTACTTTCGCATTTATTTAGTATGGAGTATTGATTTCAAAATTACCTTTCTTTACCGAAATTTAAATCGGATTCGAACATGTAGAGAGGATTGATGAAAGAAGATTGACGAAACAGATATATGAGACGAGGGTGAATGGGCAACCCGGTAAAGGCCGACCTAGGCGGCAATATTCTAATCAAATCCAGGACCGGCGTGCGTGTATGAAAACCATTATGAAAGTTGAAGAAGCGAAAGGAGTATGCCAAGATCGTAGCAAGTGGAAAGATGTTGTCTCTGCCTACCTCAATGGAAAAAAGGCGTGATTTGATTTGTATGTAATTTAAATTACTAGTATTCCCAATAAGCTTTTCAGCTAAGCTGTTAGGAGTACATAAGTATATCGTTAATATAATGAGCAGGATTTGAACCCGACATTAAGAGATCCCAGGTTCCAATCCCACCATTCCTTGTCCTCCTCCTCTAGCTTCTTAACTACTAAACTACCCTAAGTTGAGTTAACAAACAATTAAAAAAAAGGTTAATCTCTGAAAGATATTAAATTATAAAAGACCCTTTGCGATAATACCACCTCCCTACAAAAAAAATATTGTAATAATTACTTCCAAAACTGCTTTGCCAACTGCTGATGCCATCGGATTACCCCCAAAAGTGTTGAAGTAAGCGGCTTTCATATGAGCAGCGGCTATTTCCTTAGTGGTTACTACAGCAGCCATGGGGAAGCCGTTACCGATACCTTTAGCCATTGTTACTATGTCTGGAATGATGTCGTGTCCTTGGAAACCCCAGAAGTGATCTCCAGTACGCCCAAAACCAGTTTGTACCTGTAATTAGAAACTATTGTAGACGAATTTCTATGTTTAACCAAAGAAGATATGATAACTTTCATACACTCAGCGACATGCGACATCTAGTTGACGTTGAGCTTACTAATTATCGACGTACGATATTTCCTTAGACATTAGCAGTCTATAGTGTTATCTATCGTCTTTGGTTTAACTCACTTTATTAAGTACTCATTAAGCGTGCGATAGCGAAAAACTCTGCTTGCTTTTTTTAATCGGTCACGTCAATATGATTTCACCTCGCCTGGCGGTAAGCTAAAGGTAAAGTCTCAGGAAGGGGGTTCCCATTACATACACCGAAAGGTGCTATAAAGGCGCCACTCAACTGGACGGTCTCATCAAATGTTTTTCACGCCCCGCTTAAAGGACCCGGGACTGTAGGAGGAAGGAAACACGTGAGCTGGTAAAGAATTCCAGAACTTTCTATAGAATATTTGAATTGGAATTTGGAGCGTCTCACCAGAATCATTGACATCTGTAATTTTATAAGCCATCAATTCCAATATCATCATCATTTTCTGAACCTTTTTCCCAACTCTGTTGGGGTCGGCTTTCCAGTCTAACTGTGATGCTGCTGAACTTCGATATTTTCCGTGGAGCGACTGCCATCGGACCTCCACAACCAATGGTCATTATGACCAATGGCGATATCGAAGTTCCAAGTTAGACTGGTTGGACTTTTGTGGGCTTCAACTACCCATCAATTCCAATATAGCTCTAAGAAAATACTGACGTGGTTTCAATGAATACTCACTTCATCAGAGACAAATACGCCACCGTGCTTCTTGACTAGCTGTTGAGCCTTTTTCAGGTATCCCTTAGGGAACTGGACGGTTCCATTGACTCCTTGAATGGACTCCGCAAACATTGCAGCCAAACGTTTACCAGGTATGGATGTTTCTAAAACCTATATAAATTGAATAAGTTGAGTATGATTCTTTTTATACTACGTAGGTGGCAGACAAGCACACGGTCTACCTGATGGAAAGCGGTTACCGTGGTCTATGGACGTACGCCACACTAAAGTTGTCATACACGCGCTGCCTGCTGGTGGGAAGTCTAGGAAGGTACAGTGAGCTCTGGCTACCCTACTTACCGGCGGGAACACAACACGATGGTTATTATGGCCGCGGTCTTTTGTAGGGTACTACCCCAGTCGGACAGCTCATTTCGGACGGGGGATACCGTCGTATCCTACCTCCATTAAAATTTGGTTTCAATTAGAGTGGCAGCATGATTCTAGGTACCAATCCACCGACAGTGGCAAATCCATTTGAGGTAATCTAACCGAAAACGTTCCATGGAGCCTCTTTTAGCAATAGTTATCAGCTGGTGTTACGGTTGAAAGACGAACTGCAGTTATAACCGCAGTAGAAAAGAGTAGTGAAATGTACCTATCTATCTATTTTACCTCACTGAGTTGATGAATATATTTGTCTGATGAATCGTCAGCTCCAGGACTGCTGGAAGTTCCAGGCGCTTGTGAGATTGAATCCCTTATTCCACCCCAGTATCCTCTAAATGGGTCTGCTAATGGAGTCTGCAAATAACAAATGCGATGTCATTCTTGTTCCAATTTTCGTTTCTTGTGTAAAGTGTACTTTGTACATGGAGAGAAATCTTGAAGAAAGGAGATGTAAGTAAATATTGTTTTGCACGATGGGCCTCATAAGAAGGCTCAAAGCCACCCAAAGGGCAATGGAGAGGGCTATGCTCGGAGTTTCCCTGCGTGATCGAATCAGAAATTATGAGATCCGCAGGAGAACCAGGGTCACCGACATAGCTCTCCGAATTGCGAAACTCAAGTGGCCGTCGGCGTGGCACATCGCTCGGAGAGCCGACGGCCGATGGGGCAAAAAGGTTCTCGAGTGGCGACCACGATCTGGAAGACGTGGTGTGGGCAGGTCTCCGACAAGGCGGACTGACGACCTGGTAAAGGTCGCGGGAAACCACTGGATGCGAGAAACGCAGAAACGGTCGTCGTAGAGATTCTTGGGGGAGGCCTTTGTCCAGCAGTGGACGTCTTTCGGCTGATATGATGATGATGATGATGACGCTAGATAAATACCATAATATAGGAAGCTACAAAAGTAAAATGCTTAACACTTACATGATAGAAACCTGGAGGGACAGGTATAGGCATCCTGTAGCTCTGCGCAGCAGTTAGTCCCATGAGAGCTGTGGATATACCGTGATAGCTGCTTTGCAATGATATGATATCATTATTGCCTGTGTACGCCTTCGCGAGTAAGACGGCTAAGTCATTAGCTTCTGTGCCGCTGTTCACTAAGTACGCTACCTAGAATAAGGAACGAATTACGGTAATGCTACGCCTTCTTCAAACCAAATAGCATGTATTTGTTATAGTAATCATGGCTGTGTTTAGCATAGAGGTCACCTAACTTCTACTGCTGTAAGTCATGTCTGTTACCTGAGCAAAAGTAGTGATTCCCAAAAAGATACAGGGGTTTCCATTCGGTAATATTCACGTTAAGTTAGGTAGTAAACGGTTTTAATCAACTTGACCTTTTTGTTTGGGTCAAATCTAGTAATTGAAATTTGAGCCCCTTTCAGTTGCCTGATAAGTCTGATATTTGGCAGAACTCTTTAGTTCTAATGACAATACAATTTAAAACCGTTTAACTTGAAAAATATTTTTTCACAATTTATTTTAACAGAATCAACTTAATTGAAGGAGTCAGAAATAGGTACATTGCATCCACTTCCATCCTTAGCTATATAATGGTTTATTCTCATGGCTTTAATGATAAATAGTGACGTTAAGGTTTATGGCTTTCAATCCCAACAACAAACAGAGAAAGGTGGGTAAATATCCTTCACCACTAAGATTGATAAGATTATTTCAATTTAATAATTTGATACCTTCAAGTCTCCAGGAAACTTGGACACCAACTTTTCGACGTACTCGTATATACTAGGGTGCCTGTAAATACTGGTCGTGTGCCACAATGTGTTGATCTGATTCTGTAGGGCTCCCGTTACTTTGCTGTAATTCAATCATAACTTATTAGTTACTTAGTAAGTCGAGGGCAGCAGCAGCAACTTCAGCATGATAGGGAAGAGTTGACTACGAGGCTCTAGCAGAAGAAATACCACGTGACCAATACAACCCATTTCATTGGCCAAAGAGACTCGAAGAAAACGAGACTACGGTACTACGGGCGTGCTACGTGTGCTACGGCGCTAAGACTGGTTGATAGCTCGTAGCAATCAGGTAGCGGAAGAGCATGCTGAAACCCTGGTTACCCATGGGTGGGGTTTTTGTGGGTTAAAATTGGTTACCCAGGCGGGGTTTTCGAGGTTTAAAATTGGCTACACAGAGGATATCCCGCTTTTGGTGGTTCAAGTTAATATTCAAAATCTTGTCTTTAGTATACGAGTATTCAGTTGTTGTATTCAACTGTTTATTGTATTAAACAGTTCATTTTCATTTAGTGCATTTTCATTTAGTCATTATTTAATGCATTTTTTTTGTTTTATTTTCTTAAACTTCCTCTGAAACTAAAAGCTGGATATCGTCCCATCACATGTAGTCATACAATCGCCTTTACCACGACCTAAATTTACCTTCATTCGGACAATAAAATGACATGGAATAACTATATCGATTCTTTTTCATATGCATACCTAGTACAAGTTCAAAGTCAAATGATTATAAATTGATTATAATGTAACGTAGTTATCGATATATTGTAGGTCACTCGATTTTACTTTCAGATTATCCGTACATCATGTACCTACCTAAGTAAATGACTCGTTGTATGCAAAGTACCTAATGATTACCTACTTATACCTACATTATAACAGTCATGTTTCTAGTTAATAGTACCTACCTACCTACATTGACACCTTTTATTTGTTTTCTTTTTCTATAAATATTAATAAGCCGTTATGGTATCAAGTGGTAGATAAACAGGCTACAAAGTGTATCGAAAACATTTGTTTTTTAATCATTTCGTTTTTAAACATTTCGATACAGGTTCAGCAGGCATAAAAAAACGTTAAAAAAACAATTCATTGTGTGTGTGTGTGTGTGCGTGTGTGTGTGCGTGTGTGTGTGTGTGTGTGTGTGTGTGTGTGTGTGCGCGCGCCTGCGTGCGTGCTCGTGTGCGTACATCAATGTTCGCTGTACTATCGATGGTACGACCAAAACGAATTGGATAGGAGTCCACTAAGGCGTTAAGCAGACGGAGTCGTGGGGCGGTCAAAATGACCGCGACGCACTCTTATTATTACTATCATTAGATTGCATTTAGCCCGCGTATGTCTGACAAGCGACATGAGCTATTGCGCGGACAAATATGCAACCCGATAAACGTACAAATAAGAGTGCGTCGCGGTCACTTTGACCGCCCCGTCCCACCGTAGGGGTACCGCCTAAAGCAACAATAGTCAATACAATACACCATGTTTTGCTACAGTTAATTAAAACTTACGGATGACAATGCCCAACAGAAACTGTGACGATGCCACCGAATAAATCCAGGTATCTCTTATTCTCATGGTCGAAGAGCCACTGCATGTGACCCTGATGTATCAACACGGGGCGTTTGTAATAGTTGCCCATGGCAGGTGGAAAGTGATCTGCCTTTATCTTGTCGGACTTTGCGTATGACGGTCCCTGGAAGAAGAATAAATTGTTGAAGAGTAGATTATCAGAGGGGTTAATGATGGAGTATGTACCTACGCCTTATTATGGTATAGATAGATGAAAGGTTTAGAGGTAGAAGTACGAGTAGGTAGGTAGGTATATGCAACAAACGACGCTAAAGGTGGCTATATGCAACAGCCCAAAACAATCCCATGTTTTGGGCTGTTGCATATAGGCACCTATTAGGTACCTACCTACTTTACCTATACAAGGTAGGTATATAAAAAAGTACCTACATGAGTTAAGTTAAGTTAAATAATTATGAACGATTCTAAACTCAATTTTTTTTAAATTCGCATTGAACACAAAAACAACCGAACGGATTTGATGTGTTTTTTTTTCTATAAAATTTTAAATCAGCCGTAGATTTGATTGTAATTGGTTATTAACGCGGAACTGGAGATATTATATCAAACAGTAGACTCACTTTATACTCTCTCGGAACGAATGCACTAGCTTGTGGTACATGGCTCGTCCCATATCGCCGGATAAATCCGCTGCGACTAAGAACGAAACCTGAAAACCAAGTTCAGTTCAAAGTTCAAACGATCTTAGTTAAAAAAAAGTATAGGTAATCGATTAATACCACTAGGCCACTAGCAAGTCCGAAGAGCGGCCAAGTCGTCCTCACTTGCTGATTGATAGACGACACTCTCCTCCCAGGCTATCGTCTCGGGGATGGGAGGTCTGACGGCAGTCGCTCCGACAAAAGCTGAAAATACTAAACCAAGGGGTAGAGAAGTTGACAACAATAATTCTTAAAAAAAAACGATTCCAAATGGACTAGGTACCTAAACTGAAATGCACAGGAAGCATCAACTTTAAAATAATAAAAAAAACAGTCCGTCAATAGTTAGAAAAAAATATTTAAAAAAATAAATTCGAATTTAGAACCTCCTTCTTTTTTAAGTTATTTAAAAAATCAAGATTTTTTGCATGAGTTTGTTAATTTTAAAATATTTTATTTATAATAATGCCTACCTCTCTTTGCCATCGCGTTGGACGTCAACGAATCAACTGAAGCGGTTGATATCTATTGACAATGAATGGTGACCGATGACCTTTATGAATAAATCTGCACTAGTAAATTATCGTATACATAGGCGCTTGTCCACAACGGCTACTTTCTTACATAATTTTATTAATTAAACTGAAAACAATGAATTAGCTTCTTCATTCGCCCGTGGCGTACGTAGCAGGTACTTCACCCCTGTGGCATGGCACCCATTTATTACCTAGGTGCATGCCCGTAATTTATTAGGTAGTTTTCTACAATGTATGGAAATTTGCCCGATTTGCTGACATGGGTAAGTACCTATAGATTATTGCTCCGCTCTCCTGGGTTAGCATAATGATATATAGGTATTTATATAATCTACCTCGATATATTATGGACTATCCAACAAAAATATTTTTTCAACTCAAATTAATAGTTCCTGAGATGGGCGGGTTCGGGTACACTACATAAATACGAAAAACTTTATTCCGATAGTCACAAATACGAATTTCAAAATACCGATTTTCACAATTCCGAATGGTTCAAATTTCCGAATATAACAACTTCGATTTATCATTACTCCTGTTTTTATAATTCCGAAATTTGAATATTCCTAACGTTTATAATTACTATTGTCAAAATACCGAACTTCAATAGATCGAATAACAAAAAGTCCGACTTAATGATAATTCGAAATATCAAAAATACGAATTCCGATTATTAAAATACCGAAATATCAAGACTGGGGTAGTCTTGATATTTCACCAACAACAAAAGGAATCTGGCACTCTGCGGCTGCTGTCGCGGTACGCTCGCCTAGCTTGCTCGCCTTCGCACTTTAATAGTCAAAGTTCTAACCTAACCCAACCGAAGTGATTCAATAATACAGGGGATTTGCAACAAGCATGCAGCATGCAAGCAAGGATACAGCATGCAAGCAAGGATGCAGCATGCAAGCAAGCATGCAGCATGCAAGCAATCATGCAGCATGCAAGCAAGCATGCAGCCTCAGCCGCGGCGGCGGGCATTCAAACCACCTGCTCCTCAACTCGCGGGCCGCCCCACCCCTCCGCGCCTACGCGGTTTTAAATTACACTCTAGGGTAGGGCAGACAAGACTGCGTGAAGTTGGTTTTACAGCAATTCGTTTCTGTCACTCAATTTTGTAGCACAACATATTGACTTTTAAGTTTATTCGAAGTATTGAAAATCGGAATGTTGTGTTTCGGACCGAGAACCCTTCGAGCATTTGACTCTTCGGACATATGAAAATCGGAAAACAAACAAATCGCATTTATGACTTTCGGCAAAATACGTTTCGTGATTTTTAATAATAGACATTAAAATTCTTAGGTATTATGAAATTCGGACTTTTGAAAGTCGGAATATTGAAATTCGGAATAAAGTATTTCGGAGTATTTGGGTGTTCCCGGGCGGGTTCACCTAAATAAACGAGAGATATATAATTATAGATCAACTATGTGCACGCATTACTGGGTCGACAGGGTCGATATTATTGAAACGTAATATTTTATCTCAATCCATACGCAAACTATTAGTAAGCCACGGTCAGTGGCTATCAAATATGCGACCTTTAAATTAATCGATTGAATATAAACAACTGGGAGCGAATTTCGCCAATGCTGATAGGAGATACAAGATCAAAATAAACTATGATAGGAACAGCGGTCAATAAGAAATAAACTACGTTTTACTCAATGAAATAAATTGTTAGAAGCTTCCAAAACACATTTTAGGTAGACTCTAAGAATTAGTAATTAGAAGTTAGTTTAGTGAAATAGATTTTCACTGCTGAAATTCAGCATAAGAGTGGATTTCAGCAATGATAGGAACTGTTGAGTGAGTCTCCCTTCAGCAGAATCGCCTCGGCTCTTTCGAGTCCCACAGCAGGGGACTTCACCGCAGTACTGCACTATAGTTGTCACAAAATAAAAGGCCCACTTTGACAGTTCGTGCCCATGAAGTTCTTTCTAAAGGTAATTACATTTTTCATTGACAGGTACCGCCCACTCGGCTAAGTGCTGTGCATAACGATTTTTTCATGTAGTCCACAGACTATTAATAATCAGTTAAGAAAAGAAAATATCAAGCCCGACGCGCACTTTATTTTTATTTATTTTAATACTTGTGTTTGGATTCTGAAGACTCATTTAATTATTTTTGTTGTTTTTGTGATTGAGTGAATGTTATTGTAAAAAAAATATTAAATATAAGTAACTTGACCTTTAATAACATTGTATTGTTTTAAAATACCTACAAAATCAAAGGTTAAGCTAATTTTTCTAATTTCATACATATTTAAATCGATTAAATCCCCATGCAAACTGGATTCGATTCATCCTGAGTATCGAATACCGAATCGTGTAGGTACATAACTAGTTACGCCACGAGGACAAACGTCAAAACGGGCCTTTTATTTTGTGTTGAGTATAAGTTCCACATATTTGGAACCAGCAGTTAGTCCCTGGTCCCAATTTACGAAGACTGACAGAGCAGATTGTTCCACAGCGGCGACCAGTTCCGTAATTCCATTGCGCCGGAACTATATAATGCATTTTTGCTAAATGTTTGACTGTCGCCCTCAAATTAGTTTGATACCGGACAGAATTACTGGCGATTAGTGCTATTAGCATGAAAGTACGATAAATAAAAGAAAAAATAAAAAATTTAACACTTTTATTAAATATTCACATTACGCTCACGTTGTTAAAAAGCTCCCACACTGTTTGTTCCATAATTTAATCTCACATCACACTCTCAACTTAGCAACTACAAACCACAAAGTCTGTATAAAAAAATCGACTAAAATAAAAATAGGCCCCTCACTATAACGTACACTGAATTATCTATGATTTTTTTTTTATAGGCATTATGGTTTTTTGGTGGCAGAGAAGCAAACGGCGTCACACTCGCGCTGCCGACCCTGTAAGATCCTTCTTGCTCATATTGTAATTGTTTTAAATAGGTAGCGGGTTCAAGTCCCGTCCTGACTGTTCACTTTTTCCGATCAAATATCATGTAGGATCTATTTTTATGTTAGCCGTATCACGGGAGGTCGATCAGCACCCCGCGTTGTGCTCGGTGTACCCTGAAGCTCTTTAATGAGGTGGAATTAGTCATCACCAGCTGTTCTTTTCGCTTTCCTCAAGCGGGGAGACTGTTTCGGTGTCCTGGGAGATTTTTCTGTTGAAGAAAAAAAGATATCAGTATTCTGTAAATCATTCTGAAGAGTAGGTGAGATGGAGAGGTGAGCAAACTGTATGCCCTCAATATCATTATTTACTTATAGTTTAGTTTCCAGGCAGGATATTTTTAATAAACGTCTCTCGGCCTAACCTGGGAGTCGAACCCAAGACTGAAAACTATGCAAAGCTGACCTATTTACTTCCCCAGTAGAGTGGTACCATATACAGGGTCTCCCGTAATGAATGGATAAACCGTAAACTGGAGTTGCTCCGGATGTGAGGCTATAAGAAAATCATATCATTTTGCTAGGGTTGTCAACCATATGGTAATGGCATAGACTTTTATACTTTTTTAGTAATTTCTCTACTTTTTTTATTAATTCCGTAGCCATTTCTTCAAATTTAAGTATTTTCGTGAAATTTCTTTTGTATTATACTCTTAAAGACGGGTATCATTCACTTTTAATATGATTTTAGGTGTCCTTAACGCTAAACGTTAATAAAATAGTCATTTTAAGAGAATTTTTTAATTTTTTTTTCTTAACTTCAACTTTTGATCATCTACTGTGAAAAAAAAAAGTACGGTGCTATAGCTGCCCATGATCTTAATAAATTGTCTAGTATGTGTAGTTTCTAAAAAGGTATAACAATGTGTACTTTTAAAGCAACATTATGTTACTAGGAGCAAGAACGTTTATCAAGGTCAAAATTTAGATTTTTCAAGTAATGTTAAAAATAGTTGTAAAACTCGTCTTAATGATTTTATTCTATCAAGATACTTTACAAAAAAACTAACAGGCCACTAACTAGGATATTCAGAATGAAACCAAGTTGTTTAAAAAAAAGAATTTAATGAAAAACTTAAACTAAATGTTCAAAATGTCTTCCGCCGGCAGCAATGCATGCTCGGCAACGCCTAATAAAAGATCTTTTAATCCGACGCGCATAGCCAGCTTCTTCAATTTTACGAGCTGCTACTTGCATGCGCGTACGCAATTCTTCCACAGAACCTATTGCTTCGCTGTAAACCTTCTCCTTAATACAGCCCCAGTAAAAAAATCCAAAGGGTTTAGGTCTGGCGAGCGTGGAGGCCATAAAATTGGGCCCAGCCGTCCTATCCATCTATCAGGATACGTCTCGTTTAAATGCTGTCTGAAACGAACAGCGTAAGGAGCTGGACATTCATCATTTTGTAGCCACATTTGGTTTCGTATTTCTTGTGGATCGTTTTCTAGCAATCCAGGTAATGTGTTTCTTAAAATACATATCCGCATTTACTATAGCCGTCGGTCCCGGTTGCCATACAAACATCTATGGCAGTCGTTACTGGTAGTTGGAGCCCACAAAAGTCCAACCAGTCTAACTTGGAACTTCGATATCGCCATTGGTCATAATGACCATTGGTTGTGGAGGTCAGATGGCAGTCGCTCCACGGAAAATATCGAGGTTCAGCCGCATCACAGTTAGACTGGAAAGCCGACCCCAACTGAGTTGGGAAAAAGGTTCAGAGAATGTAGATTTACTATAGCCGGCCCTTGGTAATGATAGGGATACAATTCATGCCTCTTTAAAATTCTGTGTACAGATGTTTTAGGTATACCTGTGTGCCGTGAAATAGCACTTATGGACGTACCAGGGTCCTCTTCGACTATTTCTAGTACTTCGTCTGACGAGTTTTACAACTATTTTTAACATTACTTGAAAAATCTAAATTTTGACCTTGATAAACGGTCTTGCTCCTAGTAACATAATGTTGCTTTAAAAGTACACATTGTTATACCTTTTTAGAAACTACACATACTAGACAATTTATTAAGATCATGGGCAGCTATAGCGCCGTACTTTTTTTTTTCACAGTAGATGATCAAAAGTTGATGTTAAGAAAAGAAAATTAAAAAATTCTCTTAAAATGACCATTTTATTAACGTTTAACGTTAAGAACACCTAAAACCATAATTAAAAGTGAATGATACACGTCTTCAAGAGTATAATACAAAAAAAATTTCACGAAAATACTTAAATTTGAAGAAATGGCTACGGAATTAATAAAAAAAGTACAGAAATTACTAAAAAAGTATAAAAGTCTATGCCATTACCATATGGTTGACAACCCTAGCAAAATGATATGATTTTCTTATAGCCTCACATCCGGAGCAACTCCAGTTTACGGTTTATCCATTCATTACGGGAGACCCTGTATATTGACTGTACAATTTACAAAATTATTGTATAAAGTGGCAGCACTAAAATAGCATTTTGATGGCTTTTGTGAGGTGCTATTAATTTGTGTCACCTTAATAAAAATAAATCTCAAGTATGCACTACAAAATAATCACTGTTGACCTTATGGCGGAACTACACTTCGCTATTCGCCTAGAATGTATTCGACGAAATTCTTATAGACGACTAAACCCTTCACAATTCGTCATTATAAGAGCGACTGCGGCGAATATTACTGCGAATAAAGCAAATATACACGAATAGACTTTCCCCACTTCGTTGTATACACGTGAATAAAGGCGAATAGCGAAGTGTGTTTTTTTTTTATACTACGTAGGTGGCAGATAAGCACACGGCCCACCTGATGGAAAGCGGTCATTGTGGCCTATAGACGTGTGCAACACTAAGGGTGTCACTGCACACGGTACCTACCCTGAACGAAAGGAGGGAGGGCTAGGAAGGTGACGGGAGGCTAGGATGGGGTGAGCGGGGAGGGGTACAGTGGGCTCTGACTACTCTACTTACCGGCGGGAACACAACACGATGGTTATTATGACCGCGTTGTTCTGTACGATGTTCTGCCATTATAGTCAACACACGCAGTATGATCAAATTATTTCAGCTCTATAGTATGAATAGGTTAAACACTTACTGAGCTGATTGACGACTTCCTTAGGCAGCCAGTCGTAGTCTACATCGTTGGCTGTGCCAGTTTCGATGACCTTGGGTGCAGAGCGCGGCGACCGGCGGCGGGCGAGGGACGACAGGCCTTGCTGGCCCAACACCAGGGCTAACACACACGCCGCGCCGAGGAACACGTACAAGAAGAATGTCTCACCGTCCAGGCCTTCGGAGACCTCAACGATGTTTACGGTCTGGTTGTATACCGCTTCCTGTTAGAAGAACAAAATTCAACTTATAGCATATGTTTTTGAGTTTGGTAAGAGTGTGGTGGAGTTAATTTAGGTATTCTGGGAAGATAGGAACGCCTCCCAGCGAAATTTCTTAGTAGGTTATGGTATTATTACTTCTACAAATTGAACCAATTTATTTTTTACATTTTTAAGTTGAATCAAAACAATAACATTTAGTTTTGAAAGCCAGTGTTAAGACAGATTAACAAACACACAGGCATTTTTTAAACTTTTATTTAAACTTATAAACATTTCAGGGTGTACCCGTACCGATAACCGACCACCTTCAGCTTCTTGGCGTAATGTAACACTCACTTCTACCCCAAATTTCGGCCCATACATCGAGGCGAAGAGTCAAGTATCTGCCAATAAGCTGGGTATCTTGTCGAAGGTGTGACAGTACGGGAACAGCTCCTCAATAATTATCACTGTTTATTAATACCGTTTTTACTACTAAAATTGAAAGTCTTTATTGCTGTTCAACAACTTTCAACTTTAGTATTAAGAACGGTAATTGATTTACCGTTTTTACGACTACTATTAATATTGGTAGTAAGTGTAGTAACACAGTCAATAAACATTGTTTTTCTGGTCTGCTTTTTTAATCAACTTTAAAAAAGGAAGTTCTCAATTCAACCATATTTTTTCTTATGTATACCTCAAAACTTTCGAATGGGTGAACCGATTTTGATGATTATTTTTTTATTAGCAAGCTGGTGCTTCGCGGGCAACGCTGGTGTGAAATATTTTTATAACAATAAAACTTACCTGGTAGGAGTTTCCACTAGCATCCCTGTAGTTGAGCTGAACGTTCAAACCAAACGGTCTCCCAGCAAAAGCCTCACTGGGGATGAACGAATATGCGAACGTCGCCTCCTGCTTGGGCTTCACTTCCCTGTTGTACGGCAATGCTGTGAAGTTCTGGATGTAGTACGTGTAGTCCATGGGGTATCGGAACGAAGCCTCCATTGATTCCACCAGGTAATCCTCAGAGCCTTTGTTGATGAAGCCAACCAAGAATTCTACCGGGAAGCCAGCTTGTAGGTCTGTTGAAAGAGGTTTTGTTAGAATAATTTTGAGAGAAGGTAAGATTTTAATTGTTTTTTATGTTTAAGCACAGAATTATTTTCGGGTCGTTATCAGAAAGGATGGATCGCAAATTGTGGTCAATTTGCGATCCAGCCTTTCTGATACCGCCCTTAGTCCATATCTCAAAATGTCTAAATCTCAAAACACCTAAATCGCAAAATGACTACATCGCTTTTAGACCACATCTCGTAACGTCTAAATCTCAAAACATCTCTCTCTTCCTGTCGAATGTCATCTCATCAGTCACTCCCTTCCTTCCTTGCCATATCCTCTTTCACGCATTTCATAGTGCTACTCTTACAGCCCTCCAGATTCATACTTTGAACCTTTTTAACAACATTACTTTCATCTCTTCTAATAACATATCCATACCACGACATAGTATTATATAGATATCTATATGAATAGCAATCAAGTTTGAGAATATTTACTAATATACATTTTTCTTAAAGTACATCTTCGACGGCCTCTGTGGCGTAGCGGTAGTGCATGCGACTGCTACACAGGGGACGCGGGTTCGATTCCCGCTCAGTGCAAATATTTGTATGCATGAATATGTCTATTTGCATTGGTCTGGGTGTTTCTATATATAATAAGTATGTATATACAAAAAAAAAAGTATATAAGTATGTTTATCAGCATTCTAGAACCCATAACACAAGCTAGTTAAACTATGCTTACTTTGGGTCTAGGGAGCGCTGTGTAGAATGTCGTAGAATATTTATTTATTTACATCTCTTTTTTATCCAAAGTCTTAAGAAAAAATTGAGAAAAAGAATAAATAAGTGATGATCTTACCAAAGGCATTGTCTCCAAGGATAGTTATAGGTTTAGTGAACAGTATCGTGGTATCAACATCTTGCGATGATTTCACCACGGACTCGTCATCATCTCCAAGCGCGTCTTCGCCCACCACCTGGTTGTCTTCACCTTCGATGTCCACCACATCATCTAGTTCATCTTCCTCTGCTCTCGCTAAGATCGTGTTGGCTGGAATTAGGAGAAAGGAGGATTTTGAGCTAATAATCTTTAAACCATAGATATATAAGCAAAAATGTGTTTTTGCTTAAACAGTATTTGACCCCAATCCAGACACAGACAAACGTCTTTTTATGACTGGAATGGAATGGCATCAGAAAAAAAAATTATATGTATAACTGGAATCAACTAGCATTGGAACCTGAATAGATTCTGAACTAATTTATGTCCTATGACATTGGTCTCTTTATCAAAAATTACATAAAACAAACTCTGTTTTTATTCGATAAAAACAGGATAAAATAAAGACAGGATTAAAATTCTGGATAATGGCAATACTGTTCAAACAGTTAAAACCCTACTTGGATAACAGAATTTGGTTGCAGTAAACAATTTGAATTAGTTGGTGAAATATGTACGATCTAGCTTCCATATTGGTGAAATATAGACGATCCATCTGCCATTGGCACAGCAGCTATCAAACTAAGGATTGAATGGAAGTATGGACACTAGTATCTCTTTAGATAAACCTCTAGGTATTTAAATTTAGAGTATGTTTTAAACTCATATTAATAGTAACTGCCAAGTCAAATTAAACTAGGGTCAACAAGTGAAATGAGTTTTTGGTGGTCTGCATATATTATATAACATGAAAACTAAATAATTTGTTGACATGACTTTTCTAAATATGAACCAAGTGCTATTTATTTTGTACTTATACATTAAGCTTTATAGACTCATTCAGCTATTGTAACATTTTCTAATAATTTTTAAGTGTCTAAGTACTAAACATCACTGTTATAGTATTTTAGACAAAGATCATCAAAACTACTAAAGTAACTGGTTAACTAAACACAGTATTTATATAATATATAAAGGAATCTTAAGCAATTTATTGCTTGCATGGTTAAACCTTTTAAAACATGAACTCATTGACAACATATGGCTTGTATAAAACCCCAATAGTATTTAAAAAATACTTGTCCATGACTATTACATGACCCAGTAATGAATGGTTTTCTTATAATATATAAGAAACATGTTTATAGGCAATATGAAAGCAAGTGTGAAAGGTTCTTGCATGACAAACTCTCTATGGTCAAAACATAGTTTGATAAAATTTTAAATTGAAAATATAGTTTATACAGGAAATGAAAAGGACCTATGAAACTGAACTATTATGAAATTAAATGCTCTGTTAATCCTACTGAGTGATATAACATATTAAAATTGATGCCCAAATGAGTATTTAACCAATATCTGTAAAACTCCAATCAGATATAGTAAAAGTGTAATCTGAACAACACATTATAGTCTTATAAGATAACTTTCTCTCACAAAATTAAGATATGTGGTGCCACGTACTTAGAGCTACATAATATATCATGAATTTTAACTGATATTCATTCAACTTACCACCCTGGAAGCATAGGAGAGCCGCAGGCAGGACTAGAAATGCCAAATATATTAACTTCATTGTGATTTATTATGTAAATTAACTATTTTAGAACTTTAAACTATACAGCGACTACTCCACAAGATAGCAGGCCATTCACTTTTGTTACAAACAGCCCAGCGATGCAAGAAACTTGAGGCAAAATGCCAATTTTCTTTCCAACTCGATTGACGTGGAATATTATGTCAGTAGTGAGGTGGCACTATAAGAACCGGAAATGGTAACCGAAATCGAAAAACTATCACTGATTTTTTATTTTCATTTATAACTTATTTGTTCAATGAAGGAAAATATAAATTTCAACTTTGTCTGACATCACGATTACCACGAACTGCAACTTTTATCGAAATTCGAAATCGAAACCCATTACTTTAGTATTTAGTAAAGCTATTATATATTAGTATAGTTAGTTAGTAAATGAGGATCAGTCACTTTTTTAGCTGAGTATGCAGTTTTATAGACCTATAAAAAACAATAAATTCTGTGAAAAAATTTTTTGAATCGGATCAAAAATGACGAAGTTATAGCCATTTTAGTGCGGTAATCTCAAAAACGCTTGCCACCGCGTAGAAATACCCTGTGACGTCATCGCTCACATCGTCGCGCGTCGCCGCCCGCCGCGCCGCGCCGCTATGGAGAATATAGGGCTTTCGGATAAAACATTTCGTGAATTTTTTTTTAAATTGTAGAATTAAGTATTTTTCTTTTTTTATACTACGTAAGTGGCAGACAAGCACACGGCCCACCTGATGGGAAGCTGTCATCGTGGCCTATGGACGTGTGCAACACCAGGTTTGTCACACGGGGTGTCACCAGGGTTCTGCCTACCCTGAAGGGAAGGGGGGAGGCAGCTAGGAAGGGATGGAGAGGCTAGGAAGAGGGGGGGGGAGGAGGGGTACAGTGAGCTCTGGCTACCCTACTTACCTTGGGGAACACAACACGATGGTTATTATAGCCGCGGTGTTCTGTAGGGCGGAGGTACTACCCCAGTCGGACTGCTCAGTTCGGATGGGAGATACCGTCGGCTCCCACGTATTATTATAGTATTAAGAATATGAAATACTTATTCTTTCATTTGTGGTGGTTCGATAGCATTTTAAGGCATGTTAGAAATCAAATACTTATATAACCCGTGCGGAAATCCCCACGGATATCACCCCTGTCGGCCATCGGAGATAAAGATAAAGATAAAGATAAAGATAAAGATAAAGATAAAGATAAAGATAAAGATAAAGATAAAGATAAAGATAAAGATAAAGATAAAGATAAAGATAAAGATAAAGATAAAGATAAAGATAAAGATAAAGATAAAGATAAAGATAAAGATAAAGATAAAGATAAAGATAAAGATAAAGATAAAGATAAAGATAAAGATAAAGATAAAGATAAAGATAAAGATAAAGATAAAGATAAAGATAAAGATAAAGATAAAGATAAAGATAAAGATAAAGATAAAGATAAAGATAAAGATAAAGATAAAGATAAAGATAAAGATAAAGATAAAGATAAAGATAAAGATAAAGATAAAGATAAAGATAAAGATAAAGATAAAGATAAAGATAAAGATAAAGATAAAGATAAAGATAAAGATAAAGATAAAGATAAAGATAAAGATAAAGATAAAGATAAAGATAAAGATAAAGATAAAGATAAAGATAAAGATAAAGATAAAGATAAAGATAAAGATAAAGATAAAGATAAAGATAAAGATAAAGATAAAGATAAAGATAAAGATAAAGATAAAGATAAAGATAAAGATAAAGATAAAGATAAAGATAAAGATAAAGATAAAGATAAAGATAAAGATAAAGATAAAGATAAAGATAAAGATAAAGATAAAGATAAAGATAAAGATAAAGATAAAGATAAAGATAAAGATAAAGATAAAGATAAAGATAAAGATAAAGATAAAGATAAAGATAAAGATAAAGATAAAGATAAAGATAAAGATAAAGATAAAGATAAAGATAAAGATAAAGATAAAGATAAAGATAAAGATAAAGATAAAGATAAAGATAAAGATAAAGATAAAGATAAAGATAAAGATAAAGATAAAGATAAAGATAAAGATAAAGATAAAGATAATTTATTTGCGGAGGTGGATTGACTGCACCCCGCTGATGGTAAGCTGAGGTGCAGTCCTAAAAGTAATGGACATCATTCCATCAAAACTGGAACACTTTCCGAAATAACGGATGTCTATACAACCACTTTACCCTTATTTGCCCCCTTAACCACGATTCACGGGGTAGGTACGTTTATTTTTAACCAGAAGCAGCTGTATCAAATTTCGTGCTCCTTACTTTCAAAATAACGGACTTTCCATGCAACCAGCCATCGCCTATTTTACGCCTTTAGTAATGAAATTTTGAAAAACGCTGATATACGTGTATAGGTATTTATTTCTAATCAGAAGTAGGTATATGAAATTTAATGCGTCGTACATTGAAAATGAAGAACTTTCATATAAATGTTCATGCCTTATTTTGCCACCTTAGGAGTAAAAATTCTAAAAATCCGTCCTTAGTGGATTCCTACAACATAAAAAGCATCTACTGTCAAAATTTCAAATTTGTAGGTCCAGCGGTTTAGGCTCTTCGTTGATGTATCGGTCTGTTTATCAAAGGGCATCGTACACGATGTGAGCCATGACGTCATCGACAAAAATCCAGCGAGAGTGTGTGTTTTAAAATAGCCGTTTTTAAATCTTCGATAACTTCGTCATTTCTTGTCGGATTTCAATCATTTAAAAAACAAAATGCTTAGAAAGTTGTAGCGCATACGTTTCATTAATCAAAAATTAAAAGTTCTGTTATGTGACTGATCCTCATGATTTAAAGTACTTTACTTATTTGTGATAACAATAACTTTTCATTAGGAGTTTTTGAGAATTAATTATTATCGAATACAATCGAATTTAAATTAGCTTTAATGAAATACGAAACATTCGATTTTGTAGTCGATTAATATATATTTTTTAATAATCGACTATTTACAGTTATTTCATTTACGTATTCTGTACTGTCACTTTATCTGTCAATTCCTTTTCAACGCCTGCCGCTCGAGGTGCACGTGTGTAAATCACAAATTGCTCGATATCTAAACTAAAATGGATAAACCCAACGTGCTTGCCCGCGTCGTCAAAGTTCTGGGCCGTACCGGCTCCCAAGGACAGTGTACCCAGGTGAAAGTGGAGTTCATTGGAGAAACTAGTCGCCAGATCATCAGGAACGTCAAGGGGCCAGTGCGTGATGGTGACATCCTTACCCTCTTGGAGTCTGAACGTGAAGCCAGGAGACTGCGATAAGCGGTAAATGCTATTTTTAAACCTAAATTTGTCGTGGAGAATGAAGATACAAACTTACAATGAGCTTGCTAACTTGTGCAGGTTATGTCTCAAAGAATGGAAATTTCAGTCATGTTATTTTTAAGGTCACGCGTACATTTTTCAGACTGCAATTTTATGTGATAATCTCAGATGTAATCATAGAATACTCGTTGTATCATCTTGTGGGATTACACAGATGAATATAAATAATTAACATGTTTTTTCAGATGTTTCAAATAAAACAGTTTGTATTTATTTGGTTTGATTGTGTTTATATATTTGGTAGTCTGAATAAAGAAATTATTATTGTTGTTACAGTATAAATATGTTAGGATTCAGTTCTTCAGTCTGTGCTAATGTGTCATTAACACAAATGGTAATATAATTACAAGTTGATGCATAAATACAAGTCTTTAATTTCACAATATACTAGTTCAATACACTCTACGAATGTCCCCTGCAAAGTGAATCCATCGAAGGGACTAAAAAGCTGTTTCATTCTTCACTACTATAAAATTTGATCTATTTGGGTGATACCAGTGAAACCTAATTTTAATGCATTCTATGAGAATTTATTATATTAATTTTGTATCTTCACTATTACACACTGTCATACCATCAAACATTATATTTTACGAACTGTGATGCTAATCATAATTTTATTTTTGTTGCAGATTCGCAGCGCATTAGGTTAAGGCTCGCTATGTACCAACCGTGTACTATGTGTTAACTTTAAGAAACCGTCAAAGATGACCATCTCATGTACTCGCACATAATAAACATCTGATCAGTGTATTTCAGTGCTTTGTTTCATTTATTATATCTACTCAATGAATGGCTACAGTACGGTTAGCCAATATAAGCTAACACATCCTACTTCCTACTCCTAATATTATAAATGTGAAAGAAAGTATGTCCGGATGTATGTTTGTTACTATTTCATGCAAAAATGATTGAATGAATCTGGCTGAAATATGGTACAGAGTAGATAATAATCTGGAATAACAAATAGGATACTTTTTATGCCGGGAACAGGTTCCTTTATGTCATGGGTAGTAGGAATAAAATTTAACACGAGCGGGGCCGCTGGCAACAGTTAGTTATGTATATTTAGGATTTAATTTCACTTATAAGTTTGTAGAGTCAATAGGTAGCTCTATAGTAGTTTAGCTTGCTGTCACTAGATGGCGATGAGTACACCGTACTTGTAAATGTTACCTACCACGGAATAAAGAATACCTATGTTACCTACGTTATACCAATGGTACCGTAGACAGCGTATAGAAAAATGGTACCTATACACTATGCCTACTAAATTAGCTAGCGGCTAATTAGTAGGCACGACAAATGCCGATTAAAAGCGGCTACACACGGCCGATTTTAGGACCTAAAATCGGCCGCTACACCTGCCGCAATGGATGTGGCTTTGGCATAATAGGTAGGTACTTCTAGTCTTCAAAATCGGGTCAAATAAGGTGAAGGTGAAAGAGTAATGATGACGCTATAAGTACCTACACATGTCTACAACACACCTACGTCGAGGTAATAGTAACCAAGACATTAAATTATTAATAATGGTTCTATATCGTCGCATGATAACACAATAATCTAGTGATAAATGCCAAGATAAGACAATAAAATAATTGTAGGAGTGGTCTTAGTGCTTTTTCTGTAACGATATTGTATTTTAAACGTAAATAGGTAGTTACCTAGGTATAAGTTTCCTACTTTAGCTTTTATGGGAGCGACTGCGGTCTGAAACTCTGAAACCAAACCGAGCTTGACAGGACTCAAGGCTTGGATTTTTGAGGTCACTGAATCCGGTCACCAAACCCCGATATGATGAGATACAATTCGTCATTTTCTACTCAAAATCTACGAGCTGACCTTACCGCTCCAATCCCGCGGAATTTTTGCCGGATTGACTTTGTAACAGTGGGATCCTCCTGCCCTGATCCTCGACCTCTTGGATGATCACCTCAGGGATCTGTACGACGAAAAACTGGCTTGTCATCGGTTTCTTGAGTGCTGGAAACGCGAGAAGCTGGTGCTGTTGAAGCCAGGATGGCTTACTGATTCGGACTCGGCCTACAGGCCCAATGTATTGCGGGGAAGGATTCTTGCTGCCTATTTTATCCAGCACATGTGCGAGGTTAGCTCGGTTTGGATTTGGGGCAGGTAGTATGATGATGCCATGCCATGCCATTTTTTTTTTTTTTTTTAAGTGAGGAATGCGTGCTTATGCATGATATCTCCGAGTTTGGGGAAAACCCGTAGACCTATGTGGGACTCTCCCTAAAGGGCATACCCACTTAACCTCACTATGTCCACCTGGTCGCTTTAGTCACATCGCAGGATAGGCAATAGTATGTCACTGCACTGGTTAGCCATGACCGAAGAAGTAGTGTACTGTGGCAGTGTCATAGAAATTATCTACCGTCCATCATTTTCTGAATTTTTTTTTTCATACAAACCTCTTGACTATAAAAAGAAAAAAGAAGTATTATGCAATTTGGTGCAGTTGTTTGGTAGTATTTTTTATACAACTTAGGTTCGGCAAAGTACCAACATTTTGGTGATATTTTATATTAATGAACATGTTTTGCTGAAAAGCATAATACATAGGTGCAATACTGTAAGTACTTATGTCAGATACTTGATTACCTACCTACTTGATTCAAAGATTGATGAAATTTTTAATGAGTTGTAATCTTTGTTTTCATGTCACACTATACCAAATTATAAAGTTGTACTAAATAGTAGATTAAAATAATTTTGCTTTTCCATGTGAGATAAGATGTCACAAAATTTTTTCAAAAATAAATCAGTAATGAAATAATTAGTTCTTAGGCTAAGTGGTTATTGATGGCTAAGATTCTAGTCCAGGCTAGTAAGGCAATCAGATGGCAGTCGCTCCTGTGAAAGTCTTATAAACCAAATAAAAAAATAGGGGTAAGCCCCTATTCCCAAGGTAAGCATATCAGATGAATTCAAATTAATAGCTTTGGCTACCCTACTTACAGCTGGGAACACAACACAATGGTTATTATGGCCACATTCTTCTGTAGGGTGGAGGTACTACCCCAGACAGACTGATCAGTTTGGACCGTCATGTCCTACCTCCATAAAATAACTACATTATGTAAAACATAAAAATAATATAAACTATTTTTCACACATATTACTAACAGAATATTTATGAATATGTATATTTTGACAATGATTGCATAGTCATTGCATGCTACTGGGCATATAACAAGCAATAATAATTTTTATGGTCACTTAAGAGACATTAAAATTTAATAATAGCTGTTCTACGCTGGTAATTTGAAATTGATTGTCGCCTATTAAATAAAGCAATATAACATCTACAATCAAGGACATAATAAGGCTAGATTGGTTAAATAAAATAAACAGTGATTATCTTCAATTTGTAACTTGTATTATGAATAATAACTTTACTAATAATAACTGTACAATATCGTCGTATTTTAGAGTCAACATAACAATTGCAATACTAAGTACAGATCGGCACATTACACTCATTGACTCCCATATTGGAAATCATCTCAACATGATCGAACAAGATGTAATAAATAAATAAAAGTTCTATTTACAAAAATATATATACAAAAAACTTTACTCATTGCTAAAGATACTGGTGTTCAGTTTCGCAAAGTTGCGATTTTCCCGCCGTTCGATAATAGATTTTTTTTTCACTTTGAGCACTTATGTGGGTAACTCTGGAAGATCTGCTAGCGAAGCTAGGTGTCATATTTCTCACCGTCACATTGACTGGCCCAGAACAAACAGTTTCCAATACCGCTATAACATATTAATATCACTGCTGCGAGGAAGACAACACTGCATACTGTACACGGCTTCCTTTCCAAGAAAAATCCTATTAAATATAACACCATAAACATAACATGTGTGTTCACTAACGCCGGGTTTGCAGGCTTCGGAATTAGTAGCACAGGGATTAGCCATTGCAAACAATACATGTCGCCGGGAACGCGTGCGAATGATGTATATTATCGCGTTGCACTATCGTGAACGTGAGTTAGCAGTTGTGTCGCAATCGACATGATTCGGATGATAACTTCATAATTTTTTACACCAAGGAAACGTAGATCCAAATTGCAAATCCGTTTTGCGTTGATTATTTTATTTGACAGCAGAATTATTGCCAGTTGATAGAATTTAGAAGGAGATGTAGGTGTTTCGCCAGTTTCGTGTTTGTCAATATTGTCCGAAGATTTTGTGTACAACAAGAAAAAATGAACTATTAAAAAAGGTTAGTGATTTAAAGAAAAGACTCTCAATATTTTGCTCATAATTATGGACTAATAATATTGAACTCCTTATGTTAAACATGCGTTAAAGCTATCAATGCATTTATTTATCGGGTGATGCAATATTAGGCTTAGCAACACTCAGTGTTTGACATTGACAGCTATGAAAGTTTCATACATATTTACGTTCCGTTACAGGTTACAGATATATTATGCATTTATTAGAAAAAAATTAACAAAATAATATATTTTTAATTTGAAATTATAATAAAGTATTTGTAATATGTACCATAATATGATTACTTAATTATCTAAATGATGTAGATGACCAATCTCCAAAAATCTATAAACCGATTGCAGCGCCACCTTCCTGCCCTCATCTAGTAACTTTTAACATATTTTAGCGCCGCGCCGTTGTCTATAACATTTTTTTGAACGCTGGCACACTCTTCAGTGATAATCCTTCCTTTTATTCTATAACACAAATGTTGTAATCAATCAATTAGCCTATTAAAGTCAACTACTAGACATAGACCTCTCACAATGTAAGCCGATATCTCCTTATCACCCGAGTCTCCGCTTAGCGAATCCAGTCTATCGCAGCTACCTTTTTCAGGTTGTCCCTTGTTCGTCCATCGTGCTGGGGGGCTGTGAATGTTATAATAAATTTACACAATCATTTTTTTATATGTACTACTTAGGTGACAGACAAGCACACGGCCCACCTGATGGGAAGCGGTTATATAACACAAAAAAAAATCGAAATAGCACATGTAAGTACCTACCTACCTTAGGTCTAGGTACCTACTAAATAGGTATTAACGCATTCCAACAAACTTGAACTAATAAAAATGCTTTAGGTACCTGACCTACATCAGACGTACCAATATACTGTTAAAAGATGACTTTTCAGAATCATTGGACAAAGTTAAAGAATCAAATTATGGGGGAGATAGAGCTCTGCGGAATTGCCACTCCAATCTCCAATAGTGCTGCTGAGAGCCCTTCCGTCCCTTAGATGAAATTATGATATCATAAATTATGGATCTTGTTAAAAGCACTACAGGCATTCCGACAATACAATCCCCGTAATGCTTTTAATTTTCCGTTTTTTTATTTACATTTTATTATCCGTACCTATCTATTGACTGCTGAATAAATATAGCGATAAAAGCAATTATCGCAAAGAGCTCAAAATTATATAAACCGTACTTTGTACACCCAAACTTAACGAATTCGTTGCTCAGGCAGGTGTAATCAGTCTTCCATTATAACTTGCCTGTCAGGCACTGTCTTCACAATCAGCATATTTCATTAACAATAAGACTTATTTGTGTTCCCAAACGCTTAAAAGCTAAGGCATTTTCATTCAAAATTTCTATCTCGTCTTATGTTCCATAGAAGGCATTAGTCTGGCGCATGCGTGTCAAACAAAGATACCTCCCTCATCTCCACAACGGGTGAATTTCCCGCCGAGGGCGGGCGTTACGTGACTGCTTTCGTCACAAAGAAATTAAATAATAAAAGCACAAAATGTGTTAAACTACCCAGCTTCATATCAGTTTATCTACAGTGTTAAAATCAGTGATACATTTATAAAAGAATTTTGTGATAAATGAAAATGTACGTTCATAAATCGATAGAGATGCCATTAAACCTTAAAGCGCTCCTTACGTTCATATGTAATATATTGGTCCTCATTATGTGCCACGACACGGAATCCGAATCATTCTAAACAATATGATAAAACCATAATAACAGTTTATTAATAAAATAAAACATATCGACAATGGCGAACACGGCTCATTTGATGAGGCGACAGAGCTCGCGGGACTTATATGCTCAGCGCTCAATAGATCGGATGGAAATGAAGGAGCTACGGGGAAGGTTGGTGACAATGGAGAATGGGCTTCCATCTCACCGCACCCACGTCATGTATGGTGCCACAAACGAGGCCTTTGAAGACACCAGTCCTAATAGACGGTCGTCAGAAACCCCGACTAGCAAAGCTAGTTCTATCGAAGAGCGTGGTGGTGTGAAACCTGAAGAAGGTGGAGTCCAAAGAGAATCCTGGGACAGTAAGCTCACCTTCCTCTTAGCTACAGTTGGATACGCTGTGGGTTTGGGTAACGTGTGGAGATTTCCTTATTTAGCGCAGAAGAATGGAGGGGGAGCATTCTTGATTCCGTACTTCGTAATGTTGGCAATTGAGGGAATTCCAATATTTTATTTGGAGTTGGCGATTGGCCAGCGTTTGAGGAAAGGGGCTATTGGTGTGTGGCATCAGGTGTCTCCGTATCTTGGTGGTATCGGGATCAGTTCTGCAGTGGTGTCTTTCAATGTGGCGTTGTATTACAATTCGATTATCGCGTGGTGTCTCTTCTACTTCGCCCAGAGTTTCCAAGCTGAGTTGCCGTGGTCCGAATGCCCGAAGATGTACTTCAGCAATGGATCTTACACAACCGAACCTGAATGTGCTGTAAGTAAAAAATATATCTTTTAAGATTTTATTACAGAGAAAACTAACACTCAGTTGTATTTGAATGTAGAATGTTTTAGGATAAGCTTGGACAAAGATATTTGGCAAAATTTAACTGTCTACCAATACAGGATGTATTGACCTTCGAGACCCAAGCTAACTTCACCTGCAAGTTGGTACAACTGCTGATTATCGGACGGGGTTCTGACGCAGACTTTCCTTTGAAGTTTAGGAATCATCATCATTCTCTGAGCCTTTTTCCCCAACTCAGTTGTGGTCGACTTTCCAGTCTAACTGTGATGCGGCACTTCGATATTTTTCGTGGAGCGACTGCTATCTGACCTTAAACCCCGTCTTAAGGAGAAAGCCTGAAAGAACTCCAAAGTGTAAGATTCGGCCGCAACCGGAATAATAAAAAGTTATTTGATATCGAGCGAATTAATACGATTTAGGAAAACGTGGTTCTAAATGACTGCTTCACAAACGTGTCCAAATGTCCAATACTTGGAATCGATAGCAACATAACCGCTTTTATTGGACAATCTTGTTGTTATTGGATTCCAAGATGAAATATTGGTATTGCTTATTGTGTAGTGCAGTGTTTTATTTAATTTGCCGTCTTACAATGGTAAGCGGAGAAGTATAGATGCTTGTTTTCTATGTTCACATTGGTGGCCTACTCCTGCAGGGCCTGTAGGGTGTTTAATGCAGGTTTTCTAGGGTAAATGATCTTATTGCGTGAATAGGGAAATAGATCCTGCTACTGAGGAATTCCTCACAGAAAACCCACTGGCCCTTAGAAAGATCTGAAATTGAACTCTTGATCATAATGACAATTTTTGTAGGTGCTCATTTTTGTAGGTTAGGTATAATTAAGTATATTATAACTTCAGATGACAATCGTTTATCCACGTATCGATGCAAAGTCCATACGTAGGTGTGCGTAACAGCCCTGTTTTTGAAAACTCCTATAGTCTCCTCTCAGTATAGGAGAGGGTGCACCCAATTCCGCTTCTAGGATATCTTTATTTAGTCTTCCCACCTTGTGTCCGTATCACTTCAGATGACTCCGGTTAAAGCCAGGAATTGTAGATTTAAGCAAAGTTTACGTAGGTACTTAATTTAGAATTTTATAAAATTGGATTAAGTACTTACGATATTGTAAGTATTCTGGACTTAAGGAGCTTAGCCTCAAGTTCAAATAAGATTATTCTTTAATTCATTAAAGCATTAGGGCTCTTTTTGCTTGGCATTGCGTCTTAATAGAAACTTAACTTGTTTTCTTTTCCGTTTTCGTTAAAAGATTTAAAATTCTAAGGCCGCAGATTTATAGGGATATTTTTACAATTAGGTATGCTCAACCAATGATGGGTTTGCCGATTAATGCCCTAGCCTTTTGGGCATAAATAATAATTGTCCGATAAATGTTTGAAGTGTCCGGGTATAAACCCATCACTGTATTCAATTATACTGAGTATAATAGAAACCCATTTATGTCCCACTGCTGGGCACGGGTCTCCTCTCCTCTAACGAGAGAGCTGAGAGGGTTTAGACCTTAATCCACACACTCTGGCCTAATGCGGGTTGGTGGATCGGACATGTCCTTAGAATTTCTTCTAGGACATGGGGGTTTCCTCACGATGTTTTCCTTCACCTTGTGATTAGCACGTATAAATTCCATAAAGTGAAATTCACATTGGTGCTGTCCGGCCGGCTTCGAACTCGGTACCTCTGAGTAGAGGCCGCGTCCAGTTATAGAATGAATTAATGGAATAAAAGGATACCCCTTTGGGTATACTCGCCCTTCGATCCGCTCGATGTTGTGGTTAAGAGCCGCAAATAAAGATTAAATCAAAAACAAAATAAAACATTAATTGACGACGACGAAAATGATTGAAGTGATTGATTGAATGATTGATAAAATCATTCAAATAGGCCATGATTGTCTGCAACATAAATTTCTCTCACAGAGCCTGTACGTCCATCAGGCGATTAGTGATTAATTACTCTTTGGAGTGACGTCGAACATTGTTGCTCTAACAAACAGAGGGGTAAAAGAGACCCTTTTTTATAGTAGATAGGTATCTATATAATACATACATAGGTAGGTATATAAATATTCACGTGTCCGACAATCAATAGATGTACCGGCTTGCATGTAAGATTAGTTAGGACCTGAGCTGTCCGACTGGGGAAGTACCTCCGCTCTACAGAAGACCGCGGCCTTAATAACCATCGTGTTGTGTTCCCGCCGGTAATTAGGGTAGCCAGAGCTCACTGTACCCCTCCTGCCCCCACCCCTTCCTAGCCCTTCCCCCTTCCCTTCAGGGTAGGCAGCGCGTGTGTGACACCTTTGGTGTTGCACACGTCCATAGGCAATGGTGACCGCTTCCCATCAGGTGGGCCGTGTAACGTGCTTGTCTGCCACCTACGTGGTATAAAAAAAACCCGTTCTCCGTTCTACATATGCACCGTTCTTAACGGAGAGGGGTTGCCTCTGGTGGTGAAAGTCTTCCCCGGGTTTCTGGGGAGTTCCTTCTTAGGGTATACCAGGGTTTTCTGGTAAAAGACTTACTTGGACGGCATACGGTGTGGTTTTAGTCGGTTCCATCCCGAAATAACTACTTCACTAGCCCCGTTGAGGTGGCATCCTTTGGGGGTTGTCACACGTAAATAAGGGTACTTTAATTTTGGAAAAAGAGGGTTCCGTGCACAAAAATTGTTACCTTAAAAAACTAAATCGTAGCGAAGTCGTGGGCAAAGCTAGTTTGCAATAGATATTAAAAGTAAAGGAAAATCGTAACCATAAGTATGTGAAGGTATAGTTATGGAGGGATGTTTGGAGCTATAAAATTAATCCCTCAGCCCATCGGATTTGTAGGGATTTTGTTGTGTTTACGAAAAAATAGGACAGCCCAACTACTCGTAAGGGTTATTGTGAAGGGTCGTAGGGCTGAATTTGGTTACCGGAATGAGGTTACAAACTATATTCATTTGCATATTTACAGTTTAGAAATGAATGTAAATGTTTACTTAAGTAACTGCTTCGGTTTTTTATTAATTGCCAGTGGGCTGGGTCCTGGATTGGCATGAGAATATTTTTTTTTATATACCTATAGGACACGTCAATTTGACCTCACCTCTCCTGATGGTAAGCTGAAGGTAAAGTCTCAGGAAAGAGGGTCACCATTACATACACGTTTTCATACATTTTTTTTATATATAGGACACGTCAATTTGACTTCACCTCGCCTGATGGTAAGCTGAAGGTAAAGTCTCAGGAAAGAGGGTCACCATTACATACAAATTCATAAAAAATTGTATAACCTGATCGTAGAGTCATAAAGGAGATAGGTAAAAACAATCTTTGAAGAGGGTGAAATGAAATTATAGTGTTTGTTTGTAATTTTAAAATAACAGGTTTTACTTGAATGCATAATATGAGTGAATGTACGATTGATATACTTAACAAAAACGTACATTTTAAAAATTTCGTATTTCTGACTGTTTGGAGGTAATCGGGACTTTCGCTGGTAGATAAATAATGTATGTATGTATGTATGATATAGTGGTGACCCTGGGCCTCAGACTTTTCCTTTAGCTTACCATCAGGCGAGGTAAAGTCATGTTGACGTGTCTAACATAAAAAAAATAACGACCTTTTCATTTAAAACGTTTTGTTTCATATAGTCATAAAAAGTTTATTCTTAAACGTACATATTTCACTAACGTATTCATAACTAGCTTCCGCCCGCGGCTTCGCCCGCGTGGAGGTCGGTATCACCACCAAGTCTATTTTAATTAAACAACTCTGCACGCCACTCACTCCTCCACTCTCCACTCTCCACTCTACTCTTTACTCCACTGGTCTCCACTCGTCTAACCCAAACCTTTCTAATAAAAAGACCCCATCAAAAGCCGATAATCGCGATGGACATAAAAACTACTAAACGTATTTTGATGAGGTTTCTTTTTATTAGAAAGGTCTTGCTTAGACTTAAAATTTACCTATGTTTAGTTGTAATTGATGACCTACCTTAAACCTTGACGCGCGGGCGGAGTCGCGGGTATCAGCTTATATAAAAAATAGCCTTTTTTTCCGTGCGGAAATCCTTATGGATACCTACCCTGCAGCCAGCGGGGCAGGTTATGTCAGACTCTTACTGACTAAAACCGCACGCCGTCTAGGGTCTTCTGATGCCAGGGTGTAAGGGGGCCAACGCTCTGGCGCGGCTGTTGCCCAACATGAGGGGGTCGGATGACTCCCGCAGGAGGCTCTACGCGGGGATCGTGCGGTCCATGGCACTTACGGCGGCGTGCCTGATCTGGGCGGAGGCCCTGAATAGCCATAACAGGTGTATATACATACATTGGGAGCGCCGTAGCGCGTTATGCCTATATTGGTGGCGAAAGAAGGCGCGGGAGCGGGGACTGGACCCGGAGCTTCGAGTAATCGAAGCCGTCCACGCCCAGCTCCGCCAGGATACCGTGGTGGAGTGGAAGGACCGACTTGGGTAAACGCGAACCTATCGACTATAAAAAAAACCAAGAGCGGGGCACGCCGTTATAGTGGCGGTAAGGCCCGTTATGTAGGCCTCACGGAGGCCTCTCGTACAGGCAGACGCAGGTGATCTCTGGTAAGGGGTGCTTCGGGGATCACTTGTGTCTGTTTCGGAAGGAGCCGACGCCCGAGTGCCATCACTGCGATGCGGGTGATGACTCAGGGTTGCACACGCTGGTCAAGTATCCCGCGTGGGAGGTGCCGAGACAGGCCCTCCTGGCAGCCCTCGGGGTGGCAGTCCTCACACTGTCGGTGTTGATCGCAGCGATGGTCCAAAGTGCGGACGTGTGGTCGGCCGCCGCCTTATTCTGCGAGCAAGTGATGCTCTAGAAGGAGGCGGCGGAAAGGGTTCGGGAGAGGCTGCACAGAGCTCTCCCGGACGGCGGCAACGAAGACGTCGGAGGTCTAACGACCTCCGTCGGAGCCGCCTGTCACCCTAACAGAAGCAGGCCGAGGCGGCGCTGCGTGAAAGCGTCCCCCCCCCCCTATTCCGGGGGCATGACGGGAACACTGTGGATGCCAAGCCCGAGGGGGCCATACCGAATCCGGAGATGGCCCGGGTCAAGTCGGAGTGCAAGGGAAATGCTCTATGGGCCATCTTACACCCTGGCGTCAGAAGACCCTAGATGGCGTGCGGTTTTAGTCGGTAAAAGTCCGGCATAACCTGCCCCGCTGGCCGCGGGGTGGGTATCCATGAGGATTTCCGCATGGAAAAAAAGGGGGCCTATTAGAGCATTTCCCTCGCATCCCGGCTTTGTATAAAAAGTAGCCTATATGTTGTCCTGTAAGTGATGGTAGCTGAATGGATAAGGACGCGGCCTCTGCTCAGAGGTATCGAGTTCGAATCCAACTGGATAGTACCAATGTGAATTTCAGTTTGTGCAATTTATGTGTGCTAACCACATGATTTACCATCTGCTGACGGTGAAGAAAAAACATCGTGAGGAAACCCACATGTCCTAGAAGAAATTCTAAGGACATGTTCGATCTACCAAACCCCCATTAGGCCAGCGTGTGTGGATTAAGGTCCAAACCCTCTCAGCTCTGTCGTTATAGGAGAGGAGACCCGTGCCCAGCAGTGGGACATAAATGGGTTGATATTATTATGTTGTTCAGAAGTATGAACTATAATAAATCGTGCCAAGTTTGATCAAAAATTCTCCAGTAGTTTTTTTATCCATGCGTGCACAGATAGACAGACAGACAGAAAGACAAAAAAATTACTGATTGCATTTTTACTATTGGTATTGATCACTAATCATACCCGAATAGTTATTTTGTAAATATTTCAATGTACAGAATTTACCTCTCTACATTTTTATTGACGTAACCTACGACAAACTTATTATTTACGGTTGGTGCAGTAATCGGGTCTAGGGATCGAACCGCAAAATTAAGTTTGTTTTTTATTGTATAATTTATCGGTCAAGTTACTTATAGTGTGAAGCTAGCTTATAGCATGTTTAACATAATAACAACATTCAAATATGCGTGTTTAGATTACACGTTATTACAGAATGCGTTGAAGATATAAACGTTCACTGCTCGTTCCCCGTAGGTGAAAGCGTGATAATAAGTAGCCTATGTGTTGACCCGACTTCCTAATAATATTCTTGCCAAATTTGGAGTAAATCCATGCAGTACTTTTTGAGTTTATCCCGGACATACATACAGACAAACAGACAAACAGACAAAAATTCTAAAAACTATATTTTTGGATTCGGTATCGATTGTAGATCACACCCCAAGTATTCTTTTTAAAAAATATTCAATGTACAGTTTTGACTTTCCTACCATTTTATTATATGTATAGATGTTACGCCCTACGACCTACAGTAATAATTTCAATAAGCCCTTATACCGTCCTTGATATTCAGTGGGCGTAGAGAATGAATCAGTGGCGCCTCGCAGCGGCATAATCAATAAACCAAAAAGTAATTTACTCAGCTGTAAATGCGATCAATCTAAATCCTTTATTTAATTCTCAATTTACTTTTGCAATGAAAATGAAACCTTTTATATATATAATGAGGATTGAAAATTGTAGATTTCTTTGACGGAGATATTGGCATGTTGAGTTTTTTTTTATCATTATTAACGGACCCTTTAAATTTTTAACCTAAACTCACATGTGACCCAGTAGCAGTAACATTTGAAATGCGTTACTTCAGGTTTTTTTTATACTACGTAGGTGGCAGACAAGCACACGGCCCACCTGATGGGAAGCTGCGGTCACCGTGGCATATGGACTACTACACTGAAGGGAGGGGGGGGGAGGGCTAGGAAGGGGTGGGGGAGGAGGGGTGCAGTGAGCTCTGGCTACCCTACTTACCGGCGGGAACACAACACGATGGTTATTATGGCCGCGGTGTTCTGTAGGGCGGAGGTACTAACGCAGTCAGACTGCTCAGTTCGGACGGGAGATACCGGGGTCGTCCTACTTCCGTTAAATTGTACTTGATTTTATTCCATCTCATCGCAACAGCCGTTATCTTTTTTTTTATTGCTAGGCTCCTAAGAGTTACAGCGTGATATTATGTAGGCTCTAATGTTCTCAAACAACAGATCTATCAAATGCAAAAATAATTTTTCAAATCGCATAAGTATTTCCAGAGGTTAGCACATTCAAACAAACAAACTCTTTAGCTTTATTATTAAGTAGTCTACTATATAAAAATAAGTCGGGTTTTCCTTCCTGACGCTATAACTCCAGAACGCACAAACCGATTTCCACGGTTTTGCATTCGTCGGAAAGGTCTCGGGCTCCGTGAGGTTCATAGTAAAGAAAATTCAGGAAACATTTCAACAGAAAAGCGGGAAGCCATCTGATGGCGAAACGGAGTTCGCCGGGTTTGCTAGTATAGTATATAGATCTGTAGTTATTAGAGTTATTCGTTAAGGAATGATTGAGCATAGACGGGCAGTAATTTAAATGTAAATGAAGTAAATGAAGCCAATTCTGTACCGATATTCAATTCAGTTCAGCGTGGAGTACAAATAAAGTTTGATGAAAATTCGGAGACGAAATACAATTTACTATTTCATTTTCATAATAAGTATGGATTTGAAATTGACATTTCGCTATTGATAATTTGATAGTATCTCACTTAGTAAGAAGAAAAGAAGCTGTGAGCCACCATTGCCTTTAGCTTACCATCAGGCAAGGCAATATAAAAAGAAGCGAAAAAGAACCAATTTTATTATGCTCAAAGCTCAAAATCTGAGTACATATTGGTCATCAAAATTGTCTTGCCAACTGCTAAACAGTACCCACAACCTTCTTTTTCTTCCCCGCAGTCGAGTAACAAGACACTGCAATAAATTCTCATATAATAACAAAGCGACAAAGAAACAACTTTAAAGCTTCTTTTACGGCGCTATCGTTAAAGTATTTCAAGACAAACGTGCAAAAAACCCCGCCTTACGTTCACCGCTGCAATGAAAAAAAGAAATGAGAGTCTCTTTATAAATTATTCGTTGAGTTTTATGACCGTTTCTGGCTGTCCATAAGGTTGTATTTTTGTAGCTGGCTTCTGCTGACGATTTCGAAGTGATAAAAAACGTATCGAGTGTTTTAGACGCGCTTTTATTCGCATAATACTTACTGTTGGTGTATAATTGAGGAGCTCTAGCCTTTATGTTAACATACTTATTGCAAAGTTAAGCATTTCTAACTACGTCAGTCTCAGGATGGGTGACCGTTCTAAGCACACTGTGAGTCCGTCCTTAAGCCGTTAGTCCCGGTTACCATAGACATTTCTATGAAAGTTGTTACGAGTAGTTGGAGCCCTAAATAGTCCAACAACTGTTTTAACTTCAGAACTTTGATATCACCAATGGTTTGTGGAAGTCAGATGGCAGTCACTTCTTGTCATTGGAGCCTTAAACACTCGCTCAGTCATCTCAGCAGGACTAAGATCTTCAGACCTAAGTTAACCTCACCTACAAGTCGGACTCGGAACACCTGACCAGCTGATTAATGAACTGTTCACTCAACTGTTACTCAAACTAATAACTGTATCTAGACTAAGGAAATTATAATATAGATAAAAAACAGCCCGTGGAGTTTCTTGCCGGAGTCTTCTCAGGTCTGGGCTGCGTTTCGAACCATTTACTTCTAGTTTTCAATATTTTTGATTTTGACGTTTTGTAAGTTCCGCAAACAATGGTCTATACAGAATAAATGATTTTCGACTTTGACTTTGACTTTGAAAATACCATTTGCTACGCCCGTTACGAATATGATTATTAAACTTGTTTTCAAACTAAATAATGTATTTACAGATAAAAACATGGCCGCCCAGCTAACAATATTATCAAAGGTCATCCCCCGTTCTCCCTGCCGTTGCCAATATTGACTCAAGCTCAAACTTCCATCTCAAGTTTATTATTCAAAGTCCTTAAGTCTGTTTAAGAAGTAAATAAATCCTTTACGTAACATGTCTTATGGAAAATTTTGATCTAAATTTAGAGTACCGTTATATCGATAGTTGAGGGGCATTTTCTTTTAAAGATTTTCATTCCCATAATGTTTACGGCTAGCTAGCAGAATAACTTCACCTCGCCTGATAGGAAGCTAAAGGCAAAATCTCCGGAATGGGGGTCTGTAATGGGGGTCCGTAACTAAACTTCGAGAGTCATATGTTCGATGAATGGAAAGTCGACAGAACGTTGGTTACAAACACTGATAATTACCTTTTTTTCGTGCACGGATACCATCCCTGTCGCCAGCAGGGTCGATTATATCGGAATCGAACCGACTAAAACCACACGCTGTCTTGGATTTTCTTCTAGGGTTGTAAGGTGGCCTAAAGAATTTAAACACGTACCCTGGCTGACCCGGGTTATCTCCGGTGCAATGGTGACTTTCAGCTTAACGGCCTCATCAGCTATTTCACGCGACGCTCAAATAACCCGCGACTGTAGGAGGAAGGAAACACAGAAACACAATTTCAACTGTCTATGGTGTGGTAACCACCTAAATGACTATTGTGAGGCAATCCATTTATGTTCCACTGCTGGGCACGGATCACCTCTCCTCTAACGAGGGAGCTGAGAGGGTTTCGACCTTAATCCACACACACTGGCTTAATGTGGGTTGGTGGATTGGATATGTCCCTAGAATTTCTTCTAGGACATGTGGGTTTCCTCACGATGTTTTTCCTTCACCGTCAGCAGATGGTAAATCATGTGATTAGCACACATAAATTCCACAAAGTGAAATTCACATTGGTACTGTCAAATAGCCCCAATTACTTCGCGGAAAACTATAAGAAACTAACCAATGGGGTTGGCCGGTGAAAGCTAATCGCAGATGGCGCTAGCGAGTTTGGTTCTCTTGTGTACGACGGCCATATTCAGTGTCGTTATTGTTTACAAAAGAAACCTGCTTGAAATATAATTTATTATCTTAAAAACGGACTTAAAATTGTGCGAACTTGTAGTCTAAGAACTATAAAATTATGTATTCTCACTGGCGAGTGAAAGAGCTCAAAGATGAACTTAAAAAACGTGGTGCTTCTTTACGTGGAAAAAAAGCAGATCTTGTGGAAAGGTATATTGTTTTGAATAAATTACCACGATATTTACAAGTTTCGTATTCAGAAATATTTTGTCTTGAAGATACTATTACCTAAAATGTAACAGAGTTGTAATACTTATGCATATATTTAAACTACGGGGATAATAATAATATACATTCTTTTACTTTCAGGTTGGAGATTTATGACCAGAACTTCAATTTTGAACACCTATAAAGGGCTGATAACGAAGATCCTGAAATATAGTTACCATTGCCAGAAACCTATCGTGATATTAACAGTACACGGCTCTACTACCTCTTGATAAGACAATCATAAGGCATTATCTATGCTAGTAAGTAGTTTAAACTAAGTATAGATTTATACCTAATAGGAAACTGCATTGAGGTAGGATATAAATTTTAACTGAGACCCTAGCCCATTTTCACCATTACTTATTCACAACTATATTTTTTCTTTTCAGTACACAAAAAGAACAATATTGCTATGCTCCTGTATGAAACCCGTCATTTATTGATGGTAAGATCTTCTGTTGTTGGTAATAATACCTATATAAAGGGATATTGCAGAAAATCAATCAAAAATGTTGAATATGAAGTGGACATACATAATACTTGGACGTGAATAGGACACATGAAGCTTTTAAAAATAAAAAACTTCATGCCATCTTAGTTTTTTTATTTACAATACCTGCATCATCTGCAAGTAGTAGCTCTGTGGAAAATAATCTTAAGTATAGTGTACAGCATCTATCTTGGCAAGATTTTAGAGTAGTGGGGCCCACCGTCCACACTATTAAGTTAGATGCTGTGAACTATATATTAGATGCTTGAGTACTTCGATGAGTGTGGCAAGTTGTTGGTGTCATTATCAATCTCATGCTCTTGAGATACATTGCAAAATCATCATAATATACTATCACTATATTTAATGGCACTATGCCTTCACAGGATTGGTAAGTTGATGGCATTTCAAATAGCTATTTCCTCAGGTTCTGGACTCCCAATATATCTTTTCTTGTTCTTGCTGTTTCTGATAGTGTTTCAAGGAGATATAGATGGTACAGCACTTTTCTTCATATATTTATGTTGGTGTTCAACTCCTAGAATATAGAAATGACTGTTATTATTAAGATCATAGGAGTAAATCAATTTGTATGTTATTTTATGTAGGTATATCAAGTACATATATGTATTAAGACTACTAATAATGTTGAATAAGCAACACTCACCTGTGTATTCACAATTTTTTTATAATCATTTTCCACGAAATGTTTTCGACATAACCTCCAACTATTTTTAGAAATAAAATTTTGTAGGCAAATGTCTTTCAACCAAAGCCGACGAATTTTGTAATCTTTTGGGATATGGTGTACTCCAAATTCTGAGCATTTCGCTACTATACATTTAGTCATCTTGGGTTTAAAAATTATTTTGTAAATAACTCCATACAAATGATCAATGTTTTAGGAACCAACTACACCAGCGCCACTTTGACAGTTGCCAACCCCATTAGCTCAGTATAGCGGAAACCTTATCCAACGACGAAAGTTTTATAACTCGGATTTGTGGGGGCTAAAGTGAAGGAATTATAGGGTGCGTTAATGAGTCGTAATTAATACCGTCTCTTGTAGTTCGTAATACGCCGTTAATTTGATTTATTGCTAAAGCAGAGTAACTACTCTATATTGATTTTGTACGAAACAGAGTATATAGGTACTTACTTTAGAGATAAAATGTATAGATCTATTAGTGTGGTTCTGACTGATAGAAAGGGACAGAAGCAAAGGTTGTTCATAAGCAGTAATGTTGCTTTTCATAGAATGTGACGTCACCATTCCACTCATACGCACGAAGCACTTTGCCGACCCGTTCAAGAGTGGAATTCCTTGCCTGAGTCTGTGTTTCCAGAAAGTTATAACCTGGGAGTATTCAAGTCACGAATGAAAAGGTTCCTTCTAGGCAAGCGTGATTCATTGTAGACCACATCGTCACTTACCATCTGGTGAGATAGAGGTTAAACTGGCATCGACGGGTGTAAATTCGTAAAATTCCTAATTGCAGACTATCTATCGACGCAAAAATAGATGAAAACCATTTTTGAAGCGGGTTGTATTGACATGTGATACAACCCGCTTTAAACATTGTTTTCAATATGGATGATTAAAATTCAAACGATTCTGAACATTTTAGGATTTTGTGGTCCACCACCGGATTGACTGCACCCCGCCCGATGGTAAGCTGAGGTGGAGCCCAAAAAGTAGTGGTCACCATTCCCTCCTCTACTCAGATGGCCTTGACAGATGCTTTTTCACGCCCCGCTTAAAGAACCCGGGATTATAAGAAGAAGGGAACACGTGCGAGGGTAAAGGATTCCACTTCTTTATCATACAAAGAAAGGTTTTAAACATATTCAAAACAAAATGGTGTCTTTTCCCAGAGTACATGCATTTAAGATAAACGATGAAAGAGAAAACCGAACATTGATGGATTCATGTTATACATCTAAGTAAACGGAGACTCGCAAGATAAATAGCTTAGAAGATGATAGGGACGCAGTTTTACTTATTCTACAGTTATTATACATACATACAAATCACGCCGCTTTCCCATTGGGGTAGGCAGAGACAACATCTTTCCTCTTGCTACGATCTTGGCATACGCCTTTCGCTTCTTCAACTTTCATAATAAAATTGTCTTCATACATGCACGTCGGTTGCGGGTCTTATAACTAACTTCAACAATTTCTGATGTCGGCAAAGTGGTCAAAACAGCGACATAAGACAATATATTTATTTAAAAAAGGCATATCAACAATATATATACACAAGGATTTTCCTAAGTAACATTGACAAGATATTATAATGGGCATGTGCTACATCAATTAAAGATAAGCACATGATATGTCATACAAATATAACAATTGAAGACGGACGCTTAGGCTGTGGAACGATCTCCCTGCAGTGGTTTTCCCTGGCGGCTACAATATGGGGTTCTTCAAGAAGGACATTAGAAGGTTTTTGCAGGGTCGGCAGCGCGAGTGTGACGCCCCTGGTTTTGCACGCGTCCATAGGCCACGGTAACCGCTTTCCATCAGTGTGGGCCGTGTGCTTGTCTGCCACCTAAGTGGTATAAAAAAAAATTAAATTGAAATTAAATATATGAAAATAAATATAATGTATGTCTACAAAAATAGTATCAAACTACAGATAAATCACTATCAAAGTGACCATCCAACACATATCCAATCTCATACTAACGCGGTCTTATTTCGTGGTGTTTAATTACAATCTGCTGCTTCACAAAAAGTTGCCATCAGGGTTTTAATAAAAACTGTACGTCCCACATCCGAGATTGAAACAACTAGTGTAGCGGACTTCCGTCAGCTGGCGATTAGAGTTCACCCAGTGCAAGCGAGAGAGCTCAGCAACAGAGGATTTAATCAATAATGGTATAACTTGTAAGGGCCAAATTATACTGGCTACTTTTAGCGCCACGATGTAATAAAGTAATTTCGGTAAATAAAAAAAACCATTTAAAATCGTGTATGTTTAAATATGTTGCACTATCTACAATGCATCCTATATTTTCTTCGGAATGATTTAATTATGATACCATTTTGACATGTTCAAATTGCTGTACCTATGAGTTATAATAAAAAAATAACTCGCTATAATCTTTTTCACTCGTTCGAGTAAAAACATTATTAGAGCTTCGATAAAAATTTACTGTAATTTTTTTATGAATGAATGTGCGCTCGCAGGCATATATTTCGAGATTTCGAGTCATGATTGTCGCGGTCTGAAAGGATGCGTTGTGATTGGTCAGTGGTCGACATTTTTATAAAAAAGTTCCTTTTTTGATTTTTAAATTAATGGCTCCAATCGATCCCAGTTATCGAAACTGTGTCCAAAATATTTCGGTCCAAAACGACTTCAAAATCAACGTGTAGATATTTTTTTCTATACGTTTTACAATCACATAATAATATACCTACACAATCCATAACGTAAAACTTAGCCTGTCTTCTAAATATCTTTTTATGCCCCAGAATGGGACGGAAAAACAATATAGGTAAGAACCTTATCCACTTATCCGTGTACCGCGTGAAGTGGGGAATCCTTGACATCTTAAAACAGCCTGCAGTGTACCATTCTTTGCCTATACTAAATGGACCCTCGTAGTGGTTTAATTGAGTGCCCACTCAGTGTAAGCACACAATTTGGTGACTGTGGTGAGCGGTTTCCGTTTACTAACAGGGCCTCGATTCTGCTAAAGACAAACCACTGATATAGGTATCACTGACACTAAAAAATGCCATTTAATTGTAGACTTTATTGTTTTCAGATTAAAGTTTAAAGTCAAATGATATTTTGTAGAGCGAATGAAAAAGTTAAATGAATTATTTTCATTTGATTTTAGACTTTAACTGTATACCTAACGGTAAAGTGTACAATTAAATAGCATTTTTAGAGTGTCAGAGGTATTACAGTGGTTTGCCTTTAGCAGAATCGGGGCCCTGAGCAGTAGGTTAGATAAAAATATCGTTGCAATGAAGAGAAGTTTTGATTCTCGACTCAATTAACTACCCTGCTAGACGTAAGAGTTGTGAAAAAATACGTAAAAGGGCTTGTGACAGAGTGGTAACCGAGTAGGTTAATACATTGCAAAGTTAAGCAATACTAGCCAGTCAATCTTAGGATTGGTGACCATTGTTATCACCTTGAGCCGTCAGTCCCTCTCTCCTCCTCTCTCTACAGAAGACCGCGGCCATAGTAACCATCGTGTTGTGTTTCCGCCGGTAATTAGGGTACCCCACCCATTCCTAGCCCTCCCCCATTCCCTTCAGGGTAGGCAGCGCGTGTGTGACACCTTTGGTGTTGCACACGTCCATAGACCACGGTGACCGCTTCCGATCAGGTGGGCCGTGTGCTTGTCTGCCACCTACGTCGTATAAAAAATAAGTCCCGGTAGGTATAAGAATATCTATGACAGTCGTATGGATCGTTTGAGCTCTAAAAAGTTCAACAACTGTTCTAACTGCAGCACGCTGCCACACCGAAATCATGATGGTCAAATGGCAGTCATTTCACAGAAATTATTCGCAGGTTTATTAGTGCCTCGGAGAGCACGTTAAGCCGTCGGTCCCAGTTGCCATACAAACATCTATGGCAGTCGTTACGGGTAGTTGGAGCCCCCAAAAGTCCAACCAGTCTAACTTGGAACTTCGATATCGCCATTGGTCATAATGACCATTGGTTGTGCAGGTCAGATGGCAGTCGCTCCACGGAAAATATCAAAGTTCAGCCGCATCACAGTTAGACTGGAAAGCCGACCCCAACTGAGTTGGGAAAAAGGTTCAGAGAATGATGATGAGCCGCTTCGTAGTTTGACTGAAAGGATGACGTAAGACTGACTGTTAGCATGTTTGTACTCATAACGCTCTAATAGCCTAACAGATCTGGCTGAAATTTGGTACAGGAATAAATTGTAGTCAGGAATAGTCCCTCTTATTCCAGGTATATATAGTAAAGACTATGTGTTCATATCCCTTATTTTTTGTCCCTGGAATAGGTTTCCATGGGAAGCAACAAATAGAATTCAACACGGGTGAAGCCACTTTATACAGTATTAGTGGTCTATATGTATATTTTACGTATGTCGTGTAACGTTGAACAATGACAACAAACAAGGGAGGGGGTGATGGGGCGGGAGGTCATCGATTTTCAGGACCAACTGATGAATTTTCTGCGTTACATAACTGAAATATACCTACTTGAAGGGATGTGAGCGGGGCCTACGCATGTAATCATGGCTCTTTTTATTTTGTCTTGACATTGATTAATACATTATTTGGAAATAGAAAATGTCTTTACACATACAAAAAGAAGTGTAATGTTTTCAAGGTTTTGTCTTAGCTTTGTCTTTATGTTAGCATTATTTTCTATAACAAAATTGAAAAATCAACTGTCTGTACATTTGAGATATTTAAAAAAACTATGAACGATTCTGATACAACATTTTTTGTTAGAATTCTTGACTGTTTGTCGGTTTGTCTGTTTGTCTATTTGTTCGCGATCGACGCAAAATCTACAAAACCGATTTTGATGTAGGTCTTTTTAATACAAAGGTCTTTTTTATACCAAAAACCAGATCATAATAACCCAAGCAGGAGAGGACCCCCGGATTCCTAAACGTAAGCTTTAGACTAGTCACAATCCGTATTGCTGCTTGAATAAAGAGAGGAAAGTTATACAGAGGCTTTTATTGCCGTAAAAGTTGAACAGTATTTTGCAGTCGGAACGGTATCCGTGTCTCTTGATAACTGCCAGCCGAGAGCCGGCTTTCAACGGACGACTTTGAATTGCGAATGTGAGGTTTATTTTATGAGCAAGCTGTTCTGAGCACTGTTTAACTTAATAAAATGAAGTTGGTATTCATAATAAACAATTTAAGTACAGCTTGAAGAGATTGAAAAGTATTTCTTAATTTAATGTCTAAGTCGACGTCTCTTTAATCTGTGAATTTAATAATGTTCACAATGCTTTGATGAGCACATTTGTTAATCAGTGTCAAATAAATATTCGTATAGAAAACATGTCATTTTACTACAAAAATTCCGACAAGCAAAACTCAACCCCCCACATTTATGGTCCATCAAGCCGGATTGCTCGGTTCATGTAATCTATAGATATAACAAAAGGATTTCAAAAACTAAGAAGGGACTAAATTTTTTACAGTAACTAACTATATTACAGATTTAATTCAGTGAACAAGACTTCTGTTGAAGTCGATGCAAAACCTTAAAGGTCCATATTGGAATTACATCTTCTTATACATAAAAATAAGCGATGGTAGCTGAATGGATAAGGATGCGGCCTCTACTCAGAGATCGAGTTCGAATCCGGCCAGACAGTACCAATGTGAATTTCACTTTGTGGAATTTATATGTGCTAATCACATCATTTACCATCTGCTGACGGTGAAGGAAAACATCGTGAGGAAACCCACATGTCCTAGAAGAAATTCTAAGGACATTTCCGATCCACCAACCTGCATTAGGCCAGCGTGTGTGGATTAGGGCCTAAACCCTTTCAGTTCTCTCGTTAGAGGAGAGGAGACCCGTGCCCAGCAGTGGGACATAAATGGGTTGCTATTATTATACATAAAAATCGTTTTTTTTTTTGCGTTATTTTTTTCTCTTGACAATCCTTGTTGTATCCAAAGCTTGCACTCAAACCCGGGTCTTCTTTCCCAATCCTTCTTTCCGTAATTGAAAAATTAAATTAATTGTACTATTTAATTATATTATAAAGGGAACATTTGCCCGAAAATTTGTTTTGAAATTCACCCTCAAACGACTCAACAGATTTTGCTGATAGGTATAGATTACGGTCAGATCAGATTAAATAGGCTACTTGTTATCCCAGAGACCTATCCTATCCTATCCTAATTCTGCGCAGGCATCTGGTGATAAAACAAATCTTACTCATTTACGTCGACCATTTGGTATTCACTCGCCCGCCGTATTCATATAGTGTAATCCCGAGGGAGATCCCGGGGAGATATAGTTGGTTCATTCGGGCATGTGCTGGGACCACAGACATAATAATATGTATAGAAGTGCGAAACGTGTTAAATGCTTCTTAACCGACGTTAGTTTAATTTAAGTCTAATCTTAATTAGGTTTCTATGCTGCGCACGGGTGTTTCTATGTATAATAAGTATGTATTTACAAAAAAAGAGGTATAAATAAGTATGTTTATCAAAATTCTAGAACCCATAACACAAGCTATTTAAACTAAACTTACTTTGGGTCTAGGAAGCGCTGTGTAGAATGTCGTAGAATATTTATTTATTATTTATTCCGAGATTCGCGTCCGTAAGCGATGTCTATGTAGGTATGCGTCGCTCAAACAGGCATTATATGAAGATTAGGAACTGTAGCTATTAGTTTTGTTGCAGTTGTAAGAAAAAGGGGACATCCTACCTAATAATAACACTTCTGTTCTCTTCTTGGTTCTGTGGCTGGGACAAAACAATTATCTAACTAGCGATACGCAAGGGTTCAGTCTCCTGGGGAAAAAGTTTTATGTTGTTGAGATATCGAGATTTTTCATAATGCAAGATGGGAAAGGAGAAATATTATCAAGAAATACATACTTATAATATAGGGGTAGGCACACACCAATGACTTTTCGATGCTTTTCGAAGTTATGTGTGTATTTATCGCAGGTTTATTAGTGCCTCGGAGAGCACGTTAAGCCGTCGGTCCCGGTTGCCATACAAACATCTATGGCAGTCGTTACGGGTAGTTGGAGCCCTCAAAAGTCCAACCAGTCTAACTTGGAACTTCGATATCGCCATTGGTTGTGGAGGTCAGATGGCAGTCGCTCCACGTAAAATATCGAAGTTCAGCCGCATCACAGTTGGACTGGAAAGCCGACCCCAACTGAGTTGGGAAAAAGGTTCAGAGAATGATGATGATGATGAATATAGGGGTAGGCAAAAGACAGCAGCCCGCCATCTGCTTACATGCAGTAAAGCGTGAATCTTGTTAACGTATTGAGTTGATTCCCCTAGCGCCCACTACTTTGAAGTTTTTATTAAATAAGAATAAGTGTGTTAAATTTGACATTTAACACATAGTCATAAGTTAAGACATTATTCTTAAACGTTAAACATCTTTAAAGTGGTGGGCGCCAGTGGAATCAACGCAAAATTTAACTCCTAACTCGTAAGTCAGACAAACTTGAAACATCTCAAACTTCTTAACGAGTGTTTAATGTTAATTTTCGTAGAATTGTCAAAGCAGAAAATTTTAAACAAAATGTCTGCCGTACTCGTGACTGGCACAGTCGGATGTCCTTTTCATTAATTCCTCTTCATTCAAGTGCTACTCCTGTTCCCGGTTGTATTCGAGGTTTGCTCTTTTTATAAAACACACCGAACACACGGTCAAGTTGAGGCCACCATTATGTCACTGTCGATATATGTAATAAATACTTTTAGCTTACCATCAGGCGACGTGGTGGATCGGACATGTCCTTAGACTTTCTTCTAAGAAATGTGGGTTTCCTCACGATGTTTTGCCTTCACCGTCAGCAGATTGTAAATCATGTGATTAACACTATATAAATTCCACAAAGTGAAATTCACATTGGTAGTGTCTGGCTGAATTCGAACTCGATACTTCAGACCGCGTCCTTATCCATACGACAAAGAAAGAAATCACTGAACCGTAATTATATATAGACGTATGTTTGCCAGTAGGCAGGCAATTATTTACCGTCTGAAACGAGTCCTTTCCATACATTAGGGGCAAAATTGGATGAGGCAGATCTCCTAATTACTCGGGTTAGCGTGATCGCGTTCAGTAAACCATTACGCAATCTTAATGGGCTGAGTACGCGGTACTAATGGACAGCACTTGGTTAGTACAACGGTTAATAATGTTGGCTATTAATTTTTAACCGACACTTTTTTTTTATTATTGGTATTAGGCTCGCGTTTGACCACAATCTCACCTGTTGGTAAGTGATGATGTGGTCGACGGGGGAGCACGCTCACCTAGAAGTAACCTGTTCAATCCCAGGTTGAAGGTTTCCAGAAATACAGACTTCAAAAAAGGTAGAGGTTCTCAATTCGACTGTATTTTTCCTATGTTTGTTACCTCAGCACTTTCAACTGGGTAAACCGATTTTGATGTTTTTTTTTTGTTTGAAAGCTGGCGCTTCCCGCGTGGTCTGATTTTAATTTAGTCCGTTGACGGTTGAAGTCGGTATTTTTGTGAGAATAATGTTTTATACTACTAATTATTGTTCATATGACATCGCCACGTGGTTTCACGCGTTTTAACCTACTTCAAAATGAGTTTTACTTTTTTACCTGTATGTTGGTTATTTTGGCTTTTATGAGAGCATCTAAGCCCCGAAACCCTAGAAGAAAACTTGCCTTAACCATAAACTTAAAAGAAAACCACATCATCACTTACCATCAGGTGAGATAGTCCTCAAATGCGGGATTATCGGCTATAATAAAAACTTGCACCAAAGCCTCATCTGTCAATTAGCAGCTATACTGGCTTGCATTCTCTCGAATATTATAATATCAAGTTATTTTTAGACTATCAAGTTATAAATAAATGCTATCTTCATAAAGAACAAGAGCACTTTGACCCTGATCATTTACTGGCTACGGCGTAGGCGGTTACGGCGTAGCGCGTAGGCGTTGCGTAGGCGAGTTTGAACTGTAATATTACCTATGCTATTTTTTCAACAATATTTCTTGGAAAAGAAAAATATGACTTTTGTTTATGCAAGTTAATGTAGTAAAGGTATATTTTAGTAGGGTTTTATACCTCACCTGATTAAAAGCAGTCACCACAGCCTACACGGCCTAAAATGGACATAATTGCAACACCACCTGTATACCTTGTTTATATACCAAAAATCATTATTAAATAAATATGATTTTTAAACGGTTTTATTTAACTCAAGCTGTTTGTTAGGGTCAAATCTAGTAGGTAATTGAAATTTGACCCCATTCCAGTTGTCTGATTCGTCTGATATTTTGCAGAAGTCTTTAGTTAAACATACTTATAATAATAGTTGACGGGATATGTTTGTTAGTTTTGTTGTGTATATCCCGTCAACTACATGTTATACGAATAATTTAAAATCCTATATCGTACCTAAATAGTTTGAATACCTATATATTGTTCTGAAATAAACTCAATCACTTTGGTGCGATGACAAGCTGAGAGGAATAATGGTTTGATAAGCTGTCAGTTGCAGCTGCGACCTCACCCTGTATACGATTTCGTGTAGAGATATTACACTATATCTTAATACTTATATATAAATCTCGTGTCACAATGTTTGTCCTCAATGGACTCCTAAACCACTTAACCGATTATAATAAAATTCGCACACCATGTGCAGTTCGATCCAACTTGAGAGATAGGATAGTTTTTGAAACGGATTTCGACATCCACGCGGGCGGAGCCGCGGGCAACAGCTAGTCTATATATATAGAACTATTATAAGCGGAGCGGCTAAGCGGTAACCAAGTAGGTTCAGATATTGTAATGTTAAGACATACTATCAAGGGACAGTCTTAGGATGGGTGACCATCTATAGATCTATACTATACTACCTATGCCTCTTTTCTTTGCCGCACTATAAAGACCTGGAATTCTTTACCAGCTCACGAGTTTCCTTCCTCCTACAGCGGGGCGTGAAAAAGCATTTGATGAGGCCGTCAAGTTGAGTGCCACCATTATGGCACTGTCGGTGTATGTAATGGGGACCTACCATCAGGCGAGGTGAAGTCATATTGAAGTGACGGATATTAATAAAAACAAACAAAGTTGAACTATCTGTTTGTAATAATAAAATAACAGATTTGAAATCAATGATAAGAATTTTTTTGGTCTGGTGTCTTTTTTTTTTATATTCAGTCCGTCAATTGACTTAACCCCGCTGTATGGTAAGAAGCAAGGGTAAAGTCCAGAGGGTACCGGCCGCCATTCCAGACACCATTCGTCCCAAAACGGCGGTCCCTACCTTGACGACCTAGACCGATGCCTTTTCACGCCCCGCTTAAAGAACCCGGGATTGTAGGAAGAAGGAAACACGTGTGCAGGAAGTGCATTCCAGTTTTTAATTGTGCGACACAGAAAGGAGGCACCGAACCGCTTGGTTCGAGACCGTATGGTCTATAGGTCTGTCTTTCTTTTTGCTTGAAAGAGGTAATCTATAGAATGACGGACAGTTTGTGAAGGTGAACAACTTATGCGACCAATTTTTTTAAGTGAGTAACCGCTTTCGTAGCCTTCTTTTTCCCCGGCGAATAGGTATCTATTGGACGCAGATTATCAATATTTCACACGGACAGAGCCGCGATAAACAGCTAGTTCTAAATTAACGAGCAACTGAACTTGAAGTTACGCCCCGCGTCGAGCTGGACCAGGGAAAGAAATCAAAGTTTTTCCATTAAAAATGCGAGTTGGGCTTCCTGCGCTAAAAACTTTCGTTAACTATTAATTTTCGAAGAAACCTATAAAATGAAATCAGAAAGTCAAAATTCCTGTAAAAAATTGACTTTATTGACCTTTAGGAGATCTCGTGTCGATCTCCCAAAAGTCAAAAAAGGTATTTTTGTTACTAAAAGAATATCTTTTCAACCGATTTCAAAAAGGAGGAAGTTCTCAATTCGACGGTTTTTTAAAGTTTGTTATATTTTGATGTTTTGTGACTTTCGACTGGGTGAGCCGATTTCGAAGGTTCTTTTTTTTTATTTGAGGAAGTTGGCTTTAATCTTGAATTGCAATGAGGTTTAAAACCTTACGAAAACTCTTTACTAGGATAGGATGTTCGATATTCAAATCTTATTATTTATCCGGTTTTGAATATATTTGAAAGAGGAATGAAACAAACAATCTTGTCGAATTCTTTGTTCAAATTCCTGAACATTGTGTTCAAAATGGAGGAAAATCCTCAGTGAATATTATCTTTTGCGAGTGATACAAACGTCAACTTTATCTTGTGGAACCGTTGTGGAACTCTGTATGCCCGTATCGGAACACAAAGTAAGATATAAAAAACACACTTTTGTTTTTTCACGTTGGTAATAAATGATGATGTTGAGCGGTTGAACCAGTGTTGCCTACTTCTAGAGATATTTACCTTAAAGCTAAATCACAATAATTACTTCGAAAATCTCCTAAAAAATATTTACGTTTTGTCATAATATAATTTCTTTTATCTATAAAGGATTTAGATGATATTGCTTAACGCAAGGCTAAAATAAGTACAGTAATATCTTACTGAATTACTGAACTGAATTACCATGAGAAATGAGAGTGATACTGCAATTTTTAACGAATTTAATATTTTAATCCCCAAAAATTTTGCCTCTGAAAACTCTATTATATTTTTTATACCAGTAAGGTGGACAAGGACAAACACACGGCCAACCTGACGGGAAGCCCACACCGTGGCCTATAGACGTGTGAAACTATAGTAATATTCGCGCTGGCGACCCTATATGTACAGATTCGTTCCTACTTTTAAGGAAATCATCCCAGAGTTGGTATCACTATTTTCAAGCAAATTCTAAATTCGAATTCTCGTAAATTTGAATTTAGAATTTCCTTACAGACGTGGAATAAAAAGAAAAGCGTGCCTTTGTTCGAGAACGTTGTCGAGTCGACGAGCGACAGGCATAGGGCGCGCCATTTTACAAATAGGGGTGAAATTATGTACATTAATGTGGGACGTGACAAATCGCTTGATTTGTTTGTATACTCACATTGTAGAACTCAATTATTATTGTAATTTACTTACAATGTGTGTGCCTGTCGGTTTTGTTTACAGAATTACGTCTTACGCAATTAAGATCCTATATTGTAATGTAATATCAAAGACTGCTATGTTTAACTGAGCGAGTAATCTTCTATGCAAATATACAAAATGGAAGTGTCTATTTGTAACGTTAAAATAATAGATTTTTGATGATAAATGCATATTAATGTATACTTACATGATACATACATATAAAAAAGCAATTTTAAGAAATTTGGTCTGTTTGCTTGTCTTGCTGTCTATTTGAATGAGGTAATCTCTGGGGCCTTACTCTGAAAATCGAACATGAACGTTTCGGATCGAACGAAAACGAACCATTTGTCAAACAACGACAGCGAAAACGTCAAATGTATTTGGGAGTAGGAGGTGTACTGATAACGATCGACAACCTCAATGTCAAACGATCGAAGAGGGATCCGAAATCCGAAACGAAACACTTTCGGGGTAGCTAAATGGTCAGAACGTCAACGGATACGAATATTTTCGTTTTTCGGAGTAAGGCCCCTGGGACGGATAGGCCAATTTTGACGGGACTTTCACTGGCAGATTGGTAATATGAGAGTATAAGGCGTAACATAGGCCACTTTTATTGCAGAAAAATAATTTGGGTTCTGCTTAAAAAATATAGGTATACCTACTTAAAAAGCTAAATCTACACGGAGGAATAAAAAAATTGTGTGTAAAAGCGCAAAAATTATTAGATCTGGAGACTATATCTATACAGATTAGATGTTCAAATTGTATTCTAGAACTAAATTTAGGTGTACATTTTATAAACGCTAAACCAAAATTACTAAACGCTTAGATAGTCTCAGTTGAGATTGATTGTCAGCTATGAATCTTGGGACTAGTTTTAAGTACAGATTGAATGTATTGTATTCGAAGGAAATTAGTTTCAAGCCGAGATTTATGACTGAGTTTCGTTCTAGAATATGGACCTTAGAGTGGATTTCACTAATGAAAGAAACCGTGATCAATGTGAACTAAATTATTTTACTGAATATAATTTTATTGAGTAGCCCTAGCGGAGGTCGGTTATCGTTTTTTGGTTATATTTTCGGTTCTACTTAACCAATCGCAATCAAACATACGGCAGATTTTAAGTCTGACCAAGAGCTTTCTGATAACAAAACCGCATCGAAATACGTTCAGTAGTTTTTGCGTAAAACAAGAAGTACAAAAAAGCTTAGTGTTGCACACGTCCATAGGCCACGGTGACCGCTTCCCTTTAGGTAGACTGTGTGCTTTTCTGTCACCTACGTGGTATAAACAAAAAGAATCGTTCATATATCATGACCCAAGTTTTTTTTTAACATTGCCATTCAGCGTGGCAATGCTGCCAGCCTTCTGGGCACATTACCAGTCAGTGATGATGCGGAGGAATTTTATGACGCCATGTAAATATTTATTTTGTTTAGTTATTAATTTTAATGTATATATTATTTATAATTTTAATTGTATTCTTTAAGTTTTGAATGTAATATTTTCTGTAAATAAATAAAGTATTTTTTAATATCTCCAATTTACAGACACCACTAATTTTAGGTATAATACTTATTTAAAAAAACACGAACACTCTTCAGTGATAAAACCCAGCTCAAAATGTGTATAAAATACCAGAAAGCAACACTATTTTCCTTTAGGATGTGACGTAACAGACCAGTCAAAGGGTTGACCTACATCCGCCTCCTTTGCATTTCTTTGCTCGTGACAAATGGCCACCCAGCCATTGTGAGGCAGCCGGCACAGACAGATGGTTTATTAAATTGACACCGAACCAGTAATCTATACATATAAATGTTATGTCTTGAATGAATGGATATATATTCATTCATCTATAATATATATGGATCAGCGCACGACTCGTTCCCGCGGGAACGGGAATGGAATTCAATAGAATTTGACGCGAACGAATTCTCGGGCAACAGCTAGTTTAAAATATTGTTGATTATTAAATCAGATCCTCTCTATTGTTGATGAATCATGTGCGATATGGTCATAATAAAACTATTTTTTTTACTTAGGACACGTTAAAATAACTTCACTTCGCATGATGGTAAGTTATAGGTAAAGTTTCAGGACCGGTCACCACTACATACACCGATAGTGCTACAGTGGCGGCCCTCAGCTTGACGACCTCATCAAATACCCCATATACCACCAAATACAAATAATGCCAAAGTGTTGTACACGTCCATAGACCACGGTGACCGCTTCCCATTAGGTGGGCCGTGTGCTTGACTGCCACTTAAGTGGTATAAAAAAGTGCTTTTTCACGCCCCGCTTAGAGGCCTTATTTGTCAAATGAATAATCATGTTGGTTTGTGTAACGTGACAATTTAAATGACATCCACTTCTGATTAAAATAATGTTATCGTCCCAAATATAACCATCATTATATTATTGAATCATTGAGGAATGTCAACGATGCTAATGGAGAATGTTTGGGAGAATGCCGTCGAGTTCTCGGCGTGAGAATTAACGGAAATACGCGTCTGGCCGAAGTCTGCCGAGGGAAATATTTATAGCGCGCTTTTATGCGATTTAGCTTATTTACGCGATATCTTTCCTCAACACGCAAACGTTAAAAAGCTTATTTTTATTTGAGGAAAACTGTTACTTGTAATTGAGAAGTTATTCGAATACCATGGAGATGAGAACGTCAGATTTATGATTGAAATGTTCGCTCCCTACGTTGTATAATTTACATGATTTATTTTGTATTTATTTTATCATAACTGTCGCTTGTAGCTTCGCCCGTGTGAAATGCTGATCCTGATCAATAGAAGAAAGTAGCCTATATGTACTAACCAATAGAAAAAAAACCGTATCAAAAAACAAACAGACCAGATCAAAATGTGTATGTAATTCCCCCTTCCTGAGACTTTGCCTTTAGCTTACCATCAGGCGAGGTGAAGTCATATTGACGTGACTGATATAAAAAAAATCGAGTTCAAGTCCGACATAACATGGACATAACCACCTTCTCTCTGGCCGGGTGATATCCATGGTACTAGGTAGAAAACAAATTGATACTTTAATCATTTCCTAATACAGAACAACACGTGCAAGGCTGAGATATCACCCTTATACCATGCAAACAAATTCATCAAGAACTAAGCGGTTAGTTGCGTCTTTTCTTTGCCGCACCATAAAGACCAGGGAATCTTTACCAGCTCACATATTTCTTTCCTCCTACAGTCCTCGGTTCATTAAGCGGAGCGTGAAAAAGCATTTGATGAGGCCATCAAGTTAAGGGTCACCATTATGGCACTGTAGGTATATGTAATGGGGACCCCCTTCCTGCGACTTTAGCTTATCATCAGGCGAGGTGAAGTCATAACAACGTAACCGACATAAAAAAAATCATAATAGAAAACTATACCACAAGAACGTCTTTGAAAGATAAATAAATTCTTATGTAGCTACCTGAAAGAATTTCTCACAAATAATATAGGGAACTTGTTAGATTGTCCTTGAAAGGAAATCCGTTTCGCGTCAGACTAGTTGGAGATTGTAATAAATCTATTTTTGACAAAGGATCTGAGGGTCTGTGGCCTAGACGAGGGATTGCTTGCCTTTTATTTTACCAATAAGAAGATTTATACTTACTACGACATCCGTTATTTATCAAACTTACGTGGAGGTATTATAAAAACTGGTCAAGTATGTTTTTTTATAGTCGATAGGCCCGCGTTTGACCACTGTCTCACCTGATGGTAAGTGATGATATGGTCGACGATGGAGCACGGTTGCCTAGAAGCAACCTATTTACTCTTGACTTAAAGAATCCCAGGTTTAACACAGCATATAGGTACGAGTAAAACCCACGCATACAAGGTTGTGTACTATTATAGGGTAAAACAATATGGGGTTCTTCAAGAAGGGCCTTAGAAGGTTTTTACAGGGTCGGCAGCGCGAGTGTGACGCCCTTGGTGTTGCACACGTCCATAGGCGAAGGTGAACGCTTCCCATCAGGTGGGCCAAGTGCTTGTCTGCCACGTAAGTGGCATAAAAAAAGAGGGCAAACAAATCACGTTTTTGTTTAGCTCCCCAATATATTTATTTTGTTCTATTTTTAGTGACGATAGAAATACACAATCTGAGAAAATGTCAACTGTTTATGAGAGCGACTGTTGTCTGACATAATCACAACACTGAGGGGAAAGCCTGCACAATTAGCAGCTGTACCGGCTTGCTGGTAAGGTTGACTTATGTCCCGAAGACGTTGCTGGGGCCTCGCAGACCCAGTAGCAGAAAAATATCTAAACCATTTTTGTGGTAATAAAATAGTGTTATTTAAACCAACTCTAATTAGGTATTAAGAGACTGATACTTCCCATAAATGAGGGTCTACCACACAGAACATTTCTTTGTTCTGTGGTCTACCATGAAAGGTTCAAACGAAACTTCGGACCACACGAACGAAATACCTACGTAACATTATTACGTTTGCTACATCATCTACTCATTACTCATTCGTTCTAAGGGTACATGCTAAAACCACCCGCAGCGAGAAAATATATTACAAAGTAAAAAATGGTAAACCGAAACAATCTGCTGATTAATGTCGGCCAGATGCGAATCTTTATTAAAATAAAGGTCTGCTGTAAATTACAGACTCCCGTTAAGATGGCGGCTCGTTCAAAATAATATAAAAGGTTTTATTTATAGTAAATACCTATATCTACAGGTAGTGGTGGGAGAGTAATGGTTGGGAGTTAGTATTTCATGGATGTCCCTATATTTAATTTACCATTTTTGTTAGATAAAGATCCTCATTTAACCTTTCGATTATGGCGTAAAAGTATAAAATGTAATTTTTCAGATTGTAGGTAAGCTGATTCGAGTTTTGCATGCGAATTTTCGAAAATCTTTAAATGCAATTTGAATAAATAAAATAATAAAAAAAAATTTAAAAAAATCGTTTAATAATCAAAAGACGTCTTCTTTCAGTAAAATGGTCTATCTACATTATTTAAGATACTTCCCGTCCATGTGGTGGCATCGCCGTGCGGTATATACCCTGTATGTAGTGTAAATATTACTTATAGTAAATTACGATGGCTTCAGTAAAAAAAAAACTTATATGAACAGAAGTGAAGTCCTAGCTTGCAATAAAAATATGTCAAGTCTAATAAGGAAAATGTCAGCCTAATCTTCAACACATGGCGATAGGCAAAGTCATCACTGGTCCCATTATTTTCTTTGTTATCTCCCGCCTCAGAATTACGGTCTCGAGTGTTCAGATATGCTTTCTCATTACAATAATTGCCTATTAGCTTTGAGCGTATTATTTACTTATTTATTGCTGTTTTCTTCGTTTCTTATCGTAGTGGAGTATAACATAACATAACATAAACTCACGCCTATATCCCCGGAGGGGTAGGCAGAGGTGCTAGCACCCACATTTCGCCAGTTTATGTTTAGGTCCCAATGTAATAGGTGGCGAGCCTATTGCCATTAACCGGGCACTTATAAACCTGCGATAAATACACACATAACTTCGAAAAGCATCGAAAAGTCATTGGTGTGTGCCATGGTGAACCTGGGATCGAATCCGAGACCTCGTCTCAGCAGTCCATTACCCAGACCAGCCTACCGCGGTGTAGCGGAGTATAATTGACTTAAGTTCGAAAATGTGGCCAAATTTTGGGTTGCCATGACACGACGAAGAAGACGTGATAAAAATACACAAGTCAAAATAATAACTCTTCTTTTTTTGCTTCGCTTGGTAAATGATGTGACATAAACGTGTATGAAGCAACAAGGGTACAAAAAGTTTGCTCAAATGATGTATTCACATAAAAGTCTTTCATACGGAATGAGTGCAGACTCACTGAGAGAACAAAATGTCGCAAACGTTTACGAACTAAATAAGCCGTATTCTTGAAAAGCCAGGACGCGTGACGAATGGAACATATAGAGTAATACACGAATAGGTTGATCGATGTAGGAGGGGAAGTAATGCATGTTACGATCGTATGAAGTAGCATAGTATTGTGTCTACACACCCCTGAGGGAATAAGGCGCGTGTGTTTGAATTTACATTTATTTAAAGGTGTACGTAGTCTGCGGGGGTGCGAGGATAAAGGATACAGTTCTCAATTTGACGGCATTTTTTGTAACCGGAATATAACTCGCATCCTCTAACTAACTTAACAGTCTAACGTTCTACAGAGTCTACAGCTACGCCGTAGATGTTTCGTGAACGAAGAATATTAAAGTAATTTTTTTAACCAATCTACGTAACACCAATACAATTTCATTTCTAGGACTTCGCACTCAGAGGCAGGTAGTTTATTTTTAATTGAAAAAGAGGCCTTCCAAGTAAATTAAAATCGTTCATAATTTGGAGAAGTTATTACGTAACATACACAAAAATGAGAGATAAACCACATTCAAATATATCTTATTAAAAATCCTTATGGTCTAAGAGCGTGTGAAAATCTATCTTAACCCATCCGATAGTTAGATGGAATATATTTTTCATCAAATTTAATGTTTACTGTTATTCATCATAGGCATCTTCATTTTGCTTATGATGACTTGCTTGTCAAAAAAGTGTTCAAAAATATTTTTTAATTTTTCATGTCTATTTTATGAGCGCTTTCCTGCAGGCAAACCTATGCCATTAATTTTTTAATTAAATTATCTATTATGATTTCACATTATGTCTTGGTGTTGTTAAGGCCCCACGAACATCTTCGGTGCCCCAAACAACCTCAGCTACAAGCCTATCTGGCTTTTCCGGATTCAAGCCGATCGGTGAAATTAGAATATAATATACAAAAATATTGAATCAAGCACTCACATTTTTATCTTTTGTTACAGATGAGCGGTCCAACACAGTACTTCTGGTACCGCACGACTCTTCAAATATCGGAAGACATAAACTACCCAGAAACCTTCAACTATAAAATCGCTTTAGCCCTCCTTATCGCTTGGATCCTAGTCTACTTATGCATGATCAAAGGTATCGCCTCGTCAGGCAAAGTGGTTTACGTTACAGCCACCTTCCCTTACATAGTCCTGGTAATTTTCTTCTTTAGAGGCATAACTTTGAAGGGTATGGGTGATGGATTGATTCATTTATTCACTCCGAAATGGCACAGGATTTTAGACCCTGTTGTCTGGTTAGAAGCAGGCACCCAAATATTCTTTTCGCTTGGCCTCGCGTTTGGAGGCTTAATAGCATTTTCATCCTACAATCCTGTGGATAACAATTGTTATAGAGACGCGATTATGGTCTCTATGACGAATTGCTTAACGTCCATGTTTGCGGGGATTGTTGTTTTTTCTATAATTGGCTTCAAGGCCACAATGGTTTACGAGAAATGTTTGGATGTGAGGAATGAGACTTTGTTGGAGGTTTTTGGACCTGCGTTTCGGTCTATGGTGTTACCGGAGGCAGGGGAAACGGTGACAGTGGATCTGCATGGGAATTTGACGAAATTAGTTATGCCGCAATTACCGATATGTGATCTGCAAAAGGAACTGGATAATGTAAGTGCCACAGTTACCCTTTTTCCACTAAGGTAGGAATTAAGAACATGACAACTTGAAAAAGATGTATCTGAGTATGTTTATTCGCATTCCAGAATCCTATTTTATGAGCTAGTTATCCTTACAGCATACAGCAGTTGCCACTGTGTAATAACAATTAAAAAAAAGATAGAATAATTTAAAAAAACTTTACATTTTTTTATACTACTTAGGTAGCAGACAAGCACACGGCCCACCTGATGGGAAGCGGTCACCGTGGCCTATGAACGTGTGCAATACTAAGGATGTCACACACGCGCTGCCTACCCTGAAGGGAAGGGGGGAGGGCTGGGAAGGGGTGGGGAGGCTAGGAAGGGATGTGAGGAGGAGGGATACAATGAGCTTTGGCTACCCTACTTACTGGCGGAAACACAACACGATGGTTATTATGGCCGCGGTGTTCTGTAGGGCGGAGGTACTACTTCAGTCGGACAGCTCATTTCGGACGGGAGATACCGTCGTGTCCTACCTCCTATAGAATATATCCTACATTACACTACACGAAGTTCCTATTATAAGTTTGCACCTCTAGTTCAAAAAACTAACATGATTTTTTGTTTACAGACAGCCTCCGGCACTGGTCTTGCCTTCATCATCTTCACAGAAGCTATCAACCAGTTCCCAGGAGCTCAATTCTGGTCCGTCCTATTCTTCCTGATGCTGTTCACTCTTGGAATTGATTCTCAGTTCGGAACTCTTGAGGGAGTCGTCACATCCATTGTGGATATGAAGCTATTCCCGAACTTACGGAAGGAGTATCTGACAGGTGGAATATGCCTGGTGTGCTGCATGTTGTCAATGGGGTTTGCCCATGGAGCAGGCAGTTATATTTTTCTGCTGTTCGATATGTATAGTGGGAACTTTCCACTGCTGATAATAGCCTTTTTCGAATGCATTGGGATTGCCTACGTCTATGGTGTGAAGAGGTAAGTTCTTTTAAATATTATTTGGATGTCATCTGTATGAATATGGGTGTATGGATGGAGTCCTACCAAGACTTGTGGCAATAAGTCAGTTTAACTGTTGGTTACCGAACTTACTCCTGGTCCACTATTTGCTTTGACTTATACAGTTTTTTATGGGAGTGACTGCCATCTGACATCTCAACCCCGAGATAAAAGTTTAAGTGAGAGTTTCTTCCGGCAATCAGTACGTAGGGTTGGCTTGGGTTCCGCAAATATTAGGTACTTGTTCCTCATGTCGCCCTAAGTTTGGATCCGGATATATGAGACAGGGCTTGTCGACCTGCAGTAGAGTCTCCTGCAAAGTGTACCTGGAAAGTGTGCCCACCACATCTACGGTTTGGCGACGGTTATTTTTTTTTATATCGGTCACATCAATATGAGTTCACCTCGCCTAATGGTAAGCTAAAGGTAGTCTCAGGAAGGTATTTAATAAGTAGCGGTGTATGACTCACGGCAGGTTGTTTAAGTGGAATACATACGCAGGATCAACAATTGTAGTGGAGTCCCACATAACCGCTAGACTTCCTCGTGTCACTCAGTATATGGATGTATTGTATACCTATATTTTTCCTACCTGAAAACAAAGGGTCCCGAAAATATTAGTATCAGACAAAAATACCTCAACAAACACGAATGTATACCTATATTGCGTATAGCCCACATAATTGAATTTCTATGTTATTTTTCTCGGACGTAGACAAAAGATATTTTTCTGCTCCGACACTTCGGAGGGCATCGTCCTTATTACCCAATTTTCCTCATAAAATATTGGTTATTTATAGACAATCCCTCTCCGGAAAACAATATTCATGTAAAGGAAGTTCAGAAAATATTTTTTACCCTTAAGGTGCTGATAGACTTATGCGTTACTTGTAACAAAATATCGAGCATTCGCCGTTTTATAATTTGTCGAACAGGTGCCTAACCATGAACTCTTAATAGCCACGCTCTCTCCATCCCTCTATATCCATCTCTCACCTTGAGTTGAACTGCATCGCATTTAAATTGTTATTAAGACCTCATGGTAAGACCCCAAAATAGTGAAAAGATTCAAGCATAGAATCAAACTTCACCACGATAATTTTTCACGATAAATATTCTATTATACAACATTCTACACATCGCGCCCTAGACCCAAAGTAAGCTTAGTTTAACTAGCTTGTGTTATGGGTTCTAGAATGCTGATAAACATATATATACTTTTTTGTAAATACATACTTATTATACATAGAAACACCCAGGCCAATGCAAATAGAATAGACATATTTATGCATACAAATATTTGCACTAAGCGGGAATCGAACCCGCGTCCCACTGCGTAGCAGTCGCATGCACTACCGCTGCGCCACAGAGGCCGTCAAATAATAATTTTAGCCAATGCTCGTCAGAGCAATTTCCTCCACGAAGATGTCAGACTTGACGATCGGCTCGGTAAGAAGCTTGAAGCAAATTTACTGTCCATTCGCTAGAATGCTCGCCAGAACGCTCAATAGTATGCTCGCCGCAATGCTCTCGTTTATTTTTCTATCATGTATGTAAGGGCAAAGTCAAAGTCAAAAATCATTTATTCGGTATAGACCATTAAACGGCAATTACAAAACGTCACGAAACTATTTGAAGCTAGTAACTAAATATTTAGGGCAGTGTTTAAGTATCGCCAGTGTGAAGCCCCTGTTGTTACACATGTCCATAGGCTTCCCATCAGGTGTAACATGTGCTTCACTGCCACCTAAATGGTATAAAAAAATGTAAAATACGTGTTTGTGAGCACCTTTATATTCCAGACGATCGATTGCTATTTCTTTTAAGCAATCTAAAGCACTCAGTCGAATACTATAGAAGTTTATTTTATTTGCGCTTAGGAAAGTCGATAAAGTGTGGACTCACTCAATCGAATGAAGGGTTGAGAACAGCTCTATCGATGCGTGAAGCCTCACGACTTTTAGAGGTCACTTAGGGATATTTCTATCATATGAATTGGGAACATGTTCCTTATACTTTTACTAGTTCTGTTGTTCCCCGCGGTTTCATCGAATTGGAATAGTGTTGTAATTATAACTTTTAGTATAAGGCTATTAGCCCTCCATGACGGTGCTATAAACTGTTGAATTCCGATCGAAAAAGAGGGATGGATAATATAAATGCTTATAACATTATGTCATGGTGGAGTTGCAGATTACAAGGTTGAACACGTGTGCGTTTCTATTTTATATTTTCGGTCGTTTTTATAATGCCTCTTTAGATATTAAACCTTTGAGTCACCCACGCGGCTTTTAAAAAGAACTCAAAGTCAGCCGAAGAATTTCGTAATCCCTTTCAGTCAGCAAGTCGAGTAGATTAAAATTTAGGGAGAAAAATTGTGTCAAAACACTTTAGCGATCTAACTTTGACGATGCAATATTTTTAAGTTTGTGATGGAGTTACTTGGTCATCTCTTAATTGTGAAGTCAACGACAATAAGCTTAACAAATTCAAATTTACAGAACACCTTAGCGGTCAAACCTTATAATATATGCAAATTATGAGATTGATGAACTTACATGGTGAATATCCTCTGAGCAATAGAAAACTACTTATGCCTACATCAATTTATTGTTACATACATTCCAAATATCCCAATGTAGATATGATTGTGAGCAGTGGCGGATTTACCAGTAGGCTGAGTAGGCTGGAGCCTAGGGCGGCAGATTTTAGGGGGCGGCAATTTTGAGATAAATTTTTTTTTCTTAAAAAAAAAAATATAATAATAGGTAACCTTACACCCCGGTAATTAAGACCCGAGACTTGTGGCCGACGGGGGGGGGGGGGTGGAAGTCATGGAGAATTGTATAGCCTACTGGCGGCAAATTTGTAAATCCGCCACTGATTGTGAGGAATGTTAAATGTATCATTGAATATTTGTTTCTTTTTCGCGCAAAAACAGCTGAACGGATCTGGTGACTCAGAGAATGATAGATTATATTATGATCTGGAATAGCACATAGGCTATTTTATGCCGTGAATCCTAATGGCTGCTGAAACGATGAGAAAAGTGTAAAACAAGTACCTAATACATAAAGTAATATTTCAATCTCTTTCGCGTAAACTTTCACAAGTTTTAATTGCGATGAATTTTCTATCGAATTATACTGAAGTTACTTCTAAAAATAATTAAATAAAGATAGCCATTAAGTAATTAAATTATTGAATTATCTCTGAAACGAAATGAATTCTCAACCGAAAAGGGTTGGAAGGAAGCTGTCTTAATGAAAAGTAATTTTATAATGTTGCCGTTATGGTACGATTTATCAACGGGGAATTCACCATGGAACCCATAGTAAGGGGGAAGAACCACCTTGATAAGGGATTTAAATTGTAAGGTGAGGTTAGGTATGAAGGCTTTAAGGAATCTAAAAATATAAATGGTTGAAATCACATCGAGGACAGTTCAAGGATACCCATAACATAATTTTTACCCGACTGCCAAGAAGTAGAAGAATGCCAAGAAGAATGTTTTTTTTCCGTGTATATTTTGTGTATATAGGTGTATGTAGGTACCTATGTATGTATGTATTTTCGTAAGATTCTTTATTATTATTTTATATTGGAACTTGAATCGTAACAGTTCATTTTAGTAAAGTGTCGATATCTCGCTAGCTGTTTTAAAGTACCTACATTGAATATTGTGCGATCAACTGCACATCCTAATGGAAAGTATAGGTACTAAAAGCACATAGTCTAAACTTAGTTTCATTACCTATAGGTATATTCCTATCGACTTAAATCACCAAACTTCTCTTCCATCACCTACACTTTTCATTGATAAATTTCTACAAGTTTTTCTGTAGGTAGGTAAATGCAGGAAAATTTTACAGCGTTTCACGAACTTGGTGAAAGTTTGAAGGTCGTAAATTTTTATTCTCACCGTTACAAAGGAGTCATTTTTCTTTGTCGTCACTCTTCATTGGTCCTTTTTCCTGATTTTGTAACGTTATTGTAATTCTAATCACGGAAAAACGTTTCCCTTGTTATATTAAAGATAATGAGGTGTGAAATTAGATTTTTTATCCGATGGTGGTGTAGATAAAGAGGGTTATGTTTTTTGCGGGGTGATTTTATATTCTAATAGTAGTTGTCCGCAGTTCTACACGAAAATCTGATCCCGTTCCCACATCTCTGGGGTACCTACTCCAGGTGGAAAATTAGCTTTATATAAACTATCTCTGTACCAAATTTTAGCTAGATCCGTTATATCGTTTGAGCGTGGTTGAATACCAAACATCTGAACATGTTCTCAACGTTTCACATTTAAGTAAGTAGGCATAGTAAGAAGTTAGGTACCTACTGTAAATAATTCTGGAGGGCGTATATTATAAAATCTTCACGGTCCATGCCAACCTTATTTGCAAACTGATACGTCTGTTAATTGACGAACGAGACTCTCTACAATGGGTCAGACGGCAGTCACTACTATAAAAGCCGTACCTATAATTCAATTTAAAAGAAAAAATAAAGCGCTGGCTTTGGATTTCAAAGAGCTTCGGATTAGACTTGAATTAGCGATCAGGGCCTCGATTCTGCTAAAGGCAAATCACTGTAATATTATACCACTCTCTCTAAAAAATGCCATTTAATTGTAGACTTTATTATTATGAAATTAAAGTCTAAAATCAAATGATATTTTGTAGAGCGAATGAAAAAGTTAAATGAATTCTTTTCATTTGATTTTAGACTTTAACTGTATAACGGTAAAGTCTACAATTAAATAACATTTTTTAGAGTGTCAGTGGTATTACAGTGGTTTGCCTTTAGCAGAATCGAGGCCCTGATGAAAGGAAGATGAAGAATTGGAATATGAATAATGTAAGATCTATTAATGATACTATTAAGAGAGGCTATTGTAAGCCACGACCACGAATAAACGTCTATATAGGTGGCTTAGTATTTTCCTCACGTGTTCCTCTACGCCTCCCCGCACCCGCTTAGTACGTGACAATAGTGGCATGGGGTCGTATCATAGGTTAATAGTTTAATATATTGGCAAGGGCGTATCTAGAGTATCTGTTATGGCTGCCACATCTACTATACGTTGGTCGTGTTAGCTAACATCTTTGACAAAACAAAACAAATGAAATCATCCACCTTCGTCTTTTTTTATACTACGTAGGTGGCAGACAAGCACACGGCCCACCTGATAGACCACCCCAATGACCATCGGTCACCGTGGCCTATGGACGTGTGCAACACTAATGTTGTCACACACATGCGCTGCCTACCCTGAAGGGAAGGGGGGAGGGCTAGGAAGGGGTGGGGAGTCTAGGAAGGTTTTTTCTCCATGGTTTACAAATTTTCTTTGTATGGTAAATTAAAAGATTATAATAATAGCTCACGGTATAAAGAAAAACAGCAGCAGCAACTTTTAAGTTCATTGTCGAGGGAGTCCTACGAGACTTTAGGCTTACGAGTGTGTACAGGCATGCTCTCGACGACAGCCTTCCCGGCCCAGGCTTTTGGCGAGAGGCTTTCGATGAGTGTGTACAGCCCAGCCGCCATAAAGTGCAGCCATTAGGTTTAATTTCATATTCAATTGACTCTAAAAAATTGTACCTATCTTTCCAGATTCGCTGACGACATCCAACTGATGACAGGCCAGCGTCCAGGAATATACTGGCTCATCTGCTGGAAGTACCTATCGCCCCTCGCCATGCTGTCCATCCTCGTGTCGTCCTTCTGGGAGCTGGCCACCGAAGGGTCCAGCTACGAGGCCTGGATCAAGTCGATAGGTGATACTGAGAAGAAACCTTGGCCGATATGGGCTGTGGGTTTAGTACTGGTGTTGGTGATGGCGTCTGTACTTTGGATCCCGGCATTGGCTATTTGCAGGTTTGTCAAAGTGTAGATTTTTTTTACACTACTTAGGTGGCATACAAGCGCACGGCCCACCTGACGGGAAGCGATCACCGTGGCCTATTATCGTGTGCAATATAAGAGATGTCACACTCACGCTGTGAACCTTCCAGGGTGGGTTGAGGAGTTTGGGTGGGGTTGGAGGGGAGGATTAGGGAGATTGGGTCGGTTGTGAGCTCTGGCAGTTTTGAACACAATAGAAAAAAACCGAGTAAAACTTTGCTTCCAAACAATTACAGCACCATAATTTTCAAATTGCAGATACTTCGGGATCCCAATAATTGATGACGAAGAACGGGCGTGGTTCCCCGCCGAAGAGCTCCGGGACTTCCATGGCATAGAGCCGAGACCCGTGTCTACAACAGAGACTCTCCTGTTCTGCACCAGACCTGACGGATCTGAGAGCTGCTGCTGGCCAGGCTGCTGCGAGACCGATGACGAAGAATAGAATATGAGACATGAAGGATTTGAAGTCGGGAGCCGCAAAAATGGAATATAATTTTGAGTATGACTACTTTCTTTGAGAATTCTTTGACCTTGAAGGTCAAATGTAGACAATATTGAGACAATACTATTAAAGACAATATTTAGAAGGCTTAAAGTATATAGACAATAGTCTTGTTAAATATTTGAGGTAAATGACTAAATGTTTTAATCATGGTTATTAGACCGTGGTTTCCGTTAAGGGCAAGTTTCGATCGACATGAATATTCTGACTTCCCTTTTTGTCATGTTGTCTTTCACCTAATCCATCCATGATCTTACTTTATCTTTTACTGAAGCTTCCGTGTTCTATAACGAACTGTTTTTATAAAAAAAAATCACTCCTTTTGTGTACCTAATATGAAGAAAGAAGGCAAGCGTGCTCAATCGTCGACCACGTCGTCACTTACCATCAGGTGAGATAGTGGTCAAAACCGACTATAAAGAAAAGATGCAAAAAGGCAAATTTTCCATAAAGGTTTTCCCTCTCCAATTTGGTTCAGCCTTTTCTATTAGTACGAACTTCAAGTTTGATTTTAATTTCAGGCACAAATTAACGACTTTAATTTAAAATCAGAACTAAGATTCGAGTTATCCATAACTTATCAGTGAGTAGCAGGCAGTAATAAAAGTTGATTGGATTGTTCTACTTTGCATAATTAATTCCAGAAGAATTTGTACAACTAAAAATAATGAAAAAGATATTAGTCCCAGAATTTAAACAGAAATCTGGCTGCTTGCGGCTGGTGTTCGAGAAAAAAAACTACAGTGGTTCTAATTTAGAGCTCTTTTGATCAAAGGTCATATCTTACATTTTTTCATCAAATCTGAAAATTTTTTATTTTGTTTTTTTACTTTTGATGCCGACTTCCATAAATACCGGGACTTTTGCTTATTAATGAATCATAATGTACTTCGTCAAACTATCATAAGTATCATGTCACCTAAGATACGTAGTCAAAAAAATTATAAGGTAGAGCAATTGCTCCGCCTATGCAAAATAAAACCGACGGTCCCTAAGTAAAATCACCTAAGTGGTAGATACGGGATTTTTGTTTTGTAATTAGGGCTTTTCTACGTAGGGACTGGCGAAATGCAAGTGAAAAAATAATCTACAATAAAGACATATCCAATACGCATTCGTTTAACGTTTAAAACATTTTCGAAATGTTCTAAGTAGTACTAAACTTATATCTAGATCACATATCCTGCCGTTTATATGAATCTATCTATTGTTGAATTTTTATACTATTTATTTTAGAAAATTAGTAGGTAATATATCATATTGTAAAATTTTCAAAAACCGATTAATATACGGTTGGTTATTGATAAATAGATATACAATATTTGGACAATAAATAAACATTTTTGTTAAAATGTTGCTATTGCCATATTTTACTTTTAAAGACTGGTAATTTTAGTACCACGAACCTACTCTAAAAAAAACTTTAAATACCAACGACAATAATAAAAGTTTTGATTATATTATTTATATTTTATATTATTATCTCTGTTAAATGCTTTACGCATTATAGTTATTAAAATCTATTAGACGTTATATAAAAGGATAGATTTAGATTTATTTGCTAATTTAGAGGTCAAGACAATAAATTGAATGAAATTATGTATAACTACCTACATAATCTATAGGTAGGTATTTGATGGCTTGTAAAATATTAAGATTAATAATTACTGTTATAACTGTTATTACCGTATACCCATTTAATTTAATAAATAATATTTACTATACGACTATACCCACGTTATAATCACTGAGTGTAACATTGTTGAGGTCTGTGCACACTAGAGCAAATAAATTAAAATATTGTTAAGTGAATATTTTGATTTTGCTTTATGTATTATACAAAAACAAACAGACAACTTGGTTCAAAAATAAAATTATATTTTAATGTGTAAAAATATGAAATCAAGAACGCCACTAGGTACTATACTAACAGTACAGTCAACTAAAACTAAAATTGTTTTAGTTTATTTACTTTTTTACTATTCGTAAATAGTGTTGCACAGATTATGAATCAAGAAATTCCATGTTCCATAATATCATTAGCGATTAATCGTTATTTATTGTTTACATCCAAATAACTGACAATATAAATATTATAATGACAATAAATCTAAAATTTAATGTGATATTAATTATTGTTGTTAACCGTTTGGCTACCGTTTTAGTTTATATTTGTTTATATAAGTACAACTATTATTTCGACACATTACATCTACTTATAGGTAATGTATATTTCCTACTTAAGTATGTACTTGTTATCATAAGCACTTAATTATGTAGCCTTAGGTTAGAAAGTACGCACATTAGTGGTTGTTGTTAAATAAAATTATTATACCTAGGTACTATAAAGATGTACCTACTTACATTTTTTAAGGTTTCAGTTTTTTGAATGAATGTTTCAATTTGTGAACGATAAGATATATCATCAGAAATAAGTACCACGTGCTCGCTATTAAATCTCATAAATCAGCCTATACCTACATTGAAGAAAAAAAATTTATTTTGGGAGTTTAGTGCTAAACAAATAATTTCAAATCAATTTCAAATTAATTAGCGCCGCCGTGTTTCCCAATTATATATTAGCTTTCGCCTTTCACCGTTAACTATGTACCTACCATACAATGATCTTCCTAAACTATTTAATTATTTTAATTTAACTAATGTACCACTTAGATATTTACGGAAAAATGTAGATACGAATAATCTTACTAAGTGTAATTGTATATAAATTGTTTATAGATAACTTGCAACGCATGTGGCTTTCAACCATGCACAAAAAATAACGCCAATTGATGTTGTACCTTTATCAAGTAGGTACCTTAATGTAAGTACGTACTATAAAATGTAGTCACTTAATTAAAAAAGTTAACTTAAGCAACTAGCAAGTCAAATCAGTTTCATTTTATTAAACGTCATAATTATAAGCTTCAAGGAAAATTGAATGAAGTAACAAGTTATGACGTCATACCTACTGAAATATTTTTAAATAATTTATTATTCATGGAATTGTACATGTACCTAAGTAATTATTATCTCTATTTTAGAAATTATTCTTTATTAATAAGCTTCGATATTTTTATTTTTTTTCTTTTTTTCGTAATATAATAAATGGACTATGCGGCGGAAATTCGTAAGTCATAATCAAACTCAATTTTTTAAAATGGAAGTAACATTTGAAAACCATAATATCCATCTAAGATATTTATTGATATTGACTATATAAACGCGCCCTATGACTGTAACTTGTTTAGGTACCCTTGAAAGTAAAACAAGACATCTATCCAGGCTTGTAAAACATACCTAATTTATCAAATTTTTATGTATCCCCTTTTAGAGTTAACGAATAAAATCATAAAATATAATCAAAAAATCTGTAAAAAAATTAAAATAGGATTTTGGACACCATTATTATATTACATGTTGTGTACAATGAAAAAGAGTAAGTATAAAGTTTTTGATTGAAGTCAATTAAATATCTGCTGTACACATACGAATATTTGCCTCTTAACCTGTAACTGTCTACATTTTATTGTCGCAGTAGATATAAGAAAACCTTCATATCATAGTAATGACTTAAATATCTTGCAAGTGCATATCACAATTCTTATTTATTATGAAAAATTATTTTCATTTTAAATTGCTAGTTTTGTAGACACGTGAAAGAATTCACCTAAAATAGAAAAAAATGAATTTAGTTGATATTTTTAGTTCAAAAAGTATAGGTATTTATAAAGGTCTTATGTATTCAATAATCAGTATGAACTCTTTTGAAAGTCCTTAATTATATTTAGTTAATCTGTTCGAGCACTGTCAATTTAATTTTGATATTTCTCAAAAAAATATTTATAGTTTGTTATGGTTGCTAAAAAAACTTATCACGTTTTAAATCCAACTATGTACTTGTAAATCGGTGCGGTGCGAGCGCACGTCAGCATATCAGGATAGGTTAGCTAGTGTTGCGATACGAATATATTATGTAAACTAAAAATTTCCTATTGATAATATTGTTGTTTCTGTGTAAGTACATATGCCCTAATAACGTGTTGATGGTAAATAAACGTTCTGAAAAATTATGTTTTTTTTTTTGCTATCGTACCCACCCATAACCGTCCTCCTACCCATAACTATACTCCGTGTAGCATACAATCCGTGATAATGTCAGCTGAAAAGCAACCGAAACGTCAGGAACAGTTTAAAGCCTTCGAAAATATCAATTACTTCATAGGGTTTTATTGTGTTAAGTAATAAATTAATAATACAGATCAATGGTTTTAGTTGATCAACAAACTCTACATTTCACCTTATGTACAAGCCTGTGCCAAAAGAAAATAAAATTATCTTCAAAAAACATGTTTATTATTTTTTGAATGTCGATATAGGTGTCGGCGTTTACGGAATCAGCTGCTGTGGTCACTGACTGAGCTTGACCAGCTGTTATTGTTGTCAGCTGTATAGTGGGTACTATTATTTATTCTTTGGCTGTAGGTAAGTTCACTGATTCGTGCAGTAGATTAACCATTACGAATCTAAACGACATAAAAATATCACTTAAATTTAAAATTAAAAAGTTACCTTGTTTAAAAAATTCAATAAAAATCTAAACCGTCTTTAATTAAATAGGTCTCGAGTCTCGACAGTTTCTTTTCAGATTTACTCTATGCAGTTATGTTTCTTTTTATCAACTTTTTTGTAAAGAGAAAGGCGGATTGACATTAAATAAAATTTATTTAAACTTCAAAAGATACACTCTTTCGATTAGACTACGCATTACTTCTATCTAATGAAACTCAAACCAGTCTTATTTCAATGCTGTAGGTAGAAAAATATTATACATCTTGTACCTATCTAATTTGGATACATATCAACATACAGTTAACGACAAAACTTGCTCAATACCAACTTTACAAACTCCCTACAATAAAATACCTTAGTATATTTCAAAGCCTAAGAGGAAAAAGTTTAATACATTTTATGTTTTATTTCATTGAAGATTGTAAAGTGAAGATAGATCTGTAAATCGAAATGTAATAAGCAATTTTTGTCGCTGACTATACAGTTATTTTTAAGAGGTATATAATTGTTTGGTATCCCGTTTATTCATAAATAAATAAATGTTTAGCAATTAATAGTTAGAAAACTTGTTTTATTCGATGTTATATAATAATCAGAAGTTTACATTTATTTATGAATAAAAGGAATAAATACTTCTAATCTAATTTATAAATAAAAATAATGTTGCTGGTTTACGCTTATCTTTCTATTAACATAAACACACGATGATTAATATAGTCAACAGTGTAATTATAATGAAGTTGTATGATGATCAATCTTTGTATGGATATACTTCTGCACATTTTCTAATTAAAATTCATAAGAAAATTTGCTTACTTTATAGATGTTATCGATAATTTGATAGATAAATTTGTGAATTAGTAAACCATTTATAATATCGACGGTTCCTACGTACAATCCCCTAATTACAAAACACGAATTATACAGAAGTGTTTTTAAGTTTTGAACAAATGTTACAATATTATGTTCTACGTAACATGAGGTCATGAAATTCTGTATCACTGTTGGTAATCTGATGCATTTTATAAAAAAATAACAAACAAGCAGTAAACGTAATATTTGGTGTATTATTTATCACTTACTTAGTTATACATCGGAATTATTCCTAAATAAAGTAGCTGAAGTGGTGCTTACTGACTTTTATGGGTTATAAACTCAATTTGTTGACTTATACCAATTTTTTAATAACAAAACGATAGTTTAGGTTGCCCTGTAGGTCATGACAACACCCTTAGTGTTGCACACGTTCATAGGCCACGGTGACCGCTTCCCATCAGGTGGGCCGTGTGCTTGCCACCTATGTAGTATAAAACAAAAAAAAAACTTGCAAATCACGTATCTACCACTTAGGTGATTGTACTTAGGAACCGTCGATATGACATTTAAATATGTCTGACAATTCGAAATTTAAATCAATATTTGACATCTATGATGTTCGTTGTCATCTACCCTACATAATACAATATCTTATATCTAAAGGTTAAGGATTTCATTGATTACAACCGTCTAGTTTTTAGTATAAGGCTACAACTTTGTATGATATGATCATGAAAGCTTGCTGACGAAAAGTTCGCGCCATATTAAATTAAATAGTAGGAACTGATTGAGGACTCTAAATATATACAGACGAGGTTATCATCAACAGACGTTGTGCTGATTATAAGCAGACACTTAGCAAACGGCTGCCCCAAAACCTAGTGACCTTTTTTGTTAAATCACTTTCAAAAAAGTGTTGTCACATATTTGGGGCTATGTTCATACTTATATGATGCATCCAAGGGATGACTCTTTAAGACGAGGCAACGTGCGTCAACCGTAGAAGCGTATTTTCACTTGTATGTTGCATACCTATCGCGTGATTTTTATATATCTGTAATGATATTCACCAGGAGTTATAATTTTGCTAGTATTACTGAGTATTTGATTTTAAGTCACAATTTTCTATACGAATTATATTGTTATACGAATTCTTGTTATTGAAAATTTGGTTTAGACACACCGTTTAACGACAGATAAGGTACAATTTAATATTTGCGATATTTAAACTTTGTATTCAAGCCTTGTTAGTAAAAAAAAAAAATATTTTTTTAAAGAATACTTATAACCAAAATTACTAGGATTCCCAGTAACCCCTCCGGCTAAGCTACATTGCTTGAAAGGCAATGGTTCAGGTCAGTAGTGTAATGGTCAGGATTCAAACCCCAGACCTCTCGATCGTAAGGCTGACCAACCACTAAACTATCGATACTTCCGATATCGTGCAAATATTTCAAGATGGACGCTCGCAATATTCGGAGACACGAGGCGATATTCGTATTTGAAGCTTTCTCTAATAAACTTATAATTTTACTACTTAACCAATTAATTTAGTTGTGAAAAAATCTAAATAACACGTGCGCTATAAGTTGAGACCTGACCGCTATGACGCGTCATAGCGGTCAGGTCTCAACTTATAGCGCACGTGTAGTAATTATGAAAAAATTTGATTTTAAAATAAATAAGATTTACCTCACTTGGTAAATAAAAACTAAAAGTACTTTCAGTATAGTACAGTCGGTGTCAAAATTACATGATCATTTTCAGATTTCCAAAATTAATTTTTGAGCAAAATAATTTATATCTCATCATAATGAATAATATACTAATGTCCATAATAATGTCTGAGGGCACTTTTCTTTATTTTATATTTTGTAGTCACGTGTAAATGAATTTTCATTTATAACCTAATATTGTTAACCTAAACATGGTCATAATAACCTTACATCAACACTAAAAAGAACACGTTAAAACTAAAATGGGCAGGTACCACATTCAGACTGCAAGAACAAACTAACTACGTAATCTAAATTATAATAAATACTAAACTTGATTACTACTATCCGGGTCCACCTTCTCCGTTTCAGCTTTCCTCATCTTCTTCGCTTTAATATCTGCCATGGTCTGTTCTATAGACCGCTGGTCTTTCTTATTCTCACTAGGCACCTCACCGTAATTCTTATTCATGTTCGTCTTCTGAGCTGCATCTATAGCAGCCTCTTCGCCAATAAGGTGAGCGTATTTCTGCTTATAGAAAGTACCGCTTAATTCCTCTGGTCCTCGCCTCCTTTTTCTATTCTTTTCATATTCCAAATCTAAAGCTGCCTGTCTTTTATCCTCAATATGTTTTAAAGCCATCTCAGCAGCTTTTTCCTCGTCCCATATACCACCCGATCTACGTACCGATAACTCATCTTCTGAAGGAGGGTTGTCTTTGGAATAAATTACAGCGTAACGGTCAATACCTTCTTGTCCGAAAGAGAAGACCTGCAATCCAGCAGTTTCAGACACCTCTCTTATGATAGACCTGTACATTTGTTCCATCGGTTCAAATTGAATGTGAGGCTTTTTGCCTTCCTTCACAAAATTGCTAACTTTCTCTTCAACACGCTTTCTGAACCGATTGATCATATTTTTTTCCTCTTTCTGTCTATGTTCTATAGCCTCTTTCTGTTTACGCATGGCATTTTTCTGGGCTTCACTTGCAGATGGTGGCTTCTGCATGGAATTAAGGATTGAGTCTAGCAGATCCATTTTTAAGCTTGGTTTTGAGATAAAAATGACGTGTATGTGATTATTTCTGTTATACGTTTGTTCCAGTCGTGGGGATACCAGAAATGTTCTCCGAATGACTTAGTGTCTAACCTAGTAGTCGATAAAATGTTTAAAGCAGTTTCAATTTGAGCACAAGCTTGACTAGCAAACGTAATTGTATCATCAGCGTATTCCAACAGTTGCTGGAGAGGTGGTTGTGTAGGACTTCCCTTTACTAGTGTAGAATTCTCGTCGAGTTCAATATCTTTGCAGCTGTTCCTTAGGACTTTGTTTTTTTTGATGAGTTGCTCAAATAAGTCTTCAAGTGCAATGCTGAAATCAGAGTAAAGGACTGTTATACTGTTTGTTAATAGTTAGTAGTGTTGTTACTGAGGGTTTCTAATTATGTTGCAAATGAAAATGTACAGGACACCAATAAACTATATTGCCTACTCACAGATAAGCACAGATAATTTATATTTAGAACTTGCATTACTCTTAAATTAATAACAACTCTAGTATGGGTTCGTGTGGTCATAAAAGTTGAAAACTTGATAACATTACAGATTAAAGTATTACTTAATAAAAAACTTGGACCTGTGTTGTGTACCTCTGTAATTTATTTATTTATAACCTAAAATATTTAATGAAATAGTTTTAAATGATGTGAACTGAAGAGGCAAGACATTATATTAATATTTTATATGTATTTTCAAATAAAACATGTGTCTGTCAACTGTATATTACAAGTCAAAATCAGAAAGGATTTCTCAAAACACTTATAATAATGACACTTGAGAGCATCCGTTCCTCGAAGACCACAACGCGATGTTTTAAGGCCACGCCTCGTAATGTAAACAGTCTTATTAAAATAACATTACAGTTATAAAAAATTCTAAGTACTCACTGTCTACTGTTGATTTCAGAAATATCGCCTGTAATTTGGTTATTTAGGTGAGCACACAATTTGCTTTGCAAATCTTCAAATTTTGCCAGCGGCGTATCCGCTATCTCAGCCCTGTAAAATTCAATTTCACAGCACAAAGTCATAAAATACGAAAAATAAAATTACCACGATTTCACTCACTGTTTTATGTTCTTATACCGCGTTATCAATTTATTAATAGTCACTGCGTAGTTTTGGCATTCTCTCAAACTAGCTTTTGCCGCAGTATTGAATTCGTCAAAACAAGAAAAGTAGTCAATTATTTGCTTTTGTATTTGCGTTTCCATCATATTTAGAAAGCTCCATAACCAAACATTTTCTTATGCGTAATCATAACAAAATAAAATACACAACAATAATGCTTCTGCTGTATGTACGGTTTATAATAACCTTAGAAAATAAAACACCGTTCGTGTTCGTGTGATGGTGTGATGGTGATGCGAATGAATGACAGATAAAACAGATAAAATATAAATAAAATGGGTGATGTGCTATAGATAATACAGATCAGTGGTGATGGATGACCATGAAGCTATAGATAAACATGGAGGCCTCACTTCCAATACCTACTTGATGCTCAGTCTGTATTTACTATCTTGCTCTCTGTGGGCCGACTTCTCTTTCTAAGTATGATAACCTTCTAAGCAAGAAATCACCATTTAAACAAGTTTATACACTTACGCGTGGAATTTTATATCACATCCTTGACGCCACGTACTACCGCAACCACGCACTATACAATTTTGCACCATTTTTTGAGTTTATACTTATAATTAACTTTAAATATGTTAAAAACCAAAACAATAATAAACAACCGCCATATTGTTTATTGATAGTTGACATGTAGTACTAATGTTGCCACATTACGTACTGAATCCATAGACAATGGGAATTTAATTCACTGATTTCCTGATTCAACAACCCAATCATGCATAATAAATGGCATATAATTTTTCAATTTCCACATTGATAATCGTAGTCGAACTATAAAATTATTTATAAATCATTTTACTTGCATTTTTGGTTAGTATGGTCTATTTCTATAATTTACTAGGAGATACTAATAAGAAGATAGCAACATTGTACAAATGCACGAAAGAGAAGTCGGCCCACAGAGAGTGAGATACAGACATGTAGGTATTTGGATCAAGCTGTTCTTCCCGGTTTGGCCCACATGTTTATCTATAGCTTCATGTGGATGACTGATGACTGCTGAACTGAAAACTGAACTGACTGACTGACAGATCAGTGGACTGAAGTGATTGATTGATCAATCTATGCATTTGTGAAGATCGTAAACTATATTAAAAATATTTTTTTTTATAAAAAATAATTACATTATAATAATGATACTATTTTTGGGATTATAAGCTGGAGTGGAACCCATGGGAGTAGTTCAAGTATTACGATTTAATTTAAATCAATCGAAATTCAAAATATTATTTAAAAACAATTGAATTTATGTCATTCATATACATTTTTTTCTATTGTCAGCTTAATATAATTATTACAAATTAGGTACATACTCGCGTTAATACTCAAGTCAAGTTCATTCTTATAAGTTGACAGACCTTCAATACTGTTTGTAATGTTTGCATCGGCCTTGTATTCATTATACCTATACATCTTGAAATGACCTCACCTATTTCATTTCACTATCATTTTATGTATTAAGCATGTATTTGCAATTCAAGTGGTAAGATCGCGGACTCGCAATTTTACGGGAGTAACGGGACACGACCATGAAGCTATAAATAAACATGGAGGCCAAACCGGGAAGAACAGCTTGATCCAAATACCTACATGTCTGTATCTCACTCTCTGTGGGCCGACTTCTCTTTCGTGTATTTGTACAATGTTGCTATCTTCTTATTAGTATCTCCTAGTAAATTATAGAAATAGACCATACTAACCAAAATGCAAGTAAAATGATTTATAAATAACTCTATAGTTCGACTACGATTATTAATGTGGAAATTGAAAAATTTTATGCCATTTATTATGCATGATTGGGTTGTTGAATCAGGAAATCAGTGAATTAAATTCCCATTGTCTATGGATTCAGTACGTAATGTGGCAACATTAGTACTACATGTCAACTATCAATAAACAATATGGCGGTTGTTTATTATTGTTTTGGTTTTTAACATATTTAAAGTTAATTATAAGTATAAACTCAAAAAATGGTGCAAAATTGTATAGTGCGTGGTTGCGGTTAGTACGTGGCATCAAGGATGTGATATAAAATTCCACGCGTAAGTGTTTAAACTTGTTTAAATGGTGATTTCTTGCTTAGAAGGTTATCATACTTAGAAAGAGAAGTCGGCCCACAGAGAGCAAGATAGTAAATGCAGACTGAGCATCAAGTAGCATGAAGCTATAGATAAACATGGAGGCCAAACCGGGAAGAACAGCTTGATCCAAATACCTACATGTCTCTATCTTACTCTCTGTGGGCCAACTTCTCTTTCGTGTATTTGTACAATGTTGCTATCTTCTTATTAGTATCTCCTAGTAAATTATAGAAATAGACCATACTAACCAAAAATGCAAGTAAAATGATTTATAAATAACTCTATAGTTCGACTACGATTATTAATGCGGAAATTGAAAAAATTTATGCCATTTATTATGCATGATTGGGTTGTTGAATCAGGAAATCAGTGAATTAAATTCCCATTGTCTATAGATTCAGTACGTAATGTGGCAACATTAGTACTACATGTCAACTATCAATAAACAATATGGCGGTTGTTTATTATTGTTTTGGTTTTTAACATATTTAAAGTTAATTATAAGTATAAAATTAAAAAAATGGTGCAAAATTGTATAGTGCGTGGTTGTGGTAGTACGTGACGTCAAGGATGTGATATAAAATTCCACGCGTAAGTGTTTAAACTTGTTTAAATGGTGATTTCTTGCTCAGGTTATCATACTTAGAAAGAGAAGTCGGCCCACAGAGAGCAAGATAGTAAATACAGACTGAGCATCAAGTAGGTATTGGAAGTGAGGCCTCCATGTTTATCTATAGCTTCATGGACACGACACGGGTGTACCGGTCTACATAGTGGACTGAGTGGCGAGTGGTCGTTGACTGAGAATAACTACTACTATACTAAACTCAGTCTACGCGAGTGGTCGATCGCTGAGCTGTCAAACAAGGAACCAATAGCATGCTTTGATTCCGTTGGGCTCGAAAACATCAGCCATTCTGTCAATCTATTTTGTCAGTCTTAGATTTGGTTTCCGTAGGAGGTGTACGTTTGCATTCGTCGCGATTATTTGTATGAAAACACGTCGATATCCTTTAAAATAAAAAGTGCTTTGTGATATTTTCATTTGTGGTATGTGACCTAAGATGAGTGTTTATGTGTCCTAATCTCTGGTTGCTTACGCAGTTATAGTGCTTTTTTTACCGTGGTGAAAATGAATGGCAAACTGCATAGTGAAACCGGCGCTTTCTCATCTGACGACATGCGCGCCGAAATATTGAACCCTTTCGTTCATAAATTGGAGCTAGATAATACATATGACAAAATAAAGGTACGTAAACCAGCAATTATGTTGCATTTTAACTCATTTTGCTGTGCTGTAATGGTACCTAAACGTTTAGGATTCTGGATAGGTATTCTGCGCATGTCTGTCCGGAACTAATCAAGGAGCTGATATTGCATCTGATCAAAGATGCATTCAGGCTGGTAAGAAAAAATAAAAAGGTAATACTTAACTACAAGAAAATTACAACAGTAAAACATCAAAGTTCCCGTAATTATCTGTAAGTTGTTAAGTACATGTCTACGAATAATAATTTATTCAAAGTTATTCTAACATTGAATATGAAACAATGAAATTAGCTGCCAAATATGTAAGCTTAGAATTTGACGAACGTTTTACTCTTAGGCCTTGATACATAACCCTGATGCCAAACTGCATACAAATAGATTAGACCTCTAAATTTCTCTATTTCCCGCTGTGGTATTAGTCACAGCTATTTTGGATGATAATCACGATAAAATTATGAATCGTAACGAAGCGTATTAGAAAGGCTTGGTCAAAATATGAGACGTTCTAGTTAAAATATATTTTTTAGTTCTATTTCTTATTTTTTATGTGATATCTTTTCCAAAACTGCAACTTTATAAATTATAAGTTTTATTGTTTATCTCGGTCTTTATATTATATATCAGTCAATCAATCGATTAGTCTACTGCTGTAGTCCACTGCTGGACATAGGCCTCTCCCAACCCAATGTACCTACGCCATAACACCCGATCCTCCGCCTTGCGCATCCATCATGTCTATCCCAGCTACCCTTTTCAGGTGGTCGTCCCATCCATCGTGCTGGCAAATAGGTATACCTACCTAATACCTATAATAATGTATTGAAATTTAAATGTAATGAACGAACAAGATTATTAACATAAATAAGAGTAGGTAGGTAGGTACCATTCTTAGAGATCTGTTTAAAATCAGGTTTTACGGTTATTATGCTAAAAAATCATACAACATAAAATTACTCTAATTTACATCGTATGGTTTTTCTCTATTTGCAAAGTTTGGTAGGTATAACGCGCGTAGGCAATCTACATGATTACAGAATAATTATTACATCTGTCGGTTTATTTTTAAAATGCAATTTTTGGCGTATCGAATTAAAAGCTAACCTACTCAAAATTAACTAACAACATGGTAGGCTCAATTCCGCCCCTTTTTTTTTTCCGTGCGGAAATCCTCATGGATACCCACCCCGCGGTCAGCGGGGCAGGTTATGTCGGACTCTTACCGACTAAAACCGCACGCCGTCTAGGGTCTTCTGACGCCAGGGTGTAAGGTGGCCCAAAGAGCATTTCCCTCGCACCCCGGCTTGACCCGGGCCATCTCCGGATTCGAGATGGCCCCCTCGGGTTTGGGTACCGCGTGGTTAAAGTTAAGGCTCAATTCCGCCCCTACCTACTTCTTATTGCGACACTTAGGTATATAATATAATCAAAGTGCAACACTTTGAGTTCCTTATTAATTTCGCATAGGTACGCATCTTCGTGCGTGTATAGCGCCGACCAAGATCTTCGGGTCTTAGGTATTAGTTATTCTGTGGCTAATCTGGCTAATACAACCTCACCTACAAGCCCGTACTTACACCTGCTGACGAACGAAAGAGGCTCTAATGATGACACTTCACTACAGTTCTACGGTTGCGACTAGGTACCGTCTGACCGTGACCCCCTACTAAGGAGTCAAACGACACGACAATCGTACCCGCGTGTATAGCTTTACCAAAATCTTAGTGGCCAAAGCCAACCTGACCTAGTTATAAGCCCGTATCAGCTGATTTTAACCTCACTCACCGTGTTCTGGATTGAAGACGTAGACTTATGATAGTCTCGTCGTGTTAGTTGGTTGTTGGTTGGATTGAGCTGATTTCAAAAGCGTTGCGCAAGTAGAATACAGAGGAAGAAATTAATTCTTCCACGATATAAGCTTTCGTTTTTATTATACAAAAAAAATACACATTCATACATTACATACGCTCACGGCTTTTCATCTCCGGGGTAGGCAGAGACAACAGCCCGCCATCTGCTTCTGTCCTTATACTTCACGCGCTTCCTCTGCTTAAAAAAATACCGACTTAGTAAAAATGAAAAGTCGACAATCTCTTGAAAAAACAATACACGCACCTTCTAAAACCAAACTGTGCCTACCAGAATAGGTACTAGAGTTATCTACTTATATTCAAATGATGGGCTTTGTTGCACATACGTGACGGTTCATATCCGAGGGAAAGTTAGCAGTAACATCAAGTTTATGACATCGTTTTTCGAGATAGACATCACTAAACGCGCAAGCTGAGCGCCTCTTTACAAACATCTACCGTTTTCCTTCTCTAATTGCATTATGAACGATAAAACTAATTTTAGTAGATTGTATCGCGATATACCTACTATGATATGATAATTTTGTTTTTGAACTTACATTATGCCCGTTCACGGAGCGTTAAGGTTTAAATAGGTACACATGACATTTAAAAACAATTCTTAAAAAAAATCGACTTCAGATGGGACCACAAGGGAAGCACTAGCTTTCAAATAAAAAAAATCGATTTCATCGGACCTAATTGAAATGGGATCACACGAGAAGTGCCTTCATCACGCACTCATCAACATCTGAAAGTTCTGAGGTAACAAACATAAAAAAATACAGTCGAATTGAGAACCTGCTCCTTTTGTGAAGTCGGTAAAAAAGAAACATCAAAATTGGTTCACCCAGTCTAAAATTCTGAAATAACAAAGATTAAAAAATATAGTCGCATTGAGATCCTCCTATTTTTTTAAAGTCGGTTAAAAGAGCAAACGTATACTTACTATTATTTTCCATCGGCTGTTTAATACATACAGATAAAATATAAATGATCGATTGCCAATTTACTCATACCAATAAAGCCATCGAAAGTATTCCAAAGGTTGTCTGGCAGAGATCGCGCTTGGGCTGTGGGTTTAACTGCCCGATAAATGTCGGAAGTGACAGGGCCCATAAATAAACCCATCACTGTTTCTGTAATTTTACATACTTTACACACTTGGTGTAGTATAAAAAAAGCATCGAAAGTGTTGTCAGACTTATGAAATTAGTTAATAAGTACGGTAGATTAATTTATACATAATAAGTCAAATTGAACGTAGAAGGACTTACGCCATATTTAAACCTTGAACTAATGTCATACACACCTTTAGACGGAAGCCATTGATAGTCGAGGTGAGGCACTAGCAGTCAGCCTAGGTAAAGCCAATTTACATGAGGTTAAATTTCGATCGATCTGTCCGGCTGTGTGAGGGATTATGTAAGAAAAAAAAATGTGGGCAAAGTCATGGGCACAGCTACTTATAATAACAAAAAGTATATAAGTACTACTTAATTAAGAATTAACGGACTCATGAACCATTAAATTATAAATTAATTTAAAATGTACATATTTTTTACTTTAAATAATTATGTTACTTACACCTTTTTATCGTGCGGAAATCCCCACGGATACCACCCCTATCGGCCATCGTAGGTACTTAACCTAATAGGTATTCTAATTTTGAATCAATGTCGGTTTTTAGCGATTTTTGTATTTTTAGTAAATATTTCTATTTCAATGATGATTTTCAAGAGGTACTTACTTAAATTTAAGTGTATTTAAATAATCCTTGATAAAAAAATTATTCGCTTTAAGAAATCTATAATATTATAGCGAATAATTTTTCATTGTCATATTTAATTTTCAAATTTATTAAATTATTTCAAAATGGGTTCAATGAAGTGATTCTATTGGTTTTTAACTTTTAACAAACACATACGCATCCTCGCACATCTCTGATGAAATGAAACAGTGTTAGCTGGGCGTGAAATAGCACCATCCATTCTACAATGAAAGAATGAAGGTAGAAGGTAATAGTGACCTTCATTCTCGAAACTTCACCTTTAGCTCATCACCAGGTGAAGTTATTATTGACGTTCCCTCCATTAAAAAGAATCACTAGTAAATGAATTGCATCTTTAGAAGAAATTTGGCAAAGTATCTGTCAGCACGTGACGAATTTAAATCGTGTTCATAGTTTAAACGCGCATCGCAATTAAACCTGGAGTTCCACTTCAAGCGGAGCGGACTCCTTACGAATAGCGTCTCTATACCTGTCATCATCATCTTAGCGTAATACCCGAAGCTTTCACCTTGGAGCCCGGAGTCCACCTACTCCTGATTATACTGCGGTGGCAGACAAGGGCACGACCTACCTGATGAGAAGCAATCACCGTGGCCTATGGACGTGTGCAACAGCAGGGACGTCAAACTCACGCTGCCGATCCTAAAGGGAGGGGGTGATTATGATTTGACTCAAATGGCTTTTTCGAGTGTTGTTGCCACCTCAATCCTTACGCTAGTCTCTTCCGTTAGTCAATAGTTCTACCGGCTTGCAGGCAAGGTTGGCATAGCAGAAAGTATAGGTCCATACCCACTTAATGGCGGTTTCCAAGATTTGTTTGCAAACATAATAGTAACAGAGGAAGCTAATATTATCGCGCTATAAATAGACAGTTGTTGCGTTTGTTGCTGCGTTGTAATGAATAAACACTAGTTATTGTTAGAGATAAACACTGCGTGCCTACAAACTTGGCAGCCTACAATGCTTCATGAATATGACGTCATCATACAATTTTTACTAAGACTTGTGTGTATGTACCACTAAGATTTTGAGGCAGAAGCCAATCTTACCTTCTCCCAAACCAAATGACACAAAAAATACAAAACTAACAATTGATGGACGAGAAAAATTAAAAAAAAAAAACTAATTGACGGACGAGTCTCTGGCGCCCAATCAATCAATTAGCCTAGCCCATTTTAGTCCACTGCTGGACATAGGCCTCTCCCAATGTACGCCGATCCTCCGCCTTGCGCATCCAGTCTATCCCAGCTACGTTTTTCAGGTCGTACGACCAACCTCTGGCGCCCAAGACTTATAAATCTATCGGAGAATTTCGAATATCTTGGACGTGGCCGGGTAGCTCAGTTAGTCAAAATATCAAAGGTTGCGAGTTGAAGTCCCGTCCTGGATGTTCACCTTTTCCTTGCTAAATTCGCAGTAAAAGTTAGCTTTTTTATAGTCTAAAGTCCCGCGTTTGACCACTATCTCATCGAATGGTAAGTGATGATGTGGTCGATGTAGAAGGAGGATCAAACATTGAAGATATACCTACTCTCCAACCCCGCCCAAACTCCCTTCTCCCCTCCTCTCGCTCTCCAGGGCCGGTAGCGCTTATGTTACACACGTCAATAGGTCACGGTGACCGCTTTCCATTAGGTGGGCCGTGAGCTTATCTGCCACCTAAGTAGTATATAAAAAAATACTTCGAATCTGTCATTCGCGATCATTTCTGTCGTTATAGTATTTCCTTCAACTTCGCTTCAACCTGCCTAAACCAACTTATTTATCGAAAGCCGAATGTACACATTGGTCCAACATGCGTTAATATCATCAACATAATAAAAATAATTGTCCTCATTTGAATACAATTCCTAAACCTATTGTCTATTGTTACAGACGGCGATATTCACGGTGATTCTATTGCCGTTTCGCGTCATCGTCATCTGTTACTTGATAGTGACGGCATGGTTCCTCGCCTGCATCGGCCTTTACGGCCTCAGCGAGGAGGACCTCAGGAGGGCACCCATGACGGGATGGAGAAGGTACTTTACATATTTTGGTACTTATTTTAAGAGTTTGAGTTTTTGCTTACGTAGAGATGATTTTACAGCGTAGCGGTTGGTGACGTCAGGAAAGGGAATTTTTACGGCACAATTTTATGATCAATTTGAGTAGATAGACAATAAAATCGTGTCGTATAGAAAGAAATATTAATATGTACGGGTGTATGGAAATTGACCGAAATTGGCCGTATTGGCAAATTTCCAATCTAACCCTGAAACAGTATGTTTGAAAGCGAAGTCGTTTTCATTGATACATCATTTATTTATGGCAACTTGCCAATTAGGCGGAAATGTTTTGTTGTCAGTTTGATTATTTGGTCATTTTCCTCAACTGGTCACTTTATTTAAACAATATTATTTGATATAATATATTCGGTGTGATGTAATGTATTATGTTCTGATATCTAATTATAATATTAAATACAGAATCATAATAATAATACCGTAGAGTTGATTAAAAAAACATCGTGAAAACAAACTGCACATATAGTGTTACCACGTAGTCCCTTTTTTTTCGTGCGTAAATTCCCACGTATACCCCCACCGGCTAAAACCGGTCGGTTATGTTGGATTTGAACCGGCTAAAACCGCACGCCGTTTTTGGTCTTCATACGCCAGGGTGTAAGATCGCCCATAAGGTATTTCCCTCGCACCCCGATCGCATAGTCCCTATTTTTAACAACTATCCAATAAAAAAAATTATGTAGGTACCTATACAGTTCTTTGTAAAAATAATGAAAGTTGAATAATAGTCAGTTCTAAACCCTTTTTCATTCATTTTTCCAACACTCAATCAACATTGATGACTTTCCTACTCTATCATTATATAGCTCTGTGTTATTAATTTTACTATGTACAAAACAACTTTCTAACCATCCAATGCTCACTTGATTTTGGACAAAAGGTGTTATGAATTTGGACTTCGAAAGCGTGTCTGTACTATTAGACCAGTGCCGATAGACTTTGAGACAAAATAAATTTATAGTAGGATGAAACCTGTTGTAAAAGGAAGAGAATATAATAAAAATGATAGGAAAAATAAATTACGGGCGATCTGAGCTCGGGAAGGGGGGAGGGGGGAGAGTTTTAAGGGTAAAAACGGTTTATCTCGATTTCCGGCAAAACTACAAGTCCTATGGAAAAAAGTTAAATGACAAAGTTGTAGGTAATAAAGAGACCTACAACTTTTCTATTTACACTTTTTTCACATAACCTCAAAAAGTATGTGAAAAATTCAAATAATCCAGTTTTTGGTTTTTTATTTTTATCTTAAGCAAAACAAATTTGTTTTCCACGAAATTTGGTGAAAACTTAGCTTTTTATGTCCCAAAGACACTGTAATTTTTTTGATTTGAAATACTCTTTTTTTCAGCTTATTTTGACTAAATATCGAAAAACCACCCCAATTTTCAATCGAAAAATCTCACGTCAAAATATCAGCTTTTTAAAAAAAGTCAGAGTTTTTTGTTCTTTGAAATCTCTTCTTTCTGATAATGTAAAAATATATATACATTGCTATGGTAAATGTTCTCAGAAAATGCAAAGAAGAAAAACTCGAATTCGAAATTAACATTTTCGTATTTAGTCATTTCCTCGTTGAGGTGGGATGAAAAGTTACATGTTGCACTATAACTTCATGGTTGCATTCGAGTGCAAAGATTTTTGACCTTGTGCTCTTTTGATTCCCTCGCTAAAGCTCAGGGTTCTATTTTGTGAATCGCTCGCTGCGCTCGTGATTCAAATTATGAACCCTTCGCTTGCTCGGTCATCAAAACTGAGCACGCCAAGGGTTCTAAAAATTGAACCCAGATCTTTAACGAGGGAATCAAAAGTGCGCAAGGTGAAAAATCTTTGCACTCGAGTGTAACTATGAAGCTATAGTGCAACACGTAACTTTTCATCCCACCACAGCGAGGAAATGACTAAATACAATAATCACAAAATAGAGCCCTGAGCTTTAGCGAGGGAATCAAAAGAGCACAAGGTGAAAAATCTTTGCACTTGAGTGCAACCATGAAGTTATAGTGCAACATGTAACTTTTCATCCCACCTCAACGAGGAAATGACTAAATACAAAAATGTTAGTTTCGAATTCGAGTTTTTCTTCTTTGCATTTTCTGAGAACATTTACCATAGCAATGTATATATATTTTTACATTATCAGAAAGAAGAGATTTCAGAGAACAAAAAACTCTTTGACTTTTTTTAAAAAGCTGATATTTTGACGTGAGATTTTTCGATTGAAAATTGGGGTGGTTTTTCGATATTTAGTCAAAATAAGCTGAAAAAAAGAGTATTTCAAATCAAAAAAACTACAGTGTCTTTGGGACATAAAAAGCTAAGTTTTCACCAAATTTCGTGGAAAACAAATTTGTTTTGCTTAAGATAAAAATAAAAAACCAAAAACTTGATTATTTGAATTTTTCACATACTTTTTGTGGTTATGTGAAAAAAGTGTAAATAGAAAAGTTGTAGGTCTCTTTATTACCTACCACTTTGTCATTTAACTTTTTTCCATAGGACTTGTAGTTTTGCCGGAAATCGAGATAAACCGTTTTTACCCTTAAAACTCACCCCCCTCCCCCCTTCCCGAGCTCAGATCGCCCGTAATTTATTTTTCCTATCATTTTTATTATATTCTCTTCCTTTTACAACAGGTTTCATCCTACTATAAATTTCTTTTACTTTTTACCATTTTCATAGCTATCTGCACTGGTCTATATGTTGACTTTTTTATTAACATGTACCTATTAATTTTTGCCTAATTTGTACAGAGCTACAAACGAGGTTTTTATCTTTTTACTTAGTAAATAGTTTTCCTAATCGGTCTATCGTTGCATATTGGCCAAGGTCACTGATTTGATTCGTGATTATACATTTTACAGATATTTCCGTTAATCTTTGTTTGTTATCGTTAATTGAACCATAGTCTATAGTATTACTTACTTAGTTGCATAGTTTTTTTAAATAATATTCTTTGTCTAGTTGACTTCAATAACGGACAGCTTTACTTACTGAAGTCCGGAAAATAAAATAATAGTAAGTAATAGAAAATAATTATCTATGTAGACACCAAAATCCCAAAATTCGACGTTCAGTGGTAGGTTACGTGGTGGGTGACAACCCTGTACCTGTAACCCCGATTATGTAAAAACACTTTGCATCTACTTTTTAACCACCGCCGATGAAAAACGACGAGTTTTATAAGTTTAATTATTATTTAAGTATTGCATAATGATATGCAAATATTAATTATGCCAATTATCTAATGTCTGGTATGCGTTTCCTATATTACTTTTTTATTAAAGAACCTTCACGGATTGGCACACAATAACCTACGAAAGGTTCAATGCAATTTTTTGTATACAGGGTGAATTTTTCAAAAGGGCTTGGATGGCCAAATCCGAATCTATAAGGAATAGCGAAAAATGGTCAAAGGAGTCACGAGCCCGATTTTGATCAAACTTAAAACCTCATCATTAGATTTTTGAAAAACCAATAATCCTAGCTAGGAATCGAACCTGTTGATTTTGAAAAAAAAAAACACACCCTATATTATTACACCATACGATAGTGTTGCTATTAAGGATCATATTCTGAGAAGTAATGACATACCGCAAACTAAAGGAAAGAGCTCATCTTTAACAAAATACATTTTCTTTTTCACAATGTAGTCTATTGTTTACAATACATAGCTTGATTTGAGACCTCAAGGATCGTACTGCATTCAATATTAGAATGGTTTTGATTCCGTTTAGAATATTCTCCAAAGAACGTTCTAAGTCTTCAACAGAACTGTATCTCTGTATCATATGTGTCTTTATAAATTTCGTTTTTGACATACCCCCAGAGAAAGTAATCTAAGGGAGTAAGATCCAGGGATTTCACTGGCCAAGGCACAGGACCATGCCTTGCAATAAAATTGTCGTCAAACTGCTAAATCTAAATCTCTTTTACGGCTATTATGGGCTGGAGCTCCATCTTGTTTAAAAAAAACCTCAATCATTATAATCATTCTGATTGTAATTTAAAACACGGAATAGTTACGATCTTTTCTGGGATTTCGAACGAAACAAATAGGTAGGTACATGAAACATGAATTTTATTAAATTCCAAATTTTCCTTAAATTTGCCGTATATCATTACTTCGCAGAATTTGTTTCTTAACAGCGACACTATCGTATGGTGTAATAATATAGGGTGTGTTTTTTTTTTCAAAGTCAACGGGTTCGATTCTCAGCTAGGTTTATTGATTTTTCAAAAATCTAATGATGAGGTTTTAAGTTTCATCAAAATCGGGCTCGTGACTCCTTTGACCATTTTTCGCTATTCCTTATAGTTTCGGATTTGGCCATCCAATCCCTTTTGAAAAATTCACCCTGTATAGTTATTATATTTTTAACCCATTGCAATCTAATATTTACATTATGAGACAATATTAAGTATGTACAAATTTAACAAAAGTTTAGGTGTCGAAGAATTCCTCCCCATCGATGTCGACTGGTAACGTACCCAAAAGGCTGGCGGCATTGCCACGTTGGATGGCAATGCCAATTCTCTGAGCAAAAAAGAAGCCAGCCCTTTGATCACGTGAAGTAATTGCAATCGAACACAGGTAGAACTGGAGATATGACCAATAGTTGCGATATTTGGCAATCACACGTGCGGAGCCGCCGGCATCGACTAGTTTAAAAAAAAACATTATGTCAAAGTCAAAAGTCAAAGTCAAAAATCATTTATTCTGTGTAGATAATTTTAAGCGACACTTACAAAACGTCAAAATCAAAATTATTTAAAACTAGAAGCAAATGGACCACCGTGCACCGGTTCGAAACGCGGCCCAGACCTGAGAAGACTCCGGCAAGAAACTCTGCGGGCTGTTTTTTTTGTCTATTTAGTGTTTAGTCTTAGTGTTTCGTGGTAACACGTGTACTTGCATTTCAATTACATTGACAGACACATTAACCTACATTCTGTCTGAAGATGTTTCCCAAGTTGAAGCGAATGCTAGTTAAAAATCAATTTGTACAAGTACATCTAATTCAAATCAAGGCAAATTAGCAAATCTGACTAGCAGAGTGCATAGAGGAGAGTTATAGACAAGGGGTGGCCTGGTTCTTCGAGCGCAAGTGAGGAGGGGGGGGGGGGGGGTTGGTCCGATATACCCACCCTCCAAAAGCCGACGGGGTATATATCCTCCCGAGAAAATATATCAATTGCCCCTTTTTGTTTTCTTTTTCGTGTGGAATATTCAAGGATACCACCCTCGTCACCGGTTATATCAGAATCGAACTGACTAAAACAGCGCATCGACTCGTGTCTTCTAGCGCCGAGGAAAGAGGTGGCCCAAGAGCATTTCTCTCGCACCTCGGCTGTCCATCAACCCCCGAGATAACCCCCTCGGGTTTAAGAACCACGGTGTTTCTGTTATGCCCTTGGAAATGAGGGGGGGGGGGGGGGTGGTTATGTCATATTGCAGACAACTACGAAAATCTTATTGCATTATTTGACTTACAAAAACTGAACCTTAACATTACCAAATATAATGAAAATCGTGAAAAATCCATTCGTCATTGTGACTGGTAACCTTCGTACTTCGTAGACGTTTTAAAAGAACGCTCTGCTAACAATGACCTACTTGTATCACGCGCTGTTGAACACCAGAAAAAAAAACATAGCGGAAATTAATGACGTATGATTACACTGACGCAGGCGCAGGTAAACTAAAAAGATGTTTCAAATTATTGCTTTTCATTTGATCGTAATAACCTATATTTTATGGAACATTAAAATTAACCAAATTATAGAGTCCCACCAAGATCTTGATTTACCTAATGGGTCAGGTACTTAATTTCGTCTTCGTCCGCCATTTTTAACATTTGTTTTGAAATATTTGAACTTTTTGAAGTTTGATTACCACAGATGATGAAAGGTACTTAATTCGTCAAACACAAAGAAAATTCCAAATGGTCAAACGCGTTTTAGCCTTTAGCTTACCATCAGGCGAGGTGAATCGATTTTGATGATTCTTTTTTATGTGATAGCTGCCGCTTCCCGTGTGGTCCCATTGCAATTTGGTCCGTTGAAGTTGTTTTTTTTTTTTAAGAATTATTTCATTAAGAGCCTTCACGGGCATGCACACAATTTGCTACGAAAGTTTTGTTGCAATCTGTGGCATAGCTCTAGATATGCATTAAAGAAACAGAGGTTGAACTCGTAGTACAAAAAAAAAGTTGTAGTAAAAAGTAAGATAAAAAAAAAACAATAGTGCCATGCAAATGTAACTAATATCAACAAGCTTATCTATCTATGCTAATTACATTCATTTGATTTAAATGTAGGTTGTGTTCATTTAATTTAAATGTAGGTTAAATTACATTGATTAAATTAAATGTAGGTTAAATTCATTTAATTTTAAATGTAGGTTACATTTAAGTGAATTAAATGAATGTAATTAGCATAATATAGATAAGCTTGTTTATATTTGGTATTTAATATATGCATGGCTCTTTCGTTTTTTTATACTTTGGTTTCGACTCTATCTTATTAATGCTTACTATTCGAATGTAAATTCGTGCTCGCCCTACAGTTGTTTTCCTACAAAAAATAACCTTGAAGATTGCTCTAAAATAGCTTCGTTATTTTATCTACCTATATCACTGTACCTATTGCAACTTTTTGCACATTGGCATTTTGAATATGACCTTGTTTTATTGAAAAAAAAGTGACTATGCATTTTGCGATTTCCGACAACTTCATATAATAGAGTTACGATAAACCGGTAATTACGGTACAAACCGGTGTTTGTTGGCGTAACCAAACGTGTACTATACAACTCGTCGGTTTATTAGATTCTAATTAAAGTAAGTATTTACCATGTGAGTGGCTTCATGTGTTAGATTTAGACACAAGTTTAATTTTATGTTTTTATAATACACTAGACAATGATTTACAGCTAAGACCAATTTACATTAGAAAGTTGCTAATAAAAACAAATATGTAGAAGGTCTTTGCACTAAAATTATGTTTCTTTCTTATATTTGCCGTCTCATTCAGAATTCAGATGTGAATATTTATGTACGTAAGTTGCACTGAAAGCAGCCACATATTATGCATTCGTGAGTCCTCATTCCCTTTCACTTGATTTGACTTATCTTGAAAGCGATTACCGACTGTCCAAAGCCCGAATAAAAGCCTGTTAATCTAAGTCCAGCTGGCGAGGTTAGGCTTGGGCTCCAAAGAAGCCTATTCCACATCAGCTGAAAAAATCGATTTAAAAATGCATTAAATTGAGAATATTATAAATGTTGAAACGATATCGGTTTTAAGGAAAGTTATGGGCGTGTACGAAAAATCAGGGTCGCGCAAGTCGCGTCCTTATAACTCGTTCTGGCTTCCGGTAATGGCAGACTGTACTTTTAAGCTACCGTTAAAGTACCAATAAATAATGTGATGTTGAAAAGGACAAATTAATTTATAGTACACTGACCTGTACTGACCTCGTGCGGGATAATTTTGCGGGATGGGACGCCACACGCCACACGTATCGGTTCCAATTAAAACCTAATTTTAATAGTACAATTTTTTCATGATCGGAAAAGCCCTAAGCCGTAAATATATCGGAAAATTTTTAGCATCTAGGATGGGTCCAGCTCAGTTGGTCAGAGCGTTCCCCCTGTAAGCCTAAGGGACTGGTCACGGGTTCAAGTCCCGTCCTGGATGATAATTTTTTCCGATCATAAAATCATTGGGAATAGTTAGCATGCAATTACTAAAAATTTCATTCAAATAGTGCAATTAGTTGTATAGTACAAATAGGTATAATATAGTACAAATGGGAATATTATAGGAAATAGGTATAATAGAGTACTAATGGGAATATTATAAGTTCAAGCTCAAATAGGTATAATAGAGTACAAATGGAAATATTATAGTTAAAATAGGTATAATATAGTACAAATATGTATTACCTAAAAATATAGTAGGTACACGCAATAATTTGTGACAAAGTTATACCCTGTGGTTATACCGCAATAGGATGAACGGTACGGTATGCATAATATACGGACAATCAAACAAACATTAGACTTTTAAATTTGATTCTGTATAGTGTTTAAAGAAAGATATTAAAGTGTAAATTCAGTAAACCGTAATGCATTAGTCAGCGTCGTAGATTATGCTATTGCATCAAAATGCAAAAAACGGTACACCCGCCGGCAGATGTGTAACATTGAAATTAATAGTAGAAGTTATAAATTTATAGTCACTCCCTTCCTTTCCATATCATCTTTCACGCATTACATCCATCCTTTCTTAGGCTTGCCTCTGCCCCTAAAGCCCTCTACTGTATTGATTTAAAGTTTGTCATGTAAGTACTGTGTGTGTTTCACAGTATGGACAGTTGAAAGGTGCTTTTTGAAAACTAATTTAGATTTGTGCCTTATGTGAGTAGACATACGCATAAATATATTAAGTTGTCCGCCACGGCTTTGCTCGTGACATACTTCGGCGTGCGGTTTTAGTCAGTTCGATCCCGACATAACCACCTCTTTTTTTGAGCGTTTTTACTCATGATGGCTGAACAGGGGTTATATCCATGGGGATTTCCACACGATGAAAACAAATGATGAACCTGACAACACAGTTCAACTACTCATCATAGGCGAAATCCACGCCCAGTGGTATAAGAAAGTATTATAATATACTAGCTGTTGCCCGCGGCTCCGCCCGCGTGGATGTCAAAAACCGTTTCAAAAACTATCCTATCTCTCAAGTTGGATCGAACTGCACATGGTGTGCGAATTTTATTATAATCGGTTAAGTAGTTTAGGAGTCCATTGAGGACAAACATTGTGACACGAGATTTATATATATTAAGATTATGGATACCTATGTAAGTACCTATGACTATCTAACCTGAATTCACTCCCAACACTAGTTTACTACTGGAAGATAGTAATACCAGCAAATTTCACCGAGTTACCTCATCGCGGTTGACTACCATTTGGTCAATGAACTTGCCAAGTTATGTTACACAACAGTTATTGCGTCTACAAAGCACGTACCAAACATAATAATCTAGAACAATAGTCATAATATAATGACTAGTTGTTCAGGTGCATAGATTTTGAAAAGCCGACACTAATTTTGCGGTAACAAGCAATTTTTATCGAGGTATTGAAAAAAGGGCAGGTCAATTCTCGTAATAGGTACCCGGTTTAGTCAGTTCGATTGTGACAAAGCCACTTCACTACTAGCCTTGGTTTTTTTTTATATATAGGACACGTCAATTTGACTTCACGTCGCCTGATGGTAAGCTGAAGGTAAAGTCTCAGGAAAGAGGTTCACCATTATATATACACGTACCATGTTAACAATGGTGGCACTCAGCTTGACGGCCCCATCAAAAGAGGATTGTCGTAAGAAGAAGGAAGAGTAAAAGAGTGGTGAAGTGGGACCCGTGGGCGGATTCCCATTCAACAGCAGACCCCGGGCGTCAATACGGACCTTTAGAAGCAACCGGGATAACGCTAGAATGAAGAAAAGAACCATCCAAGAACCAACCAAAAAATAATGGTAGTATATTTTGGGTATTGTGAGCAAATTAATCACTAATTTTCAAAGTAACCTGAAGTTACTCCTTATAATCCAGTTAAAACCAGTTCAGGCACTTCCGAGATTACCCGGAACAAACAGATAGAAATGCAGACCGATAGATACACGTAAAAAATTTTTTTACAACAAACGGATTCTAATGTTACGAACGTACGCTATAATTTTATTTATTTGTGTAGATGTACAGTTCCAATCTCATAAAAAACTGGTTTATGTCTACCAAAATATCGGTCGACCTCCAATAATTCTGCCACATCACTGTGGTTATGTCGAAGTGTAATTTTTTGTTTCCAATTGACTTTCACTTTGATCGGACGCTTGGGTAAAGTCCAAGCAGGCTTCCATTCCAGATGCTGGCTATTCCAGTTTTTAGTTTGATGGCCTCTGTAGGTGCTTCTTAACGGCAAGCGGCAATTAAATATGTGAATGAAGAATTTCAATTTTTTATTGATCTATATGATCTGATGATAGGCTCAAGTTTGACCTCTATTTCACCTGGTAAGTGACGATGTGGTCTACGATGAATCACGCTTGCTTAGAAAGAACCTATTCACTCGAGACTTGAATATTCCCAGGTTATAAAGCTTTCCAGAACACAGAAACAGGTAGCGAATGCCAAGTCTTAGCTATTTTAGTTTGCCTTTACGATTTATAGGCTAATTAAGCACACGAGTGAATGGAAACATTAGAAACACTGCTGGAATGGTGCTGTGGTGAAGGAAGCAATTTGCACAGGATTATTGATGGAAGCTTATGTTCAACGGGCATTAACGCGATCATGATGTAGGTATATATGTTAAAACTAATACCCGAAGTGCAGCTGCACCTAGTTTTAGCCGGTTAGAACTAGGTGTAGCCACTTACTCTTGGTTAAACCTAGTATACCCGAAGTGCGGCTGCACCTAGTTTTAGCAGGTTAGAACTAGGTGTAGCCACTTACCCTAACCTAACCTAACCTAACCGGCTAAAACTAGGTGCAGCCGCACTTCGGGTATTAGCCGTAACATGTACACAGCCAGTCAGTCTATGACCACGGTCGGTGTAACCTGGTCGATACCTATACCATGATCGTGTTAATTCCTGTTAACATCGAAGCTTATGTTGCTCAGGAGACTGACAGTTGCCTTTGCAAGAAGGATAAGCTGTTTTTAGTCTCTTACATGGTCATCTTTAGATCAGATCAGAAATCTTGCTTCTGGATGCAATGGTTACGAGAGTGCTAATAAAATTGATGAATATTGGGACCTCTTTTCTGTAAGCTTCTAGGTAATCATAGATACTGAGGAATAAAGGGAAATGAGCTACACGCCGAGTTTTAATATGTATGTATGTATGTCAATCAGCAGCTCAGTCAGTAATAACATCAATAACTGTATTAGTTATTACGAAATTTGGGATTCTAGTCACCAATCTAACGGAATTTTAATAATTTCTATTTAATTTAAGCCTAGGTTTAATAGATTTTGAGTTGTTAAGGATCCAAAGTTAATTACAAATATTTCTTGTTCTTTCTCTCGAATTTGACACACTACCACTTATCTAGGTAACGGCAACAAATTGAAACTCACTCTTTTGAATGGCAACCTTTTTTGTTTATTGAATCATGCCGTTAATTAAATAGTTGCTAATGATTATTATTGTTCAGTTGTAGTTTACGAGTGCAGTAATTTTGTTAAGATTTGATTGATGGAGGAAGTGTTGTTCACATCATCAATCATTCTTTTAAATTAACGAAAGTTGAGGAGAAAAGTTGGCATAGTTTACTTGTAGTTTTTTTTATTGGTAACGTAATCGTGATGAGATGTAATTGGACAACGAGATAAATGTAAAGAATTAATTCGTTTTGTCTATACAAAACTACATTTTAAGCGCCAGTGTTAAGACGTGTGTGTCCTGCACGTCATGTAAATCGTATGACTGTTTATGCACTATTCTGTGCAAACTATGTGAACTAAATTTGCTAATTATTATTTGCACGAATTAAGCGCTAATCGTTTGCCTAATCACTTGCCCTCTCAGCATCGTCTGTAGACATAAGGTATGTCTTCTTTTCTCTCGACCAATGACATCGTAGAAACAGTTTTCTACTTTATGCTGAGGGGGCAGAATACTCAATACCATCACCCACAAAAGATAAGGGTGCAATCCACAAGCTTTCTGCGATTTTCCGCCTTCTTACTTTAGTCTGTCTTTAACCAGTGTAAACCGTGGTAATATCACGCTCTGTTTTGGTCCGATTTAATGCGGACTGTACAGTGTACAGTAGTCTACTTCTATACCAGCATTGCGCTTCCATTAATTGCTTTATTTTTTGGGTTGAATATTTTCCGCCTTTCCTTGTACACTTGACACGGAATAAAGAATACCTTACTTCTCTTTTCTGTGACACTTGACATATCAAGTATCTGCCATGTTTAGGTAAAGTGTAGCTGTCATTGAGGTAAAAAATCATGTCGTTTTATCATGTTGGTATATAGAAAGTGCGGGAAAGTGTATAAAGTGGCTATCGGTCATACCAACTGGACAGCAAAATCGTCTTGACCCACTAAGGTGCACTTTGTATTTGTAGAAAATACATTAATCTTATATTAGTGTAAAGTAGCTGGTCAGTACATCATCGATGTACCATAAATTCCAAAACAGAAATGGAAATATATGATATATTTGTTTAAATTGAAAAATAAATTGAGCTGTCTTTGTCGAGGGACGTTTGGCAAATGCGTAACATCGGAAATACTTTTTGTAGAAAATATGCATCAAGTAATGATTTATTAAAAGAAATCAATAACATAGCTTATTTTTATTGTACACACTAAGGAATTATACATTATAAAGACACTTAAAATAATATCAAAGTCAAAGTCTAAGTCAAAGTTAAGATTTAAGTTTGACAAATAAAAGAAAGCGCAACAAAATCCGTTCAGTACTTTTTGCGTCCATCGCGAACAAACGGTCAAGAATTGTGTTCAAAATCGTTCATATTATTTATAACATTCACCAAGTATTTTTTAAATATCTAAATGTAGACACAATAATAGAAGAGCTTACGAAGACTGGCTACCCGCTCATTGAGTTGCCCAGTTGAGTGGGAAAATCGTGACGTAGAGTGCCACTACAGGTAGTATCGATAGAAATAATGATCTTATCGATTAAGGTAATTTTACAGACAACTACAGGAAGAAAAAAAACTATGTGCCCAACGGGTAAACCAATTTAAACACGTAGCAGTAGTTTTAAATTAAAAGGCGGTCTATTACCAGGAAGTCTGTCTGGACCCACTAATAATATATTTGTCTAAAACACAAAACACGCCAATTTATAAAAACATCGGAAATGTAGATTAAAACCTGTCGTTGCCACAATACGAAAACGCGAACTTGTTTGGTGACTATTAAAAAAAATGAAACGTGTGCTGTACACGTGAAGCATCTCACGTGTATCTACGTCTGCACATTAATATTATTATGAAGATAACGTCTGCTCTAATAATACCGTGGGTGCGTGAGTTGTGGGGATTGTAACAAGTAGACAGACATAATACATAAATATTATGTATCCTTCCAACTTTATATTGTATTCCTTGAATAGCTAGCATAAAAAGGTTTTTGGCAGACATTTTTAGGTATCTACGACGTATTAGAAGGCTTCCGGACTTGACTTGAGATGCTATTGATTAATTATTTTTCAAAAGAAAATTTTCTGGAATTTGGCTCAAACTTGGAATTGAATCGTAATGCGTAAGGTCTCACGGCAATGGCGCTACTAAAAATAACATAACATAACATACATAAACTCACGCCTATATCCCCGAAGGGGTAGGCAGAGGTGCTAGCACCCACATTTCGCCAGTTTATGTTTAGGTCCCAATGTAATAGGTGGCGAGCCTATTGCCATTAACCGGGCACTTATAAACCTGCGATAAATACACACATAACTTCGAAAAGCATCGAAAGGTCATTGGTGTGTGCCATGGTGAACCTGGGATCGAACCCGAGACCTCGCCTCAGCAGTCCATTACCCAGACCACTAGGCTACCTAATAATATACCTAATAATACCTAAAAATAAATAAAATAAAAAGCGAAAATAAAAGTAAATATAAATTGAAAAGTTTGGATGTCACCAGTAAAATAACTATAATCAAATGGAACTAATTATCATTTTTGTCACTTTTTACTGAATGCAGTAGTAAGTAGTTTAAGTAATTGAATGAAACGTGAGAACCCAGTTGAATTGAAATTTAACGCAATTATTTTCACAACTCAAATCAGATATAATGAAGTCACAACGTCTATCAATATTGCCGTCAATCGATAGCCCACTATTTATAACATTCTCAATAATATATCTGTTGCTTTTGACGCTAAAACTGAAACATGGAGTGGCAATGACGTCCGATTCTATTTATATCCAACTGAATGTATTAAAAATGGATATATGGATTCAATATTCTGAATATTAATATCTCACTGGAGGGATTCTGTCAGCGGGGAGAATAAAGTCTCCTCCGTTGGCTGCACAAAAACTCTCTCAACCCCCTAACAGCCACCCCTCTCAATTCCCCCCATCCTCACCTTCAGGGTCGGCAGTCTTCGAATCAATTTTCTAAAATATTGCGCGCATGATTTAGGAGTGTACGGTAAAGATTTTACGGTACCATACCTCCAAGGCAAAAACTAATGTCAATAAATCAATTTTAGCCTATTTTAGTCTAATAGCTCTCTTCCAAAATTCCCTAGCAACCAATTTCTCGCTCTCAGCATCCCAGCTACCCTTTTCAGGTTGTCAGTTAATCTGATTGAGGGTGTCCCATCCCACGTTTAGATTCGCGGTCTCAATCTCATCTCACGTCGATCTCCTAAAGTCAAAAAATGTATTCTTTTGGTTACAAGAATTCCTCTTTTTGATATACAGGAGATTGACATGAGATCGAATCTAGACTGAGACTGAATTGATTGAGACGAGAATTATTTAGTTCTTTGTTGGATGACCTTATTTTGAAACCTTCAACGGAACTACATGCATAACTTCATAGCCTGGTCAATTAAATTTGACTTCTAAGATTATTATTATATATGACATGTTGCGACGACCCCAAATAATTTGGATAGGGGCAGGTAGATAAAGATGATGATATAGTTACAGGTAAAGCTGATAAAATAGGTCCAAAGGACAATCACCTCTGTATAATATAATTGCATGCATTGTGATATGCAATTATCATGATTACGCGCGTCTAAGACTTGTTATAGCGTTGTAATTGCACAGGTAATTAATTTTATATTAATGTTAGGATTACTGAAACCTTCACAAGATGGAGCTTGAGTTCGATTGATAAAAATATACCTTGTTGTGTCTGGATGTTTGCAATTTGAGGTCTCAGGTTCGCTTCCTGCTTGAGTTTTGAGACTTTACTGTAGGTTTTTTTTATACCAGTATGGAGAGTCAAAAAACGTATGCGGTATACGGGTAAAGGGCCGATGTATTTCTTGGTATTAAAAAAGATGTAAATAATTTAGTCGAGAATTTAAATCATTGGCTCAGTCAGCGGTTGCCATACAAAAAAATTTAATTGATTTGATGAAGAAATATATCATATGGAAAAAGCCCCACGGACATCACCCCCGTCGGCCTTCGGAGGTGGTTACATCGGAATCGAACCGACTAAAACTGCACGCCGTTTCGGGACTCAATTACCAGGGTGTTAGGTTACCCAGAATAGGCATATACATCCATCCCAGCTGACCCCGGGCCATCTACGGCTTTAAGATAGCGCTCTCGACCCCCGCACCCAGTCTTTACTTATCTGTCAACCTTGACAATTGCTTACCTTCAACCTCACTGGGTGGCAGCTGTACTAATGACACCATGTTGCAAGCGTTCATAGGCCATGGCACTTACACAGGAAGGCCATATGGTTGTTTTTTTTTGTGCGTGTATTTTGATTATATTACAAAATCTTCGTAATCATGATTGCCACACAATTACTATGTAGCAACATAGTACTTAGAATTTTGTCAAAATTGTATACTTATATATTGCGTGTATCTATTTTATTAGCGGCTTATTAGAAGTATGTACTTACACGAATTGCTTGCGTAATTGCTAAGACTTGGTCACACAAAATTCTTTCGAAATTTTTTGTATATCCAAGTACTTAGCTCGGTTTACCCGACTGTAGAAAAGCCAAAAAGGAGGTTTATCTATTTGATTTTTAGGTACACATTTATGTTACGTCGTTATGTTGTCGTAGCTTCTAAACTACTAAACCGATTTTGAAAAAGGATACATTGTTAGATTTTTCTTCATTGCGCTAATGTCGCTGTTTATATATTAGTATCCAAAAAATTATTTAAAAGTGCCGGCTTTTTGCCACATAAACATGTTTTATAAAAAGTACTTATCATAGCAAATTTTTGAGATTTTTTATCATTACTTACTTATATGAAAAAGTAAACATAAATATATCATGGTTTGTTTCGTTAGTTCCGTAGCAAAAGTTTGTGCTTATGATATCCTGGATTTGATTCTTGGATCTGGGTTATTGAGTTTTCCGGTTAATGCCCAAAAACTGTTTGTTTGTCCTCTATTTGTTCATATACCATTTATCCGAGTGCAATGAAGCTTTGTTAAGTTTTGAACGTGACCATGAAGGTTTCTGACATTAAAAATTGTAAGAAATAACATAAAAAATTGCAATAAATTATATATACCTACCTATATAAGGCACCTAAGTGGTATAAAAAATTTCAAATACTTGAATAAATCTGTTTTTTGTCTGTTTGTCCTCTATAAGTTCCTATACCAATCGTCCGATTGTGGTTAAACTTGTAGGTTATTGTACCCATACTTTGGAAGGGATCTGAGTAGAAATAATGAGTCAGGGAGGTACTCGTCAGTTTCCCTAACTCGTCAGTTTCTGTAACTGGTCAACTGTTCAGTTTCATAATTCGTCAATTTTAAGTAATTCGTGAACTAGTCAGTTTCCTTGACAAAAGGTCGAGGATATCACATCTTAGCCGGCATTAGTTTGACAGCGGTTGCTTCCCGATGGTTCGATCCTCGTTCAGCATTGTTCCTGGCGATTAAGCGAACCCCGGACTCCAAGGTGACAATCTCGGATGCGACTAGTACTAACGCAAGGATAGGTTTATATTTAGCCGACTTCAAAAGGAACCTAACTGCGTTACCTATATGTTTGTCCGCTATTATCTCGCGTTTAGTGGAACCGATGTTGATGTCGTTTTCGGATAAATATTTTTTACATTTTGGGGTAGGTTTTAGTATACTTAACCGACATAAAAAGGTGATTAAGTTGTTCTATTTTTGTTTAAACAATTTGCGAATGTTTTCTGCACGTAGCCGAAACTAGTAAGTAGGTACCTACTTAAATTCATAAACGAATAATATTTTTTGAGTGTATGTGGCAGCTTTTAAATAAATGTATAGAATTTAACGATATGTGCTGAAGTGTTAACGTTTAACACTATAAATACAATGTTTATAAAAGTCAATAAGTGCATCGTTATGGAACCAAGTGCGAAACTCGTAATATTACGCTTTTTGTGCAAACATTGTTTATAAAGTAATAACTTCTTCGTGCAAATACTTATTCTGAGTACTTACTTGAGAAATTCTTAACGTAAATCTTAGCGTAAATGTCGTAAATATTGATGTCACCGAAGATTATATTATTGAAGCTCTGAAATGACTGTTTTTATAACTGTTAAATCCTTGTAGATAAAGGTATTGTATAGACTTTAATTTAATCGTTATGCCTGTGTAACCTTTTTTTATCGTGCGGAAATCTTCAGGGATATCACCACCGCGGCCTGCAGAGGCGGTTATAACGGCTTCGGCTTTTTATGTACATTATAGTGTTTAATGCATCAAATAAACGTTTCTTTCTTTACCAGATCTAGTACCACCCGTTAATAGATGTTTAAATTAGACAAAATTGAATAATTTTCGTCTCCAATATTATGCTGACCTATGTCCCTTTGACACTAAGCATTGTAAAGTGTATCCATCTGTGGCTAAAGTGTGTTGATCACTATTTTTCTTTTTCTTTCTTATACTCATTGTTAGTTCAGCCGCATCACATTTAGACTGGAAAGCCGACCCCAACTGAGTTGGGAAAAAGGTTCAGAGAATGTACTCATTGTTAGTCACGGGTAGGGTTACCATTTAGGAATTTGATAAGTCCTGACAAAAAGCCGGACATTTCGATAAAAGTCCGGACACCTCGTTGCAAGTAGCAAGGGGGGGGGGGGTAGGATGCGAGGTGCAGGGTTTGACTTGAAACGCCTGTCACATAGCTAAAAATTACATAAATTCCCATATTTTACAAATGCTCATCGATCCTGTGTGTGCTACAAAAAATATTCGGAGTAATAAGTCAAAACTTCAGGTTTTTTGAATTTGGAAATTAATTATCTACAAAAATAGTCATGGTTTTTTCCTAAGAGTTGTCTTTTCGTCTACCGTTTCTCGCGACGACGACCGAAAACTACTGAACGGATTTTGATGCGGTTTTTTATTAGAAAGGTCTTGCTTAGACTCAAAATTTACCGTATGTTTGGTTGTAATTGCCGTAATTGGTTAAGTAGAACCAGAGATATGGCCAAAAACGACCTAAAAACTAATACGGCTGAAGTCACGGGTATAAGTTTGTATACACAGTAGTTACAGTGTTCATACTTCTGGGTAATATAATATATTAAAGGCCCAGAAGTATGAACACTATAATAGTACCAAGTTTGATCAAAATCTCTCCAGTAGTTTCTGATTCATGCGTGCACATACAGACAGACAGAAAGACAAACAACTTACTTGCTGATTTTATTTTTTGCATTAGTATTGTATCGATCACCAATCATCCCCCAATAGTTATTTTGTACATTTATATTTAATGTACAGAATTGACCTTTCTACAGTTTTAGAAGATGATATACCATTTAATTTAAAAAGTCCGGACAAATTAAAAAGCCGGACAAGTGCCTAAAAGTCCGGACAAGTGCCTAAAAGTCCGGACATGTCCGGATTAATCCGGACGGATGGTAACCCTAGTCACGGGTGAAATACTTTGTCTAATGTAAAATGATAATAATGACAGCTCTAAGTACGGTAGCCCTGGGTAGCCCATATAGTATAAACGAAATTGAATCTTTCGATTTTCGATTATCGTTCCCGTAGAATATGAAATCGAGATATTTACAAAAAAAAATATTATATTTTAGGTAACTTACATCAGGATGACAAAACAGAAGTTTTATGGTATAGTATTTATGTTTCGTATCATATTTAGCTAATTATATCACAAAAATGTTAGTAGTATAAGTACTTAATAATTTCAATAAATTATTTTAAATTCGATTCATTTGTGTATAGTCAATTGTGCTATATTCTTGCAAGACGCTTCACTATGACAAGTGGGCGGGGCTTGTCTATGTATTAAAATAATTTTAGGGGTATTATTTTGTATAAAAAAAACGATACTTGATAGACATGAACTGTCATTATTATCATCCTACATTAGGCAGACTATAGGAAATGAGTTCTTGTTAACATTTGCCGCTGTCTGCATAATATATAAATATTTAGGCACACAGCCCGTTATGGTCATTATACCGGGCACGTAAGACTATAATGACCGATGTGATTATGTTCAGACTACACCAGCAGACAGAGCGGTCACTCACTGGTGAACTGAATTTCACTGATGAATATAAATAAATAAATAAATCCTATCCTACTATCCTACTAATATTATAAATGCGAAAGTTTGTAAGAATGTATGTCTGAATGTATGTTTGTTACTCTGCCACACAAAAACGGCTGAATGGATCTGGCTAAAATTTGGTACAGAGAAAGATTATAGTCTGGAATAACATATAGGCTACTTTTTATACAAGTTAATACCGCGGCTCCGCTCGCAAAGTCGATCGGTCGGGATTTCTAGATATATCTTTGTTACTCTTTCACTCATAAACGGCTGAATAGATGTGGCTAAAATTTGGTACAGAGAAAGATTAAAGTCTGGAATAACATATAGGCTACTTTTTATACAAGCTTATACCCGTGACTCCACTCACGGAGTCGATCAGTCGACCCACGGAGTCGATCAGTCGGGATGTCTGGATGTATGTTTGTTACTCTTTCACGCAAAAACGGCTGAATAGATCGGGTTGAAATTTGGTACAGAGATAGATTATGGTCTGAAATAACATATAAGCTACTCTTTATACAAGCTTCTACTCGCGGCTCCGCTCGCGAAGTTAATCGGTCGGGATGTCCAGATATATGTTTGTTGCTATTTCACGTAAAAACGGCTGAATGGATCTGGCTGAAATTTGGTACAGAGATAGATTATAGTCTGGAGTACTTTATAGGCTACTTTTTATACAAGCTAATACCCGCGGCTCTGCCCATGGGAGTCGATTGGTTGGTAATCGTTTTTTGGTCATATCCCCGGTTCTACTTAACCAAATGCAATCAAACGTACGGCAGATTTTATGTAAAACCTAGACTTTTCTAATGAAAAGACGGCATCAAAATTTGTTCAGCAGTTTTTGCGTCCATCACGAACAAACAGACAAGTATTGCAAAAAAATACATATTTGTGGTCAACATAAGCAAGTCTTTTTTTCAAATATCGATTATTACAACTAAAAGTACTGTTATAAAGGAATATGATGTCCACATTGTCGCCTTAGGTGAACCCTGTAAAGATGGTGTAAGGTGAAACCAATAAATAAAAAAAAAACTTTTGGTCATGTCTCCTAGGTCTGACCAAGAAAACCGTACTAAAATCCGTTTAGTACTTTTTATTCGAAAGCTTTTGGCTAGACGACTGGAGACCAGTGGAGTGGAGAGTGGAGCGGAGTGGGGAGTGGTGTGGAGAGTGGAGTGGGGAGTGGTGTGGAGAGTGGAGTGGAGGTGGAAAGTGGAGTGGAGTATGGAGTGGAGAGTGGAGTGGAGTGTGGAGTGGAGAGTGGAGTGAACAGCGGAGTGGAAGGTCTTGGTGGCGATACCGAATTCCACGCGGGCGAAGCCGCGGGCGGAAGCTAGTAATAAATAAATTTCTACGACATTCTACACAGCGCACCCTAGACCCAAAGTAAGCTTAGTTTAACTAGCTTGTGTTATGGGTTCTAGAATACTGATAAACATACTTATATACTTTTTTTTTGTAAATACATACTTATTATACATAGAAACACCCAAATTTTAAATATTATAAATATAAACGCGTTACTTCAATTTAACCGTCGCGCGTCGGTAATTGATTAAGGAGTCACCTTACGTTCGAAAGGTCCTAGGTTCGAATTCTGGCGCCATAAACCAATGCAATGTGGTCATCATCTTAGCGGAGTTCCCGGTTGCATCCAAAGCTTGCACTTTGGCTGAGTTCCACTTTCCTACTTTCTCTTTCTACATTTGTTTTGACTTTTACAGATTTTTTTACAAATTTCGTAAAGAGGGTGGGATGGGTTGTGTGGGCTGAAACTTCCACGCAGTGCACCCGGGCAACGGAGGCGGCAGCGCCTCCCACTCGCAGGGGAGATGCTGCCACCTCCGCGCCGGAGATTGGCCTTTGTAGTAAGCCTTCTCGAAGAGCGATACCTACCTATGCTCGGGCCCTCTCTGTAAGTAGCGGCATTGCCGTGAAACCCATTACTATACCACGATGGCAACATCGATACGAGAGAGCCGGGTTGCAACGGAAATGCCTCTTGCGTCATCTTACACCCGAGACGGCATGAGGTTTTAGTCAGTTCGAGGCCTTTATAACCTCTGCAGGCTGCGGGAGTGATATCCCTGGACATTTCCGCACAGTAGCGACATTATCATCAAGTCTGTGGTTTCAAATTCAATTTGTACAAAGATTTTGTACACATGGTAAACAAAATGTCGGCTATATAATATCTTCAAAGGAGGTGAGAAGTAAACAATTATTCTTTATTTACTCACATCACACGTGTCGCTATTTATACCTGCGCAGAGAAACCAAGACGCCTAGATACGCGTGCGCTGTAATATTTCCCACACTAAAACCATTCTACTCAATAATAGGCTCATAATGACCAAATGTATTGTTTATGGTTCCTCTTAAGACTTCCTGTGTCAAGTAAACTTTATTTTTCCATTTTTGTGCGGTATGTATGCAGGCAGTTGTAACAAAATTGGGGGGATGGGAGGGGGGGAGGGAGTATCAGCAAAGGCGACTCTCTTGCAGTTTCATACAAAAAAATCAAAGTCGGTTCATCCGTTCGGGAGCTACGATGCCACAGACAGACACGTAAAACTTAAACACTTCGTCGTTTTTACATCGGGTGTTAAAAAATGCAACTGAGTGGAGAACCCTCTCGTTTTTGAAGGCGGTTATAAATGAATAATGAACATTTAATGATAGGTGAAAGTTTCACATGTGAACATCGACATGAATGGCTACATATTATGATTGAACGATTCGATTTGTATAAATAGTCAAACAAACATAATATATTATTATGATTGCTGTAATGTATCAATATCAGTTGTAATTTATCAATATTGATGACTTTATTCTTTTTGAGCGCGAGTTTTTTTTCCTATATTGGTTTAGTGGTGTTTGGAAACTGTGTAACTGTTATAAAAAAGGTTACGGGTTTGATTCCAGTGTCGGGAAAAGAGTATTTCTGGATTTACCTTTTTTATCGTGCACAATCTGATTTTATCGGTTTTTATTATTTTTAATTTGTGTTAAAATTTGTTTTTTGTAATTTTAATTTAATTTTAATTTTTGTTAAGTATTTTAATTTCCACGCATGACATTCAAATACAATGTAAATTGTTAATGAAAAATAAACAAAAATAAATATGGATACCGCCCCCCTCGGCCATCGGGGGTGGCTATGTCGCGAACCAAACTAAACAAAATCGAAAATGAAATGAACTCAACTCGGCAATCGAACCCGGGAACTAACACACGACAGTCGCACTTACTGCCTCTGCGCCCCTGCGAGATATTACTTTCGTTTTTGAATATGGAATGTGAAATAAAAAAGCGATTCACAGTTGATGCGTATGCACCGTTGTACGATAGCGGTGTAATGTTTGCCCGTTCACTATACTTGTGTTACCGGGTTTTCCAAAGGGACTGGTTTGACGAGTGTACCTGCTCAGACGCACGATGATTTACGTTAGTCGCATGCCCCGAAAAATGTCGTTAGTTTTATAAGTCAGTAAGTATAAAATAATTCTTTTAAAAATTATATTTTTTTATCTTTTTTCTTTTTTATTATAATAATAATTAAGTAACTATGTAGGTAATAAAAAAACCTTCAAATCTAGCATCCATGTTTCTATTTCTTCCGACGCTATTATATTTCTTTACTTTACTAGGTATTTACACTTACAACATTTTCTTAAAATAAAATAAATTGAACATTAAAAATCGACTAGTAGATAGAGAGGATAAATCTACTAACTGATTTCTACCAAGCTTCTGACTGGTAGAAATCAGTAGTACCTAACTAAAATTCCTATAATGCTATCAGATTCTAATAATATCCAATCACATAAACTCAAGTCCAATTAAAAACTGATTATCAATTACATATTTTATTTAGTCAATTATCCTTAATCTATTATAATGACTTTCTAGTTTCTATACATGTTTTCCAGACACGCAAATAATAATATATGTGGTTTAGTAGACAATCACTTTCGCAAAAAATACTTTCATTTCAAATAGAAAGTGTTGTAAATTCCATAACCATCATTTTTAATAACCTAAATTAACTAATAGTCGTAATTTGACTAATCATCATTATCAACCGAACTCAGTTGCATCCAAGGCAGGGCTTGCACATTTGAGATCTGCTCTGTTATCCGTCATTGTTTAGTATTAGTTTATTTGACTTTTACGGGCGGGAGTGTTGACTTTTTTTTTCTTAATTTATTTACACAATGTTGACACAGTTTATTTTCTCTGAGTCTTTAACTCCGAATGGAAAATCTGCTTTTTAGCAAAGTAGTTTATATTACTTAATGTTTAAATACTTTGTAACCTCTATTAAATTGTTTTAAAACATTGTAATATAAAAGAATATTTTCATACAGACCTTGTAATTGGGCGATAATTTACGCACTGAAAATCATTTCCACAGTCGTAACACGTAAATCATGATTTGTATCAAATGGGAAGCGACTACCGTCTGACCCCTCAACTCCTGAGAGGAAAGCCTGCACCAGAACCTCGTCAGTTAGTCAGCAGGTGTACAGGCTTGCAGGTGCGGTTGGCTTGACCATATCTGTGGAGCTTCATATCCTAATTCTGTGATAAACAATTTAACTACACAATTGATAACAGTAAAATATGTTTTACAGCAAACTGCGGTTCTCAATCTTATCGCTAATGCGGTTGGTGGTGGTGGCTGCTGGGTTCCATCGCGTGAGGGTTTTGGGTCGGCAGCACATGCCGTCAAAGTCGCGTGACGCCCCTGTCGTGGTCATGGCCCCACACTCCTCGTTCTTCGACGCCATGGCCATCGTCTGCCTCGGCGCGCCCAGCGTAGTCGCGAAGGCTGACACTGCGCGACTGCCATTCATTGGACGTAGGTCCCTGTTTAGGGTTGCCATCTTTTTGATTTCTTAAAGTATTTATTTTAACATGGATGATACACAATATTTGTAATAACGTTTAAGGTTATTCTTAAAATACATTTCGTTTTTATTGAAATGAATTTATTTAGAAAATTATTATTAGTTTTTAAATGTATCTTTAGCAAAAACTTAAAATTATCTTATTGAATTTCAATTGATAAATCTCTAATGAGTAAAAAATATTCTTAAATTTTTTGAAATGTTAGACATTGTATTGTTATATCAACATACATCATGAGATCGTGAAATACAATGCAGATCACAACAGAGTACGATACTTTATTAAAATATATGGATGGCAACCCTATTTTCGTTGCATGGTCGTGATCACTTAAGTTTGAATATCGCTTGCAATCGTTGTTCGTTTGTTTCACGCTTGTCGCTCGAGTTGTTTCGTTGCTGTGTGTTAATTTGCTCTTTGTGCTGTCATGTTTTTGTGTGTACTTTTTTGAAATTTTAATAGAAAATCTAAGGTGGGTCCACGCTAGGTGAGCCGAGCACAAGCGGAGCACGAGCCGAACACAATTCGTCTACAAGCCTCGAACGAGCGCGCTGCGAGCATTTCGTTCGTGCTCGGCTGTGTTTCGACTTTTGTCGATTTTTTGACGAACACAAATGATTTTGGAGACAGTGATCGTTGTAGATTCGTTGTACGTCCACACTTGACACGCGAACGACGAAGCCGAGAATGGCTCCGCTCGTGCTCGGCCCGCCTAGCGTGGACGCACCTTTAGTAATGGATTTCAGCAATATCCTTTTTGTTTCTCAATGTTTATTTAGAGCATAAATCTTATAGCAGTTTCCAAGGTGCTGTTACACAAGACAAATTCAGTTTATGTAAATAGTATTACAGTTACATGCAGAAAGTCTGCCTTCAAGGAGATAACATAATGTTGAAATATGAATCGACGACGGAAGCCAGCTAAGTTTTCAGATAGGGACATGTGCCGAACTTCAGGCCTTTAACCTTGGCCGGAGTTATTTATTAAAATACTAGTATTAATGTGATCGCTAGAAGTATTTTGGCTGCAACAGTAAGTAGATATTAATTTTCTTTCTTCGATGAAACCACGGAACATAGCAACTGATGAAACCATGCAAAGCAGTTGCGTCGTTGCTGGCGGACTGACGTAACTGTATTTCACCGGATTTTTTGAAGCGAACTGTCCCAATCCAAAGACAGACAAACACATGGCCCACCTGATGGAACGCGGTCACCGTGGCCTATGGACGTGTGCCATACCAGGGGCGTCACACCCGCGCTGCCGACCCTGTAAAAACCTAATTAGTAGACGCTAAGAAATCAGATATTATCTGATTTCTTAGCGTCTACAATATGGGGACATTAGGTCAGATCAGTGTAAGAAATCCATAGAAGACGGGACATCATTCCATAGCCTAAGCGTTGTCTATAGCATATTATAGAACGCGAAAGTTTAATAATAAGTAGTGTGATTTAAAAAGCTAAATAATGTGACTCGTTAGAATAAACACGTCTCTATTAGATCTAGTCAGTCCGTAAATTATACCCCGCAAAACATGTTATTGACTCAAAACTGGTTAGATTAGAAGCTAGAGTCTGTATGAAAATATTGTTAGGTATTAGTTTTGAATTAATCATTTCTAAGAGGATGTAATAAATGCAGGAAGACTAACATATGATTTATGATGGCAATTTGTTATGTGGCTACACTTTGGTACGCACTAATGTAGACTTTTTATGTTTGTCATAGAGTTCATTATAGCTTGGTAAAACTTGTTATGTAGCCACAATTTGGTAAACACTAATATTAGACTTTTTACTTCTTGTTATAAAGTTCATTACAGCTTGGCATAACTGTCACATAAATTGAGAATTCTGATAAATTTACTTTAAGTAATTTTGATAAATTTGTGTAAAGATCTTAGCTGATACTAGTAATATACTCGCCACTCTCCGCAGCAACTGATCCCGTTGCCCCGTCCCACAGAAACCTCTCCCTGATATAAAAGTACTCATGTTACAAATAAACAAACGAAAAGGGTTAAGGGGGTGAGGGGTTTCTGTGTGTTAACGATTTTCGACATGACTATACCTTTGACGTACAAAATACGTAATATTTAGTACTTATGACTTTGGAAGTCCAACGGGTTCTAAAAAAGAGGTCGTACGGGCACCTTTTTATTAATTTTTATTTTGGAGGTCGTACGGGTAGGTACCAAAAAAGAGGTCGTAAGGGTACTTTTGAAAAAGGGTCCAAACTTTGAGGTCCGGGTAACGGGTACGTCGCCATTCCAGGCTCTTTGGTCTCCCCGCTACCAGCACAGAAGTTATCATTGTCTCATAAAAAGTCAAGGTTGCCATATAGGAAAAAAATGAATGCGAAAGGATATTAATTAAGTACATTTACGTACCTACATAACTAATCGCGCTACTAAAATTAGTTTTTGAATTTCCTCAATTTGTTAGTACAGTTACCTACAATTTCGAATACGAAAACATATTTTATGTACGAGTACCTACCTATAGTATAGTATTTTAATTAATAACTTCCGCAGTGTCTCAAGACGAAAGTCTTTGACCAGTGTGTGTTGCCAGTGATGACGTATGGAACTGAGACGTGGTCGCTCACGATGGGCCTCATAAGAAGGCTCAAGGCCACCCAAAGGGCAATGGAGAGGGCTATGCTCGGAGTTTCCCTGCGTGATCGAATCAGAAATGATGAAATCCGCAGGAGAACCAGGATCACCGACATAGCTCTCCGAATTGCGAAACTCAAGTGGCAGTGGGCGGGGCACATCGCTCGCAGAGGCGACGGCCGATGGGGCAAAAAGGTTCTCGAGTGGCGACCACGAACCGGAAGACGTGGTGTGGGCAGGCCTCCGACAAGGTGGACCGACGACCTGGTAAAAGTCGCGGGAAACCGCTGGATGCGAGAGGCGCAGAACCGGTCGTCGTGGAGATCCTTGGGGGAGGCCTCTGTCCAGCAGTGGACGTCTTTCGGCTGATATGATGACATACCTATATTAATATTAATTAATATAATTCATTGTTTTAAACTTATCGACAACCGACTCCAAAAGGACGTTCACTGTTTGACCTGTATGTTTGTATGAATGCATATCCGCAATAATATGATGTTTTGATGAGCAGATTTGGATGTAGTTTTTGAAAAGTATTGTTTACATTTTGTAGAAGGTTTTAGTATACTTAACAAAAAGCCGGTACCTACCTAGTATTTTTTTTTTTTTTTTTTTTTTATACCACTTAGGTGGCAGACAAGCACACGGCCCACCTGATGGGAAGCGGTCACCGTGGCCTAGGGACGCGTGCAACACCAGGGGCATCACACTCGCGCTGCCGACCCCGCAAAAACCTTCTAATGCCCTTCTTGAAGAACCCCATATTGTAGTCGCTAGGGAAAACCACGGCAGGGAGATCATTCCACAGCCTAAGCGTGCGCGGAATAAAATTTCTTTCAAACCTTACAGTGCGCACTGCAGGCGGATGCAATGTGTGAGGATGAATTCCCTGCCTGTGGCGAGCGGTGCGATGATAAAAAGTGGCCGTGGGCATCATGTCGAACAATTCATCTGAACACATACCATTATATAGGCGGTAGAAGACGCACAGTGAGGCGAAATCTCTCCTCAGGCTAAGCGGCTCCACACCGCCTAAAAGTATGGGATCGTCGACTATCCGCAGCGCACGTCTTTGTACCGACTCGAAGGGGTCAAGCTGGTATGCAGGTGCCCCGGCAAAAAGGTGACAGCAGTACTCCATGTGGGGCCGGACTTGTGACTTATAAAGAATAAGTCTTTGCCCCGCAGTGAAGTACTGCTTCGCCCTGTTGAGCACTCCAAGTTTCTTAGATGCCAACTTGACCTTGTCTTCGAGGTGATTACGGTACTGGACGTCACTGGAGATATCGACACCAAGGATCCCTATACTCGAGGAGATGGTGAGTTGTGTGTTCAGGAATTGTGGCGCTACAATGAATGGGGTTTTCTTAGCGGTGAATGCACAAACTTGTGTCTTAGTGGGGTTGAATTGGACTAGGTTTAGTCTTCCCCAATCGGACACTCCTGTGAGAGTAGTCTCGATTTCAGACACAAGTTGTTCGCGACTTTCCTCCACTGCGGACCGAGGGAGGTTAGCCCGGCCCGTGTAAAATGCATCCCCGGTACTGTCATCTGCATAGCAATGAACGGAGTCAGCAGACAGCATGTCATTGATATGCAGCAGGAACAGGGTCGGGGATAGCACGGAGCCTTGTGGAACGCCAGCATTTATGTCCATGCGGTCCGAGCAGCTGCCGTCAACAACGGCTTGAATGCTTCTGTTGGACAGAAAGCTGGCAATCCATTCGCAAAGTCCCTCGGGCAGTCCGTAGGACGGCAACTTCGCCAGAAGACCTCTGTGCCAGACCCGGTCGAAGGCCTTCGCTATGTCCAGGCTGACCGCCAGTGCCTCACCCCCACTCTCGATGGCTTGCGCCCATCGGTGTGTGAGATACACAAGAAGGTCACCGGTTGAGCGACTGTGGCGGAAGCCGTACTGCCGGTCGCTCAATAAATCGTTTCCTTCTAGGTATCTCAGGAGCTGTGCGTTAATAACACGCTCCATTACCTTCGAGAGGAGGGAGGTGATAGCGATAGGCCTGTAATTGGACGGGTCTGTCCTGTCGCCTTTCTTAGGCACAGGGTGCACGAAAGCGGTCTTCCACGAAGCTGGGACTTGTCTCGTGGAGTAGGAAAGTGCGAGAAGACGTGTAAGCACAGGGCACAACTCTGGGGCACACTGTTTAAGCACCATTGCCGATATGCCATCAGGCCCACTCGATTTGTGAACGTCTAGGGATTTGAGCTCCCGCCGGACCACCCGTTGTGTGATTTTTATTTCTGGTAAAGAAACACCACACCAGGGTATAGTGGGTGGTACGGCATTCCCGTCGTTCATTGTCGAGTTTGACGCAAAGAGGTTTCCTAAAAGATCGGCCTTCTCCTTAGCGCCATGGGCCAGACTGCCATCGGGTTTAAGCAGCGGCGGCAAACAAGGCCGACAGAAATTTCCCTCGGCAGCTTTGGCGAGCGACCAAAATGCACGGGTACCCGACGGGTATCGCGCCAGCCGTTCACCAATACTGCCGATGAAATCAAATTTGGCCCTAGCCGTTGCTCTTTTACTGGACCTTGAGGCGGCATTCAATTTCCGCTTCACTTCAGCGATATTTGGATCCTTGTTCGCAAGAGCCGTGGTCCAAGCCTTATAAGCAGATTGCTTGTTAAGACTAGCCTCTCTGCAAGGCCGATTAAACCACGGTCGCTTACTAGCCCCCGTAGCGATCCAGCGGTTAGGAATGAAGCATTCCATACCCGCTAGAATCGCCTCAGTAACTGCTGTTGCACAGAAGCTAGGATCTTCTGAAGTGAAGCAGAGCCGTCTCCACGGGTACGAAGCGAAGTATTCTCGCAATCCATCCCAGTCCGCTGACCTATAGTGCCAAACATGCCGCCATTTAACTGGCCGAGGTGGTTCTGGCCGAGCGAGAGGCACTTGCGTCCGGATGAGGCAGTGGTCTGAAGTACCTAGAGGTGCTTCCACAGTTATGGAGTATTCATCCGGGCGCGTAGTCAGCAGAAGATCCAGTAGAGAGCTTTTATGGGACTCGACATCTGGTATTCTAGTGATAGAATGAACCACTTGCGAGAGCCCATAGGTCAAGGCAAATTTATGAGCAGCCCTTCCCGCAAAATCAGTGACCGAGGACCCCAGCCACTCAATGTGATGAGCGTTGAAGTCCCCTAAGAACACTAAGTCCGCGGTGGGGTACTGCTCAATTGCCTTGTCCGCCGATCGCTGCAGGTGGTCAAACAGTTGAGTCGTGCCCAAGTCACCGCTATGAGACCTGTAGAGGCACGCATAGATACGGGTGTGGCCACCGTAATCCACACGTACCCACAAAGTGGACAGGTCCCTGTCTTCCAGGCCATTAAGACGGCGACAACAAACATCATCCCGGACGTACAAGCATACCCCGGCACGACTCAAAAAATTATGTTCGAGTTTGTACCCGGGGTACAGTAAGTAGGCTGTATCGGCAGGGGATGATATTTGTGTCTCCGTCAGGAAAAACAAGGTCGGCTTCGCGGTTTCTAAGTGGTAATGGACCGCATTCAGATTAGCATGTAGTCCCCTGATGTTGCATAAGTCCACTTGCAGTGTGGATGAGGATGCCGCTGTCACAACAGTTTTCCTTTTTCTTTTAATGGCCATTTTCGAAGGGTGGGTGGTATGTGGAAGGTTAAGAGAGTCTCTGTGCTGACAACGCAGGAGACAAATCAAGACTTCATGCCACCACCGACAAGTATGGGTTATGTGACCGGCTGGTGCGGCGGGCGGAAGGGCCCCCGGTCCCCCCCTGGATACTGTAATCGGGTCCACTCCGGTCTCCTCCTCCGGCACGACCACAGCACCAGGGACTTTGCACAGACCGCTGGTTCAGCCTCCTGGGGCGGAGATTAAGTATTCCCCAGGTTCGGGAACCGTACGAGCCTGCGGGCGGCCAGCGGATAACCGTTTCACCGGGTCTCCCTGACCGCCACACCAACATTTCACGCCCACACAAGTCAGTGATGATAACCCAAGCCTACGGTCTCTCCGTTGGCAGCACAGAATCCCTCCAGTGAGCTCTGGCTACCCTACTTACCGCCGGGAACACAACACGAAGGTTATTATGGCCGTGGTCTTCTGTAGGGCGGAGGTACTTCCCCAGTCGGACAGCTCATTTCGGACGGGCGATACCGTCGTGTCCTACCTCCTGTAAAATATTTGTATTCATAATAGCAGCATAGCAGTCGAATGCACTACCGCTACGCCACAGAGGCCGTCTACGATGTTCGTCTATTTTAACGCTGTCTTAACAAAGAAATCGACACCAAAAGTCTCTAATACTGCATTGTACTACTAAATAGCTACACAGTGAAGCCGGCAAAGTGTCAAGGTGACGAGCGACACAAATTAAATTGTGCTTATTGTCTAACGATACTGTCTATACATACCTACATAATATATGTTGGAGGTAGGACACGACGGTACCTCCCGTCCGAACTGAGCAGTCCGTCTAGGGTAGTACCTCCGCCCATAATAACCATCATGTTGTGTTCCCGCCAGTAAGTTGGGTAGCCAGAGCTCACAATCCCCCTCCCCTAATCTCCCATTCCCGTCAACTTCCCAACCTTCCCCCGGCACCGCGAGTGTAACGCCCCTGGTGTTACACACGTCCATAGGCCACGGTGACCGCTTCCCATCAGGTGGGCCGTGTGCTTGTCTGCCACCTAAGTATATATAAAAAAGTCTATAGGACACGTCAAAATGACTACCTCGCCTGATGGTAAGCTACAGGGAAAGTATCAGGACTGGGGTCACGACCACATACACCGGTAGTGCTACAGTGGCGGCCCTCAGCTTGACGGCCTCATCAAATGCTTTTTACGCCCCGCTTAAAGGCCCCTGGACTATAGGAGGAAGGCAAAAGGGAAACGACCAAATTTTGATATTTTCCATCAATCTAATGGCATCTTACCTCATCAACCCATAACATTGGCGATATTCTGTAGTTAGAGATTGAACTCAATTTATGCATAATGAACGTGTTCACATACTTATGCATTTTGATAGTAAGCCATGCTATGCATCTTGTTTGTAGGTCACTATCGGTATTCAACCTTGTCTATCAAACTTATTGGTCTAGTGACCTTATAAAATTGTACCTATAGCAAAACGAATATCGAGTTGACATTGACTGTTGTATGATTTCACAATGTGGTTATGACCATAATTATTATTCCTTTTTGGTGAAGTCGAGGAAAGTAGGGGGTCTTTATAGAATCCGAAAAATAGCATCCCTAACTTTTCTTAATTCCAATACCACACTGGTACAATGACCACTTTAAAGTTTACTAGCTATGATAGCTGAATGGATAAGGACGCGGACAATACCAATGTGAATTTCACTTTGTGGAATTTATATACGCTAATTACATGAATTACCATCTGCTGACGGTGAAGGAAACACTACGTGAGGAAACCCACATGTCCTAGAAGAAATTCTTAGGACATGTCCGATCCACCAACCCGCGTTAGACCAGCGTGTGTGGATTAAGGCCTAAACCCTCTCAGTTCTCTCGATAGAGGAGAGGAGACCCGGGCCCAACAGTGGGACATAAATAGGTTGCTATTTAAGTTTACTAAATCCTTGTTCCGAATGTGAAAATACTTCTGAAAACGGGTTTGCAGGTGAGATTAACTTAGACCGGCTACACACACTCCGATAAATCGGCGGTGACATGGGAGATGTGGTGGCAGTGTTGCCACTTTAGTGGTTATACCACTAAATCTACGTTTCGACTTTCTGCTAGCGGTGAAAAATTGTATTTAGTGGCTAGTGGTTTTTGTTAGTGGTTCAATTGAATCCAGGTTGGAGAATCCAAACTTAAGAAAAAATAATTTTGCCATTACTCCTCTAATAATGCTTCAATATTATGGGACTATTATAACCACTAAGGTGGCAACACTGCCACCACATCTCCCATGTCGCCGCCGATTTATTGGGGTGTGTGTAGCCGGTCTTAGCACCGAAGTTGTTGGTAGTGCCCCATCCATACACCTAAGTTACACTTATATAACTAATACATTGTAGAAAATAACTATAATAATAAATAAATAACTATTTTTAAACAATAAGACTATGGACCCTGTAGCTAAATGTGGCCACTAACCTTTATAAATATTAATTCTGCATAGAAAATACTTTGACTTTGACTTTGATAAGGTCACACATTTTTTAAACACAATATTAGCGAAGATTTAGTATGGAAATGCTTTATTCTGGAAATAACTGTGTCCTGCGAGGTCTTATTTAAAAAAGAAAAGACTCAAAATATGACCTATTCTGAATTGAACTGAAAATTAAGATGTTTTGTAACCTACCTATAGCTAAGGAGTGGAATTCCTGATTCCTGAGTTTGTTTCCGGAAAGTAATTAAACACCATTTTCATTAAGAACCATAAGTTACTTTGCTCAAAACTACTGCTCAAAATCTGAAAATGATCTAGATCTTTGATGCTGACTGTACATCTACTGATAAACGGACAAGGCACTAGTAGAGACTTTACTCTCGCGGTTAGGTTAAGTCAGACGGCAATTGCTCTCGTAAAAGACAAGATCATTCAATCTATTCGTATAAGGTACGAAGGAGTAGGAGAGCCAGAGAGCGGAACTTGAGCTCCTAAATGCAAGCTTTCGATACAACCGGGTTTGGTGCTCGGATAAAAAAGGATATTGTCGTCAATTGAATTTCAAGCTATTACCGAGAAAGTTATAACAACATTCGCTAATTTTCCAACCCGGCAATTGAACCCGTTACTCGACAATCGCTCTCACTGCGGACTCACTTATCGTGCTCGAAATTAAAAGTTAAGATTTGTAATGTGATTTACAATAATTACACAGAGTTGAACGGTGGATGAAATACTCCTAATTTGTTAGAGGCGTTCGCTGTTAGATTGAGATGTTTAAAAACGTATATAAAAATGTTTTATGGTGCACATTCGGTGTTAATGCTAAAGCCATTACGGTCAGACAACAGTACGGCCCAGTTCAAATGTTTATGTTACTTACAGTAGCGTATTAGACCAGTGCAGATAGCTATGAAAATGGTAAAAAGTAAAAGAAATTTATAGTAGGATGAAACCTGTTGTAATAGGAAGAGAATATCATAAAAATGATAGGAAAAATAAATTACGGGCGATCTGAGCTCGGGAAGGGGGGAGGGGGGTGAGTTTTAAGGGTAAAAACGGTTTATCTCGATTTCCGGCAAAACTACAAGTCCTATGGAAAAAAGTTAAATGATAAAGTTGTAGGTAATAAAGAGACGTACAACTTTTTTATTTACACTTTTTTCACATAACCTCAAAAAGTATGTGAAAAATTCAAATAATCAAGTTTTTGGTTTTTTATTTTTATCTTAAGCAAAACAAATTTGTTTTCCACGAAATTTGGTGAAAACTTAGCTTTTTATGTCCCAAAGACACTGTAATTTTTTTGATTTGAAATACTCTTTTTTTCAGCTTATTTTGACTAAATATCGAAAAACCACCCTAATTTTCAATCGAAAAATCTCACGTCAAAATATCAGCTTTTTAAAAAAAGTCAAAGAGTTTTTTGTTCTCTGAAATCTCTTCTTTCTGATAATGTAAAAATATATATACATTGCTATGGTAAATGTTCTCAGAAAATGCAAAGAAGAAAAACTCGAATTCGAAATTAACATTTTTGTATTTAGTCATTTCCTCGTTGAGGTGGGATGAAAAGTTACATGTTGCACTATAACTTCATGGTTGCACTCGAGTGCAAAGATTTTTCACCTTGTGCTCTTTTGATTCCCTCGCTAAAGCTCAGGGTTCTATTTTGTGATTATTGTATTTAGTCATTTCCTCGCTGAGGTGGGATGAAAAGTTACGTGTTGCACTATAGCTTCATAGTTACACTCGAGTGCAAAGATTTTTCACCTTGCGCACTTTTGATTCCCTCGTTAAAGATCTGGGTTCAATTTTTAGAACCCTTCGCGTGCTCAGTTTTGATGACCGAGCAAGCGAAAGGTTCATAATTTGAATCACGAGCGCAGCGAGCGATTCACAAAATAGAACCCTGAGCTTTAGCGAGCGAATCAAAAGAGCACAAGGTGAAAAATCTTTGCACTCGAGTGCAACCATGAAGTTATAGTGCAACATGTAACTTTTCATCCCACCTCAACGAGGAAATGACTAAATACAAAAATGTTAATTTCGAATTCGAGTTTTTCTTCTTTGCATTTTCTGAGAACATTTACCATAACAATGTATATATATTTTTACATTATCAGAAAGAAGAGATTTCAAAGAACAAAAAACTCTTAGACTTTTTTTAAAAAGCTGATATTTTAACGTGAGATTTTTCGATTGAAAATTGGGGTGGTTTTTCGATATTTAGTCAAAATAAGCTGAAAAAAAGAGTATTTCAAATCAAAAAAATTACAGTGTCTTTGGGACATAAAAAGCTAAGTTTTCACCAAATTTCGTGGAAAACAAATTTGTTTTGCTTAAGATAAAAATAAAAAACCAAAAACTTGATTATTTGAATTTTTCACATACTTTTTGAGGTTATGTGAAAAAAGTGTAAATAGAAAAATTGTAGGTCTCTTTATTACCTACAACTTTGTCATTTAACTTTTTTCCATAGGACTTGTAGTTTTGCCGGAAATCGAGATAAACCGTTTTTACCCTTAAAACTCACCCCCCTCCCCCCTTCCCGAGCTCAGATCGCCCGTAATTTATTTTTCCTATCATTTTTATTATATTCTCTTCCTTTTACAACAGGTTTCATCCTACTATAAATTTATTTTGTCTCAAAGTCTATCGGCACTGGTCTATATCTTTATACGGTCGGACTGGATGAAAGGGCCCATTGACCCTTCGTCATGAGTGTTCAGTTGTTCAGTTGGGGTATAAGGTGGCCCAAACACTACACTTACCTACCTAACTATTTACTCGTATTATAGTTGTATAATAATGTTATACGAAATTATCTGTTTATTGGAACGAAGTTCTTTATTGCGCGTTGCAAAAGGTGGCTAGACGGAAAAAATTGGGACCAAAAATTGTAACGACACTTTTAGGACAAAAAGTAGTGCTACTGTTGCGACACTTTTTGCAACTGTTGTGTTGTTTTGCTTACATGCGACTTTGATTTGATTGAACGGAACGTTCAATCATTCAAAAAGTCGAAGAGTTGGGAGTCGGAGCGGGAGTGGGAGTGGGAGTCGGGGTGGGGTAGTATATTATACTTAATATTTATTGACATCTCTCAAGTTTTTAATACATTTTTTTCTTCTAATTTTATTTGACTTAATTTGTATTATTGGTTTTTTTTACTTTATACTTACTGTAACTACACCAAAATATTGCTTCCGTCACGTCACTGTCCATTGGCTGGAAGATATCGCTTTTGGCGATAAGGCCGCCTATTGTTACATAGTATTCCCCTTCTAGACTTCCATTCTAGAGACTTTGCCTCAGCTTACCATCAGGCGAGGTGAAGTCATGTTGACGAGACCGACATAAAAAAAAAAATATCTAATTGTTTTCCCTGTAAACTTTTGGTGTACAATAAAGAGTTATCTATCTATCTATCTATCTATTCATCTTCTGCTTACTCATTCAGTGATATAGGGGCGTGAGCTATCATAACTTTTCACTAGTCACAACTAGGTGAAAGTTATGCTATAAGATGAACTCTTAATCAATGACACTTCTTATTTAGAAGCGAGTTCTTAGCCTCATTTATAAACGCTGTGCTTTTTCTAAAACAAAAAATCGATTGAAAGAAAGTTTGAATACGCTTTTTGTGTTAGTTTTTCATGTTATTTAAATATCAAACAAGCTGTCCACTTTAGCAACTAGTTACTGTGCATATAAATGCTTTTATATTGTAAAAATTGCAGTCATTACGACCACACAAATACTTAATTGCAACTTACTTATTCGTCGATTTTATTGTTTACTGTTGTCTAATTATTTTGCTTTTTTATAGGAATACATTTTTTAAAAAATCAAAATTATTATTATTCGTCCTATTTCTTCCAGCTAAGCCTAAGTATCTGGTAGTCGGATATCCGGATAAACAATTATTTATCATCCGGACTAATTTTAATTTATTTTAAATTCTGTTTTTTATTGCAAAACAAACCCAACACTATCACAAAAACGAACTAACTAAACTTTTGGGTGAAATGGCCTGTATAAGTAAGGCTGATCAGCCGTCCGGCGTCCCTACAGTAAATAATAATAAAATAATAATCACGAAAACTAGCCTGTACTACGAGTCACCGTATCCGTAGAACCAAAGATTTAATCTCGAAACTTGATAAGTGAAGCAATATATCTTAATACAGAAATAATAAAAAGCAAACCACACGTGTGTTACTTATGAGGAATTTAACGCCTTTTTCTTTTATCATTGTAATTTATCTTGCTCTTATATGTCTACTATCTGAATAAACCGTTACACACTGAATAGCTAACATTGAATGAATTTAACTCGCTTTTTTACTCTCGGCTATTGACTCGCTATTCAGCGTGATGAATCAGTACGACTGATAATAAAGTACTTGTAACAATCGTCTAGGCGGCCTATATACCTAGTTTCGTTTCTAAGTGTGCTGGGAGTATTACCTGGTCACTCAAAACTAGGCTAATTAGCCTACCTTAATGTCGCACCACGAGTGCAACAGGATACGCACTATTCAGGGATGGGATTAGCGCCACCTGGTGGCAAACGTGTGAATAATTTTTCGTCCAATACAAATAAGCGGTTTACGCACTCACGCGTGAAACGGCAAACGCAGAAATTCACACAAGGTACTTTGTCATGCAACATGGTGAAATTTCATATTATTCTGTATGTAACTATTTTTTTTGTGTGTTGTATAGGGATAGGGATATAATTTTTTTTTGACATTTAGTAGACGGTGACTAGTTGAGAAGCGAGCGGCTGTCGGTTGTGTGACGAGGCTCAGGCGCAGGCTTTCCTCTCAGGGTTCGGAGTCAGGTGGCTTTCCATAAAAACAGTATAAACCAAAATTAATTTCGCAGTCGAGTAAAATGTTAAGAGAAGCGTGTTTAAAATTGTTGCTGGTTTTTCTCGGTGAACATATCTGTAAACCGAATATTTTGGTCAGAACACACGTAATCTAAGATGATATGGTCATTTTTAAACGTGTAATTTAATTTCACTTTCGCTTATTTTAATGACCTGACCGGTTTAAAAAAATATTCGAGATTCTTCCATAGTCATTGTGTAATTAATGATTATTCTTCAACACTCTTTTATGTTGTACCACTGTAACCCGCAGCTCCGTCAGCAATAAATACATTATACAGAGTACAGAGAGACCCAATTCCAGGATAAAAAGCAGCCTATGTCATACTCCTTGTCGTATTCTACCAGTAGACTGGTAGAATACGACAATTCTGCTAAATCTATTCAGTTATTTTTCCGTAATGGAGTACCTAACAAACAACCAATTAAACAAACTCAGTTTAGCATCATTATCATGACAGTCACTTTTAGGCGTCTGTATTTCTCCACTGACTTCTTATAAACAATACAACTGATTTATATAGATATAGTCTTTTTTCACTGTCATTTATATTTTTTTACAAAACTATACCTACACCTTTTAGTACTATTCCCATAAAGGGATGTTATCTAAAACAATATACTTTTATCTGTTAGGTTAAAATTAGGTTAAAGAAGCACTTTTCAAGACAACCAAAAACTGGTTTTGAATATATATTATGTGAAATAAAATTTTCTTTTAAATCTCTTAACTCGATGTAAAGATATAAAATAACAGTGAACTTTTCAATTTTAGCTCACACTCGTTAGGTATTCTAGTTTAATTACCTAGATTTAAATCTTCTTTTGCTAGACAGTACTGTAAATATTTTCATTATATTATTTTTTTTTTTACTTCGAATACGCACGAACACGCAAACGTAGTTAATTTACTAAAAATAGAAATGCATTACTAAGTTTGTTGCTAACCGCAAAACTTGAGAAAGACTCCATTGATTTGGATTGTTTAAAATAAAAAAATATCGTATTCGTAATTGTCGTCGACCACCAGGTAATGCTGGCTAGTTATAATAATAAAAAACTACATGGTGCCACCATTATAGGGCAAACACGAAATTTCTTTCGAATATTAAGCGTATCGCATTCGTAACGTGAGACTGGAAACGGTCAATATACCTATATCCTGATTCGGTGCACATCAATATAATTAATATTATTATTTATTATATTGATGTGCATACAAACGCAATTGGTCAAACACCGAATCACGATGTAGAATTGTAATAATTTAATTGACTTTTGTTTATGAATATGATACGCTTACTATTTGAAAGAAATATCATGCTAGCCTTACTAGTCTATTTTTTTCTACTACTACTGAAAGCATCTATCTAAATATTTATCGGCGAGTTAAATCAATCTTTTACATACCTATTTATAAACTTCTATATGACCCGGTGAATTTCGTACCACTTAAAATTAATTTGAATGTAAATTATCTTTAGTGATTTATCAATCCTAATGAAGCTCCCAAGTTCAATTAATTGGGATCGATATATTGAGGCATCGATAGGGAAGGCCATAAGGCTTGATTGGCCGGATATCCGGCTATCTACATTAAGCAGCGCCAACCCTAGTCCTTGATCAAGGTAGGGCGACATTATGTTTCAGCGCCATTTTGACTCTCTCTTTCAAAAAACGCACTCTGATTTTAGCGTCCCATTTGTCGCCTTTCTCGTCAATATTAAACGACTCTCCACTCGACTCTTCACTCCACTCTCCACTTCCACTCTCAACTCCATTTTACGCCACTCCACACTCCACTCTAAAAAAAAGAATAAAAATTATCCTATGTCCGTTTCCTGGTTCTAAGCTACCTCCCTACCAATTTCAGCCAAATCGGTTCAGCCGTTCTTGAGTTATAAATAGTGTAAAAACTAACACGACTTTCTTTTATATAACTGTTTTACATTTTATAGTATAGAAAATGATTTCCAACAATGGTTATCCTTGACGGTAACTCTTGTAGAGCTTGACAAATAGAGAATGGGTATTGAGTTTCCCTTATTGCTAATAATATTACAATGGGTTTCGCAACACTCCGTTCGATTGACTCAGTGAGATATTCTATCGCAGGATGTTGTTGTAACCGCTTGCTTATACTATGAAAACAAACAGGAATAATTAGAAAGATGTCTAAATATCTATCTACATACTCGTATAAAAAAAAATTTCATAAATTAGGTCACAAAACTCGAAAATTAGTCGAAACTTTACGAAGAATAACCCTAGGCGCACACTTGGCGACAGGCGACAACGACAGCTCGGCGTTAAGACGCTGGCGACAGCGACAGCTCGGCGTCTAGACGCGACGACAGGCTACGGCCGACAATTTCATAGCGACACTAGACGCGGCGACTCTCCTAGCTTTGTCGTCGCGACTCCGCGTCTCTGACGCCAAGAATGCGAAGCTCAGAACAAAATATTATAATAATATTATGAAATTCTCGGCCGCAGCCTGTCGTCGCGTCTAGTCGCCGAGCTGTCGCTGTCGCCTGTCGCCCAGTGTGCGCCTAGTGTAAATCTGCACGCATCGCTCAAATTTATTGTTGATATACAATTATTGACCGTATATCAAATCTATTAAGGTTCATGTTGAATTTTTGACTTAAAATAATCTCCGCCGCGCCTCCAGCGGTTTGCGCTGGGACTTATGCGGTTCACGCATGTCGTGTAAATCGTATGTATGTATTACACGAAATTTGTGCAAATTGTCTGCACTAAATTCGCTTCATATTATTTACACGAAATGTGCTCTCGCATGCGTGCACAAGGCTGCGTACGGTCTCATTGAGAAGTCATATCGAGCGCAATTAATTCCGTATCACGCCTCAGACAAGCAGCATCCGTTCAGAATACATAAATAGTTATTATAATGCTATTATATTATGGTTGATTAATCGGAATCGTGATAATCTTTTTCTAGATCGCGATTACAATATCCGTACACAGCTGCTCGCTGAGTTGTATTATCTTAACAAAGAAACAATGTATGTAAATAAATCTTGGAAGCAAATTCTGTTTTATTGACTTGAGGCTTTGTAATGCAAGAGTGAGTGTGACATCGGATCATCTTAACGGTGTTTCGCTTAGGCTTTCACCTCGGGGAGAGTTGGGGGGGGGAGGGTTATTCGGAACCCGGAGTTATTCCACCCCGGCGCTAGAAGACCCCTAGGCGGCGTGCGGTTTTAGCCGGGTCGACTCCAACATAACCACCCCCGCTGGCGGCGAAGATGGTATCTGTGGGAATTTCGCCCCGAAAAAAAAAACTTTCACCTCGAAGAAGGGGGCGAAAGCCTTTGGGGCGTGTTTACTCCTACTTATTTTGGCATGACTTTTATGGGAGCGAATATAATGCTCACGAATTTTTTCTCCAGGGTAAGTAGGCTGCTCACCTGGTTATGTCCTTACACACTTAATGAGCTTCCTCTACTGTACTGTTATTACACCTTTCGTGCAAGCCGGCTGGTTCCAGTGCTTTTGACCTGCTCTTTTTTTAAAACGTCATCAATTTGATCAATGTACCTATGTTCTGCGAGGTGGAACCTCGGCTGGCCTAATCACATACAAAATAATTAATACCTATCTATGCACTTTAATTTTTAAACGAGACAATCAAATGTTTTATTTTTTTATTGGATAGACAAACATTACGATAAAAATACTTAAGATAGGTATTTGAGCGATAACATAATAACTGACAATTTTTTTTTCATTTTTAACTTGCTGGTGTTATCATATCATAGACATTCACGAATTTAACTAATTAATTCTTATTGTTTTGCGTATTGCCATACTTCGCTAACTTTCGTGAGAATTTTTTTGTTTAAATATTTTTTTCTATGCCCATAGTTAATCTATGTACAAATTTTTTTTTTACCGCAATAGTTGTAACTTTCCCTTTTAAGAGGCGAACGAACTGTGTATAATTAAACATATTGGTGAAGGTCATTACTTTGTTCATTGGTATTCTATTTCATACTAATTTACGCCCGCATCTCTGCCCGCGTGGACGTCGGATTTCCCGTTTTTTGATTATATCGCCGGTTCTACTCAACCGATTGTGATCAAATATGCTTACGACTTTAAGTCTGACCAAGACCTTTCAATCAAAAAACCACATCAAAATGTGTTCCGTAGTACTTGCGTACATCGCGTACAAACAGACTAGTAGGTATTCCAAAAAAATGGTTTCGTACCCAAGTATTTTTTTAAATATTTTCAATGTACAGACACTTTTATTTCTATAATAGTACTAGCTGTTGCCCGCGGCTCCGCCCGCGTGGATGTCGAAATCCGTTTCAAAAACTATCCTATCTCTCAAGTTGGATCGAACTGCACATGGTGTGCGAATTTTATTATAATCGGTTAAGTGGTTTAGGAGTCCATTGAGGATAAACATTGTGACACGAGATTTATATATATTAAGAAGACGAGATTTATATATATTAAGAAGATAGATAGAAGATTTATACAAAGTACCTAACATTGTTGTCTATCAAGTGACATACATTACTGGCCCTAAAATTGTTCGTGGACTGTAATTAAGAACAATAAAAAGACTGCTATGACCAAATTACCTGCATAAATTATTTAAGAAAATTTATATTTTTTTTACGTTATTTATGACACGATGTTTAAGTAAAATTATATAGCTGTCTACTAACAACTACGTGGAAGTAATGAAAGCTTTCACCAATGTGATTAATATTGTAAACAAGCTGTACCCACGACTTTGCTCACGTGGTTTTAGATTTTTAAGGTTTTATTTTTTTAGTTGGTACCCTAATTCAAGATCCAAAATTCAAGTCGACTCGTTATAACATTTTCTGCCCGAGAAAATCCCGTCAAATCGGCCCTACCCTTTCGGTGCAAGATAAAATAAAATTGGTAAAAAAAACAATATTCAGAATGAGAAAATTCAAGTGATCGTTGTAATTTGTTTTTATAAATTGTCTGATGCACAAGTATGCCACGAGGTGGCACTAATTCCAATCCCATACAAATTAGCGTTTACGTATTCACGAGTGACTGAAACTCGCACTCGGGATTCTGCATTGCGTCTTTACTCTGTCCTCGATAAAATGCGTAACTCAGCAAAATGTCCAAGCCGTCGAACAAAATAATAAAAACCTAAAGTATACATTAGCATCTTCAACATCCTCCATTTTAACGACGACCTTGTATTAACATTCACGACATTGTTTCATCTTGACCCAAATGAAGCTCTTTTCCGGATAATAAAGAAATCAGACCATACGGAAAGCCTTGTTCGAGAGTATTAGGTATTCTATTTAGCCACACGAGTCTCTAGTAGTAAGTATTTTTAAAACGGCAGGCTCTCAAAAATTCTCTTGTACAATTTAGTTTTGCAGATACTTGGTTTTGTTAATACACAGCCGACTATCTATCCGTCTATCGCCGTCAATCAGGACGGACGTAGCCTTAGAAATGAAATGATTTAATTATCTAGTCCTTTTTTAGTCATCAAATATTAAAATAATAAATGTTAAAATGTAGAAAAGTTATACAGCTAACTTTGTTTTTCAGATAGAACCGTGAAGGTACTTTATTACAAGATGGGACACAAAAATTTGACTTCACTTAACAATTTAGATCGGTTAAAGAAGTACGGAACTTGAACCCGTGATCAGTCCTTTACAGGGGAATAGCATACAAATTGCTTCAAAATTTCATTTAATTGACTTTACTTTTCCGATAAATACATTTCCACTGTTTACATGCCTCACCAGCCTTACCGAATTGAACTTTTCCGAATTGACTAAATACATTTTCACTGTTTACATTACCCAATTGAACGGTATGCGGTATGGTCGAAGATGTTTATCATATCTTAGTGTAATGTGTCCGGAACTAAGCAATAAGAAATACTATTGTCAATGATATTCATATTGATGTAGGCTGGTACATAGACAATATTATATTAAGTACCTACACTGGAATCCAGGAGTGTCAATCAGCTGTATCTACAAATTAATTAAGTTTGGGTTTACGGCTAGACTATAACTTATTGTTTCGTGTATAAGATGTTTTACAACGGCGATGTAGTCACTTTCTTTTATGTACCAAGTCTTCTATAAAAAAAAAAACTGTTTAAATAGTCATTATTTTATTTTTATAGGGCGCTGAAACCGCTAATATGTTGCATCGGCAAATTGTCATATTTGGCCGGTGGGATGGCGATCACAATTAGAGGCCAGCAGGCCAGTCGGAAGGAGGCTCCGATACTGGTGATCGCGCCACACTCCTCATTCCTAGACAGCTGTATCGTTTACGCTACCAAGATGTCTTCGGTCATCGTAAGGAAGGAGAGCATGGATAATTATGTTGGAAGTATGTTTTTTTTTGGGTTTCGGTGGTGGTATGGTTCGTTTTTAGGTGGTGGTTTAATTTTAGACGTGGTGGTGGTATTTTTATAAATAAGGGCCCATTCACACATCGACAAATCGTTGTTTTTCTGTATCGTAATTTAATACGGTTCGTTTTTTTTAACAGTGACACAATAACTGTTTCGACCGTATTCACACGATCTCGAATCGTGAAAAATTACGATTACGTTCTAAAAATGCAAATTCGTGATGATGAATCGTTCGAATTTATATGACGGATCGTTTTTATTTTGCTCTGGTGATGCCTGTAGCGCACCTCCACTGAGAAACCAAAACGGCACAACCGCCATAGTTTCACAGTCAGTGAGTTGTCACTTCTTTGGTTTCCGCTCTAAAGTACAAAACTGACTATGATATTGTTTCTTACTGACACAATTTTGTCTACTCAGACGCGACACCGGCTACTTCTCCGCCTCTGTTGCTGTACTGTTGTATAATGAAACTACAGCAGCGGAGGTGTTGTACGCCGTTTCGGTTTCGCAGCGGAGGAGTGCTATAGGCATAAAAACGGATATTCTATAATGCTAACGGGAATTAACGTGATCTTGGTATTGGTATCAGCCACATGTAGTGTAACCTGGTCGAAACGTCAGGCAATCCAAAGATATGTATATTGTACCTACACCATGACCGCGTTAATTCCCGTTAGAATTATTGTATATCATGGCACGTGAAAGTTGTATAAAGACGGATGTAGGGAAGTGTGAACGAGCCTTAATCCGGTTTGATACAATTTAATATGCGGTGGTGAGTTTAGCTTAACTTTGTATTTGGAATAAAACTGAAAATCTGAATGCTGCAGAGATTCATTCACGAGATCGAATTCTTTATTCTTCATTATGTTATGCACATTTAAATTACGTGTGTAAGCGCTTTATCTTCGCAGTTTTATGAATGGAATTTTTTGATGTGTTTTTTTTTAATTTTGTCTTGAAAGTGTGTATACAATACAGATTTGACTTTATACATTTCGTTCTCAATTTGGTCGCTTGCTATTCTCTTCCCTTCTTTTTCTTCTTCTTGAAGCGGATGTTTTTATTACAACATTATATTTGAGACTAAACTAAGGGTACATTATATCAAAATACGATCATAAGGCCGTCCGCTGCGTGTGCACACACGATGGCATCATTCTGTTTCGTGTAAATAATATTATGTGAATTTCGTGCGAAAATATATACTTTCAATTTGCACGAAATGAATGCAGTGCGGGTGCCCGAATGCGTTGCACGCAGAAGGGAACAAAAACTATTTCTTTTTTATGTTAGACACGTCAATATGACTTTACCTCGCTTGATGGCAAAGGTAAAGTCTCAGGACCGGGGGACACCACTACATACACCGATAGTGCTACAGTGGCGACCCTCAACTTGACGGCCTCATCAAAGTGCCTTTTCACGCCCCGCTTGAAGGACCCGGGACTATAGGAGGAAGGAAACATATGCGCTTTAGTTAAATTATAAAAATCTTGCTCCTATGATACACCGTAGGTTCGAATCTATGTGTTCCTTTATTTGTCCATTGTTGGCGATGTTCTCAGTTGCAGTCGAGGCTTTCACCTCTAACCCTGGGGTCTCCTTATGATTACTCCTTGTTGTCCTTACGAATTGCGTTCTAAATTTCACCAAAATCGGTTCAGTGGTTTAGACGTGAAAGCGTTACACGAGTTACTTTTGCATTTATAATATTGGTATGGATTGTAAACACGATTTTTTTTGTTTAGTTTTTTAATGACAGGTAAGTACCGCAGTGGAGCGAGTTCTTAGAAATTTCCTAAAAGGAAAGTTAAATAGAATGTCTTTTGCACATGACTGTACATAGGTGTACATTGTACATTCAAAAGGTTATGACTTAGCTTTTACGTTTCATACTTTTAATCTACTTTAAAAGCATGTAGGTACAGTCAGCAACTATAGAATCCAATCTCACAAAAAGCCACATAATGTTTCCGGTTTCGATGCCCGGTTTGGACAAGGTTTTATTGGATTCTTCAACTCTGAAACTGTCATTATCCAAGTTTGGCTGGGGTCTGCTTCCAGTCTAACTACGAAACTTCGATATATTTTTTGACGCGACTGCCATCTGACCTTCACAACGCACTCATGTCTGAAGGTCCTCGATGGAGTAGGGTAGTAAATATAGGGTCAATGTACCCTTTTTCGTGAGCGACTAAGGGATAGGACTGTTTTTCATCTGACAGTGAACAATATGGCGTCTAAAAGCTTAACAGAAAATATTGATGGCGAAACGTATAATTTCGCCAATTATATATTTGGGTGCTTCCCGTGTAGTCTCATACACAGCATCACTCACGCCTGTGTATCCCTGAAGAGATCTTTAGGGATACACAGCCGTGAGTGTATGTATGTGTTTGTATTGTAATTTTACAGTTGAATCAAGAACCTCCTGCTTATTTGAAGTTGGGTTTCTTGTGTAAACTATTCGTTTTTTAAGCGATTTTGGCTGCTGACTGTACTGACCGTGTCTAATCAAGGCTTTAATGGTTTTGTACGTTTGTTTGGTCATGCTTTTCATGTTTTGTACGTGCTTAGTACATTCTTACTGCAGTTATTCTTTCAACCTTTTTGTATTTGAATGTATTCAAAATACATTGTATTACGTCCAAAGAAATAGGTATTTTGTTAGGATATTGTATTTTTAACTGACTTCACAAAAGGTTTTCGATTCGAATGTATTTTTTCATGTTTATTTCCTCAGAACTTTTGACTGGGTGAACCGATTTTGATGATTCTTTTTTTATTTTGAATTTGAATGCTAGGTGCTTCCTTGTGGACTATGTCAATTTGGTTCAGTAAGAGCCGGTTTTTTTAAGAATTATTTATATTCGAACCGATAATTTTGATGAGGTGGATCAAACAAAAACGAAATTTTAGTTTAATACTAGGTTACACTAAAATTTCGTTTATTTATTTTTTGATCTCACGTTTTTGCCCGTACGGGTAACTGAACTTTGAACTATCGTTGTCACTGGCGATGGCGTCGTCGTAGGGGCCAATCTAGAGCTTGTTAATGTTACAATTTAGCTAGTTATGTTGATCAAACATATCGTAACTTTTGTAGCCATACGTATTAGATACTCTATTATAAATACATAAAATATATTACACCCAGACCAATGCAAATAAAAAAATTATATAAACAAAGATTTGCACTAAACGAGAATCGAATACGTGACCTCAGAAGTACGTGTTTGAACAAACTCACAATTCAAAATGCAATAGTGACGTAATAGCTCGCTGCGCACGCGACGATGTCATAACTTTCGCTCTACTGTTATTTCCGCAGGTTCTAATTGCGTTTCAACGATTTACTGACTACTGTTTACCAATTAACAGGTTAATGATGTAACTTTTTAACTACTTTAAACGGATAACACATGGTGTACCTAATGGTAAATGGTTTCTGTAGCTTATTATTGCTTGCAACACTGGCACCCTTATTCGGATTGATCATAACGTGTACCTATACAAACGTTTAAGGGGCTACATGAAATGAAACAGGGTTGGCAGCACACGTTCATAGGCCACGGTAACCGCTTCCCAGCAGGTGGGCCGTA